>JBBEEQ010000008.1:4783669-5473373 GCA_037950945.1 Hypolimnas misippus | reverse complement strand
CATCGATATAACGAATATTGTAAACTGACCACGCGTCATTAGAATACGATGCAATTGCTCAGTTACTTATCTCAACTTATCTATAAGGGCACGTGCATATGATGAATTTTGTCGCAGCGTTCTAAAATAATTCGCGTTTGCTTTTTTGACATTTAGTTATTCGCTGCCCTTTGCGGTTTAATTCGCGTTTATGATTACTGCTTCGCTACTATGAGTCGTTGCGTGATGTATTATATCCTATAATCTTACTTAATGAACGGGCTATCCAACGCGAAGAGTTTTTTCAAATTATGTCCCAATTATAAACTTACAAAAATATTTTACCTTTTTATAATATTTATTACTTATGTATTTCCAATTTAAATTAATGATAACGTTTTTACGATTCATACTAATATTGTAAATGCTGTGTGTTACGTTATGTTTATACCGCTAAATCGTTGAAACAATTTTGATGATTTTTTTTGTTTTTTTAATATAAATTAAATCTTAGAGAAAGATATAAGATATTTTATTTAGCAAAAATATAACGAGAAAGGGATAAAATTGGGGATAAAAGTTTTAACTCGTATGAAGTCGCAGAACCAACTAACTTCTTTATTTAGTATAAAAGAAAATCGTTTCCCGCCGTCTGTACGTTTAAATCTTTTAAACTATAACCGTAACGGATTTTAATGAGGTTTTTATCAGTAAACAGGGTGATTTAAGAGGAAGGTTATATGTATAAAATACGCAGCAAAGAAATGCCGAAAATTTCAAACATGTCTAATACAATGTCGTAAAAAAACTACATTACACTCAGGCGAAGCCATGGCGGGTTACGAAATAAAAAAAATCTAAGTGAGTAATTAATACTGAAGTATAATTAAAAGCACACAGACAGCCGTAATTTCACCCAACCTATATCATATTGAATAATAAAAGGATTCTAGATATGTCAAACGCATATATGTAAATTATAAACCAATTGAGATATTTTGAAAAGACTGATATATAATTCTTCAAACAAAATTAATTAAGAATAGGTTTGACATCTTTACACGCTATTTTCTCAAAATGAAATCCATGTGTTGACATAGTATTGATTATCAGCATCCAGTTATAATCTCGTTAGCGAAGTTAACGCAACGACAATATTCGTCATGTGCACTAACCCTTACAACTACTATTTACTATGTCTGTCGACCTTTAAACTCTTGTTAACTTGAACTAACGTGGACTGCATATCATATTAAAGTAAATATTTATATACACATATATATATATAACTCAAAGGTGACTAACTGACATAGTGATCTATCAACGCACAGCCCAAACCACTGGACGGATCGGGCTAAAATTTAGCATGCAGGTAGATGTTATGACATAGGCTAAGAAAGGATTTTAATTAATTCTGCCCCCAAGGGGATAAAATTGGGGATGAAAGTTTGTTCCTGTCATTCCTGCGCAGACGAAATTGTGAGCATAAGATTGACGTCAGCCAGGATTAAAGTATGTTGAAGAGAAACTCGAAGGCGAGGTACTAAAACATCCCTTGAAAAATATTCATTTAAATAGCGAAAATCCTTTCAAGCCGGCCTCAGTAGTTGTAGACAAAATCTAGGACATACAAACTTACATACATAGCAATATAGAACCGAAAACAGAAACTCATTTTTTTTCAAGTAAAATAAAAGTAATTAACAGGTAAGTGTCCCACTGCTGAGCAAAGGCCTCTTCTCCTATTTAGAAAAAGGTTTAGAGCTTAATCCACCACGCTGCTCCACTGCGGGGCGGATATGCATGTGTCATTTCTCCCAGTACATGCATGTTTCCTCACGATGTTTTCCAATATCACCGAGCTCGTGATGAAATAAAACACAAATGTAGCACTCAAAAACTCAGCGTTCGATGATTTCTAACTACTAGGCCGTTTCGGCTCATTTTCTAAAGTAGATTAAATATCTGTTTATACGCGCTGTTAATACGCCCAGTATGTAAACGCCCTTATTTAAAAAAACTAAAGTAACATCGCTTCTATTATTTTATAAAAAGCTACAAAACGTTAAAAGGAATCATTTTTCTCATAATAAGTCATTATTTTCTCTCATTCTTGACATCAAGGTATCAAAAATAAGATTACGCTCAGCGGAGCTTAAAAGCTCTTCCGCTTCGTAAAGCTCGGAACATTAGGTTGCAGGCATTTAATGCTGTAAAATATTCAATAAGGAAGCTTTCATAAAGCTTGGCTGTCTGGCTCGTGGGTTTTAGCGGATGTATTATGTAATTCAAATTTAAATTCGTTTATACTAGAATTAAGGGATAACATTTGTTTGGAGAAAATCCCTTGAATTTCTAATCACTAATCTCATTTAAGTAACTTGAATTTTTTTTTAAAGGATCCGGTTTTAAAATCAAAATACTAATACATATACATAAAGCTGAAGAATGAGTTTGTTTGAACGCGTTAATCTCAGGAACTACTGGTTTGAATTGAAAAAATATTTTTGTGTTAGATACTTGATTTATTGAGGAAGGATATAGGCTATATTATATCACGCTACGACTCATAGGAGCAAAGCAGTAACCATAAGTGTGATGCCGCAAGGGACAGCTGGTTTTGATATAAAAACCAAATCGCTGAATCGATTTTGATACACTTTAAATTTTGAGTACTGAGGTAACGAACATAAAAGTAAACACTACTATTTAAGAACCTTTTCATTGTTTGTATAATTATTACAAGTTTCGAAAATAAATACAAGTGATGTCTTAGAAAACCCCTGTACTCCACTTGTAATATTTAGTGATTTTTTCCCAGACGCTCCCTCCCCTCTTTGGGCCTCACGTGATTAATGGAGCCCTTACGTAATTAGTACCAAATCGTATATTTGGGTAAAAGAATGTAAATCAAAAAATCAAAAAATCAAAATCAAAATATGCTTTATTCAAGTAGGTTTTTACAAGCACCTTTGAATCGTCAATACAAAACAAAAGAAAACTAAACACTAATTAATTAATTAATTTACCACCGGTTCGGAATGTAGATTCTACCGAGAAGAACCGGCAAGAAACTCGATAGTTACTCTTTTTAAAAGTTTTACGATGGGTACATACATTTATGAGTTACAAATATATTAAATACCCTGTGTGAATCCAGCTTATACTAAATCCAAGCATGTTTATCATCTATATAATCTTGAACAGAATAATATGCTTTAGCTACTAAGGATTTTTTAATATACCTTTTAATAAACCTAGTATAATACACATTTACAATATTTATTAAAAAAATTCTGACAAACGAGCAGGCGAGACACTTGATGTTATCACCTGATCACCAGATGAGCCTCAAATGTTTTGCCAGTTTAAAAAGAAATGAGATATAAAAGAAAATAGGACGTAAGAAAAGGAATGAGGAGAGGGCTAGGCTTCTGGCTCGCACACCGTACGCGAGATCTTCTGTGTGAGGCAGGTACTGCGCCAGTGGAGCCAGCCCATATACGTGCAGTGAGTAGGATACAGGTAAGCTGTACCTTACTGTGACTCTACCTTATTGTATTATTTCACAACAAAATCGTTTTACAATATTAGCAAAAAATAAAAATGTTGTATCAAAAACCATTCTTACAATGATAAATAGAAATTTCTATAACTGTTGAACGGAACGTATTATGATCGCTCCCTTAGGAACACGTGGATGTGTAATGTTAACCCTTCTAACATTTTCCCCGTGAATGTTTTTATTGAAATGCTTGGAAGATATCGAGTTACGGTCTCATATTTATGAGATAACTGGTACCATAATTTTTGAAATAGATTCAGTAGTTCCTGAGTTTACTTACCACTTCGCTTTTTCCAAAATTCGCTATCTCTTTATTCCATTACTATCTATAGACTCTCATTTCATTTAACGGTTTAGTTAATAAGCTCTATCATCTTAGTTTATGCGCTGGGAATTGAATTTATGCATCCCGCCCAAAAAATTCAGGCATCTATGTAGAACTCCTGATACTAACAGACGCAGCAGACTATTACTAAAACCCAGCGATGCTCTTATCGTCTTGGTATTTCGGAATCGCTTACGCATACTACTATGATGCCCTGACAGTGATACCTCCTATACGGACTTCTTCAACCCGGACGGATGCTCAATGACACCGAAGCACCTCCTCCATCCTAATGAGGAATAATATTAACCTAGAGTATAACCGAATTAAGTGAAAAAAAGAATGATTGAAATCGAATTTCATATGGCAGAGTTAACAAAAAAATAATTCACTCAAATTTGACTGACAGGTTGGCGTACTGGTCACTACAACTGACTGAAGCGCTAACGGTCGCGGGTTCGATACCCGCTCACGGCAAACGTATTGGTCATACGGATGTTTGCCGTGGTTTGGGTGTTTGTGCTTGTATTGTGTTTCCAGATCCCGGACACAGGATCATAAGATCCTAATGGCGGTCCGTTGAGTGTGATGCGTTTATTTATAATTTATAAATTTCGATTCATTTCAGAGAACCTTTTTTAAAGCCAATAAAAAACATAATTTGGTGGTAAAAATATTGGTGAGTGGGTTGTACCAGCTGGTACTCCAGTTGTTTTCAATCACATACACAATAGAGATATTTTAATCTAAAGCTAATTCAAGAGATCATTAAATTCGTTTGCAATGATGGTCTCATAAAATACGATCAAAGGAAACGCCAAAGATTATGATAACGCAGACCCGTCACGTCATTTATAGTTAATTCAAATATGTTATATACAAAAATAATATTTTTTCGGTTGTTTTTTTGTGTCTTATAAAACTTTGTGATGTTTGTCACGTGCGAGAATGTTTTATACATAATATATTTAAATTCCAATATGTATCGTGTATCGTATTAACCAGGTTAAAAATAAGTTTAAGACGGTCCGGGAAAACAAAATCTACATTAACGCTAACAAAATCTCGAGCAAAAGCTTGTTTGTTTAAATATATACTAATATTATAAAGCTGGAGAGTTTGTTTGTTTGAACGCGCTAATCTCAGAAACTATTGGTTCGAATTGAAAAATTATTTTTGTTTTAGATAGTTTATTTGTTGAGGAAGGCTATAGGCTATATCACATCACGGTATGACTCATAGGAGCGAGGCACTAACTATAAACGCGATTGAAACCGCAAGGTACAGCTAATGTTCTTGTATATAAAAACCAAAACTGACTGGCTGTCATATTTCGTGACTGATCGATCAACTCCTAAACCGCTGGGTCTAGAGACATGAAAATTTGTACAAACTTTTCTTAAATGATTCTTGAAAATCCATCCCCTAAGGGGTTTATGAGATGGTTGAAAGTTCGTTAGGTACCAAATACCTACTTAAACGCGGACGAAGCGGAGGGTTCCTCCAAAAATTCTATACAAACCTTTTTTTTCTTCTTGCTGGCGAATGCATGCATTCCGATATTCTATACAAACCTGACAAATCGTTGGACATTAAATGTTAAAACCTTTTTGCTTAGGACATTCTATTTATTATTAATCTATGATCAATGTTATTTATAACTATATACGTATTTATTTTTTCATACTATTTGACGTTAAAAATGTGTACCCATTTCCAACTTCGATAAGCTCGTCCATTGATTCTAAAATAGATGGTTGGATATAGCTGGTTGCTAGGCAACGTCGTCTAAAGTGAGCTATATAAAAATCTAAGCTAAATTTATCTTCTGTACTTATATAATATTGGTAAATTGAGTTATTTTATTGTTTTCTGTTATCAATTTGGCCGTCCGCCAGTATTTCTCGTGTCAGTAATTAAACGGTCATAATATTTACGACAAGCTTAGGTAGTTAATCAAATCGTTGGATTCGTTTTATGTGTAAAACTTTTTAATGTATGATGAATCGTTATTTGTCTCGCTAAAACTCTAGAATGGCTAGACGACTTCGCTAATTTTGATCTTGAAATATTTGTGAAAGTACGGAAAGGGTTTAAACTGTGAGAAACATTAATAATAAGTAAAGGGAAAATATTAAAAACGACGAACGAACGAACGACGAACGAATTTAATTTTCCGATTTCTACTGTTTTGTCATTTGGTTGTCAAATATTTGGACACTGTTAAGCAAAACTATGTCAAGCGACACAGATTACATACTACAAATATACAGTTCTACAATACGCATACAACTAATTTAGAAATATAAAATATATATGGACGCTGATAAGCAATACTGTGTCAAGTCACACGGACTTCTTTTTGAGAAAATGGCGTCTAAAGATGTCAAACCTATTCTTAATAAATTTGTTTGAAGAAGTATATATCCATCTTTTCTTTTCTATTTTGATAAAAGTTATAATGAATTAAAAGCAGATTGATATATTTTATGTGTTATCTAATAAATTTTTTTTAAATATTTGAGATTATTTTATAAATTACAAAATATGGAACGCACTTGAAATTCGAAACATAAAATTAAGAAATTTCTTCCGTACTTGTTTAGTTAATATGGCTTCAATTTTTTCGATTAATATTAAATAGGTGATGCAGTATTAAAATACATCAATATCTCCGGATTCGACTTTTTGTGGGTTGACACATTATTGCTTATCAGCATCCAATTATACCAAGTTCTTTTATTGGCACAAACTTCAAAGCAAAATACGTAATATCGTTTAGTATAACATATGTGTTATTTATAAATAGGGAAAATGTAGTTGCTATCCTTGTTATTATGTTCTTATCAAATGTTTACTTTATTCCAATATTATTGTATCAATTTACGCCTACGGTGTAATCCCTGTTCAATACTAATACATATAAAGTCACTTGTCTATATTAATTATTAAAAGAAGAAGATATTGATGTATTTTGATATGCGTCACCTAGTTAACATTATTCAACAAAATATTCAAGTCATCTGAAATGAATAAGTACGGAAAAAAGTTTCTTAATTTAATGTTTCGAATTTCAAGTGCGTTCCATATTATGCAATATATATCAATAATCTCAAATACTTGAAAAACCTTTTATAATTTTTTTATTCTGCTTTTAATTCATTACACCTTGTATCAAAGTAGAAAAGAAAAGAATGATAGATACTTCTTCAAACAAATTTATCCAGAATAATCTTGACATCTTTAGACGCCATTTTCTCAAAATGAAGTCCGTGTGGCTTGACACAGTATTGCTTATCAGCGTCCAGTTTTAGTAAGTGTTAATTGATACAAAATTCCGAGTCAAATTTACGTTACTGAAAACTTTAAAACTTGTAATGGACGTACAGAGTTATATTCGCCATTATATTATTATTACAGATAATCACTGAACATTTTTTCAACTAGACGGGCTTTTCATACGCCCGGAGTTTTATTTTTAATACGCCCCGCCCACACCACATCGTGTTTACTAACAAATGAAAATAATTTAAAAACGTCGCATTACATTCCTCCTGTCTTTATAAATTAACATCTCAAACGAGACTCGAAATACTACAGAATAAATATTATTCTTTAAGAGCGTGTAATTTTTTTTTTCGTATAATTGAGATGGATTCTTGCTTTTTAGGTAGGGACACTTTGGTTGCTATTAAATAAATATATGTACTTTAAATCGTAATGAAACTTATTTTCTTTTTACCCGACTGCGCGACACAAAGGAGTAGTGAATAGGTATTTAAAAATCAATGTTAGGTTTTTAATAATAAATTACTGTTTGGGATCTACAACGATTAAAAGTTGGTTTGAAACAATTCTCACTTATAGACTTTTAAACAGAGCTGATATTGATACGGTACTGCTGACTGCAGATGGTCTTGTTACGCAGTCGAGTTTTTGATTTTTAAAATAATTACTAGCTATGTAAATATATACAATTCAAAAGTGACTGACTGACATAGTGATCTATCAACGCACAGCCCAAACCACTGGACGGATCGGGCTGAAATTTGGCATGCACGTAGATGTTATGACGTAGGCATCCGCTAAGAATTGAGATTAATTCTACCCCCAAGAGGATAAAATAGGGGATGAAAGTTTGTATGAAACTTTGTTAATTTAAACCGATTGGGCTGAGACTTTGCATGCATAAAGCTACTATGACGTAGCTATCCCAGACATCGACGAAGTCGCGAGCTAGTTATAAATATAACGGGTAAAGAACAATGTGGACCATGTGATTTATGTGTTAAGTGATCACAGCCGCTCATGAACACTTGCAGCATCAGAGGAGTCACAAATGTGTTGTCATCTTAAAAAGGGATGGAGGATGAAACGGAATTAACTGACGGATCTATTAACGAACAGCCTAAATTATTAATTGATTGGATTATAATTTAGCACACATATTATTTAAATTTAAACATTTAAATATCTTCACGTGCACTCCGAAGGAAGAGAAACCTACAGCGACAAACACTCAAACATAGAATGTAATATTTATACAAATATATACAGGTTGATTCATTCAGATGGGTCAGTAGGGTGAAATCTGAAATTGTAAGAGAAATTTGTTGAAAGGACCACGATGTCAACGATTTTGAAATTAAGAAAAACTGCTTTCAAAGATTTCCAAATAAAGTTAACACGGTTCAGGAATCATATTTCATAATTAAAACAAAAAATTGTTCTAATTTTGTTCCATTTTGTTGCAGAAGTAAATAGAATCTAGAAGTTTTTCTTCACTTGAAAATCAGTGACATAGTTAGTGCCTTTCAGTAAATCTCTCTCGCTTTCATAGCTTGACATTTCTCGTTACTAACACACCTGATTATATTTTTTAAGCCTTTGCGATTTATATTATTCATATTTAATGTAACGAGACCACGTGGTCACGTGATCACGACGAATACAACTTCGTCGAAACGTCGGGCAATAAAAAGGTATTACTACCATTAGTTATCGCGATGAGACCCGTTATATTAAATATGAATAGCACACCTGAATTAATCACTCTGTATATCTGCCCCGATATCGAACTCGCTACCTCGACATTACCAATACGCCAGAGTTCACACGTCACGTGTCACGTGATCATAAGTTATTTCAATAACTTTTCTCGGCCTATTTGTTTTAGTAACACATCTGGCGAACTATAGATAATTCTGCTACAAATAGTTAACCTTAAAAAATAGAATATTAAAACTATCGGTAAGAGTGAAAATAATCAATGAATTTTGAGTATCAATGTTCGCGTTTCGGAGAGTATTTTGAATTTTTTTTAATCGATATTTGGATGCTGATAAGCAACAATGTGTCAATCCACAAAAAGTCAAATTTAGAGATATTGATGTATTCTGATAATGCATTTCGTATTTAACATTATTCAAAAATATTTTCATCATTCAAGTCATTGAAACTTAATAAGTACGAAAAAAAGTTTATTTATCGAATATTTAGAATATTGAAGTGCGTACCATATTTTGGATTATGCAATAATCTCACATATTTTAAAATGAAGTCCGTGTGGCTTGACATAGTATTGCTTATCAGCGTCCTACTTCTAGTGACATTCGCGACGTATGTATTCTTTATCAAAATCGGGTAAGCCGTAGAATAGTTACGAGCGTATATAGGAACGGACATACATACATATATACATGTCAAGAACATAACCCTCCTTTTTGGCTTCGCCGTAGTAGGTTAAAAGCATGATATAAACTATTTGTAACAAGTTTATTTAAATAAGTATTCACATAAATTTTCTTATTTATAACGTGATAATATATTAACAATATCGTTTATTATATTTTTTGTTTAGGTTTCAAGAAAAAAAAAAATGGCGTGCTAATTGACAGCTGTCAAATTTTCCCGCTCAATTGACAGATTAAAAATAAACAAACTCGTTCACTGTATTGACGTATGAATATGACCTTTGCTTTAAATGCGTTAGGCACGTTCTAGATATGACACAATGTGAGTAAAGCGATTTCTAAATTTTACATTTTTTATTGTGTCTATGGATGGCTTGGTCTATCATCATATGTTGTTAAACAGCAATAGAAAAAAAAAACTGACAAGACTTGTGAAGAAAGTGAAACCGATTTTGAAAAATAAAGTGCGTAATTTCGTTTTTTTTTAAAGACCTACTTATTCTAGTTATTTTGATTTTAACCCTTTATAGCCTGATTTACGAAAGTGTTTTATTTTTAAATATTAGCTGTTAGTGTTTGCTGGAAGGTCTAGATGAAGGAAATAGTTAAAAAATCACAATATTAATTTTACATATTTACTTAGAAAATAAAACAGGTATCAATTTTGATACTTCAAACATAAGGCCATAAGGCCAAGGAAATCAGATATAGCTAGGCTAAAACTAATAGTAATGTAAACATTTGGTTTAAAAGATCGGTATCAAAATTGATACTCTAGGCTATTAAGGGTTAAAACTAAACCGATTTTGCTAAAAATTCTATGGGACTTGTCTGAAAGTACCTATTCACTTAAAAAAAGTTATAACCAAAACTGTTATACCGTTGAGAAATCGCTGAACATGCATAAAAAAGTACCCGACGTATCGAAAACCTTTTTTGGAAGTCGCTTAAAATGAACTTGTGGAGTTAAAGAATCAAAAAAATGCTCCTTCAGCCGCTTTTTTGTTAAATTCGATTAAATAAAAAAAACTAAAGGATCAAGTTTCTGACTCTCAAACTCTTAAAAGTAAAGTAAAGTAACAGCTTGTAAACGTCCCACTGCCGGGCAAAAGCCTCCTCTTCTATTAAGGAGAAGGTTTCTGAACTCAATCCACTAGACTACTCCACTGTGTCAGAATTCCCCCCGGCACATCCAGGTTTTATTACCATATTTTTCTCCACCGCAGAACACGAGATCAATTTAAAGACGAAAGCACTCAAAAATTCACAGGTGTTATCCGGGGTTTGAATCCGCGACCATCTCTTTAGAAAGACGCGTTCGATCTAGGTCATCTCGACACATAACTGTTCTCATAACGTACGTAATCCTTAACTTTTTATACTAATAAAATAGTCGCCCAGTTTAAAGTTCACCGATTTCGGTGTTCACTTCGCACGAACAAAATTCGCTATCTTTATTCCATTACTACAGCTAAATGTTAGTATAAACAAATCATTTATTCGGTCTGGCTGTATACCAATCAATTTATCAAAAGTATCGTGGTATATGTGTGAGCTGGCATTTATTGGTTTATATGTAATTATCCTTAATCTTATGTGATCAATCGTGTAAACACGAATTTAACTTCTCTCTGCTTTGAAGTTAAAATTGATAGCATGAAATCTGTTCAAGACATTTTGTTTTGTAGGGTAAGGTTAATGTGTTACTAGCTATCTGCCATGGATTTCATGGGTTCCATGTACTTTCTTACGACATCACATTGATTTGTAAAGATATTTATTCTATTATCTATTAATAGTTCACCTCTACACCATCTATAGAGCACATATTTTAAATTTCATGTCTCTTACTTTAAAAACAATAGGACTTACATATAAACTTTAAACCCCCTTTTGACCCCCTTAGGAATGAGGTTTCGTAAAATGCGTTCTTAGCGGATGTCTACATTCTATAATGAACCTACCTACCTGCCAAATTTTAAGTTTTTAGGTGGTATAGTTTCTAAGGTTTCGTGATTAATCTCTGAATGCTATTTCGCTATTATATAAAGGTGAGTTTTTTATTTTAACTGGGCGTGGTAAGCCAAATCCGAAATTATAAGGAAAAGCGAAAATACTTAAAGGACCGTCGGGGCCGATTTTGATGAAAACTAAAATTGCATCATCAGTTTTCGCACACAATTCGATTATAATAAAACTTTGTCCACTTTTTATATAATATAACTAATTGCACTTGCAAAAAATAATATTAGGCCATCATTAAATCAGCTTTTAAATAAAAAGAACCGCATCTCCATCTCCAAATTGGTCCATTCGTTATGGAGCTACAACGCCACAGACCGACACATAAATACACACGTCAAACACATAACAGCTTTTCTTTTGGGCCGAGGGTTAAAAGGCATCCCATCTCTGTTACAAGTTGTGTCCAAAGTTCAGGTATATTTAATGATTGCCGACCACCGTTAAAAGACCCTCAAAGAGAATATTTAAATTGGAACTAGGATCCCAATTTGCTCCCCCGTTTCTTTCCTTATATACTATTCATTTAATCCTCTGGTGCTGTACGGGCGACGCTGATCAGTTAACATCAGTCGACCTGCTCGTTAAGAGGCTGTCCATTAATCACGTGATGTCTTTTAGCAACTATTGGCGCAGTGGTGGCAAAAGACTGTAGCGCTAATGGTCGTGGGCTCGATCACCGCTCACGGCAAAATGTCTGTATTGGCCATAGGGATGCTTGTCGTGGTCTGGGTGTTTGTGTTAGTGTTGTGTGTTTTCGGACCCCCGACACAAGATCTAAATGGGGGCCGTTGAGTGTGATGCGTTTATTTATTTAAGCCTCCCTCCCCCTGGTGATACGTAATGTTTTGTACTACCCGTCCCCCCCATGTGATGAAGATCACGTGTATTTTTGTTTGCACATACTAGTTAAGCAGGAATATTTAAAAATGCCTATATTTTAAAACAGGTATAATCGCATTGAATTTTGAAAAAGTACGCAATCGTATTTATATAGCTTAAAAATAATCGAAAATAAATACACGTGATATCTTAATAAACCTCCTATTCGTTGTCTTAGATTTTCGCGATTATTATTCATTGAAATAAAACTATTTTAAACGGATTTAAATCGCGTATATTAATTATTTTTATCATCCCGACGTTTCGAACACTTTGCAGCGTTCGTGGTCACGGGTAGACTCCGGATGAGTTGTAATAACAATTTCTTACTTGCCTGGTTAAATATTTTATCACCATGCTTTATGTCCTTCTAAGGCGCGATCCTTACACAAACCGGAATTAAATTATTGTCATGGCATCTTTTAAGGAAGTTCATGGTTCAGTCTACCCGTGACCACGAACGCTGCAAAGTGCTCGAAACGTCGGGATGATAAAAATAATTAATATACGCGATTTAAATCCGTTTAAAATAGTTTTATTTCAATAAACCTCCTATTTCCCTTGTAATATTTGGTGATTTTTTCCCAGACCCCTCTTCCGTCCTTTGAGTCTCACTTGTTAAAAAAAGTAACTGGTGTGCTAGCGCCTTAGCCAATATATCAATTTAGCCATTCAAAGAGGCAATGCCGCCAGTGTTTTGGGCACTTTATCAACAGATTTCTATGTTTTATATAATTTTTAATTCTTCTAATAATATTTTTATTGTATTTTTCTTTTCCCATTATTTTTTGCGTGAATTTTTCTAAATATAAAATTAATTTTAAGTTTACGTATAAAGTTATGTAAGATATTATTTGATTTTTTTTAAATTTAAGTCATTAAAAAAATATCTAACTGGCAACACCGATATTAAAAAATCATAGCACGGCTTGCTCTATCCAGTTAAGAGTGAATCTAAAACATGAAACGCTTGTAGCCACTATACAAAAATACATAGATGCAAATTGTTTGATAGACTTGGCCGCTGACCAAACATCAATTCATATTGTTATCTATGGCGTGAGTAGCTGCGGGTCTGCGAGAAATGTTTTATTGTTTATGGTGTGTATTAATGTTGAGATATTAACGTGTGTGGGTGTGAATGCTGGGTTTTATTTGAGCGGGATTTTGTGTGATTGTTACAATGATATCTTATAACTGAATGCTGATAAGCAATACTGTGTCAGGCCACACGGACTTCGTTTTGAGAAAATGGCGTCTAAAGATGTCAAAATCCGTCTTTTCTTTTCTCTTTTGATAGAAGATTGGTACTATAATAAGTTTTTTTTATATATATGAGATTATTAGATATAGCAAAATATGAAACACACTTTAATATTCGACTAGTTAAGTTAAGAAACTTTTTTCCGTATTTTTTTGAATATTTTAAAAAACTCTCGACAATGTATTTTTTAAGACCATTTTAACGAGCACGTTGAACTAGTCGCAACAAACACGATACCTCTGCTGAAGTTGGTGAAGAGTTGTATCCTGTATCCTGCTGATCCTGGCTGCAGCATCAGATCAAGAATTCCATAATTTTGCAAAGTTATGTTGCATGCATGTGCTTAAAATTGTAAGTCACACATATGTTTGAAAGTAAATCAAATACTAAACCGATTATATCAATGGCTGGAACCATTTTGGTAGAACATGTTTATGAAACTTCGCTAGAAAATCCTCTTTTAAATAAAAAAAAATCGCAACCAAATCAGTTCACCCGTTTAGGAGCTACGGTGCCACAGACAGACACAGACACACTCACAGACTATTTTTGCGTCTGGGTAACGCATAATAAAATTCGTACATTTAAAAGGGACCCTAAGGTTTTAAAAGAAAAATAAGGTAACTGTAGTATCAACTTTCTCAGTTTAATCTTATTCCTATTTTAATCAACTCAGTTCCTTGTCGGCTCATTTCAGAGCCTCAATAGAATCGACATTTCCGTGACTGCGCTTGACGATTCAAAAGCTTTTATATAAGTCTATTTGAATTAAAGTCATTTGAATTTTAAGTTTTAAACATTTTCTTTTATATTTTAGTTATTTATTTATACAATACTAGCGCCCCGTCGCGGTTTTACTCGCGCTTATCGCAAAAGGTAGCCTATTATTGCGAATCCTTTCTCAGGGTGTAAAGATTGTCTGTGCCAAATTTAATCAAAATTTGTTGAGAGGCTTCAGCGGTAAAGCGTAACAGACAGACAGACAGGTACTTTCGCATTTATAATATTAGGAAGGTTTAACACCAACAAGACATACACTCACACAAACAAAAAAGCAGATTCTTACAAATATAATCTTAAATTCTAAGTTTTATCTTAATTACAGGTGTAATTTAAATTAAAAAAAAAAACATAGACATGCAATGAAAATTATTTGATGATATAATAATACAATTATAATAAAAATTACAACATCAAATATTTAAAGAAAATTAGTAAGTTATATTGTTAATTTGAGATATGAATAATTTCATACATTAATCAGAAAGGGTTTTTTAATATTATACAGTATTAAATAAATACAAGTCATTCATTTATTATTTTGATTATATTATTGATATTAATAAAAATTAGAAATATTTACCTTCTAATTGAAATCAGTTTTATCCACTGTGGAATTAGGAGAATATATCCGTCTAGGATAATCATATACTTCTTCAAAAATGACTGTTTTATTTATTTATTTATTTATTTTATGAGTCTCCAACAAAAGATACACACTACACATTCACAAATTTGTTATTTTGATACTTTGATTGTTACTTTGGTTGTGTGCTCCTTCAATTATATACTGTTATTTTCGACTAGCTGTCCCTTGCAGTTTCACTCGCGTTTGCGGTTACTGTTTGGCTCCTATGAGCCGTAGCGTGATTTAACATAGTCTAGAGCATTCCTCAATAAATAAAGTATCTAACACAAAAATATTTTTTCAATTCGAACCAGTAGATCCTGGGATTGCGGGAAAGGCAAGACCAGACTTTGCCCTCCTGAAACGAGCTCCGCCAGCCACGAGCGGAGCGTCGCACGGGAGGGGCAGCGGATGCGCATGTGCAAGCGATCCCGAGTCCTCTCCATTTCCGTGCTAAGAAAAGCCATCGCAGGGGTTTTAGTAGGCATAAATCGCCACATAACCCCATCTTCCCCCCAGGAATCGGGTATCTTTTCGAAGATGCGTCAACAAAAAAAAAAAGATCCTGGGATTAACGCGTTTAAACAAACAAACTCTTCAGCTTTATACTGTCCTGATTATAAACTTTTATCTAGCGGAACTTAACTCAAAATCGAAATGAGAATTTCGACAAATCTATTGTGGAATAAAAGGGAGAAAGGGTGGAAAGAACTATCTGATTCAAGAGTCCCCGCGAACACATATAAAGTCGCGCACGAACGCCAGCCGTACTCCAACATTTGATGATTTGCTGATACTTGGATGTTCGTGCAGCCAGTGCAGACGCACTTTCGTGAATAAAATTGGCTTCTGTAGCCATTTAAAGGGTCACGAGAGAGCAAATAATATCGTAGCACTATAATTTTCTTTCTTTACAGTCAAATGCAGTTGCTATAGCCGAAATCGTGTAGGAATACAGACACACACACACACTCTGTTCGTATTGATGATTCCCGATCACGCAGTTTTAATCGAAAGGAGTGCAGCTCCATCTGATGCGTCACGTGGCGGCTGATGGTGCGGAATTAATAATGTTAAACATATTCCTACAGTTTGGGGGTTGGAGCGACAGGAAGTGGGATTATGGATGCGTCTAGATTATGTATCCCTAACAACTTTGCTAATATAAAGAAGTAAAGTTTAGTGGTAATCGCTGAAACTAATGATCCTATTTGAGATAATTCTTTTTCGACCCGACGCCTCGCATGGCGGCTGATGAGGCGGAATTAATAATGTTAGACACATTCCTACAGTTTGGCGATTGGAGCGACAAAAAGTGGGTTTAAGGATGCGTTTAGAATATGTATCCCTAATAACTTTGCTTAAAGAGGTAAAGTTTTGGGGTAATCACTGAAACTAATGATCAGATTTGAGAAAATTCTTTTTCGACCCGACGCCTCGCATGGCGGCTGATGAGGCGGAAATAATAATGTTAGACACATACCTACAGTTTGGGGATTGGAGCGACAGGAAGTGGGTTTATGGATGCGTTCAGAATATGTATCTCTAACAACTTTGTTTAGAGAGATAAAGTTTGGGGATAATCGCTGAAACTATTGATCCTATTTGAGAAAATTCTTTTTGCGTTAGTTGGCTCGTTTAATGAGGAAGTTTATAGGGTATATTATATTCGCGCTCATAAGAACGAAGAAGTAACCATAAACGTTGTCATAACTGTTTCGCATTTGAAACCGTATTATGATTGTATCCATTTTTTGAATATTTATGATCTTATTTTAACTCTATTTTTAATTAATATATAATGTAAATTGACAGACGCGTTGGCGCAATGGTCACTGCAACTGACTAAAGCGCTAACGGTTGCGGGTTCGATCCCCGCTCACAGCAAACATGTGTATTGGCCATACGGATGTTTGTCGTGGTCTGGGTGTTTGTGTTAGTGTTGTGAGTGTTTCCGGACCCCCGACACAAGGTCATGAGATCTTAATGGGGGCCGTTGAGTGTGATGCGTTATAAATAAAAAAAAATATACTATTAATGATCTTTTAGATTTATATTTATCAAACAATATTTAAAATAAAGAATTATGTTAGCATGAGGTGTTTGCTTTGAACTGATTTTACACAGTTTATCCATGTTTTTAACTTTGTATGTAACGTTATTTAATTATAATTTGTGTAAAAATCGCTAGCGAACCTATAAATAAATAAATAAATAAACCGCGTGAAACCGCAAAGGCCAGCTAGTTCTTGACGTGACTTTCACTCACAGATACCTAATATTATAAGGAGTAACTTAGACTACTTTTATTTTAAAATTATTTTAATTAAAAAAAAAGAGTGTTCGAATAAAGAGTGTGTGCGAAAACAAAATTGAAACCAATGAAATAGTGAACAATATCCCATACGAGTTAGTAAACATTATATGAATAGATCTTTCTTTAAATTAATTCGGGTAAAACCAAATTCATTTATGCTACATACACACTTGTGATACAGTCATCAAGTTCCGTATGACATTCGCACTACTTCGATATTGTACGACGCTTGGCCGCTCATGTGTGGCTGTAACTTTCAGACGATTTTCGCGGTCGTGGTCGCTTTCGCTTATTTCCTGCGTGCTTATAAACTTGTACAATCAAGCAAATGTTTGTTGTTGTTGGAGTTTGGTCACGCTGGTTGGTTTTAAGTTGTTTACAATGTCGCTAAATGAAAGTGACGCTTGCATAACCAAATATGACGACTTTGTAGTTAACTTCTTGAATACCGGAACGCAGATCCTTGCGTTTCCGTGAATCTACCGTAACGTGGATTCACGTCTTTTTTTTTAACCGACTGCGCGACGCGAGGGAGGGTAATGTGTTTATCAGTCTTTGTATGTACTGCTGACTATAGACGGTCTTGTTTATTAATATATTTAATAATTAATGATTTTAATTTTCTATCTGTTTATAGTATATAAATAGCCGGGTTTTTTAATTTTTCAATAAAAAAACTTGGTATTAAGACTAATTGACTGTACATCGTTTCGTGTTAACGTCATTACGAATAACCTTGAAAATGCTGTCTTATAATGTAAACTATGATGGTATTCTGTTTACCATTTACGATGTCGTTATCTCATTAAGCAGATCGTTTGTTTTTCTTAGATTATAATCTTTGGATGTATGGTTTGGGTAAATAAGATGTAATTATTGTATCTGGTTTTTATTTGAGTTTTGGAGGAATTTCACGGAAATTTAGTTTTTGATGTTTACATGTTTAGTCTGTGATTCTATAATTACCTTTTGTTTACAAAACATGTTTTAAAAATAAATTTTCTTTAGAGCTTTTTTCTCTGTGGAGCTTAGCTGTAGCCAATCGACTGGCTCGTCTGGGACAACACACAGAGTATAAAAACTAACTACCGTACTATAAAAAGATAAAATGAATGTTCAAATCATATCCAGCTAAACAGAGTTTAAAAAATTAACCACTGTCTAAATGACTAGCTAGTAAATAAATTCATGAAATACTTATTAATAATATCACACGTTACACTTGACAATTGAAATAGGTTTAAGATATCTGTTAAATTTAAATGAGATTCATTTAACAGACATATTAAGCCGTCCTCACGTTTCACTCGCGCTTAACCCCCTAAGGGTCGAATTTAGCAAAATATTGGTATGGACTTACGCCCTAAAAAGAAACTCCATGCAAAATTGGAAACTCCTAGCACTTGTAGTTTCTAAGATTCCAGATGATTGAGTGAGTGAATAAGTTTATACTAAAAAATTAAGTTTTCGTTTTTTATTATTTTTCTTTACTTATTATTTATATTTCTCAACGTTTAAACTTTTGCTTATCTCGCACAAACATTTTAAGATCAAAGCCAAATCTGCCCATCCATTCCTTAGTTTTAGCCAGACAAACGAACATTTCATTTTTATATATGGAGCGTCCATTAATGTGTATTTATCATTATTCAAAAAATTTTCAAGTCATCTAAAGTACGAAAAAAAGTTTTTTAATTTAATTTAATTTAATGTTTTTATTTCATATGCATATTTTGCAATTTATATAATAATTTTAAATATTAGAAAAAAATGTTATTTGATAAAACTCTATATTATATATCTATAAGCTTTTAATACGTTATACTTTTTGTAAAAATAAAAAAAAGATTTAAACTTCTTCTAAAAAATTTATTAAAAATAGGTTTGACATGCTTGGGCACCATTTTCTCAAAATGCAGTCCGTGTGGCTTGAAATATTGCTAATCAGCGTCTATATATAGATTTTACGAAAAAAGGCGTAGTTAGATGAAAAATATGATTAAATGAAGCATACAAACACGATTAGGAGAGGCGGTTCATCCATCAAAATATCTTAAAAGCCGGAGCGTTCGGGGAATAATTATATTCACATAAGCATTAACCTTCATTGTTGGAAAATGGTTGAATTTAATCTAGTAGAAAGATTAAAGGCACATTTTAAGGGAAAGTTTAAGTAAGTATTAATGGATACTGATAAGTAATAATGTGTCAACCCACAAAAAGTCGAATTAGTAGATTTTTGGTGGGAAAGGTGTTAAATCGATTCTTAACAAATATGTTTGAAGATGTATATATCCATCTTTTCTTTTCTTTTTTGATAAAAAGTATAATTAATTAAAAGCAGATTGATATATTTAATATAATATCTAATAAAAAGTTTTTCGAATATTTGAGATTATTGTATAAATTGCAAAATATGGAACGAACTTGAAAATTGAAACAATTAATTAAGAGTAAGAGACTTTTTTCCGTAATTATTTCGTTTATATGACTTGAATTTGTTTTAATAATGTTAAATAGCTGACGCATATCAGAATACATCAATGCATTATTACTTATCAACATCCATATAACATAGAAAAAGTATTAATAATTCAGAAATTTCGGATCCTTTACTCTTAAATGACTTTTGATAATATTATTTAAGACTCTTGGGGAGGAAGAGACGGGGTTGACGAAGCTCTAATAAGTAATTGATTAATTGAATACGAGACTGTATATTTTAGTACTAGCTGTGCTCCGTGGTTTCGCCCGCGTTAGTTTGTGGAAAAATTATATTTATATAATGTTCAACGGGGTAATGCTGCCAGTATTTTGGGAACTTTACCTAGATGCAGTGGCTTAGATGAGGTCTACAATCTTTGTAATAAATTATGATTTTTTTTTTTGTATTAATTTACTTTAGTTTATTAAAATGTTATATTTTATATAAATTACCTTCCCTTCTTAAATCGAATATTGTTCTATATTTCATTGGTTTCATTTTGTTTTCACGTTGTTTTTTTGTTTAATTTTTATTTATTTATTAATCAAAATAAATAAATATCTATTTACGTATTCAACTTAAGCAATGTACAAAAACACAATAAAACCATAAAAAAAAAATTAAAAAAAAAATCATTCTCATCTAAGTCACAGCATCTGTCTTCATCTATATTAAATTTCAGTTCACTTATGTTAAATTAATTTTGAGCCGAGATGGCCTAGTGTTTAGAACATGCTGATCTCAACCGATGCTTGTCGATTTAAGCTCTGGCTAGCACGCTGACTTTTCAAGTGCTAAATTTGTGTTAAATCCATCTCGTGCTCGTGGTGAAAACATCACGAGGAAATCTGCATGTGCCGGGAGAAATTCTGACACATGTATATCCGCCCTGCAGTGTAGCGGGGTGGATTAAGCCCTAAACCTTTCCTTAAATAGAAGAAAAGGCTATTAAATCCAGCAGTGGGACATTTACAGGCTGTTATTCTATTTTAAATTAATTTTTAAAATGGTTTAAATTTTTATATATAAAAATTCTTAATCATTAAAAAAGTCTCATACATCATCGTTTTCAAGTTCTCTGCGCGTCAGTTTTGATAGTAAACAAAGTCCTTAAGTATAAATAAATACGGTTGGATTATAATATCAGTATTTACTCGAGCGTTCTGCTCAATTTCAAGACAAGTATGATTTTGTTTAGATCAAGGATTATGCGTATAAAGTTTCGGATCCGGTTATCGCATTGTTACATTAAGTGTTGTCAATCGTTAAAATACTTTTAAATATCAACTGTGATACTACAAAAGACGCATTAAAACCATGTTGAACACGTGTCTAGCTAAACCGTGTTTAAAAATTAAACATTGCTTAAACTATTATATAAATTACTTTACTCGAAAAATTTATTAAGTACTCGTAAAAGTTTTAATAAACTCATAAAAAAACTTATTAATAAAATGTTATGCGTTACATTTGACAGCTGAAATAGGTTTTAGACATCTATTAAACTCACTTACACGTATGTTAATCTATATCTAAAGCATGTTTAAGTCAAAACTGTGCTTAGACGCGGATTTGTAGTACGGATTTTTTTAAACACGCATTTAACGTCTGTTTAAATCTTTTGTAGTAAGGCAGCAAGTGTTTAATAATAATGTAATAGAAAAGTAACAATATGGAGTAGAAATTAACTTAATTAATTTTTTTTTAATTATTTTTCCTAAATGACTAGCTGTCCTTTGCGGTTTCTATCGCGTTTATGGTTACTGCTTCGCTCTTATGAGTCGTAGCGTGATGTAATATAGCCTATAGCCTTCCTCAATAAATAAACTAAAAATATTTTTGTGTTACAAAAATATTTTTTCAATTCGAACCAGTACTTCCTGAGATTAACGCGTTCAAACAAACAAACTTTTCAGCTATATAAGATTAGATTTTTTTTTCATTAAAAAAATTAATTTAATTTTTCACTTTTAAACATCGATTCTGCTAACGCTGGTGACATTTTCAACACATGCCCAGTTGACAACCTGTATAATGAGGAGATACGAGAGTAAAACTTACAAATGGACGTTGATAAGCAATACATGTCAAGCCACTCCTTCAAGCCAGCCTTCATTTTGTGAAAATGGTCTCGAAAAATTTCAAATCTGTTTTAAATTAATTATTTTGAAAAAGTGTATAACAATTTTTCTTTAGTATTTTTATAAAAGGCATAATGAATTAAGAGGAGATTGGTATAATGAAAAGTTTTATCTAATAAGCAGTTTTCAAATATACATATGAAATTATTGTATAATGATGTATGTATTTTATTATGTAATAATATATATGTATATATATATTTATATATTTAATATATATTGTTAATAATAATAACTATATATTTATGTTATTTCATTTTATTTAATGCTTTTGAGCCATTTGTAACATCTTTATAAAGAACACGCCATCTACCGTAGGTGAAATTTGTTATAGTTAATCGTAAATAAGGCATCCACGACACAAGCTCGCTTAGTGTGGACGCCCCTGGAAATCGCGCCATGTTATCACTTCAGCAAAATATTGCTATGTTTGTAACCGTGTTCCCTGTTAACATTAAGTTATTGCTGACAATAAAGTATTTTTCATTTTCATTTTTCAAATGAAAACAATTTTTATGATTACTGTTAATTACGTGACGCATTATCCAGAATACATCAATCTCTCCTTTTTATGGGTTGACACACTATTGCGTATCAGAATCCAAATGTAATTCTCCCGTTACAGGTAGTTTTATGGCCTAAATGTTGTTGTTTATCCAAGCAACTATATATAAAGTCCTGTTTTCTTGTCGGTCTGTTTAGCAACTTAACGAAGCAAATGAAAACCGACGTAACGAGATTGGGGATACATTTTAGTGATTGCGTCGATTCCTATCGATGGTTTTGCGAAGATTCTACATCTATATACATATGGACGCTGGTAAACAATACTGTGTTAAGCCACACGAACGTCATTTTGAGAAAATGACGTCTAAAGATGACAAACCTATTCTTAACAAATATGTTTGAAGAAGTATATATCCATCTTTTTTTTTTATTTTTTTGATAAAAGGTATAATGAATAAAAATTAGATTGATATATTTAATATATTATCTAATAAAAAGTTTTTTAAATGTTTGAGATTTGTTTAAATTGCAAAATATGAAATGTACTTGAAATTCGAACCAAATAATAAAGAAACTTTTTTCCGTATTAATTTAGTTTATATGACTTCAATTTTTATTAATAATGTTAAATAGGTGATGCAGTATTAATATACATCGATATCTCCCAATTCAATTTTTTGTGGGTTGACACATTATTGCTTATCAGTATCCATATACTTGTCCTGACTGACTGACTGACTTATTCGACTTCGAAAAGTAAATGTTTCCTTTCTGGGACAAGGTGTCCGTTTTTATAACAAAATATCACAGAAATTTTTGCAGTTTCAATGAATAAGTTTAAATTGTATATTTAAAAGTCTTTAATAGCTAAAGCATATTCTGTACAAGATTGATGATAATAATGCATGAATCTTGTATAGCTGGATTTCATGCAGGATGTTTAATATATACATTTTTAATTTTTAAATGTATATACTTAATAACACAATTTTAAAAGAGTATCGAGTTTCTTGCCGATTCTTCTCGGTAGAATCTACATTCCGAACCGGTGGTAGCTATTCCTTAATTTAAATAGTTTTTGACAATTCAAAAGTGCTTTAGTGCCTACTCGAAAAAAGTATTTTTTGATTTTTATTCATCAACGCAGAGCCTAAAGCTAAGCTATTGTTGAAATATGCTGAGTTGAAATATTGTCAGTTGATGTCTTTAATATTCCATCGACTAAAAAGAGATTTTTTGATTTCATCCTTAAGAAGGTAAAGTAAGGAATGAAAAGGCGGTAAAATAAGGGTATGGAAGTCCCATTTTCAAAGTAAAAAAGTCGAAATTTAATCTATTTACCAATTTTTTTCGTAGTCCTTCTTTAGTAGCCTATGTCCTTTCTCAGGCTCTAGACTACCTCCATACCCAAATTTTAACCGGTTCAATTCAATTTAAGTCATTGGTTAATTGAATTGAACCGATTTAAATAAATTTTTGAGGTAGTCTAGAGCCTGAGAAACGGCTCAGTAGTTTTTTTGTGATTGCGTAACACAGAGAGTTACTTTCGCATTTATAATATTAGTAAGTATTATAAAGAGGAGAGGTTTGATTGTTTGTTTGCATTGAACATGGTCCGAAACTAAAAGATGATTGGAAAATTATTTTTGCGTTCGTTAACCCGTTTATTGAGAAAGATTATAGGCTATCTTACATCACGCTACGATTCACAGTAGCGAAGCAGTAACTATAAGAGAAAGATTATAGGCTATATTACATAACGCTACGATTTACAGTAGCGAAGCAGTAACCATAAAAACAAGAAACCGCGAGGGACAGCTAGTACATTATAAAGACGAGTTTTGATTGTTTGTTTGCTTTGAATAGATTTATTGCGTTTATTGAGGAAGGTATAGGCTATATTACATCACGCTACGACTCATAGGAGCGAAACAGTAACCATAAACGCGAGCGAAGCCGCAATAGGCAGTTAATATTTAATAAAGCAAATAACATTATTTTCACCATACTCCTCATATTTTATTATTTATACATTATTTATTTGAACATCAAAGGAAAATGCGTCGAAATAAATACGAATACCTTTATTATTCATACGATGTTTGTTTTTATATACCTTCGTTCGTTCTTACTTTGCACTGATTTACGCGGGAACACAGATTATAACAGATAACATATTTTTCTTCTAGTTACGTTGTCATTAAAAAAAAATCTTTTCTATCTGTGACGTTATATTTTTAACACCTGACCAACAAGCAATTAATTAAAATCAAAAACCCGACTACGTTACAAGACCATCTGCAGTGAGAATCGTTATGGACCAATTTTAAATCTATATAGTTCCTTAACGGTAATTTTGATGGAAAAACGACATGAGAAACCCATAAGTGATTTTTAAATACCTATTCAATGATACCCCACTTGACATGACGCCGAAAGGGAGGTAATGTGTTTATCAGCCTATGTACATATGTATGTATATGGGTTTGGCCACAAGGCCATATTAAAACTTAACGCGTAATTCGATTTTAGTAAATGATACGTCGTTTGTGCGCGTGTCATAGAAAACATAAAACATAACAAAGGCTGTTTTTGGACGCTATAATGTAAAAAAGAAAAAAAAAAGTCAACGAACTATGTCGAGTGGGATATCGTAGGATAGGTATTTAAAAATCATATTTAGGTTTCTGATGCCGTTTTTCAATCAGAATTACCTTATAGGATCTATAAGGATTTAAATTTAGTAACGATTTTTACGTATAGGATTTTAAAAAGATATTAAAATTTAATTATCTTAAATCTTATCGCGCTAGCGAATGGTAGTAATACCCTTTTTATAGCCCGATGTTTCGACGAAGTTGCAATCGTCATAGTCAGTTCGTGACTTCGTGATATTAAATGGAAGCTGATAAGCCATACTATGTTAAGCCACACGGACTACATTTTGAGAAAATGGCGTCTAAAGATGACAAACCTATCATTAATGAATTTGTTTGAAGACGTTTATATCCATCAGCTCTTTTTTATTTTGATAAAATGTAGAATTAATTAAAAGCAGATTGAAATAATCAAAAGTTTTATCTTTGAATAAGTTTGTCAAATATATTAGATAATTGCATATTGCAAAATATTAAGCACACTTCAATATTCGAAACATTAAGAAACTTTTTTTCCGTACTTATTGAATATAGATAATTTGAAATTTTTTTGAATAATGTTAAATGCAACTGACTAAAGCGCTAACGGCAAACGTCTGTATTGGCCATACAGATGTTTGTCGTGGTCTGGGTGTTTGTGTTAGTGTTGTGTGTGTTTCCGGACCCCCGACACAAGGTCATAAGATCTTAATGGGGGCCGTTGAGTGTGATGCGTTTATTTATTTAAATATGTGACTCGCAATCAGAATGTATTAATATCTCCGACTTCGACTTTTTGTGGGTCGACATATCAGCATCTAAACATGAATAGTGTTAATCGCGAAAGTTTAAAATATATAAGAACTGATACGGTATTGCTAACAGATGGTCTTGTTATGCAGTCGATTTTTGATTTTTTCAATTAATTATTTGCTACTGTTTGAAAGCTGGTGTTATCGCTGCTGCTGGGATGGATCTTAGCTATAATTTATGAAGATCTGTTCAGACGTTTGAAGGCCATCAGCTCTTTTATGGTTGTTCAAAAGGATCTAAGCTATTACTGGTCTAATCGATTTGAAAATAACTCTATTACGATTTCAATGATACTAAAATAATATTCTTGTATAACCTTGACTTGATTCAGCATTACCTGGAATTAGCAGGACAAATAACTCCTCACTCTTCACGTTGGCGCAGTGGTCACAGCAACTGACTGAAGCGCTAACAGTCGCTCTCGATCCCCGTTCGCGGCAAACGTCTGTATTGGCCATACGGATGTTTGTCGTGGTCTGGTTGTTTGTGTTAGTGTTGAGTGTTTCTGGACCCCCGACACGAGGTCATGAGATCTTAATGGGGGCCGTTGAGTGTGATGCGTTTATTTATTTAGTAACCCACAGCAGAAGTATCATATTGGGTCTCGTTGAAATAGTTTTAATGTCGTATATTGTGAGGGCTTTTCTTTTATTTTCAATTTTATATTATTACTAGCTGACCCGCGCAATTTCAGTCGCGTTTACTGCTTTGCTATGAGTCGTATCGTGACGTAATATAGCATATATAATATAGCCTTCCTATAGAAATAAACTATCTAACACAAAGAGAATTATTCAATTCGAACCAGTGGTTCCTGAGATGAGCAAACAAACAAACAAACACTTCAGCTTAATAATATTATAGATGAATATTTAAATGCTAATAAGCAATAATGAGTCAACACACTAAAAGTCAAATTCGGAGATGTTGATGTATTCCGATAATGTGTTTAACATTATCGAAACTTTGAAGTCATCTAAACTAAATTTGTATGGAAAAAAGCTTTTTAATTTAACGTTTGGAATATTGCTAGTTAATATTTTTCATATTTTGCAATACGCAATAATCTAATATATAAATAAATAAACGTATCACACTCGACGGCCCCCATTAAGATCTTGTGACCTTGTGTCGGGGGTCCGGAAACACACAACACTAACACAAACACCCAGACCACGACAAACATCCGTATGACCAATACAGACATTTGCAGTGACCACTGCGCCAACGTGTCTGTCAAAATACTTTTAAGTTTATAAAGTTTATATTATACCAATCTGCTGTTAATTTAAACAAAAGCTGTATATATCTTCAAACAAATTGCTTAAGAAAACGTTTGACATCTTTAGACGCCATTTTCTCAAAATGAAGTCCGTGTGTCTTGACACAGTTTTGCTTAATAGCGTTCATTTATGTTTATTCGCCCCGTAGCCGAAATAGTCATTACTGAATCATCGAGTGGTATCAAACATGTTAAGACATTTTTCTCGTAATACGGTTAAGAGCTTTGAAATAATTATGTACCGTCAAAAAAACAGTGACAAAAAAAAAATATAATCTTCAGTTTTTTTTATCGATTTCAAAAAATGAGATTCTGTATTCGATGTTTTATGTAATGTAAATGTTTACCAATAGCAGCGATTTTTTCAAAAACTAATGTTTCTATTCAGATTTTCGTTATTTAAATTCATATTTTTTGGGAAGCTTTTAGTGTATACCATACTAGCTGACCATTGCATTAATGCTTACTGCTTCGCTTCTATGAGTCATAGCGTGATGTAATATAGCCCATAATCATCAAAAACAGGCTATCAAACGCAAAAATAATTTTTCTTATCAGTCGTTTCAGTAATTATCCTTTACATACAAACTTCCAGACAATTTTTACCTCTTTCTAATATTAGTATAGATTAAGATCTGATGAAGATCTTCAGAGACAAACAATGGAACTCTTCAATAACTAAAAGCACATGAGCCGGGATTGTTGCGATCGCATGTATATGTGGCCGTAGATAAGCATTACCATGTCAAGCCACACGGACTTCATTTTTAGAAAATGGCGGCTGAACATGTTAGATCTATTTTTAATAAATTTGTTTGAAGAGGTATACCCATCTTCTCTTCTTTTCTGTTTTAATAAAAGATACAAAGAATTAGAAGTAGATTGGTATGATAAAAAGTTTTGACTAATAAATCGAAATATTAAATAAAAATGATTTATATACATAGTCTGTTTTTGACGGTTATGGGCTATATTACATCACGCTATGAATCATGGAAGCGAAGCAGTAGCATGAATACAAGGGTCAGCTTGTATGTTGCAACTTACAGCAGAGCTATCGTGTTGGGGCTCGTTAAAATGTTCTCAATAAATAGAATGTCGATTTTTTTAAATTTTCAATGTTAGTCAATTATTTAAATACTAAAAAGCGCTGTTTGTGCGAAAACAGCTTGAACTTGACCTGACTAAGTTAATTAATTTTTAATGTTTGCATTTTATCGATAATACACGGACCGATTTTGTTATGTTAGCAAAAAATGTTTGCGTTGCAAGCTGTTATTAGAGAAGCTAAACAATACATAAAATGAAATTGAATTCTGTTTGTGTTTTGAGAATATTCGGTCTTTATTACGTTTTTATATTTCATTTTCAGATTAAAAAACTATTTTAAGATTTTGTTTACGCGTCTTTTATATGCAACTAGCTGCCCTCCGCGGTGTCACTCGCGTTTATCGTTACTGCTTTACTCCTATGAGTTGTAGCGTGATGTAATATGGCCTATAGTCTTCTTCAATAAATAAACTGTCTAACACAAGAAGAATTTTCCAATTCCAATTAGTAGTTCCTGAGATTACAAACAAACAAACTCTTCAGCTTTATAATTTTATTTTAATATAAATAAAAATGTTATTTATACCTGAAATTTTAAAATTAATTAATGCGTCATTAAAAAAATACGCGGATTACAGCAAAGTTGTTTTGTGATTAATTATCATGGAATTCCGCAAAGTAACGCCTGATTCAATTAAATACAGACCGTGATAATAAGGACCGAAAAATAGCCACGTTTGACGTCACGCCGTGTCTCGTTAAGACGTCGCGGCCGTGAAAAGTTGCGGTGAAAGTATATAGTGATAAGTATATATATATATATATACGATATTTTTCGAATCGCCGCTACTTCAGCGGCAGCGACGTCTTAACAAGCCACGGCGTCTGAATTGGTATATATATACATATATATATATATATATATATTATAACTTGAATAGGCGCGTTTGGTTGTGAACAAGTAATATGTATTATTGAGATATTTTTATGAACTAGGATATTAATTGAAGACGTCGATAAGATTGAGCCACTTGCCCACAAAACATACACATGCATTCTCACACAAACACACATACGCACACAAAACATGCACTATAATATATACTATAATCTTTATTTTTATGTTTATTTGTTTTTTTTACATATACACGAATGTCATTTAATTTGTAATTTCCATGTAAAAACTCTTTGCGAAAGTACTCGCTTCTGAAACACAGTTATGCTAGGTCAGGAGTTGGCTACCATATATTCGCTACATTTTTATATATATTTTATATATCTTTGCTACATATTTACTACACTTGCTTGCTGGTGTTTTACAATAAACTTTTATTTTATTTTATAACCCTTAAACGCGTTATTTATTTTTCGTTCGAAAAATTTTCTTATATTATTTATCTAGAAAAAAAAAATTAAATCGGCATTGCCAATTAATTTATTTGGATTATTACTAATTTTATAACTATAGTATGATAACGTAATTTAAAAACCAAAAGTTATACATAGTATATCTCATACTATACAGGGTCATTTGTAAAACATTAAAAACCTCGTAGGGTTTTATTCGTAACATCGTAAACAACAACTTTTGTTCTACGACTTTTAATAATTCATAATATTTTACTTTCATACAAAATTAAAAATATTTAAATTGATTTCTCTAGTTTTATTAAACTCTACGTGCAAGTAAAAGAAAGAAGATAAGAAACAGTCAAATGCGAAATGTAGGGGTGGGGATGCGTGCAGACAAGGCCGCTCGGGGCCGCCCCGGAGTCGGGAGCGATGCCTGAACTTGACCTAGTTAGCGGCGGTCGTCAGCTGCTCCGGTCGTTCGCGTTAATGCGCCCGCGCTGCGTGTCCTAGTAGCCCTACTTTTCGGTTGTGTTTACTTAACAATAATTGCAGGATCAGTGTATCGATATTCCAAAGTTGAGTACACAGATGATGCGAATACTTGCCAGGTGTGACGACTATAACATTCTTAACAAACATTTGTAGTGATAACCCGTAAGAACCCGCATAAAAACTTCAACACCGCTTTAGTGTAAATGTGTGGGCAACAATTGCGATTTCAATTGTTTTGAAAAAGGATATACCACTCGCCATGATATGATATGTAGTACCTACGATCAACACAATGTGACGAGGCTTCGCTCAATGTTCGCCAAGTCAAACTAGAGATGTATTGAATATAGTTTATCCCGGTCGAGGGATAAACACCACGAGCCGTAACATGATAATTGAAAAAATATTTAAAATTTGGTCAAATTAAAATGAATTAAATTTTTTATTATGGTCTTTATGTTAGTTGTAAAGGTGATTATGTTAAATGCTATTTCGCCATAAGCGCGATACTCGCTGCCATGCACAAGACTTCACTTGGGAGGTAATAATCTATACTAATATTATAAAGAGGAAAGATTTGTTTGTTTGTAATGAATAGGCTCCGAAACTATTGGATCGATTTCAAACATTCTTTCACCTGTGGAAAGTTCCATTATCCCCGAGTAACATAGGCTATATTATATTTTTAAAAAAATTAGGGATCCTTACTAAAACTCTAATAATGTAACCCAAGGTGTAAAAAAATGACCTGAAAAATTCCTTACGTCGCGTGCGCTGCGAAAACTATTAATGATAGAACAAAATCATTTACTACGACTTTGCAGAACTCATCATTATCTACAAAAAGTGTCGCGACAGCATATATCTAAATATTATAGTTATGTCACAGTAAGCGGTTTTTTGTTCTAAATCTAATTTATATGCCGCCGCTTGAAAAGGCTCTTTATTAATTGTACCTTGGTATTAATCCTTATCAAACTAAATTTATTATATTCAGAACGGCTTCAATACCATTTTATAACTTTTTGAATTATTCAATTCGGACATTTTATTCGGAAGATATCACGAGTTTAAAAATGCAAGTATTAGAAAAAAGTCGCGTGGTTGCCGCTCACCGCGCTCAGCTAGCCAGCATGCGATGTAGGCTCCATGTAAGCGTCACTGGGGTACGGGGGGGGAGTCAATGTAATAAAATAAAGGGCCGCGAGTACATTAATAAAAACTATGAATAAAAAAAATCATTAAAAAAGAATTCAAACTTCCTTTATAATTTTACTTTTTTTTTAATCCCGACGCAAAAAAGGGTGTATGTGTGTCTGTATGTACCCGTGCGAAGCCGGGGCGGGCCGCTAGTTATTCATAAAATTAAATTTAAATGGTAAGTAAAAATAACTTTTTGTAAATAATGTGGTTTAAAAAATACATTTTTTTTCACAATAAAAATTATTAAAAATATTTTTTTATTTAAATAAAAATTAACCGACTTCAAAACTGAACTTAATAGGTACAATAAAGTGTCAACTTAATTATAAATTAAGTCAACTGCTTATCGCCATAAACAAAATATTGCTTTTCCTAATGCAAGGCTGTTAATTGTTGAGAAGTTCTCCTGGTGTTGCACCATCAGCTCCACAATAACATAAATTGCTTAACATTCAAATTGAAATTATCGAATTGTAGCCTTTGAAACACAACAAGTGTTTCGAGAAGTTTGGGTGGCCATCCGAGGTCTTCATCATCAGTTCCACTTCACCAAATGTGGCAATTCAAGAGCAAATGCACGAGTTAATATCAAAAATACGTAAATCGCTACGAGTGTGGCTATAATATTTGAAAAGTTCCCTCGATTTCTCCAGAATCCCATCATTAGATCCTGACTTGGTGATTATGTGACCACCCTAGAAGTATACTCTTTCAGACAAAAAAAAAAATTTGAAAATCGGACCACAATCGACGGAGTTATCGGTAAGCATACATAAAAAAGCCCCCGACGAATTGAGAGAACCTCCTTAGTTTTCGAAAGTCGGTTAAAACTACACACTATGATTTGAGATTTTTTTTGTAGTCGGTTGAAGACTATTTCATGGATCCCTTTGTTTATTAATGATAGGTATGTATGACAAAAAAAATGAGAACCGAGATGGCCTAGTGGTTAGAACACGTCGAAATCAACCGATGATCGCGGGTTCAAACCCGGCTAGCACCGCTGATGTTTTAAGTCCTAAATTTGTGTTTAAATTTATCTCATGCTCGGCTGTGAAAATGTCGTAAGGAAACCTACTTATACCGAGAGAAATTCTAACACATGTATATCCGTCAACCCGCAGTGAAGCAGCGTGGTGGATTAAGCTCTAAATCTTCTCCATAATAGGAGAGGACGCCTTTATCCAGCTGTGAGACATTTACAAGCTGTTACTTTACTATTTTATAACCAATAATATGCCACGCATTTTTAACCGACTTCGGAAAAGGAGGAGGACCTATGTTCGGCTGTATGTATTTTTTTTTATGTTTGTTCACCGATTTTTGTGGACCGATTTTGAATTTTTTATCTTGTTTGAAAGGGTATACTTCCAAGGTGGCCCCATTGTAATCAGGACAGGATCTGACGATGGGATCCTGGAGAAATCGAGGGAACTCTTCAAATATTATAGGCACACCTATAGCGATTTTAGTATTTTTGATAGTAACTTGTTCATTTGCTTTCGAAAAACCACATTTAACGAAGTGGAGCTAATGATGAAGACCACAGATGGCTACCGGAACTACCCAGTAACGAGCATTTCACTGGTTGCGATTCGATTACTTCAATATGATTGCTAAGCAATTTATAGTCGTCACAATGCATATGGTGAAGTGACCCTGATGATGCGATACTAGGAGAACTCCTCAATCATTAACAGCCCTGCGTCGAGAAAAGCAATACTATGTAATGATTTTTAATAATTATTTTTTTACTTTTTATTATACTTGTTTCGGTTTCGAAGTCGGTTTGTTTTTTTTTTTAAGTTTTTATGAAATAGTAAATTATAACATGGTACGTTCAGTTATTCCCCGAACGAACCCTAGAGGGGACGGGAGGCACGGAGAGTAACTGGGTGCGGCGACGCGATGAGTTAGTCGGTCGCGAGCAGCGCGCACGCATACAAGGAAACGCGCCGGTGCCCCGGGTAGCCTTAAGTATCGTTATGTTTGCGTTTCGTAATAACCTTGTTAACTTTACGGACTCTTATTAAACACTATGAAACCTCGAGGTAACGAGGATGGCTCACAAAATTAATTAATAATTTTATTATTTTATCATTTTAAAGTGCGAGAAGAGGGTTTTTTGTTTTTTAAAACTATCATTTAAGAAAAAAGTGTTAAAAATACGCTGATTCTACTTTTTAAATACGCCTGCATTAAAAATTAAAATGAGAAATACGTATTATGTGTATGTATTTTAAAAGTAAGTAAATAATGTTTGATTTAGATGCTTACATACAGTTTATTCTTATTTCATTTTTATAGAAGTATGAAGAGATTGTGGATTCAATGTATCTGTCATGTGTTTATTGGGGGAATATTAATAATCCCTAGTCAGTATAAATAATAACAAGACAAATCGACGATTGTCATTTACACTGCATTCTTAACATGGTCTATAATAAATTAACTGTTTGTAGGAAGAGGTAAACACAGAACGCGATGTTTGTCAGGTAATAATGTACTTGCCGTACACAAGCAATCATTTACATTTTACACGGTTAAATATTGTGATCGATTGAAATAAAACTATGAGTTATTGCTATGTATTGTTTTTTATTTTATTAAATAAACTATCACCTTAAAAGTGAAATGCGTAATGTTACATTAGATGAATATTATTGTTAATTATTCAACAATAATGTTTAATATTAATTTATTATTTCTTGTATTTATACAGTATTAAAACAATGCTGTCTAAATGACACGGCGGTGATAATAATAAATAAGTATATTTTTTTGTATTTGAAATTTAAAATGTATTTAATGATATTAATATTTTAATCATTATTTTTGGCTTTAAGATATTTTAAACCGCTATTGCATTGAATACTTAATATTCGTTCTTTATTTTATTTAAGAAAATAAATCCGCCTTCTTACACTTTTATGAGACATTATTGGAATAAATTTAATTTCATATGTAATTTTTAAATTGAACGAAAATGGAATTATACTTTTTGTACACGATTTGAATAATAAATTGTCTAATAGAATCGTCTGAAAATCAATTAATCGATTGATTTAATATGACGTTGCGCATCTCTTTTGCCCGACTTAAAAAAAGGGGAAGGTATTCAGTCCACCGAGGATTTTTTTTATGTATGTTCCCCAATTAAACAGCCTGAGCGATTTCCTTACTTTTTTACCTTGAATAACATTTCAGATAAGTTTCATAGCATTTTCATCAATATCGGTTCAGTACTTTGGTTTTTATATCAATATAACTTGATTAATTAAAACGAAATAAAAGAGGGACGTTATAAGTTTGAAGTGTCTATCTGTGTGTCTGTCTATGTCATCATAGCTCCCTAATGAGGAGACCAATTTTAATGCGTTTTTTTTTGTTTAAAAGCTGAGGTAATCGAGGTGGTTTTTAGCTATAATTCATGAAAAAATGATCAAACGTTTCAAGGTTATTAACTCTTTCAATTGTTGAAACGATCTGAGTAACTTCTACTTGTATCATCGACTCGAAATTTACTATACTATCAATGATATCAAAATAACATATTTGTGTAACCTTATCCTGATGCTGCAACATCAATTGGAATCAACAGGATACACAACTTCTCACGAATTTACAGCAGAAATATCGTTTGGAGGCTCGTTGAAATGGTCACAATAAGTAGATTGCGGTTTTTTTTTTATTTAAAATCTATTATTAGCTTTTGGAGTCAGTTGGGTTATTTTTTTAAGTCTTTTATAATTTTCGTAAACGAACGGCAGTACTCCGCACCGTCTAATTCGGAGAACGGTTAGGTTTGTTTAGCAATTTAAACTTTAATTAAGTAATTAATACCTATTTTTTTTTAATTTATGCTGCTGAGTACTGCTCTGAGTACACGATTTTTCGAAAGCATCCCACATTAGCTTGTAGCGCAGGTACAGTTCGATTAACGTACAATGAATGATCTGAATGACCTAGAGAGAAAGGCGCGTGCGGCGTACATCCTTGACTCCCCGGCAGGCGGTCACCGCTGGCCAATAGCGTGCCACCGTTCGCGAAAGCTGGCATGCTATTGGTGAACGTTGCTTATAATAGAAAATACAGATGTAAAATATGTTAGAGAGTGCCATAAAAATTTTAAAGTCTATTTTTGGAAAATTTATTATGTTTTGTCTAAAGTCATAGAACAAAAGTTGTTGTTTATTATATTAGTAACAGCGTCCTGCAAGGTTTTTGACGTTTTAGAAATGACCCTGTATATATAACTGTTATTACGTTATTCAAGATATCATTTAAGAAACCGTTGGCGGTAGTTGTAAATAATATTTTCTAAAATCTCAAATAGACAAATGTCACCTTAGTCTACCCGTGACCACGAACGCTGCAAAGTGCTCGAAACGTCGGGATGATAAAAATAATTAATATACGCGATTTAAATCCGTTTAAAATAGTTTTATTTCAATGTTTTTTGTTTAAAAAACGCAGTGCGCATTTAAGGGTTAAGGACCTTTTTCAAATCAAATTATGCTTTATTCAATTCACTTTTGAATCGTCAATACAAAAAGAAATAAGAAAACGAAAGAACGAATTAATTAATTTACTTTACCATATTTTTATTCGAATAATCCATTAATAGCAAAGAATTACAGGCAAATTTTTAAATTCGCCACCGCCACTTTGTGATATCATGATTATTTACTATGCACGTCCTTACGCCGGAGCTTTTCACGACGTCAGAAAAAACCGACGTCAAACGTGGCTATGTGTTTCGGTAAGTTGATATTTTACAAAGCTTTTCAATTTAATATGCCTTGAAGTACATAATACATTGTCTATAAAGTCTTTTCGAAGAAAACTCGTAAAATGGAAATAGCGCAAAGAGATTTTTTCTAAGAAATATATTTTCTTTCAAAGTCAATATCCTGTTACTGGGATTGGTTGATTGATTTTTCAAGAACTTTCCATCTAACTGCAGTTAAAGGAAGTTATGAATAACCAGCTTATGTTACGACTTCGTGCTAAAGTGAATTTTTAACCGATTTCTGAAAAAGAAAGTTCTCAATACGTTATTGACTCTTTTACGTATGTTTAACCATGTAAATGGCTAGATTGGTTTGAATAGCATTTCGAACAAAAAATTAATTTTTGTTCGAAATGCTATACTTTCAGATTAGTCCCACGGAATTTTCATTCAAATCGATTCAGTTGGTTTAAAAATAAAATAAACGAAGTATCGTGTTATCCTTTCGAAGTCGGTTCCCTCTTTAAAAGTCTTGTAAAAAAATCGTATATATCAAAATAAGATTATAACTTCTAGAATAATAGAGCTTTCAAATGGTACCATAATATTTTACGATTGTATAGATCTCTGTCGTTTTTAATGTATTTTATTTTTGTTTATTTATTTATTTTTATTTACTTTCAGACAACAAGGTCCACGTGTTAGTTACAAAAGTACTTAATAACTATGTTAGTATTATATGTTAGTAACAATCCAAAACTTATTGTCTATGTTAGTACTTAATCACTCAATGTATGAAGTACAAAAATTAATATGAGAGACTCCATATACATCGGGGTTGTTTTACAATTTTGCTCTTGAAAAAATAAGGGGTTGTGTATATGTAATAGGGATGTTACGGAGCTTCGACTACGGTTCCGTAAAGTCGGAACTTCCGATTATTATTACACCATCGGTTCCGACTTCGGCTCCGACATTTTTATATCGAAGGTTTTAATCGGAGGTCGCAGTATAACATAGCGGTGGGCGCGCGGGCGGCCTGTGTCGATTGTTATGAACAGGTTCATGTCGTGCGAGAAGACTACGATTCCGATTTCGACTCCGATAAATCAAATTTAAAAACTCCCGACTCCGCCTCCGGTTCCGATAAAACTACCTCCGTTACATCCCTAATACATACCCGAGCGATGCCGGTGCGGTCCGCTAGTATGTATATATTACTAGCAGTTCCCCGCAGCTTCGCATATACTTGAGAATTTGATACTTAACAAATTTTCAATCCTCCTTTTAACCCCTCAGCTGAGCGTTGATCGATAAGTCAGTGAATATGTCAGCCAGTCCAGCCAGTATTTACAGCACTTTTGAATCGTCAAGTTACAGGTCCATTGGTTATTTGGATTTTTTTTTAAGCTACCACCGGTTCGGAATGTAGTCCGAGAAGAACCGGCAAGAAACTCGATAGGTACTCTTTTAAAAATCATTCATACATTATGTATTTTTATAACATTTTTTTGAAAACCTGTAAGAACATCAACGCACATTAGATCCACGCCTCTTTGTCGTCAAAATATTCTTGTATGGTATAATACGCTTTATTTATTAAAGATTTTTTAACGTAGGCCTTAAACTTATTGAGTGGCAAATGTAAAACTGTTTGCGGGATTTTATTATAGATGCGAATACCAAACCCCAGAAACGATGAACTGACTATGAAGACGAAAGCTCGGTATGAAAAGTTTATTTTTTCTTCTAGTGTTAACACAATGTCTGTCACTGTTCTTAGGATATCATATATTTGAAAAGCTTATTATTAGACAAATCTATTTATTATACCAATTTCCTTTCAATTAATTATACCTTTTATCAAAATAGAAAAAAAGATGGATATACGGTCCTTCAAATATACAAACAAATTTATTAAGAACAGGTTTTGATATCTTTAAACGCTTTTCTCCGTCCGTGTAGGTTGACACATTATTGCTTATCAGCGTCCAATTATGTCAATACATTGGTTTATCAATTACCAATTCATTACACGTCCTATATGAACATCAGCGTATACAAAATTTAATAATGAATTCATATTCATAAATTTACCTTTTGAATACTAAAAGGGAATTAAAACGAGTTATAATCATTCACAATGTTTGATTGTACAAATGGATAAACTTTTGACCACAAATTTATAACAAACGGAAATTAGGTCACTGACTTATATCATAACGTATAACGCATAATTGCAATATCGATTGTTACTGACCGAGTGAACACGACCCTATGTTAATACACTCCACGATAAACGCATCACACTCAACGGCTCCCATTAAGATCTCATGGTCTTGTGTCGGGAGTCCGGAAACACACACAACACAGACACCCAGACCACGACAACACGTATGGCCAATACAGACGTTTGCCGTGAGCGGGGATCGAGCCCGCGACCGTTAGCGCTTCAGTCAGTTGCAGTGACCACTGCGCTAACGTATCTGTCAACTATATACTGATAATATACTGTTAACCATATCTATATATTAGAACGAAGAAACGAAACGAGAAGAAAAAAAAAAACTTGGTACCCATTATATATTTTAAACTTTCGCGATTTATGGTATTCATATCTTAAGACATAATTCAAAGGGACTGACATAGTGATCTATCAACGCACAGCCCAAACTACTGGACAGATCGGATTGAAATTTAGTATGCAGGCAGATGTTATAACGTAGACATCCACTAAGAAAGGATTTTGATTAATTCTACCCCCAAGGTGATAAAATAGGGGATGAAATTTGAAACTTTGTCAATTTTAAACCAATCGGGCTGAGACTTTGTATGCATAAAGCTACTATGACGTAGGCATCACAGACATTGCAGACGAAGTCGCGAGCACCAGCTGGTTTAATATAATGGGTCCTATTGCGATAACTAATGGTAGTAATACTTTTTTTTATTGCCCGACGTTTCGACGAAGCTGCATTCGTCGTGGTCACAAGCTAAGTCAGCTCAGCTCATTCTAACTCAATCGATTTTTATGTTTTTTAAATTTTTATTAAAATGTATTCAATAATGGCATTGTCTATTATATCATACCGAGCTTTCGTCTTCATAAAGTCAGTTCATCGTTTCTGGGGTTTTGTATTCGCATCTATAATAAAATCCCGCGAACAGTTTTACATTTGCCACTTAATAAGTTTAAAGCCTACATTACAAATCTTTAATAAATAAAGCGTACGTAACATACAAGAATATTTTGACGACAAAGAGGCGTGGATCTAATGTGCGTTGATGTTCTCACAGGATTTCAAAAAAAAAAATCCATAATGTATGAATGTTTTTTTTTGTTTTTTTTTTAAAGAGTACCTATTGCCTTTCTTGCCGGTTCTTCTCGGTAGAGACTACATTCCGAACCGGTGGTAACTTAAAAAAAAATGTATAAATTTGACGATTGACGATTTAAAAGTTTAAAGTATATTTTGAATTTTGAATTTGAATTTGAATATTTACAAATCAAAAGCCTATTTTATTAATTCGAATTTTTAAATGAAAAAATGAGGTATCTACGATCAAGGGCGGTCGATCGAATCGATTTTTATCAAACTTAAATTATTACTTCTTGCGACTTGACTACAACTAGGTGACCCCCCCCCCCCCTCCTGACGGGGATCCGCCCTTGTCTGCGAAGCTTTCTTTTAAAGCTTTCTTTTAAAGTCTTGTATTTACACAAAAACCGACACGTATAATTACACATTTCGTACTAATATTATATATAATTAGTTTTAAATATTACAAATAATAAAAACAAACACATCTTATAACTAAAACCATCTAAAATATAACACATACAACACATGAATACATCAACAGATGATAAACTAACAAACGAAAATTAAAAAAAAAAAACAATTTTTTTTTCTGCTATCCCTGAACGAGACCAATGACCGGTGTTGTTATATTTACCAGGCGCATGGCAAATGTATTGTAACAGACTGAGGTGTTCCGTATGCTGTTTTACGTGTACAGAAATAAATTTTTAAATATGAAGTTACGAGAATTATGAATTCATAAATTCGATTGTCTCGATGTTTGTTGAAAACGATTTTCGAGGTGTGAAAATGTAATAGATAAGTTTTTTGTTTAATTATAAAAATATTTATTGTTTATTTATAAATAATTATATTAGAATCTTGTTCAATAAAATTAAAAGACATAGTCTATAATAATTTATATTAGAATAGTTGAAAATATAGGAGTTGGTTGAATATTAAAATTTGGAAATGTTTCAGTGGTTATTATTATTTATATTAAAATAATTTTATTATAGTCATTTAATGCGATGCAATTATTATTATAGATTATATCTTTCATATCACGATCACAACATAAAAATTGAATAGATGTTGATAGTGGTAGTTTTCGAATTTTTTATCGTATTTGAATATTTACATTCCGAACCAGTGGATGTGGTGGCGGTAACCGGTTCGTTAATTGAAGTTTTTGTGTCTTTTGACGATTTAAAATTGCTTGTAAAAGCCGACATGAATAACTTCATGCACGTATATTTTCGATTTTGATTTGACGATTAATTATGGACAAATAACTGATTAGCGTAGCCCCCCCATCTCCTCATTCGCTATTGGTTGCAGTAATATGTTTCATATCGAATATAATAAATACTCCTATTTACGCACACTAAGTGTAAACACTAGTAAATAATATACAATGCTCTGGAATTCAGTGAAGCGATAAAACATAGCATTCTAGTTCATCATGTAACGCGTTAACCGCAGACAATATCCGTTGCTCGTATAAGCGAGTGCACTTACAACCGTAAATCTTGCAGCATTTTATGACCGTAAGCTTGTCTACTTCAAGTGGCCGCGTATATAATATTTTGAAGTATATTAGATTTTTTAAACTACTTCAAACAACTAAGAGTTTTTTAATAATATTATTTAAAGAAAAAAAACGTTTTAAAAATAAGCTTTTATTGAGACGCGTTAAAAATAATAAAATTAACTTTTCCTTTATAAGTTTTTCTAGCAACTCATAACGTCATTACATAATTTATAGGATATAAAAGTTTAACGTGAGATTTACCTGTATACGATTAGCAATTAAATTAAATGACTGAATCTAATTGATTTTAATTTATACAATTTTAAAACGAAGTAAATACGAGTGCTCAAGATTCGTGTCTACTGTGTCAAGCCACACGGACTTCATTTTGATAAAATGGCGTCTAAACATGTCAAATCTATCTATTCATATAAAATCACTTGTCCTGACTGATTCATCAACGCAGAGCCTAAGCCGAAATTTTGGCTGTAGGTGGCTTTTACGTTGTAGACATCCACTAAGAAAGAATTTTTTGATTATTCACCCTTAAGAGGGTAAAAAAGGATAAAAACGTTTGTATGCAAGCGTTTGCATGTAAATATCATATACATTCAATGTTTTAATTCTTGTTCTTAATAAATTAATTTGAAAAAGTGCATATCTTTTCTTTTTTATTTTGAAAAAAGGTACAATGAATTAAATGCAGATTAATTTCTTTAAAAGTTTTTCAAATATTTTAGACTATTGTATCAATTGCCAAATATGGAATGCACTTGAAGTTCGAAACATTAAATAAAGAAAATATTTTCCGTATTTATTTAGTTTAGATGACTTGAATTTTTTTTTCAATGATGTTAAATAGGTGATGCGGTATCAAATTACATCAATATCTCCGAATTTGGGGATGGGTTTATACATAATTGGACGCTAATAAGCAATACTGTGTCAAGCCACACGAACTTTTTGAAAAAATGGCGTCTAAAGGTGTAACACCGATTCTTAACAAATATGTTTGAAGTATATATCCATCTTTTCTTTTATTTTTCGATAAAAAGTATAATGAATTAAAAGCAGATTGATATATTTAATATAATATCTAATAAAAAGTTTTTCAAATATTTGAGATTATTTTATAAATTGCAAAATATGGAACGAACTTGGAAATTGAAACAATTAATTAAGAGACTTTTTTCCGTACTTATTTCGTTTATATGACTGGAATTTTTTATAATAATGTTAAATAGCTGATTCAGTATCAGAATACATCAATATCTCCGAATATGACTTTTTGTGGGTTGGCACATTATTGCTTATCAGCATCCAATTATCAGCATTCATTCTTCAACGTGTATGTATAGTATTCGAAAAAACTAAGAAAATATACAAGGCAACATCTGGTGTCCAATATTAACTAAAAGTGACTTTATAGGCTGTAAAATGATTCATCTATATATATAAAATCACTTGTCCTGACTGATTCATCAACGCAGAGCCTAAACCGCTGGGGCTACAAACTTGAAATTTTGGCAGTATGTGGCTTGTAGGTTGCAGGCATCCACTAAGAAAAGGTTTTTCGATCTTTCACCCCTAAGAGGGTAAAAACGGGTAAAAACGTTTGTATGGGTATGGGGGTAGTAAAGTTTGTATGGGGAAAATGTATTTCAGACCGATTATCCTTAAATTCAGCACAAACATTACTTAGGGAGAATAATTAAATATATGTATCCCAGAATTTCAAAATCATCCCTTAAAATGAAACTAGGGGGTAATAAATCATGGAACAGTCACAATTACGCTGGTAGATTTATTTAGCTGAAAGTCCAAAATATTTGCGGGCGTAGCCGCGAGTAACTGCTAGTATCGTATATTTTAGATGTTCTTTATGGCCTCACCAATTTGTCTAACGCTTTTGTATGCTGCCAGCCGGACTTTTAAGTCCGAGGCTAATCCATATCAATAATATACGCGTAAGTTTGTATGTATATATGTAAGACGTATGTCTTTCACGCAAAAAAATACTGTATGGATAATACTGTAAGGAAGCTCGATTAGTAATCGAGTACTGAACTGATGACACTTCTAAAATAGATGACAATTCGTGTAACGGGCATTCAATATTATAAGAAAGCATTGAGAATATGTTATACTACTACAATATTGATATAAGCCGAGATGGCCTAGTGGTTAGAACACGTCGATCTCAACCGATGATCGTGGGTTCAAACCCTGGCTAGCTCCGCTGATTTTTCAAGTGCTAAATTAGTGTTTAAATTCATCTCGAGCTCGGCGGTGAAGGAAAACATCGTGAGGAAACTTACATGTGTCGTGAGAATTACTGACACATGTATATCCGCCCCGCAGTGGAGCAGCGTGGTGGATTAAGCTCTAAACCTTCTCCTTAATAGGAGAGGAGGCCTTTGCCCAGCAGTGGGATATTTACAGACTGTTACTATACTACAATATTGTGACTTCCAGTAAATAATTAAATATTAAGATGGTTTGAATAAGTATTTTTCAGCCATCCTTTCAGTGGAACGCTGTTTGTTACTCTTTCACTCAAAAAAGTACTGAATATATATAATTGGACGCTAATAAGCAATGATGCGCCAAGCCACACGGACTTCTTTTTAAAATGGCGTCTAAAGATGTTATATTCGTAACAAATTTGTTTGAAGACGTATATATCCATCTTTTCTTTTCTATTTTGATAAAAAGTATAATAAATTAAAAGCAGATATTGAAAAGTTTTATCAAATAATAAGTTTTCCCAATACATGAGATTTAAATACAATACATATTTTTTACTTTAGATGATTTAAAAATTTTTTTGAATAATGTTAAATACATAATGCACAATCAGAATACATCAACATCTTCGAATTCGACTTTTTGTGGGTTGACACATTATTGCTTATCAGCATTCAATTAAACTCGACGATGATAAAGCTTATAAGTTAGTGAGTTATAGCTAGGAGCGCCATCACAGTGAGTTTGTACTCACATTCATAATACCAGTTAGGAGAGCGTGGAATTCCGCTCTCAAACGCAACCTACACGAGCAATCCCCTTTTTATGGCGCCGATATGAAATTCCTTGATGGCCTAACATAATGCCGCATTTGATGAAAAATATTTGCGACGAGAATTTATTTATCGGCCATCTTGATATCAATTGTGTGAGAATTAATTGCTGTTTGAGAGAAATACTCGATTCTACCCTCGGTTTCGCCTGTTTTTCTATTTGTCTATTTATATCTATACATCTATACAAATATCAAATTAATAGCTTTTAACATAATGTATATAATAGTAAATACGATACTTACACCGTTGTCTGTTTGTTCCAGCTAATCTCTGGTACAGCTAGACCGATTTTGACAGTACTTTCACTCAAAGATAGCTAAGTTATAAGGAGTATCTTAGGCCACTTTTATTTTAAAAAAATATTTGAATTTTAAAAAATTACACAAAAACAAAATTGAAACCAATGAAATATTAAACGAAATTAACTCAAGCTGGTAAACGGTATATTAATATAATTTTTATTTTAATTAACGCGGGTAAAACCGCGGGCCACAGCTACTAATACCTATGTTAGTACAGGATAATAGATTAACATTATCTTCTATACTGAATCCAAGTCAAATATTAAATCAGGAATGGAAAAACAAATAAAAACAGTAATAGGAATAGCCGTCTGATACTTTACGACCCGGACAATAAAAAAGATAAGCTGAATCATGTGAAGTGAAAAGTTTCTCAGTCTATATAAATGGGTTTTTCTCTGTCAAGACAGACACGTTGGCGCAGTGGTCACTGCAACTGACTGTAGCGCTAACGGTCGCGGGTTCGATCGGGATTGTCGTGGTCTGGGTGTTTGTGTTAGTGTTGTGTATGTTTCCGGACCCCCACCCAAGGTCACAAGATCTTAATGGGGGCCGTTGAGTGTGATGCGTTTATTTATTTATTTATATAATTGTGGATAGCTATAGCCCTCTGAGTACAGCTCGTGTCGCTTAACCGGGGCTGTACTTACTCTCACGTTCGTGCTGGTAGCTTATATCTAAGCTATGGTGCCCGAGACTTCGTCTGTTATGTTTACGTCATAGTAGCTTTATGCATACAAAGTCTCAGCCCGATCGGTTTTAAAATTTAGTTTCATACAAACTTTCATCCCCGATTTTATCTTCTCGGGGGTAAAATTAATCCAAATCCTCTCTTAGCGGATGCTTACGTTATAACATCTACCTGTATGCCAAATTTCAGCCCGATCTGTCCAGTGGTTTGTGCGTTGATAGATCACTAAATCAGTCAGTCAGCCTTTGAATTATATATATTTAGAAAGATTAATTTATAAATTGACGATTCCAAAGCGCTTTAAAAGCCTACTTAAATAAATTACATTCTGAATTTACTCCAGGAAATAACTATCCATTTCGTATTCCAGCAAAATGTAATGAGTCGTTGCATCGAATATAAAATATTCAAAATTATTCAGTTTCGTATTTATAATATTAGTTTGATAACGAGCGAACGGTTTTCGATTTGCTCACAAGCGCGAATCACCCTTTGACGGTTCGTCATGCGTTTAACTGCGCAAACAGGGTTTGCACGATATGTATATCAATAGCTGATCAGGCTTTATTGACAATTCGAACTACATTTGATTCAAAGGCAAAGTTCTGTTAACTGTAAATCCTGGAGTATGGTGGAGTAACGTCTTCTGACTCTCATGGGTATTTCGTCACATTGATTAATTTTTACTCCTGACTGAATAAACACGTTTTGACAAAAAAAACAAATCCGACTTGAAACCGAATTTTCTGCAACATTTTGAAGTCGGTGCCAAGTAAAAACTTTTACGTGTGAATCTAGAGAATCCTGATCCTGACCTGATGACTAGTGAATGGGACTTGAAAGTATACCTTTTCAAACAAAAAGAAAATGTTCAAAATCCATCCACAATTGGCGGAGAAATCGGTAAACATGCAGCCGAACATAGAATGTTATTCTTTTTCGAAGTCGGATAAAAAGAGGGGTTACCACCCCTTGATTTCGAAAAAGGACTTCTTCACACTTAAAAATAGGTCTGTCTGTGGCGTCGTAGCTGCTATTTCTGCTGTAAGTAGATATGGAGTTGTGTATTCTGCTGATTCTAGATAATCTGCTGAATCAGGTAACGTTTACGCAACTATGCTAACATTCACAGTATAGTAAATTAAATTTAAGTAAAAAGATTAAGATATTTGTATTTGTTCCTAGGTCTGGGTGCTTGTCCTCGTGGGTCTGGCGTAAAGCTATCAGTCCCGGTTGTTATTACAATCACCAGATACGATCGTTACTCTTAGTAGGTTATTCTAATCTAAATGGTTACCAGCTTGCCCTCCCTGGTTGCGGAGATCAGATAGCAATCGCTCTGTGTAAAAATCAGTAACTTGTCAATAACTGGACTAGAGTAATAAGCAGAGTCTAGTATAACAGAGATGCTGGATAGATGATATACAGTATTAGCTAGTTTATAATATTCCTAGAGTGCTCCTTGCACCCCCTAATATATAGTATATAGTGAAAGTTAAAATTACAGTAACAGCCTGTAAGTGTCCCACTGCTGGGCAAAGGCCTCGTCTCCTATTAAGCAGAACGTTTAGAGCTTAATCCGCCACGCTGCTGCGAGGCGGATATACATGTGTCAGAATTTCTCCCGGCACATGCAGGTTTCCTCACGATATTTTTCTTCACCGGCGAGCTCGAGATGAATTTAAACATTAATTTAGCTAACTAAACTAGAAAAACTAGAAAAACCAGCGGTGCTAGCCGGGGTTCGAACCCGCGATCATCAGTTGAGATCGACGTGTTCTAACCGCTAGGCCATCTCGGCTCCTTTCGACTTTTTCCTATAATTTACACCAAGGTCAGAGGGCTGTTACTTTCATTATATTACTTTATTCGTTGGGTCCTTTCGGTACGGAAGATACATTTCGTGTTATCTGTCTTTGTAACGCAGCAATATTTTGCTCATCTAAAGGTTAAATCGACCGAACAGTGCTAATATTGGGTATTAAGAATAATGGATAAGATTGATTGAATCCACTCTGTGTTTTAGATAACAGCAGGCTTATACTGTGAACTACCGTTATGTTAAGCGAAATGTAACGTTGAAAAATTAAATTGGTTCATTTATTGGGAACTACGATGCAACAGACAGACACACAGATACACACGTGAAACTTATAACAATCGTTTTTTTTTGGGTCGGGGGTTATAAATAAGAAGAGAAATATTTTTACAAATTTCCAGATTCGTTCTCCTAGCCGTGTAGCATTTTTGTAAATATTTGAATGCAGTTAATTTCTCTAGCTCCCATAATTTCATATTTCTCCCTAATGAATGAATCTGAATAAATCATCCTGTATATTTGAAGACGTCAAACTTATAAAACTCTATTTTGGAAGGGGGATTAAAAATCAATGAATTTCTAAGCCCCATCCTTTTGGAAGTCAAAAATAAAAGTAACTAATTCTAAATCTGTATCAACGTGATTCCCTTTGAAGCCATGATTTATGAGTCAACAAATAAAATGTAAAAGCTTATTCTATCCCGCGATAAAACCCATAAAGCCACTGTAACTCATCTATGTAATCCTGTGAAATTAAAAGTTTTAATCCCATCATATTTGGTAGCTTTTATTTATTTCGTTTGTACATTTTTTAAGGGCAACGCTCGTCACTGTTAGTAATGTCGACTAAATTAATGAAATAATTAATTGAAATCCTATCTATATTTTAGTCAAAAAGTTGCATTCGTCGTGGTTTTTTTCTAGTTGTTAAAAGGATCTGAACAACTTCTTCTTGTCTAAGCGACTCTAAATTTACTGATATACAGTATCACCTAGAATCAGCAGGATACAGAACTCCTCACCAACTTCAGCAAAAGTATCGTGTTGAGGCTCTAATATCTAATATGGTATGGTCAGTTGATTCAGAGTTTTCTTCGGACATACATACAAAACTTATTCTCTCTTAATTACATTAGTAAAAATCACGTGGACGACTTTTAGAAGATCTTTGAATATTCTGTTCGGAAAGCTTCGCATATTTTACAAATACTAGGAACGATGTGATTTCGTCCTTGTTTGGGCATTCCGCTTGGGACGGAATGTGTCGCATGTTGTCGTTGAAATATTTAATTATTTGTCGTCAGAGTATTTCGGTACAATTCGGAGAACTGTATATTTGATAAGGGTCATGTTGAAAACATTTTATGAAAAAATAAACAGACTTCAATTAAAATCATTTTACAAAAAAATTAAACCGACTTTAAAAACGAGTTTAATGGATACAAATGAACTAAAACGCTCGGTGCCTAGTAAAACATTCGAAGTCAGCGCCAAGTTAAACCGTTTACGTGCTATTTACTATATATAACTATATTAAGTTATTTACCTAAGTTACAATAGCCTAATACCAACTGCTCATCACCGTCTACAAAATACAGCGTTCTCAGATGCAGGGCTGTTCACTATTAAGGAGTTCTCCTGGTGCTTCACCATCAGTTACACTTTGACATATCTATTGTGACGAGCAAAAACTTTTTAGCAACCATATCGAAGACATCGAATCTCAATGTAAATACTTGTTGTTATTGAGTAGTTCCGGTGGCTATTTCAAATACAAAAGAATTAATAAAATCAGTGAGGCTCCCTTCAATTACATATATAAAAACATACCGACGAATTGAGAACCCCCTTTTTTGTAAGTTGTTTCATAAAAAGATTACGAATTAAATAACTAAGAGTAAAAAAAATAAACCGACTTTAAAAGCAAAATATGCTGCTTCGTTTACGAGATTATTCGATTTTGATAAAAAACCCATCAATAATGTTACAGTATTAATAAAGAACTCGACGACCGCTCTGGTGTTCTACCCCCAAGGGCATAAAATAGGGGACGAAAGTTGGTATGAAACTTTGTACATTTTAAATTCCTGCCATTCCGTCGGTGAAGAAGTCGCACCAGCTAGTTAAGTATACAAGTAAAATCTTTAGCGTTTTCAATAAAACAATTTCACACATAAATTACGCGTTGAATAATATAAACGCACCGAGCTTATCTCGGGTAACTGCATCGTAACGCTAATGTGAGGATCATAAATCATTCCTAATTGCTATGAGTCGTATTTATTGCGTTATATAAAACGCCGTGTCTAGGAGATAGCTTTATATAAAACGCTATTTACATGAGGTGTTTAAAATAAATAGAAAAGTGAAGTAACAGTCTACAAATGTGCATAAATTCTAGATATATATAACTCAAAGGTAACTGACTGATATAGTGATCTATCAACGCACAGCCCAAACCACAGGACCGATCGGGATGAAATTTGACATGCAGGTAGATGTTATGACGTAGGTATCCGCTAAGAAAGGATTTTGATTACTATTTTATTATTTTATGCCCTTGGGGGTAGCCCAAGGGCATAAAATAGGGGACGAAAGTTTGTATGAAACTTTGTCAATTTGAAATACCTGCCATTCCTTCGCAGAAGAAGACGCACCAGCTAGTTAAGTATAGTGGATATAATAGTGTGTGTGATGTGTGAAGTGGATGAGGGGATACAATAGGGGATGAAACTTTGTCAATTTTAAACCGATCGGGCTGAGATTTGGCATGCATAAAGCTACTATGACGTAGACATCACAGACATCGCAGACAAATTCGCGAGCACCGGCTAATTGTATAATGAATTACCAGAAGAAATGAAACAGGAGACGAATCAAATTCGGTACTGCAATATGTTAAAACATTTCCTTAAAAAAAGTGCTATTTAATGGATCAATAAATAGATGCTGATAAGCAATAATGTGTCAACCCACAAAAAGTCAAATTCGACAGTCAGATTCGATATTTAGCATTATTTAAAAAAAATCAAGTTATCTATATAAGTAAGGGAAAAAGTTTCTTAATTAAATGTATCGAATTTCAAGTGCGTTCAGTATTTTGCAAATTATACAATAATCTCAATTATTTGAAAACTTATTATTAGATAACACATTAACACAGAAAAGATGGATATATTTGTTAAGAATAGCTTTGACATCTTTAAGCGCCATTTTCTCAAAATAAAGCCCGTGTGGATTGACACAGTATTGCTTATCAGCGTCGAAGTGTTGTGATGAAACATACGTCCCTTTAACATTTGCTACGCCTTAACAGGGTTTATGTCATGTATACTTACATTGTGTCCATAAAATTTGCAAATGAATAAATAAATGTACCACTGCTGGGCAAAGGCCTCCTCTCCCATTAAGGGGAAGGTTTAGAGCCTAACTCTCCGCGCTGCTCCATTGCGGGGCGGGTATACATGTGTCAGAATGTCTCCCGGCACATGCATTTTTTCTCCCGATTTCCTTCACCGCTAAGCTCGAGGATGAATTTAAACACAAATTTAGCACTTGAAAACCCAACTGCTAGCCGATTTGAACCTGCGATCATCGGTTGATATGAACGTGTTCTGATCACTAGGCCATCTCGGCTAAAAATAATCTAATAAAATAAGTATATAAGAGAATTATTTTTTGTCGAAAAATATATACCTACACAAGACTAGTCATTTTGATTTTAATGCTAAAGTACTGAAACGATGTTAATGAAAATTCTATGGTACCAAACTGAAAGTACAAGCCAATTCAAGCAGTTCATTTATTTATCTCCGAAGATAGTAATTAAGTCCTAACAAATTAATATACTATAAGCTTGAAAAAAATAAGCATTTAATTAACGAAAACCCCATCCAAATCAATCAAGTTTTAAAAATCGCTGAGATACCAACTTACATGACTCGAATACAGAACCTCCTTATTTAAAGTCGGTTAACCCGACAACCAAAACTATTTAGCAGTTAATAAGATACGTACAAACAAACAAAATATGAACATTAGATTACTTATTAATTTCGCTAAAACGATACACTTTCAACCTAATGACAATTTCATTACGCTAAGTGAATTAATATCGAAATAACTGGATGAAGTCATATCGATTATTCTAATTTAATAGTACCTATATGAGTTTTGGATTAATCACTTTGGGATTATGGGTTTCCAGGCGCGGATCCAGGGGGAGGACAAAAGGGGCAAGTGTCCCCTCCCCCCCCCCCTCCCTAGCTCATCACCGAGGACAATTTCGCGATTATTATTCATTGAAATAAAACTATTTTAAACGGATTTAAATCGCGTACATTAATTATTTTTATCATCCCGTTCGTGGTCACGGGTAGACTAAGGTGACATTTGTCTATTTGAGGTTTTAGAAAATATTATTTACAACTACCGCCAACGGTTTCTTAGTTGGTATCTTGAATAACGATCGATTCGCGTGTTGTTTACCGCAGTGAGCGCACGCTTAAGTTCTTAAGTTTTTTCGCAATACGAGTTATAAATTTTTTTAAGTTTACCCTCATTTTATAATGTGTTTTGAAAATGGATGATTTAAATTCACCAATATTGTGTTCAAGTGATATAGATGAAGAAGCGGTAGTAAATAATTTTTGTGAACAACAAATGATTGCCAATATGGAAGTTGATGGGATTAATTCCAATATATCAAGAATAGCGGAAAAGAGGCAGAGAGAAGATAGTGATGAAAATAGAAATGGAGATGGTGACTTTACAACAGTGCAAAGAAGACCAAAACGAGCTCATCAATCAACGAGGAGACAATCTGACGCAGAAGATTCTTACGAAGTTTGTCTATCATCTAAGCAATTCCTGCCTAAACAAATTGGAATGGCCAAGCTATTAAGATCTTTAGAGTTTAAAAATATCAGTAAAATTAAATATAAAGGCCCCTACAAAACTTTAATTACATTTGGTAATAAAAGTGATGCAGAAAAGATGTTAAACTGTCCTAAATTTACTGAATTAGAATATAAATGTTATTTAACCAATCAAGTGAACATCACATATGGCGTTGTCAAAAATGTAGATTTAGATATAGAAGAAAAAGAAATTCAAGAAATATTTGAGTGTGACGTAGAAATTCTTTCAATGATTAGACTTAGACGCTTAAATGAAAAAAATGAGTGGGTACCCAGCTCAACAGTGCGTTTGACTTTTAAAAGTTCAACCTTGCCCTCGTATATACTAGGATACGGATGTAGGTTCAAGGTTGAACCATATACTTTCCCAGTAACTCAGTGTTCTGGATGTTGGAAGTTTGGTCACTTAGCTAGATTTTGCCCTACAAAAAAGATTAAATGTCCAAAATGTGGAAAAGATCACCCTAATTGTGACGTGACAGAGTTCTCTTGCCTGAATTGTAAAGGCAGTCACATGGCACTTGACAAATCATGCCCTATGTTTATCAAGGAAAAAAAAATTAGGAATATCATGTGTGAAAACAATTTTACATATAAACAGGCTCTTGATTTTTATCTTCAACAAAATATAAATAATACACCTGAAATGAGAAATTCACAAATTGATAATAGTAAAGAAAAACAAAATTTAACTGATATAAATAAAAGATCGTATAAAGAAGTTTTAACATCTAAACCCCTGAATTCTCAAGATACCTCAGAACCTAGTGATATTGAACTTAGTACAAACTCACGGAAACTTGCAGAATCAAATCTTAATAAAACAACTAAAAAAACATGGCGCAAAAAGAAGACAAATAAAGGAATAAATTCTAATGTTTGTTTTGAAGAGGAAAATATATGCAATGGAGAATCAGTTAATAGTATTGAAAATAATATTAATACGGACAATAATGATGAAAAATTATCTAGAAGGAAAAGCCTATTAATAAAGTTTAAGGAAATTATTTTTTCAAGTAAAGAATTTAAAGAAAAGCTATACGAAGTAATTCTGCTTGTGATTGATGAAGCTAGCGTGATGTTGTCTGATATATTTAAAAGTAGTGCAGCTTTAAAAAGAATACTACAGATTTTTGATGGCTAATACTTCTATAAAATATTTTAGTTTAAACATTTTACAATGGAATTCACAAAGTTTAAAGCCTAAACTAATTGATTTTGAATAATTGTTAAACAGAGAGAAAATCCATATAGCAATTATAAGTGAAACTTGGTTACAATACGAAACAACCTTAAAAATTAGTCAATATAATATTTATAGAAGAGATAGAAGTGATTCGTATGGTGGCGTAGCGATAATTACACATAAATCGTTAAAAACAGTTACTTGTGAAATGAATATTGGTAATAGCGGTATTGAAGTTTTACTTGTCAAAATTTATAATTGTAAATATCTTAAAAATATTGTGTCGATCTACTGCCCCTCAAGTATAAATACAAATCAATCCCATTGGGATAACTTATTCTCTTCATTTTCGAGGCAGTCAATCATTGCTGGAGATTTTAATGGCCAACACTCCACGTGGTCGCATAAAACTGATTCCAGAGGAAATCAATTATTTGATAGTGCTCTTCAACATAATTTTATCACTATTAATAATGGCAGTCCTACTAGAATAAAACTGGTAAATGGTGTTTTGCAATGTTCGTCACCAGATATAACCTTTTGTTCTACAGACATTGCAGTTAATATTCAGAATTGGAATGTTATTAACGAAAACCTTGGTAGTGACCATTTAGTAATTAAATATTCTCTTACCTATGAAGAATCTATAAATTTTGTCGTTAAAAGAAATTACAAAAAGGCTAACTGGATAATTTATAGGAATATATTAACAAAAATTTTCCTGGAATCTCCTTGTGATTCTAATAATGTTCAACATGCATACAATTGGTTTTTAAATCAACTAGCAATAGCTGCCGACAAAAGTATACCGATTATAAAAGTTTGTACAAACCCCGGTCAAAAATTTATGCCAAAACCTTATTGGAATCCATCATTATCCAGAATTGTCGCGGAAAGAAGATTAGCCCTCAAAAATCTAAGGAAAAACCCGATACCTAATAACTTGGATATTTTAGAAAAAAAAATTCATGACGCAAGATTACTAATAACGCAAGATCTTCAAATAATTGGCATAATTTTTGTACTAGTTTTGATGAAAATACGACAATAACAGAAGTTTGGAGGAAAATGCAGTGGATTAAAGGTTTGAAAAGATCTAGAACTACCACTAGAGAGGAGGACAAAGTAAAGCTTTTACGATCTCTCACCCCTGACTTTACTAAATTGGATTCACCTAATTTTGTGTCTAATAATAATTTACTGGAAGCTGATTTTACTATTAATGAATTTGAAAATATAATTAAAGAAAAAAATAGTGCTCCTGGAGTAGATGAAATATCTTACTCAATGCTAGTAAATTTACCTAAAGTTGCCAAATTGTATTTAGTAAACATTTTTAACCTTATATTTAAATCTAGTGACATTCCAAACCAGTGGAGAGACATTCAAATTATTCCCATTCCCAAACCAGGAGATAATAACAGTAGTAATGTTAAACTTAGACCTATATCCTTATTGTCTTGTATTGTCAAAACCTTTCATAATATGATCAACAAAAGATTGGAATGGTACTTTGAAAGAAATCATATTTTTTCTCCTAAGACAATAGGATTTAGAAGAGCTCAATCTAGTCTAGATAATTTAACTCAACTTGTAACCCATATACAGTTAGGATTTACCAGGAATATGGGGACAGTTGCTTGTTTCGTAGATATTGAGGGTGCATATAATAATGTGTTAGTAGAAAATGTAGTAGCAAAGCTAGATAATTTTAATGTTGGATCCTTAATATGTAAATACATTTGGTCAATTTTAAGTGAAAGACACCTACGAATAAAAAGCGATTTAAATGATTCTTATTACGAAAGGTGGACGAGTAAAGGTCTAGCACAAGGAGACCCCTTGTCGCGACTTCTCTTTAATGTAGGAACCGTAGAAATTTGTCAAACCATACAAAATGTATTTCTAACTCAATATGCTGACGACATTGTTTTATATTGTAACAATAATTTTAATATTCAAGACAGTGCTTTAAATGTACAAAGAGCATTAGACTCTCTTATATGTCTATTGAATAAATTAGGACTAGAAATATCAGATACTAAAACTAAATTATGTATTTTTACTAGAGGTCATAAACGAAATAACTTAAACATAAATATCAATGGCTTAAGAATAGAAGCAGTCGAAAATATACGAAACTGAAACTAGCAGCTAGCAGCTAGCAGCCAGTTCTCACGAAACTAATACAAGAAAAATTTAGTACTTTGTTCAAATTTTCATATCTCTGTTCCTTAACATCGGATTTCGTTGAAACTTCGCATAAGTTATTTTCATATTATAAGGAAAAAATTAAATAATTTTCAAGAGGGATACTACCCTCCTTAAGTTTTTTAATGTATATGTACTTCAGTAGTAGTTTTATCCTGTTCAAATTGTCATATCTCTGCTCGTAGACACTAGATTTTCTTGTAACTTCACATAAACCCCTCTCATATAGTCTAAAGATAGCACAAAAAAATTCACGAGGGATACCCACCCCCTTCATTTTTTATTAAGTTTTTTCTTATAAACCACGTACATTTTTTGTTCAAATTGCCATATCTCTGCTCGTAAACACTAGATTTTCTTGTAACTTCACATAAACCCCTCTCATATTGTCACAAGACAATACAAAAAAAATCACGAGGGATACCCACCCCCTTCTTTTTTTATTTTTTTTTTCATGTAAAATACGTCAATTTTTTGTTCAATTTGTCATATCTCTGCTCGTAGACACTAGATTTTCTTGTAACTTCACATAAACCCCTCTCATATAGTCTCAAGACGATACAAAAAAATTCATGAGGGATACCCACCCCCTTCATTTTTTTATTATTTTTTTTTTCATGTAAAATACGTCAAATTTTTGTTCAAATTGTCATATCTCTGCTCGTAAACACTAGATTTTCTTGTAACTTCACATAAACCCCTCTCATATAGTCTCAAGACAATACAAAAAAATTCACGAGGGATACCCACCCCCTTCATTTTTTATTAATTTTTTTCTTATAAACCACGTCAATTTTTTGTTCAAATTGCCATATCTTTGCTCGTAAACACTAGATTTTTTTGTAACTTCACATAAACCCCTCTCATATAGTCTCAAGACGATACAAAAAAATTCACGAGGGATACCCACCCCCTTCATTTTTTATTAATTTTTTTCTTATAAACCACGTCAATTTTTTGTTCAAATTGCCATATCTCTGCTCGTAAACACTAGATTTTCTTGTAACTTCACATAAACCCCTCTCATATAGTCTCAAGACAATACAAAAAAATTCACAAGGGATACCCACCCCCTTAATTTTTAATAATTTTTTTTCATGTTAAGTACATCAATTTTTTGTTCAAATTGCCATATCTCTGCTCGTAAACACTAGATTTTCTTGTAACTTCACATAAACCCCTCTCATATAGTCTAAAGATAGCACAAAAAAATTCACGAGGGATACCCACCCCCTTCATTTTTTATTATTTTTTTTTCATGTAAAATACGTCAATTTTTTGTTCAATTTGTCATATCTCTGCTTGTAGACACTAGATTTTCTTGTAACTTCACATAAACCCCTCTCATATAGTCTCAAGACGATACAAAAAAATTCACGAGGGATACCCACCCCCTTCATTTTTTTATTAATTTTTTTTTCATGTAAAATACGTCAAATTTTTGTTCAAATTGTCATATCTCTGCTCGTAAACACTAGATTTTCTTGTAACTTCACATAAACCCCTCTCATATAGTCTCAAGACAATACAAAAAAATTCACGAGGGATACCCACCCCCTTCATTTTTTATTAATTTTTTTGGCGCAATGGTCACTGCAATTGACTAAAGCGCTAACGGTCGCGGGTTCGATCACCGCTCACGGCAAACGTGTGTATTGGCCATACAGATGTTTGTCGTGGTCTGGGTGTTTGTGTTAGTGTTGTGAGTGTTTCCGGACCCCCGACACAAGGTCACGCGATCTTAATGGAAGCCGTTGAGTGTGATGCGTTATTTATTAAAAGCACCTCGTATACAACCTCGTCAGAAGGCTACTTCTCGGATCGGATAAAAAAATGAAGAGGGTGGGTATCCCTCTTGATATTTTTTGTATTGTCTTGAGACTATATGAGAGGGGTTTATGTGAAGTTACAAGAAAATCTAGTGTTTACGAGCACAGATATGACAAATTGAACAAAAAATTGACGTATTTTACATGAAAAAAAATTAATAAAAAAATGAAGGGGGTGGGTATCCCTCGTGAATTTTTTTGTGCTATCTTTAGACTATATGAGAGGAGTTTATGTGAAGTTACAAGAAAATCTAGTGTTTACAAGCAGAGATATGGCAATTTGAACAGAAATTGACGTACACTATAAGAAAAAAAAATTAATAAAAAATGAAGGGGGTGGGTATCCCTCGTGATTTTTTTCATACTGTCTTTAGACTATATGAGAGGGGTTTATGTGAAGTTACAAGAAAATCTAGTATCTACGAGCAGAGATATGACAATTTGAACAAAAAAATGACGTGGTTTATAAGAAAAAAAAAATTAAAATAAGGGGGTGGGTATCCCTCGTGAATTTTTTCGTACTGTCTTTAGACTATATGAGAGGGGTTTATGTGAATTTACAAGAAAATCTAGTGTCTACAAGCAGAGATATGGCAATTTGAACAAAAAAATGACGTAGTTTATAAGAAAAAAAAAAATTTAAAATAAGGGGGTGGGTATCCCTCGTGAATTTTTTCGTACTGTCTTTAGACTATATGAGAGGGGTTTATGTGAATTTACAAGAAAATCTAGTGTCTACAAGCAGAGATATGGCAATTTGAACAGAAATTGACGTACACTATAAGAAAAAAAATTAATAAAAAATGAAGGGGGTGGGTATCCCTCGTGAATTTTTTCATACTGTCTTTAGACTATATGAGAGGGGTTTATGTGAAGTTACAAGAAAATCTAGTGTCTACGAGCAGAGATATGACAATTTGAACAAAAAAATGACGTAGTTTATAAGAAAAAAAAAATTTAAAATTAAGGGGGTGGGTATCCCTCGTGAATTTTTTCGTAATGTCTTTAGACTATATGAGAGGGTTTTATGTGAAGTTACATGAAAATCTAGTGTCTACGAGCAGAGATATGACAATTTGAACAAAAAAATGACGTGGTTTATAAGAAAAAAAAAAAAAATTAAAATGAAGGGGGTGGGTATCCCTCGTGAATTTTTTCGTACTTTCTTTAGACTATATGAGAGGGGTTTATGTGAATTTACAAGAAAATCTAGTGTCTACGAGCAGAGATATGGCCATTTAAACAAAAATTTGACGAATTTTTGAAGAATAAAATTTGAAAAAAAAAATGAGGGGTTGGGATATTTCTTTTGAGTTTTTTATATAATTTTTTTTAATACTAATGGCAATATTTTTGCCAAGTTACAAAAAAAAGTAGTGTACAGGAGCCGAGATATGAAAAGTAAACGAATACGAATATCTTATTATAGCATTTGAAAAAAAATACAAGGGTTGATTGTCACATTTAATTTTTTTATTACTATTTCTAGACGGTATTAGAGGGAGTTTCGTTAAGTTGTAATTAATTCTATTGCACAGGAGCCGTGATAAGAAAATTTTAAGACATATTTTTCCTACTTTTTGCTAGATTAAAATAAAAATAAAATAAAAGGGGTTGAACATCCCCCTTGATTTTTTTTGTACAATTAGAAGACACAATGAGGATAATTTGTGCGAAGTGACAACTAATTCTGTTGTGTAGAAGAAGAGATATGAAGCGTGGCTGCTAGTTTCAGCTTCATCGAAAATATCAAGTATTTGGGAATGTGGTTGGACAAATCCCTACGATGGGGTAAACATATAAATGAAACATGTACAAAGACATCTAAATTTTTACAAATACTTAAAGTTCTGACTGGACCTGGATGGGGTATGCATCCTCAACATCTACGTAGACTATATTTAACACTTATAAGAAGTAGAATAGACTATGGGTCTTTCCTATATGACAATAGTGCTGATACCCATTTAAACAAACTAAATAGGATACAAAATCAGGCTATGAGAGTCATAGGTGGATACATAAGATCCACACCCATACACGTTATGGAATGTGACTTGTGTATATCACCTCTACATATAAGGAGGATCTATCTTGCCACTAAATATTGTTTGAATAAATCAATCTTTGTCGGAAAATAAAACCATCCAGTATATTTCGGAACTTAGTTCGGTTGTAAGTAATAGTTATTGGAACTCCAAAAAAAAACCTTTAATTGTAACTACATTTATCAAAACTAAGGAAGAGCACATAATAACAACTAACGGTCTTGATATGTTTAACTTAAATATTTGGGTTTCAAAAATTAATATTGCTGATACAGCAAAACCATATTTAGATGGAGTTAAAAGTTCCAAAGATAGTTATGATATTAATATATTAAAACAAAATACTATTCAAGAAATATATACCAATTATACTGGATGGTATCCACTTTATACTGATGGATCTAAAGAAAAATTAAACTGTGGATGTTCATATTATGATCCAAATTGTAATATTGGAAGAATGTTTAAGTTTCGTGCTAATGTTAGTATTATGACAGTGGAACTCGTTGCAATACATGAGGCGATCTCTTATGCTTTACATATTAATTGTAAAAAGTTTGTTATATATTCTGATAGTAAAAGTGCGATACATCATATTATTGCTTGTGTCAGAGGTAAAAGAGGAATGACCATAGCATACAAAATTTTAGATAAAATAAATAAGTTGAATGCAAGAGACATTAATTTCGTATTGCAATGGGTTCCTGCTCATGTCGGACTCACGGGAAACGAGAAGGCCGATTGTTTAGCAAAGAAGGCAGTATTAGAAGGAAGGGAAATAGAAATTAGACCAAACTATTTTGAAATATTGGGGAAATATAAAAAGGAATGTTTAAAACAGTTTAAAGAATATTTTGACGAACGATCAAAAACTAAAGGAATTTGGTTCAAAACTTTACAAGCTGAGCCTCCTCGTATCCCGTGGTTTTCTGATATTGATTTGAATCGCCAACAAATTGTGATGGCCTTAAAAATACGTTCTGGTCACGTTCCTCTAAACAAGTTTGGATTCATGATGAAAAAGGTTAACTCATCTAATTGTGACATTTGTGGTAAAGAAGAAGATATCCAACATTTTTTGGTGGAATGTGTTCGGAATAGGGAAAAAAGACAAGAACTAGTGAGAAAGTTTAATTTAAATTTAAGTGGTGTTGGTATTTTTCAAAGCATACTGGCTTCTCCTACATCTGAAGCAGCCAGGATGCTTTATAGTTTTAAACTTAAATAAGATGCGATAATTTTATTTTATATGTTCAACTTAGATTAGGGCACGATGGGACTGACATTTTCACCTGTGAAAAAGTCCCTAAATAAAATTAGAAATAAAAAAAAAAAAATCTTGAATAACGTTCCGGTTGCACGCAGAAGGCACTGACTGTATCTTTGCGTCTTGCAGTCTGTTGGACTTGGGATTTTAAATTTTTAATAAGTGCATCCCAGGTGTTCGGAAGTCTCCAACCATCTTCTCTATTGAAGTTCGGCTGTTTTTGAATTTCAATGGCCTCGCGTATCATTCTAGGAATGAATCTGTGTTCTCTAGCGAGAATAAAATTGTTAGGTTTATCCAAAGCATGTTCACAAAAGTCTCCGTCAAATTAAGAACCTCCTCGTTTTTGGAAGACAAATAATATTATTGTGAATTGTCTGCTAACCTTAGGGTCTTGTTATTATATATATATATATATATCTTGGATAGGATGGACTCCATGTTGCTTAGTAGACTGACTGAACTACATGTTTTTTCAAATAGGTAATGTCTTATAATGTTTATTTTTATTATTATTATTTGTGTTTATAATTTCATACTAACATAGGATTAGTTAATTATGTACTAATAAAATTTGGACTGTAAATCGTCTGCAATAAAGAATTATTATTATTATATACTACATTGTCCACGTGGATTATAGATATACCGTCTAAGTATGTATATAAAGAGGCTTCATTTCAATATATGTTTATTAACGCGCTTAGGGGAAATATTTAAATAAAACGCCGATGTAAATGTGAGCGTATTTCTAACCAGAAGTAATCATATTAAATTTCGTGTTTTTTTGGACTTTCATACAACCTACATATATTACACCCCCTTACGGGTGATATTTACAAGAATCCTTACACTCATTGTCTATACTAATATTATAAAGAGGAAAGATTTGTTTGTTTGTAATGAATAGGCTCCGAAACTATTGGACCGATTTCAAAAATTCTTTCACCTTTGGAAAGCTACATTATCCCCGAGTAACATAGGCTATATTATATTAAAAAAAATTAGGGATCCTAACTAAACCTCTAATTATGTAATCCAAGGTGTAAAAAAATGACCTGAAAAATTCCTTACGTCGCATGCGCTGCGAAAACTATTGATGATAGAACAAAATCATTTTCTACGACTTTGCAGAACTCATCATTATCTACAAAAAGTGTCGCGACAGCATATGTCTAAATATTATAGTTATGTCACAGTAAGCGGTTTTTTGTTCTAAAAATTTAATTTATATGCCGCTGCTTGAAAAGGCTCTTTATTTGTACTTGGGTATTAAGCCTTATCAAAATAAATAAATTACTTTATATTCATGACGGCTTCAATACCTTTTTATCACTTTTTGAATTATTCAATTCGGATATTTCATTCGGAAGATATCACGAGTTTAAAAATGAAAGTATTAGAAAAAAGTCGCGTGGTTGCCGCTCACCGCGCGCAGCTAGCCAGCATGCGATGTAGGCTCCATGTAAGCGTCACTGGGGTACGGGGGAGAATCAATGTAATAAAATAAAGTGCCGCGAGTACATTAATAAAATCTATAATATAATAAAAAAAAATGATTAAAAAAAATTCAAACTTTCTTTATAATTTTACTTTTTTTTAAACCAAAAAAGAAGGGTGTATGTGTGTGTGCGTGTGTGTGTGTGTGTGTGTGTATGTACCCGTGCGAAGCCGGGGCGGGCCACTAGTTTATAATATAAAAGGTGAAATCAGACAGTCAGGACAAGAAATTATACTATATGTATTCTTATTATTACAAGCTTATTTACTTAGTCAAAAATACATGAGAAATATTTAAATGTTTAAAACACACATTAACATACAAAAATTTACAAAGCAATGATAATAATAATACTATTATCTGTTACACAGCCATCGCAACCATCGCAATTTTTTTTTGCTTTTTTCATTCTTTAGAGGGAAAAAGCAAAAGTATTACACCGTACAGCCAAGTCTTTTGCGCACTAAAAATTAATAACCGCGCGCTTTTTTTTAGTCTTCGGATTCTGCCTTGTTGGCATAAATCTCCTAACAGTATTGTTATTAAAGAATTTTATTTATTTCGTGTTCGTATTTCGTATCTGTGAAGTAAACACCGGAACCACTAAACTTATTTTAAAAAATTATGGTACCATTTGACAGGTACATTATTCTAGATGGTCATAGGTTACAATTTATGTATATATGCGTTTTATTTTGAAATAAAATCTATACTAAAGCGAGCGAAACATATATAAATTCTACATTATAAAATGTATTCACATATGCACTTGTTGAATCCGCTTGAATTCAATTTTATATGGAAACGTGCTCTCCAAATATTGGCAATCGTGTGAAATATTCATATAGAGAATTTAATATTTGAACAAATTCGATCTCTTACCTATATTGTATCATATTTTATAATCTATAGTAATATTATAAAGCTGAAGAGTTTGTTTGTTTGTTTGAACGCGCTAATCTCAGGAATTACTGTTTCGAATTGTAAAATTCTTTTTGTGTTAGCTTATTTATTGAGGAAGGCTATAGGCTATATTACATCACGCTAGGACTCATGGAAGCGTAGCAGTAACCATAAATGGGAGTTAAACTATGCAACGAATAGTTATAGGATGGTGATAAGCAATTATGAGTCAACCCACAAAAACTTAACTTCGGAGATATTGATGTATTTTGGTAATGCGTCACCTATTTAATATTATGAAGTATAATTTAAAGTTATCTTAACTGAATAAGTACGGAAAAAGTTTCTTAATTTTATGTCTCGAATTTCAAGTGCGTTCCATATTTTGCAATTTATACAATAATCTCAAATACTTAAAAAACTTATAATTAAATAAAACATTAAATATGTCAATCTGCTTTTCATTCATTATAACTTTTATCAAAATAGAAAAGAAAAGATGGATATTTACGTATACAAACAAATTGATGAAGAAAAGGTTAATGACATCTTTAGACGCCATTTTCTCAAAATGAAGTCCGTGTGGCTTGACACAGTATTGCTTATCAGCGTCCAATTATATACTAGTGTCGCCATGCGGTCGGAATTCGACCGTAGTTCATTAAATTTTCAAAATGATCGGCATTCTGGGTGCCAAAATTGATGCGCTTATAAAGTCTATAGTTTTAATTATGTCAGTGCTTCTGTATTAAATTATAAATAAGACTTTCAAAAAAAAATTCATTCATATTGTATATTAGTTTCTAATACTAATAATTCTAAGGATGAGATGTTTCAAAATATTCGCCTGATATATCACGAGCTTTATACACACAGACGTTTTGTCAACGTCAGAAACTGATATTCAGGGCGCGATCCATCAATTTCGACGTTTGACGGCATCTCTGATATAACCTGACCTGACAGGACGTAAAACTTGCAATCTATATAAAGGAAATACGATGTTATGCTTTGTTTAGCGTAAATTCTTTAGTTGAAATTTTGGTATTGGTATATGGGTATTAAATCAAAATATGCTTTATTCAAGTAGGCTTTTGAATCGTCAATACAAAAACAAAAAACTAATTAATTAATTAATTTACCACCGGTTCTGAATGTAGATTCTACCGAGAAGAACCGTAAGAAACTCGATAGTTACTCTAATATAATTAGATTTGATTGGAGTATGGTATCATGATTTTAGGGTTACAGGTGGTAGTGGATGGATAGGGGTGGTTATTATGTACCTTCTATATTGAAGGATACGAGTAGTTTTTGAAAAAAAAATATTGTGAAATTTTTGTCAAGTTGTTAACTTAACCATAAATCATTCGGATGTTTGTCTTGGCTGTGTGTTTGTGTTATGTGTTTCCAAATCTCGACACAGACTGCCGCACTAAAAAAGACGCAATAAAACCATGTTGAACACGTGTCTAGCTAAACAGTGTTTAAAAATTGGATGCTGATAAGCAATAATGTGTCAACCCACAAAAAGGCAAATTTAGAGATATTTATGTATTCTGATAATGCATTTCGTATTTAACATTATAAAAAATATTTTTCAAGTCATTAGAACTAAATAACTACGGAAAAAAGTTTCTTAATCAAATGTTTAGAATATTGAAGTGAGTTCCATATTTTGGACTATGCAATAATTTAATATATTTGAAAAACATATTATTAGATAAAAATCTTTACTAGCCTATTTGGTATTAATTAATTATGCATTTTATCAAAATCGAAAAGAAAAGATGGATATATGCTTCTTCAATCAGATGTGTTAAGAATAGGTTCGACATCTTTAGACGCCATTTTCTCAAAATGAAGTTCGTGTGGCTTGACACAGTATTGCATATCAGCATCCAATTAAACATTGCTTAAAATATTATCTAAATTGTTTAACGGCGAATAAACTCATAAAAACTTATTGATAAAATGTTATACTTTACATTTGACAGCTGAAATAGGTTTTAGACATCTATTAAACTCACTTAAACGTATGTTAATCTATATCTAAAGCATGTTTAACTCAAAACTGTGCTTAGACGCGGATTTGTAGTACGGATTCTTTTAAACACGCGTTTAACGTCTGTTTAAATCTTTTGTAGTAAGGCAGAGGGTCATTAGATCCTAATGGGGGCCGTTGAGTGTGATGCATTTATTTATTTATATATATTTTTATTTTATACTAGTTGGCCAATCAATGTTTCAATCACGCTTAACAAACTTTTTCATACAAACTTCCAACCTCCGTTTTACCCTCTTAACGTATTAAAACACGTACTTCCGGTTAACAACTAATTTAGTTTAAACAAAAGTCAAACAGGTTTACACGTAATAATCATAGATGGCGTTACTTACTATACAATAATTTTGTTACTCAATGTAACATAACTGTCAAATTGAGGACCTACGTTCTCAAAAGAACCCCATGAAAAATTTAAAACTCCTAGCACTTGTAGCTTCTGTGCTTTCGTGATGAGTGAGTGAGTGACCTATCGTTTTTATGTATAAAGATAATATATTTTTTACATGTATTATTTTTCCCAGGTCATGCCGAACGCGGCTGGTAGCGGGTTTCAGTGGGACAAGCTCTCTCCCGCCGAGTTCCAACAGCTGCAGGAACTAACTTCGTGTAAGTATGACCGTTTTGTAGCAAAATATAACCGACTATAGAAATGTAGTATACAGGCTGCCAGGCGGGTCGATGCAAACTTTTGGAGATGTGATAGAGGAGGTAATTTAGAGTCTATTTAACGTCATTTACCTTAGTAACAAGTTTTACAGTTTTCGAGAAAATCGCGATTTTGTACTCATTTAGGAAAACTCCACTTTTCCGTCTGTAAACGCTGAAGTCTTCAGTAAGTAACAGCAAATGACCAGAGAGAGTTTAAAATAAAAGTCGTAAATACCTACCAGGTCAGCATTATAAATAACGGAGTTATGAGATAACAAACATTAAAAAAAAGTTCCCTACGAAATGATAACCTCCTTTTTTGGATATCGGTTAAAATGGCGAACAAAGCCGCGGTCGGAATATTAAATTATGTCGAAAAAATATTCTCAGTTATAATTTGAAAATTTACGTCGCAAATGATATAAAATGGTTCATCTGTTTTTATTACTAAAGTTTTATACCTTCGTCGGAAAAAATCTCAGTCGAGAGAAATTTATGGGGGTGAATTTTTTTTCAAATGAAATCCGATTTTGTTTAATTAAGGGAGTAAATGAAGCAAAAGAGACCTCGGTAATTTTGTAGAAAAAGGACTTTAAATTTTGATCATTGTTAGATAAATCATAAAAATAAGTATTTCGTATTACTGGTTGATTTTATTTATCCACAGACACGTTGGCGCAGTGGTCACTGCAACTGACTGTAGCGCTAACGGTCGCGGGTTCGATCCCCGCTCACGGCAAATGTCTGTATTGGCCATACGGATGTTTGTCGTGGTCTGGGTGTTTGTGTTAGTGTTGTGTGTGTTTCCGGACCCCCGACACAAGGTCATAAGATCTTAATGGGGGCCGTTGAGTTTGATACGTTTATTTATTTATTTAATATTCAAGTCAATCAATCAATTATTTTTAGGTAAAAGTTAAGTATGTATTAAAATTACTTTTTATAAGAAACGAAACTCACACAGAAAATAATGAGAAAAGAAAGAAAATACAATATTAATATTGAAAGAAGAATTAAAAACCATATAAAACCTACAAATCCGTCGAATCTCGTTGATTAGTTTGTTACTTTCAGGCCCCTCTTTCCCACTCTGCGCACATGTCCAGGGCCCCGCGATCGATGGGGGCCCCAAGTTCCTATCAGATTGTGGAAAACTGATTGATAATTTTGCTTCAAAGTTATATTTTTCTAATATCTCCAGTCCCAGTCTCCAATAGGTTAAAGATGTTCTTGGTTAATTATATGGACGCTTTTTACGGATTTTTTTTCATTATAAAAAGTTATTCAGTTAAATCATTTAACCGATAATTTCTTACCCCTTATGTGTGGCTAGAAATACGACATATTTTTTGCTAAATAAAACAAGTAAAGAAGAATATATACATATATTAATTACAGTTTTGAATTTAATATTCGAACTTTCACAATACCCATGCGATGTCAAACGTTAACGGATAACCCAAGAGACTCGACTAAGAAATTACTTATTCAATAAATTAGCCGATGTCTCCCGGGAGCCACTGTTATATGCTTAATGTATGAATTAATATGCAAAGTGCGAATTGTTACTGGCCACTACTAAAGCTACCATTCAAGCTCGGTTTTGTATTTCGTAATGTGAATAGGTATCTTTAAAGTATTTTAAACTGGCTACCCTTCGCGGTTTCACTCGCGTGTATGGTTACTTCTTCGTTCTTATGAGCCGTAGCATAATGTTATATGGACGCTGATAAGCAATACTGTGTCAAGCCACTCGAACTTCATTTTGAGAAAATGGCGTCTAAAGATGTCAAACCTATTTTTAATAAATCGATTTAACGTAGTATATATCCATCTTTTCTTTTCTATTTTAATAAAAAGTAAAAATAATTAAAAGTAGATTGGTTTATGAAGAGTTTTATCTAATAATAAGTTTTTCAAATATATGAGATTATTGTTTAAATTGCAAATTTGCAACGCGCTTGAAATTCGAAATATTCAATTAAGAAACATTTTTTTGTATTCATTTAGTTTAGATGGCTTGAATTTTTTTTGAATAATGTTAAATAGTTGACGTAGTATCATAATACTTTAATATCTCCGAATTTGACTTTTTGTGGGTCGACTTTTAGTGCTTATAAGCGTCCATATAGCCTATAATATATTCTTTCTCAATAAATGGGCTATCTAATGCAAAAAGAACTTTTCAAATCGGATAAGTGGTTTCCAGATCAGACTCCCTACAAAATTACAAACTAAAAACATTTAGTATTAAATTAAGTTAAACATTTCTTAGAAAATCAAAAAAATTCTTGAAATTTTGTGTACCTTTTGTACAATGTAAAATCGAAAAAATAATGCTTTTTTCGGGTTCCGTACCTTAAAAGGAAAAACGGAACCCTTATAGGATCACTTTGTTGTCCGTCTGTCTGTCTGTCGGGCTGTCAACCCTTTTTTATAATAATTTAAATAGGATTTTCGAAATTATGTGATTATAAACAAAATCACCAGATTAAGTAGTTCAGTAGTTTTATATGAAACTTAACTCTATAGGTAATCGAGGTCAATGGTAATATATACCTATGTTATGTTAATACTATTTTCCGTTACAAATTTGTTTATAACTTTGACAAGCTCGTTTGAATTCTTGTCTTAAAGGGATTCGTCTGCCTCAGTCGCTACCTGTCGCCCGAAGTGGTTGGCATTCTGGGTGCCAAAATCCTTGACATTATAACGTATACTTGAACGCTAAAACAATGCACTAAGTCCAGGACCCTCACCCTCAGCGTCGCCCTGGGGCACAGTAAAAAATACCGCCCCTTTACCTAAATCATTACCTATGTAAATTTGTAGTAGAAAAAGTACTTTTTACATTTTTTTTTTGCCATAATGGGCACTGGCCTCTAGTGCCTCTATAGCTACTTCAACGTTGACTAACCGTTTACATAGCGCACGCAGCGTAAGCTCTCTCAATAGGAAAATATGCCCCGATTTTGAAACATTCTTCATTGGTGCTCCGCTCCTTTTGGTCTTAGCGTGATAATATATAGCCTATAGCCTTCCTTGATAAATGGGCTATCTAACACTGAAAGAATTTTTCAAATCGGACCAGTAGTTCCTGAGATTAGCGCGTTCAAGCAAACAATCAAACAAACAAACAAACTCTTTAGCTTTATATATTAGTATAGATTGCTGATAAGCAATAATGTGACAAACTACAAAAAGGTCAAATTCGAAGATATTAATTCAATCTGATAATACGTTTCGAGTTTAACATCATTCATAAATGCTTGAAGTTACCTAAACATTATAAGTACGGAAAAGTTTCTTAATTAAATTTTTCAAATATTAAATTACGTTTCATAATTCGAATATGCAATAAACTCATATAAAAAAAAACTTATAATAAGATAAAATTTTTTATTAAAACAATCTGCTTTGATTTCATTATACCTTTTATCAAAATAGAAAAGAACGAATGGATACATCTTTCTTCAAACAAATTTATTAAGAATAGATTTGACATCTTTAGACGCCATTTTCTCAAAATTATTTCCGTGTGGTTTGACATAGTATTGTTTATCGGCCGGATATATAACCTTTTCTATTAGTGAAAGATTTATTAAAATTAGACCAATTATCTAGAAAGATTGTCCACTAAAACAATCAAATTTTACCTCTTTATATAATATAGACTAAAATCTCTAGGGGAAAATATAATTTTGGATGGCACTTAACCTAAAATAACATTTTGTTTTTGGAATATATTAATACGATGATGAATTTGATTAATTTAATTAGGTTAAGGGCCCTTAGGTAGAATAGTGGTAAGTTTTGAACGAATTGAATTATAAATTTTGTTTATGTAGTAATTGATATAGTTATTCAGGTAAAGATGAAATTGTTTTAGTGATTACTAGATCAGCTTATAATTATTTTCTTTTACGACAGGTTGGCGCATGGTCATTGCAACTGACTGAAGCGCTAACGATCGCGGATTCGATCCCTGCTCACGGCAAAAATCTGTTTAGTCTATACGGATGTCAGTCGTGGCCTGGGTGTTTGTTTTGTGTTTCTGGACCCCCAACACAGGATCATGAGGGTCTTTTTAAATATATAGGCAAACGAAAAGACGGTCCTTCTGTATACCTATTGCAAGTTTTTCTTACTCGTTTGCGGCAAAGTAAACGCAGATTTATATGAGGTCGAATCAGCGCAGTCTCGTGTTAACTATGTGAATTAGTGAGTGTACCGAGTATGTGATTGGTTGGTTGAAATTTAAAAGTGCGTGTGATTAGTGGAATCTCGACAGACACGTTGGCGCAGTGGTCACTGTAACTGACTGTAGCGCTAACAGTCGCGGGTTTGATTCCCGCTTACGCCAAATGTCTGTATTGTCCATATGGATGTTTGTCGTCGTCTGGGTGTTTGTGTTAGTGTTGTGTATGTTTCTGGACCCCCGACACAAGGTCACAAGATCTTAATGGGGGCAACGGCCCCTCAACGGAGTGTGATGCGTTTATTTTACATTTCGTGAGTGCGAGTGACATTTTGATACGTCGAATAGTTAACATTAGTGCGGTTTACGGATCTTCATCGAGTATTTACTGAAAAACTCGCCTATGGACACTAGCGAGAGTAACTACTAATGCAACTAGAGTCAAAAGGAATGAGGAATGAACATTACTCTTATTATATTTTTCAAATATTAATAGGGGGAGGTATCTGCTATGAAAGTGAGTTCTTCCGTTGGTGTGCCAGACCGAATACGAACTGTAGTCGATTAAATTAATTATGCCAATTTTATTTAATTAAAAAAGTTTTATTTCACTATGCATTTTCACTTTCTTAAATCTATTCAAAATATTTTAAATACTGTCGTTTTAGAACTTGAAATACATAGAGGATCCACAAACATTGATTTAAAAATATTCCATTCTGTTTTCAAACGATCGTATAATAAATAAGACTTTTTAAAAAAGCAACCGCTTCCAAAAACTAATACGTACGTTTTTAAAAAATTTAAAAACTAATTTCGATGAAATCATCAAAACAAAAAAAGTATTTTCAAAATCGGTTAATCAGACGAGTAATAAAATAAAGGTCCTTCTTCTTGAAGACGGTTAAAAACATCATTGTTTACACTACCAAAATATCGATACATCGATAAAAAACACCACTAAAATGCACACACGGCTTGCTTGGCACTGAATTCCACGAATGCAAGATAAACGAATGATTTCCACCTGGCGTAAAAGCTTGATTTCATTAGCACGGGGACGTCCTTGTTGGAAATTCTTAATCCCCTCCAGTCAGTGGGCAGGGTCGGATTTAAATCAGATATCAGCCCCCTTCGTCTTAGGGGCCTTAGTTCCAGGCCCCTAAGACGAAGGGGGCATCTATAATATCTATTTAATATTATCAAAAAAATAAATTAAGTCATTTGAACTAAATTCAAGTCTTCAATTTAATGTACATAATTATGTACATTAAATTGAAGACTGTTGAAATGTACTATGTGTTTTTGAAAACCATGTTATTAGATAAAACTGTTTGTAATACCAATCGATGTTTAATTTATTACAATTTTTTTTTCAAAATAGAAACAAAAAATGCATATATACTTCTTCAAAGAAATTTATTAAGAATAGATCCGACATATTTAGACGCAATTTTCCCAAAATGAAGTTCGTATGGCTTAATATAATATTCCTTATCATTGTCCATATGTAAAAAAGAAGTATTTAAACCTTTAAATCCGGCCCTGTTCCCGCCACACCTAACATACATTCGTAGAAAGGGGATTACGGGACAATTCTCAAGAGTGATATGTGACAAAGAGAAATTGTAAGTTAATCGGACTTTGGAATATCGAGTTTTTCATTATATTAGTTTATTTTTAAATTCCACCAAAAATTGCTACTTGCCTAGTAACTATATAAAATAAGTCCAACATTGCTAGCAATATGTAATTATGGGCATTTTTACCCGAAAAGAAGCGTAATGCATTTTTCAGCCTAATATGTATGTACAGGTATATGTATGTATATATGTCTTTGTTTATTTGTGGCACTGTTTATACAAAGCGCGTGGGCCGATTTTAATAATGATGACGAGATGTCATAGAAAGCATATAAAATATATACTCGTATATCATTCAAAGGTGACTGACTGACATAGTGATCTATCAACGCACAGCCCAAACCACTGGACGGATCGGGCTGAAATTTGGCATGCAGGTAGATGTTATGACGTAGGCATCCGCTAAGAAAGGATTTTGATTAATTCTACCCCCAAGGGTATAAACTAGGGGATAAAAGTTTGTATGAAACTTTGTAAATTTTAAACTGATTTGGTTAAGACTTTGCCACTATGACGTAGGCTATATCGCAGACGAAGTCGCGAGCATCGGCTAGTAAAATATAATAATAATAGCTATGAAGTCTCCTTTTTGATAATAATTATGATAGAAGTGAATAATATTCAAATTTAATTACAGATTCGAGCAGAAAACTTCAAGATGTGCTCAAAGAGTTGTCTGAAGTTAAGAAGCAGAATCCCGACGGGGTGAGTTGATAAACTTTATGTTAATAAGTTATCTTAATTAGATATATTAAAGCTAGTATGTCTTTTCGAGTAGCCGAGAATGACGCTTATAAGTTTTGCTCTCAGAGTTTCGTAAAGATTTACATAAATATTTCTTATTGCATTTACACTTGAGAGAATTTACTTTCGGTGCCTTATTTTTGATATTAACAGTTTTAGATTCCTGGCTATGAAAATAAAATTTCTAAAATAAAACCTAAGTTATCTTGTAATATTAGCTATCTGCTAATTCAAATCCCGTCAAAATCGGTCTAACCGTTTCATAGATTAGCCGGAACAAACAGACAGACTGACAAAAATTTTAAACATTGTGTTATCGATGTAAGTACCGTATATACATTCATATGTATTTAGTTAAAAATTGTTAATTTGAAATTACAAACAGACACTTAAATTTTATTTATTTTTATTGATTATTATGTATTAAATTCTTATCATTAAGGACTAACTTCTGTCGTTTATGCTATGCTAGTAGATTCATCTGTACTAATATTATATAGTTGAAGAATTTGTTTCTTTGAACGCGCTAATCTCAATCTCAGTAAAATTCTTTTTGTGTTAGATAGTTTATTTATTACAGAAAGGCTATATTACGTCACGCTACGACTCAGAAGCGAAGCACTAATCATAAACGCGTGTGAAACCGCAATTATACATAGTAGTATATTTAACAAGTAAATAAATAAATAAACGCATCACACTCAACGGTCCCCATTAACATCGCGTGACCTTGTGTCGGGGGTCCGGAAACACAACACCAACACAAACACCCAGACCATGACAAACATCCGTATGGCCAATAGAGACGTTTGACGCGAGCGGGGATTAACCCGCGATAGTCACAGTGACCACTACGCCAACGTGTCAATAAAATAAATGTATATAAAACATTATTCGAACTAAAACGAACTCTAATTTGGTTTTCAAACAGAAATGGGAAAAGTTAATCAAAACAGTGGGAATGCGACGCGATATTTATTTCCTTTGACACTCAAGTACGAACTACAAATAACATAGAATATTCAAAGCGATTTCTCTAAAGAGCAATCCAAAGTTTAATAGCATTAAAATAAACTGTTACAAGGGTCCTAAATACACAATTTAGAGGTGATCGTTTTTAGGGATCCGAGCCTAAAAGCAAAGTAACAGCCTGTAAATATCCCACTGCTAGGCAAAGGCTCTTTAATTAAGGAGAAGGTTTAGAGCTTAATCCACCACGCTGCTCTGCAGAGTGGATATGTATGTGTCAGAATTTCTCCCGGCACATGTATGTTTCCTCACGATGTTTTCCTTCACCGCGGAGCTCGAGAATTTAAACACAAATTTAGCATTGAAATAAAACTATTTTAAACGGATTTAAATCGCGTATATTAATTATTTTTATCATCCCGACGTTTCGAGCACTTTGCAGCGTTCGTGGTCACGGGTAGACTAAGGTGACATTTGTCTATTTGAGGTTTTAGAAAATATTATTTACAACTACCGCCAACCGGAACGTTATGCGAGATGCCAACTAAAAAACCGTAAGAAACCACAGTATTATAGTATGATTCCAAATGCTAATATTATTTACATCGCAATTATATAAACCATAGTCATTGTCATTCGTTCAATGTACTAAGTCAGGCGTATACTAAGGCTGGTTTGGACCCCCTAAATCTCCATCTTATATGCGTCAATGCTCTCATTTAATTATCGTATCTAGTTTGTAAATAATATCGAGTTTATTATCTATAGAATAGTATCATTCTAAATGCTAAACTCAGTTATTTGTAAATTATATAAATCATTGCCATTCGTCCAATTTACTAAGCATAAGTAAGTCGTATACTAAGAAGAGTTCTGAAGTACGGAAAAAAGTTGCGAAAGAAATCTAATACTTCGAATATCGAAGCGTGTTTCATAATATAATAATCTCATACATTTGAAAAACTTATTACTAGATAAAACTCTTCATTATACCATTCTGCTTTTAATTCATTTTACCTTTTATCAAAATAGAAAAGAAAAATAATATTTTATAGAAAGCTGGATCTTTTAAAAAGGTTTGACATATTTAGACGCCATTTTCTCTAAATGAAATTCGTGTGGCTTGATACAGTATTGCTTTTGAGCGTTCAATTAATGTTTACAACTTCAGAGAAGCTAAAATGTATTACCGGCTTAAAAAGGATGATGGGGTCAGTGGGGGTTACATTACATTTGAGCGAACGAAAAAAAATCAAATTATTACACATATTTTAAGTTACGCCGTTCGTTATAAAACAATCGCTATATGACGGTCGCTAATTTCTATGAAACCATAGCTTTAGATCTCAGTTTCAACATCGAATCATTATATATTCTACACACGATCCCTTTACATAGGTTTAGGGGCTATTCCGGAACGATTATGGTAAATATACGGACGTGTTTTATTCATGCGATCTAGTGAAGTACGGCTTTGATACGTGAGAATTTACGGCTACGATTTTCTTTGTAAATAGAGACTCTTAACTATTTTGAACTGATTTTACAAATTGGAGAGGTTCTCAATTCGTCGGGGACGTTTTTTATGTATGTTCATTGTTCACTGATTACTCGAAAACGGCTTTCACCGATTTAGTTTAATCTTTTCTTGTTTGAAAGTGTATACTTGACCCTTGATCCAATAGAATTTTCATCAAAATTCGTTTAGTAGTTTGGTTTTAAATTCAAAATAACTGTAATAAGTGTGTCATTCAAGTAAATGTTTAAATGTTGTAATTAACGATTTCGAGGTTGGTTTCCCTTTCCTGTAAAAATTCTTTTTCGTTATTTTAAAAACGATATCCTATATGAAAACGGATAGATATATATTTAGATAAAAATCTATAAGAAAAATCTATTACATTTTTTTTTGTATAAATCGTTTAGGATTCAAATTAATTCTCAAAAAGGGTAGAATAAAAATCAAGTGTACGAGATGCGTCATATTTTAAGTTACAGGCGTAGAAGTTTGTTGTTTAGGCTTTCGAACAATTTTCGACAAGAAATCCCTCTGGGAAAACCTGTTTTTTTTTTACACTTTATTGCACAAAAGATAAATGTACAAAGGGCGGACTTAACGTATTTACAGCATTTTCTACCAGCCAACCCAGAATCGTGTAAGAAAGCCGTTGTAGGCGTGCACAACAAAAGTAAAAAAAAATGTATATATATCGATACCTCCCACGTAAGTTATTGTAAGCCACAAAATCTTTTTTTCTTCAAGAAATGTTCCAACAAAATACGCCTGAAAAAAGGATTAAAAGTACTCTACTGTAAAATTATAATTTTGGGGTTATAACAACTTACGTGGGAGGTATCGATATATATGTATATATATATATATATATATATATATATGTATGTATGTATGTAATGTATATCATAATAAATGTATATGTACTCATCCATAAACACATTTGAATAAAAAATAGTAGTAAAAGTAGTTAATACTGCATTTAAAATGTAATTTGGGTTAATGAACGTTCTGTTAAGTAAAGGCCAACCTGCAGAGGATAATTTCTGGCACACGAAATGTCACATTTCTTACAGTTGGCAGCATTGCCAATAAATATCTCTAGGACCAGGTGTTTTATGGTATATTGAAATAATATTTTTTATCTGTAATAATATTATAACGAGGTAAACTTTATACGGTTTCTGATTGCTCTTGTCACGCAGTCTGGTTTTAGATTTTTGTTATTAATTTATCTATGTATACTATATTATATTAAACTAGCTTGCCTCTCGCGATTTCGCGCTTATGGTAATTGCTTCGCTCTTATAAGCCGTACCGTGATGTAATATAGCCTGTAATTTTCCTTAATAAAAGTAATATCAAACGCTAAAACAATTTTTCGAATCGAATCAGCAATTTCCGAGATTACCTCCCACTAATAACTAACAAACAAATTTTACGTCTTAATAATATTAGCATAGTTGAATTCGCATTTATTTGTTAAAATCAATCAAATCATGCTACCCGGATCGTGCTGGGATTATCACTGATTGAAACACGAGCATTCAATATTTGATGAGCTTAATCAAAAGGCTATTTACAATTGCAATGTTAAAAGGATTTTCGCAGAATTCAGTAAACAATCTCTAATCTAACCTTTAAACGAGCAATCCTTGTTTATATGGACGCTGATAAGCAATGCTGTGTCAAGCCACACGGACTTCATTTTGAGAAAATGGCGTCTAAAGATGTCAAAACTCCATCATCTACCTAGCATTTTTCCCGGTTATACCAGGGTCTGCTTTCTATTCTAGTCTAGATATTGACGAGTTACTGATTTTTACACAGAGCGACTGCCATCTGACCTCCGCAACCCCTGAGGGCAAGCCAGTAACCATTTAGACTAGAATTATTTCCCTACTACGAGTAACGATTATTATCAGGTGATTGTGATAACAACCGGGACCGACAGCTTTACGTGCTCTCCAAGGCACAGTGGGGAGACCCACAAGCACAAACACCCAGACCTAGGAACAAATATTTATAGAAATATAAATATCTGTCCCGAGCGGGGATCGAACCCGCAACCGTCGGCGTTAGAGGTACATTTAGCACAGACCAGACCGGTCGTCTAAAGATGTCAAACCTATTCTTAATAAATATGTTTGAAGGCGTACATATCCACATTTTCTTTTATTTTTTTGATAAAAGGTATAATTATTTTAAATCAGATTGATCTATTTAATATATTATATAATAAAAAGTTTTTCGAATATTTAAGATTATGATAAATTCAATAAAAATATAGATTTGTATAAATTCGTGGATTGACACATTAATGCTTTTCAGCATCCATATGTGGATGCTGATAAGCAATAATGTGTCAACCCACAAAAAGTGGTATTCTTAGATATTGGTGTATTTTGATACTGCATCACCTATTTAACATTATTAAAAAGAAATTGAAGTCATATAAGCTAAATAAGTACGGAAAAATGTATCTTGATTAATTGGTTCGAATTTCAAGTGCGTCATATATTTTGCAATTTATACAATAATCTCAAACATTTGAAGAACTTTTTATTTGATAATATATTAAATATATCACTCTGATTTTAATTAATTATACTTTTTATCAAAAAAATAAAAGATAAAATTGATATATACTTCTTTAAACATATGTGTTAAGGATAGGTTTGACATCTTTAGACGCCATTTTCTCAAAATGAAGTCCGTGTGGGTTGAAACAGTATTGCTTATCAGCGTCCATGTATACGATTTGTCATAACTAAAATCAAAATGGCCGATTTTAAACGCCATAATGTGAAAAAGAAAAAAATGAAATGGGTATCGTTGAATAGGTATTGAAAAATCAATTTTAGGTTTCTCATATCGTTTTTCAATCAGAATTACCGTTTAGGGTCTATAATGATTTAAAGTTGGTTAGTAACGATTCTCACTTATAGGCTTTTAGACAGGCGGTCTTCTTAAACAGCCTTGTTGTTGGCATTTTAATAAAAAAAAAAAACATTTGAAACGTCGTTTTATTCGTTTAATGAAAAACTGCTACAATTTTTTTATTCACTACTGAGGAATTTATGGAATATGGAAAAACCTTTCTTAATCTAGCTACCTTACCTAAAATCCCCAGTCCCTGGTTTAGTTTCTGCGTGTATAAAAATTTAATCATATACATAAAGATTTTATTATAAAACTACGTCATCATTACGCACATGACATTTCTCATTACATAATGGCTTCATAAATAACTCCCCGCCATATAACTTAAGCTATTACGTCACGAAGTTACACGGCGACAGCTCTATGACGTCATCGTTTAGTTCGACTTAGTTATTGTAACTTAAACCTTATTACGTTAAGTTAAGGTTGAATTTTTAATGTATATAAAATGTGTCACGGAATAACGTGTTTTGGAAATGGTATTAAGGTTTGGAATATTTTATTGTTTAGGCGCTCCGCAGATGGAAACACTGTGTCGTGTGTCGGATATAAGAGACACTAGGCACTAAACAATGTATTCTTGTTATCCGATACAAAAAATCGGGTGTTATCAGCGTATCTGTGGTTTGTAGCTCCCTAATAATTGGACCAATTTTGACGAGGTAGTTTTGTTTGATAGCTGATGTAATTGAAATGTTTCTTTGTTATAACTTATGAAGATCTGTTCAGACGTACATACAAATAATAATATTATATAGCTACAGATATGTTATAAGCTGATGAATTTTGACCGAACACAGGTCACTTTGGACGAGATTGCCTAGCAAGCATCTTTTTAATTTACGCAGGGGAAATATTCCAAAAGATACCCGATTCCTGAAATCGGATTATGTGGAGATTTTTACCCACTAAAAAGCTCGCGCTGGCCTTCCGCAGCACGTAAATCGACCGGCCTCCGGATCGCTTTCGCATGCGCATCCGCTGCCCCTCCCGTACGACGCTCCGTTCGTACCTAGCGACCATTTAGCGACAACTAATATGTTACGCGACAATATTTTAGGGTATACAAGTCAATTGATGAGCTTGTCAAATATTTAAAAAAAAATAAACGTAACATATCTATATTTAGTTATAAAACATCATTCAATAAAAGTATATAAGTTAATGTGAAAAATACCACGCATACCATTTCCATTGAATTCTAAATTCTATGACAACATTTTATTTTTAATCTATCGTAACTATTTGACATTTAATTTTAAACCTTCCCACAACAGAAAAAAAACTCAATTTTCCGCACACGTCCTTCCTACTACACAAATAAGTTCATTTCGATCTTTCACACATTGCAATACGGTTGAAATTGATTTGAATAATTACCATCCTCTACGTCATGATAAAGGGCAACTGTGACGTCACAGTTCCATTTATATTGGTTTTACAATATTTATAGAATGTTTGTATAAAATCTATGCTATCACACTACATACTAAAGTAAACTAAAGTAACAGCCTGTAAATGTCCCATGCTGGGCAAAGGCCTCCTCTCCTATAAAGGAGAAGGTTTAGAGCCTAATCCAACACGCTGGTCCACTGCGGGTTGGCGGATGTATATCCGTCAGAATTTCTCGGCACATGCATGATGATGCTGGATGATAAGATGTTTTCCTTTACCGTCGAGCTCGAGATGAATTTAAACACAAATTTAGCACTTGAAACATCAGCGGCGCTAGCCGGGGTTTGAACCCACGGTCATCGGTTGAGATCAAGGTGTTCTAACCACTAGGCCATCACACTAAATGCTTCTATATTTATATCAGGTGAGAATTACACTTGTAAGTTTTGTTTAAAAACTTTATTACAATCTAGTGATTTCGTCGATTTCAAAGTGTTGTAGTGTTGTGCTTATAGTTACCTTTTAAATTTGTTTCTGAAGTCCGTTCGTTTTTACTTACAAAGGCAAGGTAGTAAGGAATACAGTACCCAAATTAGGTACTAAATTCCTTACCTGGCCTTACTTACTAGGTATTTACCTAAGTTACAATAGCTAAACGACAATTGCTTATTTCCATTAATATAATATTGCTTCTCTCGATGCCGGGCTGTTAATTGTTGAGGAGTTCTCACTGTTAACTATACCGCATGCATTGTGACGAGCATAATTTGCTTAGCAATAAAATTAAAGTAATCGAAACGCAACTCGTGAAATACTTGTCATAGAGTAGTTCCGGTGGCTACCTGTGAGCTTCATCATCACTTCCACTTCACCAAATGTTGCTTTTGAGAGGAAATGCAAGAGTCGCTATCAAAAGTACCTAAATCGATATACGTGTGCCTATAATATTTTAAGAATTTCCTCGATTTCTCCAGGATCACATCAGGTCATAACCTGATGATAACGGGACCATTTTGGAAGTATACCATTTAAAACAAAAAAAAAATTAAAATCGGTCCACAATCTTCGAATTGAGAATGTTCTTCTTTTTTGGAAGATACCCCTCCCTTTTTTTTTTGGAAGTCGGTTAATAATTTTAGATAATGGACACATCACTGTATCACCATCATCTAGCATTTTTCCCGTATACACCAGGGTCTACTTATTTTTCTAGTTTAGATATTGACAAGTTTCTGATTTCAATTTTTAGACACATTACTGTAGATTAAAAATAAAACCTCTTATATACTATAATATAACCTATGTAAAATTGGGACAGAAACTTAATACGTACAATAAAAAATTATGTCAATCACAAATAACTAGAAAGTATATTCCTGTACTAAAAAAATCTATCAAAAGCTTCGATATTGAATGGGGGACAATGAAATTGGGACGGGAATCGAACCCCGACCCCTTTTAACCGGAATACCATTGAAAGTTTATGTAGGCGGTGTTTTCGACTGTCTTGAGAAAATAGAGTGACCATGAATTTTATAACTATTGTGATTGTCTCGGATGCTGGAAAAACGAAATTGACTATTCTTCTATTAGCTGAGCCACGTGGTTTCAGCCGCGTTAATTTAAGGAAAAATTATATTTATATAATGTTAACCTTCCCTATTTGAATCGGAAATTTTTCACTATTTCGTTGGTTTTAATGTGGTTTTGTTTTTAATTTATCAATTCAAATAAAAAAATAAATAAAGTAACCTAAGTCTAACTCCTTATAAATTTAGCAATCTTCGATTAAAAGCCCCATCAAATTCGGTTAGCGATTTATACTATTCATATTTAATATAACGGGTCTTATCGCGATAACTAATGGTAGTAATACCTTTTTATTGCCCGACGTTTCGACGAAGTTGCATCCGTCACGGTCACGAGCTGACTGGTGTACCGCGTGCCCTCCGGCGGCGAAACTCGCGCCTCTTATTAGTTATCTTGGGAAATGTCTTCAAGATGCTGTAAACTAAGGTTACCCGGATAAGGAAATTCGTGTAAATACCGTCGAGTGCCGCCACAGCGGCGCGCACGGAGCTCGAGGACTGTTATTGCTTTTTTTATTTACGCCGTGACGTCATTGACTCCTCTTACGATTTTCGTATAAAGAGGTTACTGTGATAATTAGAATTTTGTTTTTTTTTTTACGGTTTCACTCGCGGTTTCACTCGCGTTTGTGGTTACTGCTTCGCTCGCAGTTTTAGCGTGATGTAATATAGCCTGTCACCTATATGTAAACGGGGTATCGCAAAAAGAATTTTTGAAATCGGATCAGTAGTTTCAGAGATTATTCCTTACATATTAACTTACAAACAAATGCCTCTATAATATTAGTATAGATTTATGCCTTTAGGATCGACAATCTTTCGACCTTATTAACTAGCCCTAATAAACTTCGGCTGTAAGCTGGTGAGGAGTTCTGTTTCCTGCTGATTGCAGGTGATGCTGCAGCATCAGATCATACGCATTTTATTCTAATATTATTCATATTATATTAAATTTCAAATCTATTAGAGCTCTAGAAGTTCCTCCGATTCTTCCAACAATTAGTTAAAGCTCGGGCTGATAGCCTTCAAACATTTGCAAAAAACTTAACACATTCACTGCCTCTACGTGCTTAATGTGTTGTATTCAGTGAATGTGCTAATAAATTATAGCTAAGAAACGTCTTGATTAAATCAGCTTTTAAACAAAAACACATCAAAATCGGTCCATTTTTTAAGGCTACAATGCCACAGACAGATACAAAGATCACGTTGAACATATAACGAGCCTTTTTTTGGTCGGGAGTTGAGAAATGAGTATTAAAAGCTAAGTCAAAACCCAAACTCAAAACACACTTATTCAAATATGCTTTTATTGGCTTATAGGAAACGTCAATTTATTAAACTGTTGTGTCAGTTCCACGTGAAACTACTGCTGGTAATGTGAGAAGAGCCGACGAGAAACTTAGTAGTTACTCTTTTAAAAATATTTTTGTACAATATTGTTGGATACAATTAGCTACAGTTATCCTGCTAGAATGTTAACACGCTATTCTTTAACGCTGTTTTATGGTTAAAGAATTTATTTCCTCAAAAAGAAATTACTTTCACTCACTAGAGAACACTATAACTTATACATTTAATTTATATATAATTTACGACTACGAAATTTACAACGTTGTTTTACTGTTAATGTCATCATATACTGAATAGTATGCTTGTAATCCGACTGTGCGACGGAAGGGTGGGTTATATGTTTATCAGTCTATGTATGTGGGTTTGTATCTTTGTGGCACTATTTAGACCAAACGCGTAGGCGTTTTGATTGACACGTCTTTGCTATAACGGCGCGAATGTCATAAAAATTTGGAAAAATTAAAATGAAAAAAATGAAAATCGTCCAATTGAGTTATGTGGGGTATCGTTGAATAGGTATTTAAAAATCATTTTTAGATTTCGTACGTCATTTTTCAATCAGAACTACCGTTTGGAATCTATAACGATTTAAACTTAGTTAGTAACGATTCTCTATGGTCTTGTTACGCAATCGGATTTTTGATTTTTCAATTAAATACTTGCTCTATAAATGATTTTAAATTAACCTTAAAATTTATGAAACGATGTAATCTTGTGTCCGGGGTTTTATTATAGAAGCGTACACTTGTCCCATAAAAGACATATTAACTTGGCGCAGTCTGAAAAAGTACACTAACTAGTGCCTCAGTTACATGAGACTCAATTAGTCGTGATGACGCAATCTGGCTATGAATTAATCTCTGGAGAATATGAACCAATACTGAAATGTTATTTACTAGTTAAAACCCGTATGCATGGTAAAGTATACTCACAATTTTGCTAAAATGTTTCGTATATTTTTTACAAGCTTTTATTCAACTTAAGATATGTGTATTGATACGTTGGCGCACTGCAACTGACTGTAGCGGGGTTCGACCCCCCTCACGACAAATGTTGTATTGGCCATACGGATGTTTGTCGTTGTCTGGGTGTTTGTGTTAGTGTTGTGTATGTTTCCGGACCCCCGACACAAGGTTATGAGATCTTAATGGGGGCTGTTGAATGTGATGTGTTTATTTATTTATGTATATTTGGGTGGAATTTTCCTACTTAATTTAGAACCGGTTATATTCAACAGATGACATGCATGATTTGGTATGTGACGTCATCCTAAATCAAACATGGCGGAACAACCAAGATGGCGGACTAGTTATGTTTAATGCAATTCTACAATATAGGTATCAAATGGAAGAACTTACTGAGAATAACTCGAAAGTTTGTTTTTAAAACTTTTTTTACTTTAAATTTATTTCACCTTAAGTGTTAGTAATTTATAACTAAGATTTTGACACTAAGCATTTGACATATGATTTACGACACCGTAGATATAAAGGATGGTTTAATTTTTTTGGTCAGTAGGATTAAATCTAATTATAGCTAAAGAAATTTGTTGAAAATAACCATATCACCGATTAAAAAAAAGTTTTTCTGTAAGTCTTTAAGTGCATTTTCCAAACACATCGCGGCTCGATAATCGCATCTTTATCTTATTTTGTGACTTCTTGTTGCAGAAATAAAAAGTGTAGATTAGAAATAAAAATAAAGAATAAAATTAGGTCTACACTCATGTATGTATTCATGTATTACGCTAATTTTTTATTTGAAGTGATCAAAAAAATCAATTTTTTTAAAAGTAACATCATCTTTCGCTAATTATTACGTATTAGCAAAGATATTTTATAACTAAAGGTTAATTTATTATTCATATTTTAAATAACGGGTCGTGTTAACTAATCGTAGTAGGAATAAAAAGTGTTAGCTAATAACATGTGTCTAATTGGCACAACTAAAAGCCATAAACCAAAGAATTGAATTGAAAAGTATTAACTAATCTACGAATATTTGCCGGGTTTTTTAAAAAACAATTTGGAAAAAAATCTATGTGATAATAAGATAATAGTTATATAATAACGTTGCGTACTTGCAAACGAAAATAGAACAATAAAATATAAACGTGAAATTCCCTCCGAATATTTGTAATAAAACAAAATGGCCGACCTTTGACATCAGATCGAATGCCAAATTCAATAAACAGGCGATGTATAGGCGATGCCCTTAGTTTTGTCATTTTTTTATATGAAAAAAGTTTTATTCGAACGAACACAATTCAATTTGTGTGCATTTGTATATGAAAAAAAATTACTTGAATTGGAAACATCGTTGTGTATACCGAAAAGCAGTCAAGAGTGAATTGTTTTTCTCGATCGTGTTCTACATTATTTGTGACAATAATAGATGAGGAAAGATGAATACCATGTGACAAGAAGACTGTTAGATATGACTGTGGGTTATGTTTCCGAGGTAGACCAAAGAAAAGATGGATGAATTGCGTAGAAGATCTGCGTAAGAAAGGACTGAGTGTTGAGATGACGGCTGATAGGAAGTAATGGAAGAGACGAACATGTGACGACCCCACATAAAGTGGGACCAGGACAAGAGGATTGCCGAAAATATTAGCATTTTTACCCGACTACCGAAGACGAGTGTTGTTTTAACTTAACGCCAATAAAGCCGACACTCACACTCAAATGATCCCATTAAGATATCATGACCTTGTGTTGGTGGTCTGGCAACACAGATTACCAACAGAAATACCCATACCACGACATACTGGTCTATCTAGATGATTGCCATGAGCGGGGATCGGACCTGCGACCATTAGCGCTTCACACAGTGACCACTGCGACAACGTATGTCTGCAACAGATAATTCGAAAATAAAATAGGGTTCCGTCGACACCCACTGGGTGCGGAACCCTGAAAATATGATTGGACGTATGTTTCATGAATATGTAATTGTTTTACATATTCATGAACGCATGCCCGATAGAATTGTATACTCTTTGTTGCGGGTTTTTAAAAATGGCGTCCGTTTTCTGACATCCCTTTTAAAGGATTATTCTGTATTATATTTCTGATGTATTCTGTGTATGACGACTACTCTGGTGTAGTGGTGCTGAACTGACCTCTAGCGCCGATGGTTGCGGGTTCGATCCCCGTTCGGGAGAGATATTTATATTTGTATAAATATTTGTTCCTAGGTTTGGGTGTTTGTCCTTGGGGGTCTCCCCACCGGAGAGGACGTAAAGCTGTCGGTCCCGGTCGTTATCACAATCACCTGAAAATGATCGTTACTAGGGAGTTACTAGGGAGAGGTTAGCAGGGAGATTATTCTAGTCTATAAAGGGTTACTGGCTTGGCAATCGCTCTGTATAAAAATCAGTAACTTGACAATATCTGGACTAGAATAGAAAGCAGACCCTAGTATAACCGAGAAAAATACTAGGTAGATGATGAGGTATTCTGTGTGTGTGTACGTATGTATGTCCGTTCTAATGTAAACTTCTGTCTAAAACAGTATGATCGATTTTGAAGGTCATTCAAATACATTTGTATACTTCCACAGAGTATCAGAAGTTATGTGACGTTGGCAAAAAATCAATATGGCGGCTGTTTCTAAAAACTGTAGAACCGTCGTATACTCTTGTAGCCTAAACAGTCTGACCGATTTCAATGTGCGAGGTACTGTTATTCGGCAGATAAATTTGTCATTTTTTAAATAACTTAAATCGTTTTTCTTAGAACCAAGTTAAGTAAGTTTTGTTGGAATCGCAAAAATATAGTTTTCAGATGTCAGCGGATTTATCCATTTTTAACCAACTTCCCAAAAGGAGGAAGATCTCAATTCGTTGGAATTATTTTTACATCGTTTAATCTACATCGACTATTTTTACATGGCATCTAACACAGCTGAATCTTGCTTAAATATTTACTTAACGATAATCGTAATAAGTAAAGTAAAGTAACAGCATGAAAACGTGACACTTCTGGGCATTGGTCTATTAAGGAATAGGAAAGGAGGCCGAAGGCAGGAGAAGGATTACAGCTTAATCCACCACGCTGCTCCACTGCGGGGCAGATATACATGTGACAGAATTTCTCCCAGCACATGCAAGTTTCCTCACAATGTTTCCCTTCATCGCCGAGTTCGAGATGAATTTAAAAACAAACTTAGCGCTTGAAAATCCATAGTGCTAGACGGGGTTGGAACTTGCGATCACCGTTGAAATCGACGTGTTCTAACCACTAGTCCATCTTGTCTTTTTTTACGTCCAGATTGGATCTGATCTACGGTTACTAACCTAACCAGAGCTTTAAAACTCTATTTTAACCGGTATAACGTTCACACAAATTCAAATTATACTTTATTAAAATAGGATTTTTTAAACTCTTTCGAATTAAGCAGTGAATGCAGATGTATCAATTATTAACATTGGAAACGAATATGTTTTCCAGTGGAGCCGTTTCATGAAATAATAATCCTTAGGTCACGTAAATATCACTAGGTCAGCGTGTCCTTCAACGCATACGAACAAAATTCAACGTTACACATACAGCATATAGTTCAAATTCATATATAACTTCGAATCACCCTTTGAAGGTGGTGGCAAACGAAATTGAACCTTAAAATGAAGCGGTGAAGTTGAAAAATGAATCGTTCGTAACAATTATCGGAAATGGAGCGTACTTAAAAGTTTACAATTTTAGTTTGTGAAGTGAAGTTGGAATTTTTTTTTTTGCGGATTTTTTTTTTAATTTTGAACTTCGTTTTCCGATTTTACGAAATTTTATATTTCATTTTTAAAAGTGAATTTTAGACGGTTCAAATATTTTAGCCTTGGTCAAATGGTTATTTCACCGTGATATTGCTAGGGAAATTTTAAATTTCGAACTTGTTTTCAGATATTACGAATTTTAAAATTTCACTTCGTTACTTAAAGATTTTTTTTATTCATTTCGTAATATGTATTTTTATTGTTATTCATGATAAAAAAAACATCCTGCCTTTTTAAAGTGAGTTAATTAGAAACAAATAAAAATAATTAAAATCAAACGAATCTATATTAATTAAAACTTAAAAAAAGAATACATATAATAACAACTCATGCTTAAAAATTGATCAAACTGTTTAGACCACAAGATGTCACATCTTTTCGCCATTTTCGGTTTACATCCGCCATGTTGATTTTATAATGACGTCACATATGTAGCTAAGACACTCCGGGGAAGAATATGATTCTTATAACGCTTACACTTTAAAACATTCCAATCCGTTTCAAAATAAACATTCCAATTCCGTAAAACATTCCAATTCCGGCGTTTAAGCTATAAGACGTCACAATAGAACGGATATATACATACATATATTAATGCGCGCAAAACCATTACCCTACTTCTGGGTCAGTCGGGTAATTAAGCTTAACATCTCGCTGCGGACCATCAGAAAGGTCCAGTAACCATAAACATTGACGAATCTGGCGAACCAGGGCCGGATTTAGGGAAGGGCAATCGGGTTTGCAGTCACAGGGACTTCATGAGAGAGCAGCCAAAAAACCAGATTTTTTGAAGAAAATAATTAAGACTTATAAAAAATCGAATTTAAAAGCAAAATATGCAATTTCGTTAACTTGGTTGACTAACATTTTTAATGGACGTTGATAATAAGCAATACTGTGTCAAGCTACACGGACTTCATTTTGAAAAAATGGCGTTTAAAGATGTCAAACCTTTTCTTAATAAATTTGTTTGAAGATGTTTATATTCACCTTTCCTGATATTTTTTGATAAAAGGTATAATGAATTAAAAGCAGATTGATATATTTAATATATTATCTAATAAAAAGTTTTTCAAGTATTTATGATTATTGCATAAATTGCAAAATACAGAACGCACTTAAAATTCGAAACAATTCATTAGGAGACTTTTATATACATATTCATTTCTGTATTGATAAAACGTATAACGAATTAGAAGCAAATTGATATAATTAAAGTTTTATCTACAAATACGTTTTTTTCAAATATTCGAGAAGATTCTATTCATTGGAATTCGAAACAAATTTAGTTTAGACGACTTTTTTTGAGTATTATTAATTACGTTTAATATTTATATATTTTAAACTTTCGCGATTTATACTATTCAGCTCGATATTATATATATTATATATGCCAGACGTTGCGACGAAGTTGCATCCGTCGTGGTCACGAGCTGACTCAGTCACGACGGCATCAAAGAAAAGGTATTACTACCATTAGTTATCGCGATAAGACGCGTTATATTAAATATGAATAGGTATAATCAAAATACGTCTATCTCCGAATTCCACTGTTGTGGGTTGACTCATTATTGCTTATTAGCATCCAATTAGGGACCTATCCTTTCTTGCCCCAGACCCTCCGGCCAAATCCGGCCCTGTAAACGGTAAGTATCAAACCAAGGCAGCAATAAAGGACATCGGATGGGAAAAACGGATATCTTTATCTTCCTTAAGCTTTGACATGGTTTAATCTAATACTGCACAAAAGCCCCCACACTGTGAAGCCCCATGCCCCATTAACTTGAGAAGCGAGATTATACGGATGGTATAGCTATAGATGGATGCTGATAAGGAATAATGTGTCAACCCACAAAAAGTCAAATTTGAAGATATTGATGTATTTTGATACTACGTCACCTATTTAACATTATCCAAAAAAAATTTAAGTAATCTAAAACAAATAAGTATTGGAAAAAGTGACTTAACGCAATGTTTCGAAATTCGAATGGGCCAACAAGTCAAGACGAGCTCGTCAATGTTGGAAATGGGCACAGATCTTTAACCTCTGTAGGATATCTGGACGCTGATAAGCAATACTGTGTCAAGCCACACGGATTTCATTTTGAGAAAATGGCATCTAAACATGTCAAACCAATTCTTAACATTTGTTTGAAGAAGTATATATTCATGTTTTCTTTTATTTTTTGATAAGAGGTATAATGAATTAAAATCAGACTGATATGTTTAATATAATAACTCTTAAAAGTTTTTTAAATGTTTGAGATCATTGTATAAATTGCAAAATATGGAACGCACTTGAAATTCGAACCAATTAATTAATGAACTTTTTTCTGTACTTATTTAGTTTATATGATTTCATTTTTTTTTAAATAATGTTAAATTATGCAGTATCAAAATACATCAATATCTCCAAATTCAACTTTTTGTGGGTTGACATATTATTGCTTATCAGCATCCAATTAGTATGTGCTTACGAAAGTCTGTGGTGTTGATATTTGAATGGTTCCCTTGTTGGGATTCAAACCAGAATACAGCAATTATGCCCGTTAGTCCATACGAAGTCAGGACACGTTTATATATTTTTTTCTACATTTTGAAATCGGTGCCAAGTAAAACCTTTTTATTTATTGGCACCGATTTCAAAATGTTGTAGAAAAAAAATATTTTATATACAGGAAATATACCCTTTCAAACAAAAAAAATCAAAATCGGTTCACAATCGGCGGAGAAATCAGTTAACACACAAAAAGACACCTACAGAACATAGAAATACCTTTTACGAAGTCGATTAATTATAAAGAGTTAACATTTGTTTGTGAGTTTGTAGAAAGTAATCAGAAACTATCCGATAAAATAAAATCATAAATAGAATATAGCCCATGTATTAACGACGGTTATAGGCTATATTACATCACGCTACGACACACGAGCGAAGCAGTAACCATAAACAAGAGAGAATCTGCGAGAAAATAATTCTTAAATCGAGCAAAGTAATAAATCACCACACTACAGATAATAAATATTTATTATTAGGTAATAAATCCGTCCCATCCAGTGTATACAAGCCCTTATATTCCCAATCTTCTGTGACGTCACACGCAATGAATCCATAAATTTTTATATCTTCATTGTGTCTATTTATAGAGGAAATCCCGGAATAAGGGTTCTTACAGGCGAGTTTCAAACTGGACGTTCTTGAAAAATCGAATTTTTATACTAAAATTTTTAATAGCTTGATTTTTTTTCTTTAATCCAAAAAAAAAAACAATTTATACAAACAGGCTAAACAGTAGATTCATGGAAAAATAGTAATAAAAATTACAGGTCATATAAAATATAATAAACAAACAATAAATAAATAAATACAGCCAAATTAGGTGTTTAGTAAAATTTTTAGTTGGCAGTAGGCTTCGAAATAACCGTTTCATTTTTATACACCCTATATTTAAAGGTTAATAGTAAGCTAAATTGTAATGTGACTTATTTTATGTGTTTGTTACATCTCTGCCGCTTGGAAACCATAATGTTTTCAATCAACTCCCAAATAACGTGAAGATTCGCACAGTGGAGTATTTTTTTAGAAATCTTCATCAAAATCGTTTTAGTAAATTAGTTATAAATAAAAATGGATATCATCTTAATAAACTTATTGTTTTGTGCGTTTACGTATTATATCTCAAATCAACAGGATTAAAGAAAATGTTCAAAATACTTCTATAGCGAAATTTTGATATCTTCATACAAAATGTAAGAGAATATCAAAATATTACAGGTTTTTTAGATGATGACACATCATGGGAATAATTTCTCATAATAAATTTAGTAAATGTCTTCTCAGGTTTGATGTCAAACTTTCCCGATACCGTGGACTCATTTGCTTTACGTTCAAAAAGAGAATGTGAATTACTAAATTTGATTCCTATCCTAAATAAAATCTTAACAGCGAAATGTTCATGGTCATGTTCAAGCCCGAATTAGTTCACGCCCAAGAACCCTTAATGCTTATAGGTAATCTACCGCCCAGTGCGTAATGGCCCAACTTTTAAACTAACGAGGTCACCCTTGGGCGGACTTCCTACTTGCCGGGAGAAAAACAGCGATATAAAAACACCGCTTTACTCATCCCTCTTTATAGTGAGGATAAGTTTTTATCATATTAAAGAAAAAAAAATAAAAAAAACATAATCTATAATATGAACGCTGAAATGCAATACTATGTCAAGCAACACAGACTTCATTTTGAGAAAATGGCGCCTAAAGATGTCGAACCCATTCTTAATAAATATGTTTGAAGAAGTACATATCCATCTTTTTTTTATTTTTTGATAAAAGGTATAATTAATTAAATTCAAAGTAATATATTTTATATATTATCTAATAAAAAGTTTTTCAAATATTTCAGGTTATGGTATAAATTGCAAAATATGGAACGCTCTTGAAATTCGAACCAATTCCCCCGACAGAAGACCTTGAGATCTTAATGGGAGCCGTTGAGTGTGATCCGTTTTAATTAATTAAGAAACTTTTTTCCATACTTATTTAGTTTATGTGACTTCAATTTTTTTTAATAATGTTAAATAGTTGATGCAGTATCAAAATACATCAATATCTACGAATTTGACTTTTTGTGGGTTGACACGTTATTGCTTATCAGCATCCATATAAGTACTTAGTAGGCTTTTGAAGAAAGCACTTCTCAATCGTTAATACAAACAAAAAGTATTTAAATTAATGAAAAGCTACCACCGGTTTGAAATGTACCGAGAAAAACCGGCGAGACACTCGATCGCATACATTATTTTTGTTTTCTCAGGGGAAATCTTTGAAAAGATACCCGATTCCTAGATTACCCACTAAAACCCCTGCGATGGCCTTCCTCAGCACGGAAATGGAGAGGCTGCAGGTTCGCTTGCGCATGTGCATCCGCTGCCCCTCTCGTACGACTCTCCGCTTGTTGCTGACGGAGCTGGTCTCATTAGGGCAAAGTGTGGTCTTGCTCTCCCCGCACCCGTCGCTGGTGCGTACGGCAGTTCGAGGCCATTCCGGCTGCCGTCTCCCTCGGGGCCGTATGAAAACGGATGCGTGGGACCCCCATCTCACAGACCCACGGAGATCGTATAAATACTCGAGATACTACGGATATACCAATGATATATTCTGAAAAATTTAATAAGAACAGAAAGTGGCAGAACGGGAAACGTTAATAAATTAAATTATGGAGCAATTCCTGTATCAGCAAGCGGGCTGTTCCGGATTAAGTTGATTTAAGACTGATTTTAACAAACGCTACAGAAATAATGATTTAGACCGAATTGAATAAGACACTTATAAGTTTTACTCTCAGACTTTAATAAAGATTTTTTTTTCTTTTTATTAAAAAGGGGGGCAAACGAGCAAATAGAAACACCTGTTGTTAAGTGGTTACTATCGCCCGGACATCTGCAACACCAGGGGCATTGCGGGTGCGTTGCCGGCCTTTAGGATTTACATAAGTTATTTCTCATTGCTATACACCTGAAAGAATTTACTTTCAGAGCCATATTTTTGACATGCACAGCTTTCGTAACTATTTACGACGTATCTGTTGCTAGGTTCAGAGTTGTCTTATATCGCTATCGAGAGTAAAACTTACAGATATAATTCTCGCCTTTGGAGTACAACTGTCTTTTTCTTATGCTAAAAAATATATGCTAAATCATATAGAAATAATTATGTTATTGTTAGAAATCATACATATTATAATATCTATGCTACTTGGAATTTAAAAAAATCGATCGCGTACTTCGCGCTGAAGAGAATTTTCAAAATCCGTTGAAAACTGATCGAGTTTTGTGGTAAAAAACAAAAAAAACACTAGGAATCAAGAATTTCCTGTTTGAAATCGATTGAAAATCGACTTTTCAGCGTCGAAACGAAATGAAATGTTCATTTCACGACACCCACAGGCTGAGTAAATGTTTGTCTCTACCAATGTGGAAAGCAATAAATGGTGGTAACGGAAAACTTGGTGAAATACACTTTCGACGAGGTTCTCTAGACTTAGATAGGTTGGCGCAGCGATCACCGCAACTGACTGAAGCGCTAACGGTTGCGGGTTCGATCCCCTCTCGTGACAAATATCGGTATTGGTCATACTAATTGGTTATATAGATGATACTGAGACTAATGCGTAAATTCTGGATGTTTAATACATATTTGTACTTTATAAATCAATGTTTTAAGAAAATATTAAAAGAGTACCTTTTGTTTATTGCCGGTTCGTGGTAGAATCTACACTCCGAACTGGTGTTAGTTTTTCATTAGTTTGTTGTTTTTGTTTGTTTTGACAATTTAAAAGTGCTTGTAAAAGTCTTTTTTTTTACGCTGAGAAATACATTTATGCATCCCGCCCGAGAAATTCAGGCGAATCAGAGCGTATATGTATATAATAAGCGCGTCACACTCATGGCAGATAGGGGATGTCCCCTTCTTGCCGTCTGATGCAGGTACATACCGAAGCGCACATGTACGTAAGCATAGCGTCAGTCTAAAGGTTAAGATCTGCCTTTTGACTCAGCGATCTAGGTGGCCTAGCTCGGGAGAGGCCGCGGACGTGCCTGCGAAAGCGATCCCGTAGCCTCTCCGTTTTCCGTGCTGTCCCAGGAGTCGGGTATCTATGAAGATTTACCCTGCGTAAACAAAAAAAAAAGGTGGCCTAGCTAGCTTAGGGAGACCCAAAATCCTCCTTCCATCTGTCAATCAGGGCTCTCTGGGCAAGAGCCCTGCCGAAACGATATTGACAAATATTTTCGATTTGACTTTTAGATCCCCATACAATCGCATCAGTATTTTGATAATCAAAATAACTGAAATGTGTCATCCCAGTGAGCCTAAGTCTGCCTAAGAATGTGTTCCAAAATGTCCATCGAAGCGCAAACGAGTAACCCAAAATAGTTACTTAAAAAAATAACACAAGAAAGCTTTTTACCCTAAAAGCTCCTTCCGCAAATAGTTCGCTGGCGTTAACCTAATACTAACGAATGGTTTCACTAACGCGTTTTTATTACGGTCTTATTTAACTTACACGTGTAGAGCCTTATATATATATATATATATATATATATATATATATATATATATGTTATAAGAAGTAACTTAGGCTGTTTGTAATTTGGAAATTTTATTTTCCTAGCCAGAAATCGTACCCGCTAACTGGGAAAAATTTAACATGCTGTATTATTGCACCATCTTATAGTTGCACGTATAAGGATCAACTTAGGAACTAATATTATACGGCAAAGTAAAAAAAATGGGTTTTTTTACAAAATGCAAGTAAAATACTTCTTTCTTGAGAGGCACCACAGAACACAGACTTACTTTGTATGAGACATGCCAAGCATTCTGTATAGTCTATTTTTCTTTACTTGTCTTATTTAGCAGACAAATATAGCGTAATTCTAAGCACAGATGGATGCTGATAAGCAATAATGTGTCAACCCACAAAAAGTCAAATTTGGAGATATTGATGTATTTTGATACTACGTCACCTATTTAACATTATTCAAAAAAAATTAAAATAATCTAAACTAAATAAGTATGAAAAAAAGTTTCTTAACTCAATGTTTCGAATTTCAGGTGCGTTAAATATTTTGCAATTTATAAAATAATCTCAAATATTTAAAAACTTATTTTTAGATAACATATTAAATAAATCTATCTGCTTTTTATTAATTATACATTTTATCAAAATAGAAAAGGAACGATGAATATATACGTTTTCAAACAAATTTATTAAGAATCGGTTTGACATCTTTAGACGCCATTTTCTCAAAACGAAGTCCGTGTGGCTTGTCACAGTATTGCTTATCAGCGTCCAGATAACAGTTAGATAAGAATGATTGTACTAAATCATTTTTATAACGTAAAATCATAATAATAATAAATTATTCGAAAATTCATGATTTTCGTTCGGGGTATTGTTACCGAATAAGGACAAGTAAAAAAAAACAGACTATAGTCCACGCGAACTAAGTCGCGGGCACAGCTAGTATGTTATAAACGGACACACATGTTGTGTCCACGGCAGTGAATCTGTTAAGTTAGCAAGTAAGATACTTTTCGTCGCAATTTATTTACGAAACGTAATTGAAAAGGCTTCTTTTCACTAAAGGCCGGCAACGCACCCGCAACATCCCTGGTGTTGCAGATGTCCATGGGCGATAGTGACCACTTAACATCAGGTGGTACTATCTGCTCGTTTGCCCCCCATATATATATATATATATATATATATATATATATATATATATATATAGTTATCTGCTACTGAAAGTCAAAAACGGTCGTTTCAGAGAGTAGCATGAACAAACAGACAGACAAAAATTTTAAAAATGTGTTTTCGATGTAAGTACCGTATACCGTACCGTACTTCCATATACATTTAGTAAAAACATGTTAATTTGAAAGTACAAACAGACACTTCAATTTTATTTTTAGCGTGATAATATATACACTGAAAGAATTTTTAAATCGAACCAGTGGTTCCTGAGATTAGCGCATTCAAGCAAACAATCAAAGAAACAAACTCTTCAGCTTTAGAATATTATGTAGATATCGTATTATATTAAAACAAATCTACTTTAACGCGAGCGCGTCACGAACACAAGTCATTTCACATTAATTATATAAAATTAACGAAATTTATAGTAACTTTTAGAAAAAATAGAAAGATTCTTTTGAAGGACCTTCATTAAAAGTCGACACTAGATGCTTCACGAATCTCGCTTTACACAATACAATTTAATTGTTAATCTGGTCGAATTATTCACAGCGCGATGTTTACTTCACCTTAATTCAATTCAATTATTTGCACAATGGCTTTCAGTGGTGGCAAATGAGTGAAATATCACCGGCTTCGTAATTGTCACCGCGGAGATTGATCGGCGCGGTCTAGGTTACAATAGCAATTAAATAGACAAAGTTGAAATTGCTTTATTAGGCGAGAATCGCACTTGTAAGTTTTGCTCTGAGTTTCATAATGATTCAAATTCAAAATACATTTTATTCAAGAAGGTCTAGTAGCTACTACCGGTGCGGAAAGTAGATTCTACTTTTACATAAGTTGGTTTGGCATTATGTCAGTGCCTTATTTTTAGCTGTCGTGAGGTGAGAATTACATTTCTAAGTTTTACTTTGAAGAGCAATATAAAACAACGCTGTAACCTAGTAACAGATACATCGTAAGGAAAGCTGTAAATGTCAAAAATAAGGCATTGTCGGTAAATCTTTTCAGGTGTAAAGAAATGAGAAATCATTTATGTAAATCTTTATGAAAGTCGGAGTGAAACGTGCATCATTAGTATAATTTTCGCTTAAACTTATCTACGTTAGTGCTGCCGGGTTACAGAGTTGCTTTATATCATACGAGACTCTAATTTACAAATGTAATCCTCGTTTTATTAAAGAGTAACAGAAATCTTACAATTTTTAACCGATTTTGAAAAGGGAGGAGGTCTATATTCGACTGTATGTTGTTCGACAGGAGATTTATCAATTTTTAACATTGTCATTTTGACTTTGTTGTAGATAATATTTATTTTTTGCTTTTTATTTTGTAGTTACTGTTTCATTAACGAAGTCGGATTGTTTTTTTTTTAGTTTATTTTTTAAAGTCGCTTTTAATCGCATCGACGCTCGCTTCAACGTTTCACTGCCACTAGGCATTCAATTTTATCAAACAGATTTTAACTGAATGTAAGTGGAAGTATATACTAAGAGGTAATTACATCGAAAACACAATTTTTAAAATTTTTGTCTGTCTGTCTATTCGTTCGCTAATCGATCGATAACGAAATCTGTTAAGTTATCAAGTAATCAGTGATTCCACGATTAATCGAGAATCTCCTCGATCGGTTGAAAACAACGCACGAATACAACATGGAATTTAATAAGAACAGTATTAATTCCGCCCGGAAGCTCTTGAAGCGGGAATTATAAGGGGTTTAAAATATTAACAACGAAGATGGGGTTATCTTCGAGCTTTACTAAGGGCGAGGGAAGTAGAGAATATTCAATGCGGGGATATATTTTGCTTTAACATTATGAAGCGCGATGTTGTATTTTAATAATCATTTGTTTTGTTTCATAACCAAAGGGCGTTAATGGAACCTTAACTTATCCTTCAATTTTTATCCAAAAGCAAAAAAAAAAATCTTTATTCAAATTGGCTTTCACGATCACTTTTCAATCGTCAATAAATTAAAAAAAATTACATCAATAATGAGGCTACCACCGGTCCGAAACGTAGATTCTATCGAGATGAACCGGCAAGAAACTTGATAGTCACTCTTTTAAAATGTTGTCAATACATCACAACACAGATTATGATTACAAATTGATTATTTATCCTGCACGAAATTCAGCATATACTAAGCCCACGCATCTTTATCGTCAACGTAATCTTGTATAGAGTAATATGCTTTAGCTGTTAGAGACTTTTTAAAACGATTTAAATCTATTCATCGAAAACTCTAAACATTTCTGGAGGATTTTATTATAAAAACAAATACCTTGCCCCAGAAAGGAAACATTTACTTTGTGAAGTCCCGTTTGTCTGTCTGTTTGTATAAATCTATACTAATATTGAAGATGACGAGGTAAAGTTTGTTTGTAATCTCTGAACTTACTGCCCGATTTTAAAATTTATTTTTGCGTTGGATATCCTGTTTTGAATTACTGGCTCAATTTGAAAACATATTTTTGTGTTAGATAGTTTGCTTATTGAGTAAGGCTATAGACTACATTACATCACGCTACGACTCAAAGGAGCAAAGAAGTAACCATAAACGCGAGTGAAACCGAAACTTATTATACTGGCAGTAAAGAATAGCCTTCAGGCGGCAGATAACGCACTGGTGGCTAACTCCGCCACTGACTGGATAATTAGATGCTAATAAGCAATAATGTGTTAATCCACAAAAAGTCAAATTCGGAGATATTGGTACATTCTGATAAAGCGTTACGTATTTAACATTATTAAAAAAAATTAAGTCATCTAAACTGAATAAGTAAGGAAAAAGGTTTCTTAATTTAATATTTCGAATTTCAAGAGCGTTCCATATTTTGAAATTTATAAAATAATCTCAAATATTTAAAAAACTTATTGTGACAGACTCGTTGGCGCAATGGTCACTGCAACTGACTAAAGCGCTAACGGTCGCGGGTTCGATCCCCGCTCATGGCAAACGTGTGTATTGGCCATACGGATGTTTGTCGTGGTCTGGGTGTTTGTGTTAGTGTGGTGTGTTTCCGGACCCCCGACACAAGGTCATGAGATTTTAATGGGGGCCGTTGAGTGTGATGCGAGTGTGATGCGTTATTAGGTAACACATTAAATTATTTTAATTAAGGTTGATATCAGTCTGCTTTTAATTCATTTTACCTTTTATCAATACATAAAAAAGAAGGTGGATATATACCTCTCTAAACCAATTTGTTAAAAATAGATATCTTTAGACGCCATTTTCTTTTCTTTTAAAAATGAAGTACGTGTGGCTTGACACAGTTTCTTATCAGCGTCCAATTAAGAAATACTAAGAAGAAAATATTGCAAAAGTTTTCTTTCACTCATTAAACGGTAACTTCATAAAAGATCTCCGTTGTTCTTAAAATAATTTCCTTCTCCCTTCACTTAAAAGTTTATAATTCTAACGATTAATCATTTTCTATCGAAATTAGAAAGAAGGAGGTTCTCAATTCGTTGCGTATATTTTTTTGTTGCGTATATGTTTAAGAAAAATAATGAAACATTAATTAATTAATTTATTTATTTGAACACCAACAGGCAGAACACTGAGATTTACAAAATAACTTATATCAACATAGTGTACTATAACAATATTACTTAGTGTCTACTTTTTTACAGGTGTTACATAATACCATAACAATATAAAAGTTAACATCAATTTGCTACATAAATCATAATAATTTATATTTTTTCATTTCATATTTCAAATTATTGCAAATGCTTTTGTGCTTTAATATACCTTATTGATGTTAACTTTTATATTGTTATGGTATTAATAATAATAATAATAATAATAACGCATCTCACTCAACGGCCCCCATTAAGATCTCGTGACCTTGTGTCGGGGGTCCGGAAACACTCACAACACTAACACAAACACCCAGACCACGACAAACATCCGTATGGCCAATACACACGTTTGCCGTGAGCGGGGATCGAACCCGCGACCGTTAGCGCTTTAGTCAGTTGCAGTGACCATTGCGCCAACGCGTCTGTCAAATTATGAATTTAGCGATGATTATTTTTTCATTATACTTAATTATTTTTCATTATCTCATACACTCTTGTGCGTGGTTAAAAGTACGCCATATTTATCTGCTAAATAAGACAAACAATTAAAAATTGACAATACAACTTGGTCCTGGTTAAACTTTAAGAAGCTGGTATAAGCATTACGTCTATGAAGGATGTTTAAATAAAACGTTTACACGTATATTGCCGCCATTATATTGCAAGAGAGAGAGGGTCATCATATTTTTGTCTCATCTATTACATTGTCTATTACTATAATTATGTTCCATTTTATTTAACAGTCTAAATATAGTTTTCAATTAAATCAGAGCGTTTCATATTGCAATTTATAACATAATCTCAAATATTTGAAAAACTTGTTAGATTAAAAAAAAAAATATTATACCACTATGTTTTAATTAACTTTGCCTTTATCAAAATAGAAGAGAAAAGATGGATATACATCATCAAACATATGTACTTAAATTCTCTGAAAATGGAGCCCGTGTTGCTCAACATAGTATTGCTATTCAGCGTACATTAAAAAGTAAAACAACGAAATTAAAACAACCAAAATCATAATACAAGATTCTGTTAACTACACACACAGTTAACCAATTATGTTATGACACAGTTATTCCAATTTCGATATAAAACAATATTACAAGATGATGCAACTATATTATTTTATCATTCACATTATAGTTATCGAATCGATTAGACCAGCAGAGGCTCCTCAAATCCTTTCAACAACTAGAACTGACCTCAAATAGAACTCTTGTTATACAAATGGAGAACCTGTCAGAGAAATCGTGAGTCATTTGCTATTAGTTAGCGAAAAGTTTCTTTGTTTATCTCCGAAGATATTTATCGGATTCTAAAATATTATATACTAAAACCTTCCTTTAAATATATACATTTAAATAGCGAAAACCGTATCGGATCATATGTACACAAATACATGAGTATCAAACCTTGAAACGTGTAAACAGATTTTCATAAAATATAGTTAAGAACCATCTCGATAACGTCAGCTTACAAACAAAAAAATCCAAATCAAAATTGGTCCAATCGTTAGTAAGCTACGATGCCACAGAAAGACACAGTAACACAAGTCGAAATTATAACGACCCTATTTAATTAAAAATAACTCTGAACCAAATTAATAACAGACTTAAACATAACACTGGAATTACAAAATTATCTGTTTTAGTACATCGAGACTGTTTGTGAAAGCGTCAATACTATAATCTATGGGAATCAAAGATGGCGCGTAGCCATGGCGACTGTTGCCGAGCAACCCGTATATTACGATCCCGCAAATAGCAAGCGAGCGACAACTGGCCGAATTCAAAGGAAAAATATACATAAAAAAACTCTTTTATGATTACAAAAAAATGTTTTCCGAATACATGTTTAATATTAGTTAGTATTTATAGACTACTTATTAAATTTTGTTACATTTTTTGCTTGCGTTAATGTAGATTTTGTTTTAAAATAATACGAATAAATATATAAAATATAGCCAATGAGCCTCTAGAATAATTTACGTTTCAAATCTATGTTATAAATGGACGCTGATAAGAATATTTTGCTCTATTCAATATATTCGAAAAAGTTAATATACCATATATTATATTATTCTTAAATGTCGTAAGTATGTACTAAGAAATGATAGTTAAAATTCATCTGCTTAGGGGTTAAAAAGAGGTTAGGAACTTTAGGTATCAAATTTCTAAGTAAACGTGGACGATGCGAGGGAACTGCTAACGAAGGAACCGCGAAGAAGGCTGGAAAATTTTCATGTGTTTTTCTTCGTTTGAAAGCTGACGTCTTCGGTATGGTTCTTAGTTATAATTTAAAAAGATCTGCTCAGATGTTCGAAGGTTGTCAGATCTTTTCTTATTGTTGAAAGGATCTGAGCATCTGCTAGTGGTTTAATGGACTCAAAATTTGTACATTATGAAAGATTATTAAAATAACATATATACGGTTTATAAGTCAGTTAGTATTGATTTTTATATATAGGTATTTATAATATACAATTGGACGCTGATAAGCAATACTGTGTCAAGCCACACGAACTTCACTTTGAGAAAATGGCGTCTAAAGATGTCAAACCTATTCTTAATCATTTTATTTTAATAAACATTTATCCATATTTTCTTTCCTTTTTTGATAAAAGGTATAATGAATTAAAAGCAGGTTGATGTATTTAATATATTATCTAATAAAAAGTCTTACAAATATGTGGGATAATTGTATAAATTACAAAATAAGGAACGACCTTGAAATTCGAAACAATTAATTAAGAAACTTTTTTCTTACTTATTTAGTTTATATGACTTTAATTTTTATTTAATAATGTTGAATAGGTGATGCAGTATCTAAATATATCAAATTCTCCGAATTTCACTTTTTGTTGGTTGACACAATATTGCTTATCAGCATCCTATAATGGATTACGACGTGCATCGTAATAACCATGAAAACAAAACATCCCCTTGCGTCTGATGCATTTTAACGAATCCCGCCCTGTATCTTATCAGGGGTTGCAATAAAAGATAATTTTCACCCCGGGAAATCATATAATCCTAAGGGGATGCATAAAATCCCTGACTTACGAGTACACGCGAAAGTTACGAGAAATTTAAAGAAATTGTCTTTCCGTGGAACTTGAGAAGAAGCTACACTAGCTTTTGCTCGCCTTCGCTTGATTTAGGCGAGAATTACACTGTCAAAATTTATAATTTATATATTTTTTATTAGGTTTTGACAGTATTTTTTTTCAAATGTAAAGCAATAATAAACAACTTATGTAAATATTTATGAAAGTCTGAAAACTTGTAAGTGTAATTTTCGCTTAAGAAGATGGTACGTAGGCAGATTCAAAACGAATGCGATTGCGAAGCGATGCAGCGCGATGCGGCGCGACGCGGCGGCTCGTCTTACGAGCGCTCATTCGTCTTCATTGCATAATTACTTATTTGTTGTTATTACAGTGTCATGTCAAAATCTATACTAATATTATAAACGTTTAGAATTTGTTGAATTTGCATGTTGTATTTAGGATGACGTCATACACCTTGTCATAAATTGTCATCCAAACAAAACGTATACAGAAAACTTCAGCTTAATCGGTAAGCATAACTGGTTCAAAATTAACAAGCAAGATTCCACACAAACATACATAAATTCCAAGTTAAATAAAAACTTGTAAAAATAATCTTTACAATCGGTCCATGACGGAATTCTGAGGTAGGAACAAAAATACTACGAATAAAAAACACTACGAATAATTAATAATAAACAATATATTTTGTATCAGCTTCACGCTTATGAGCTGTAGCGTGATGTAATATAGCCTACAACCTTCTTTAAGAAAGGGGCTATCCAGCGTAAAGATAATTTTTCAAATCGTTTCCGTAGCTTCAGAGATTACGCTCCACATACAAACAAATTTAACCTCTGTATAATATTAGTTTAGATTTTATTTAATTCTAGCTCTTGCCTGCGACTTCGTCCGTGTTTTCGTCGTTTTAAAAAAAAAAAGTAGCGTATGTCCTTCCTCAATCCTCAGGGTTCAGTGGTTTTGATGTGACAGACAGATTAACTATCGTATTTTAATAGGGAAATATAATATGTCATTCCACAATATTTGATTTCTATGATTGTTTTTTTTATTAAATAGGTAATAATGTTAACTTTTTTTAATTAGCGATGAGTGAGAGTATAATAAACGTACATAAGTGTAAACAAATATAATCAGAATTCTCCGAACTGCTAACCTATCAGGAGTTACACGTGTTATTGTGAGTCAATTATAACAGATAGACATATGCTGTTGCGGGATGTTTTTTAGGAAATTTTATGTAGAATATTTCCGTCATACATGATTTCTATGTAACTTTAACCATTAAGGCTGCATACGCGACGGAAGCTTAAAAATTGGAGTAACGTCTCCCGTTTTCCCTTTATTACTCTCCTCCTATTGATTGTAACGTGATGAAAAGTATACTATAACCTGCCCAGGAGTATGAAGAATAATTGTACTAAGTTTCGTTAAAATCGAGTAGTTTTTGTTTCTATAAGGAACATACATACAGACAGACAGACAGACAGACAAAAATTTTACTGATTGCATTTTTGGCATCAGTATCGATCACTAATCACCCTCTGATAGTTATTTTAAAAATATATTTCATGTACAGAATTGACCTCTCTACAGATTTATTATAAGTATAGATTATGGTTCTATATTAATAATTATATTCTATATTTAATTATTTAGCTAATAAAAGCACGTGCAAAATAATTCCTGTGAACGGAATTCAGTTTGAATATTTGAATTTTCAATATTAATGAAATAAATCCATTGTTCTCGGAATAAATAATAATACGTACCTACAATTTTACAGACTAGCTTACGCCCACCGTTTCGTCGTATTTTCATTTTTAAATTACTAGCGAAACGTCCCGACTTCGCACGGGAGTTATGTATTTTAAAAGCTTTTATTTAGCTTACAATGTATGTATGTATGTAACTATATTTGTTCGGGTGGAATATTGCAACTCAATTTGAGGCAGTTATCTTTCAACGATTGAGCTGAAATTTTATCAAGCTTTTATATAAATTGTGTAATGACGTTATAAATTGATAATAAAGCTTTTAAATGAAAATGTTTGCACCCGGGACTTTTTTTAATTTTTGTCCGTTCACCGTTTACTCGAAAACGACTGGATCTACTTTTAGATTGAACCTGGATGTACTTTAAAATTGGACCGATAGAATTTTCATCAAAATCGATTCAGTAATTTGGAACATAAAATTAACTGAAACGACTAAGTCATTCACATAAACGAAATTACGTTTTATTTTTGTAGTCGGTTCCTTTAGTAAAAAGTCTTGTTAATATATTTACTTAAGTGTTGTTGGCACTGTAGAATCTTCACTTTATATAAACTATAGTAAGTATTTAACTAAATACTTTAATATAATAATAATTATTTTTTTATTTGCCAGAATATGGTACACAATACAGGTGGTCATTTATAATAAATAAATAAATAAATAAACGCATCACACTCAACGGCCCCCATTAAGACCTCGTGGTCTTGTGTCGGGGGTCCGGAAACACACACACAACACTAACACAACCACCCAGACCACGACAAACATCCGTATGGCCAATACAGACGTTTGCCGTGAGCGGGGAACCCGCGACCGTTAGCGCTTCAGTCAGTTGCAGTGACCACTGCGCCAACGTGCCTGTCCAAATCTCATATTCTACCGATTTATCGGTGTGCAAATAATAAACATGCATTAATGATATTGAATTAAATAATGTTAGATTACAATTAATTAAATTATCATTAAATATTAATTAAAGAATTAAGAGTACACAATTGAAATGTCAAACACAATAATATAACTAGTTAGTTCTGTCACTCAAAAAATCGATAACATTATAGTACAATTTATTTATAAAGAAATCAAAGAGTTTCTTTTTGAACATAGTAGTTGGTAAATCCTTAGTGGAGTCAGGAACATTATTATATATTCGAATCGCCATACAATATATAATTATAATATATATTATATTATAATTATATATTGTATGGCGATATATAATATATTCATACATTTATTTACTCCACTGAATATGCACACACTCTCAATATAATACACTAGTGTTACCTGGTGTATGGTGTGGCTTGCTCTGTAATACAAATGATACTGATCCCACTCTCGATACTTCATTGTTATTTGGATGCTGATATGCAATACTGTGTCAAACCACACGGACTTCATTTTGAGAAAATGGCGTCTAAAGATGTCGAACCTATTCTTAACACATCTGATTGAAGAAGCATATATCCATCTTTTCTTTTCGATTTTGATAAAATGTATTATTAATTAATACCAAATAGGCTAGTAAAGATTTTAATCTAATAATATGTTTTTCAAATACATGAAATTATTGCATAATCCAAAATATGGAACTCACTTCAATATTCTAAATATTTGATTAAGAAACTTTTTTCCGTAGTTATTTAGTTCTAATGACTTGAAAATTTTTTTTTATAATATTAAATACGAAATGCATTATCAGGATACATAAATATCTCTAAATTTGACTTTTTGTGGATTGACACATCATTGCTTATCAGCATCCATTTATAGGATTACCCCCACTGGTAAGAAACAAACAAGTACAATAATTATGATTGTTTATTTACTAAATTGTAATCCAGTTATAATAATTAGTAACTTAGTAATTATTATCTTTATACACTACAGGCACGATTCTATTTGGATGCTGATATGCAATACTGTGTCAAGCCACACGAACTCCATTTTGAGAAAATGGCGTCTGAATATGTCAAACCTATTCTTAATAAGTTTGTTTGAATAAGTATTTATCCATATTTTCTTTTCTTTTTTTATAAAAGCTGTTATTAATTAAAATCAGGTTGATATATTTAATATATTATCTAATAAAAACTTTTTAAATATAAAATTATTGTATAAATTACAAAATAAGGAACGACCTGGGATTTCGAAACAATTAATTAAGAAACTTTTTTCCGTACTTATTTAGTTTATATGACTTTATTTTTTATTGGATAATGTTAAATAAGTGATGCAGTATCAAAAAAAACACAAATATCTCGAAATTAAACTTTTTGTGGGTTGACACGTTATTGCATATCAGCGTCCATTTATAAACAGACTTCGATTTTATTCAATATACAATTCAACGTATATATCGTGTTTTTAATAAGCAGTTCGTTTTAATTCTGGCGCGTCCGGAGGCTGCAGGCGTGGGCCGCGCCTCCCTGCCTCCCTGTTTACACGTGGCGTTTTAAACAGTATTTATGGCCGTTTATTACTTGTAATTAATCGGTGCAAATGTTTTTTTAGTAAACAATGTGTTGTTTTTTTGTTCATCGATTTTGAGAGATGAAAACTAATTTAACACTTGAAATCTCAGTGAGGATCTGAATCCATTACATTGTGTGAAACAGACATGCAAGGGCGGATCCAGTTTCGCTGCCAGGCGGGGGAGGGTCACGTAACTGTGGTCAAGGCACAAGATGTAATAATTTAAGTTTGATAATAATCGATACAGGTAAAAAGTTATCACTTCTTCTATTTCGATGGGTAGGTTTTTACGGACGTGGAGAAGTGCCAGTCCGGGTAAACGTTCTTCAATCATATAAATTATATTAAATAAATTCAATATTAAAGGTACATACATAAAATCTATATTGTGACAAAAAATATAAAAATCATGTTAATCATCATAATGTTTAACAATTATAATTAGTGCTCTACCTAGGTCTTGCACCCAGCCCATTAACCCTCCCCCTCCCCCACCCTTGATTCGCCCTTGCAGACATTGCGTTCACCAGATTCTACATAAATACATAAAAGAAAAACGCCTGCACAATTTTGTGAGCAAAGCAGCGCACAGTGAAATTGTCAATACAGGCGTTTTCCAGAGATCGAACCCGGGAAGAATATGACGTCGCGTTGTGAAAATCTATGACTCGCTTCTATGATGATATGATTATATTTATGATACAATGTTTTTTTTACAATTTATGCATATATACAATGGTACACAATTATATTTAACCCGCTGCCCGTTACGGTTTCACTCGCGTTAATAGTTGCGTCGCTCCTGTGAGTCGTAGCGTGATGTAATATTGCCTATAATCTTCCTCAATAAATGGGCTATCTTACACATAAGAATCCTTCAATACGGATCTGTAGTTTCAAAGATTACGCCCTACATACATGCTTACCTATTTATAAATATGATTTTTTTTATCATTTTTACTCTTCTTTTGCAGGATATCGACTATGAAGGGTTTCGGTGGTTCCTGGACACCTTCTTGGAGGTCAGCACACCAGATGAGTTGTCACGGTGAGTTGAAACAAAATCTACATTTAATGTTTATTTTCACTGAGGTAAAACCGAGGTATAGCCTCTCTCTGCAGTCTCGTAGTCTCTCACAGAAGATCTGCGTGAAGTAGCTATATTAGCTACGTACGGAGAGTGAGAAGTCTACCACTTCCCATTCCTTTCCTTACTTCCTATATTCCGTTTCATCCATTATTTCATTTTGTTGAGTCTTCTGGTGTTGCAAAAGTCTATGGACGGTGATGATCACAGTCAAGGGCGGGTCCAGATTCGCCGCCAGGGGGGTCACCTAGTTTTGGTCAAGTCACAAGAAGTAATCATTTAAGTTTGATAATAATCGATACAGGTAAAAAGTTATCATTTCTACTTCGATGGGTACGTTTTTATGGACGTGGAGAAGTGCCAGTCCGGTTAAACGTTCTTCAATCATACAAATTATATTAAATTGATTAAATATTATGTAAGTATCATCTAAATCTAAAGTAACATCAAAATCTATATTGTGAAAAAAATATATATAAAAATCATGTTAATCATCATCATGTTTAACAATTATAATTAGTGCTCTACCTAGGTCTTGGACCCAGCCCAGGGGGGGTTCATGACCCCCATGACCCTCCCCCTGGATCCGCCCTTGTGATCACTTAACATCAGGTCCCGCCAATTTGCATAATTATTTTTATTAAAATAAACCGAAGCCGCGGCAAAAGCTAGTACAGATATTCCAATTAGCCACCTCCATATTATATGCACGACGCATGGATAAATAAATTAATTGACAGAGTGATGTTTCTCTTGTTAATTAGGAGATCAATACGCGCTCCCTTATTAAGATTATATATTATGATCATCATATATGGATGCTGATAAGCAATAATGTGTCAACCCACAAAAAGTCGAATTCTGAAATATCGTTGTATTATGATAATGTGTTATGTATTTAACATTATTCAAGAATGAATGGAATCACTAAGTACGAAAAAAAATCTTAAATTAATGTTTCGAAAATGCAATAATCTAATATATTTGGAAAAAATATTATTAGATAAATGTTTTCATCATACCAATCTGCTCTTAAATCATTATATATTTTATTAAAATAGAAAAGAGAAGAAACGTCTTCAAACAAATTTGTTAAGAATATTTTTGACATCTTTAGACGCCATTTTTTCAATATTAAGTCCGTGTGGCTTGACACAGTATTGCTTATCAGCGTCCATATTATATATATTATAACAAGCGAACACTATCATCACAATATAACGTTTTATTGGTTGCCGTCTTAAATTGTGTTAATGTAAATTACTATAAAAAAATCTTAATAGTAATTGGCTTTCATGTCTAGTTATTTAGTTAGAAGTTTTAGTTTCGTTACATGTAACCTGGTAACAGTTACCTAGGTAACCTTACAAAAGTTATGGCTGTCAAAAATAAAGTCAATAAGATTAAATTCTTTCAGATGTAAAGCAATGACTAACTTATAAGTGTAATTCTTGAGTAATGACGACGCGACTATTGCCATTCAGCGATGCCAAGTGTCATTACGACTGACCGACTGGACTTTATTTAGGAACAAACTCTTTCACTTATCAACAAACGCTGTAAATAACTAATTTCTAAAACTTAATCTACGTGATCCTTTATTACAATTCATTTAAACGAAATTCGAATATCAAAGATGTTTTATATCTAATCAAATACGCATTGTGTTAAATGTTTCGAAACTTATAAAATGTTACTTGTATAGATATATGTATATGTATATAAACACACATACATATAAGAACCACAATAATACTACTAATAGCATAAAAATACAATAATAAATATTACAAAAACTAATTTCTGCTTGTACAAAAAATTAAAAAGATTAAAAAACTGTAATCAAATTGTTATGAGCTCATAAATTTGGGCACCCAGAATGCCTACCACTATGGACAACTTTGCCTCCGAAGTAGCTAGCTACTGAGTAAATTGACGATCTTGTTGACGCTGGAAATGGCTATAAATTTTTAACGTCGAATAGTATGAACGTAACACATCTATAGTTGTGATGTATCATTGTTTTTACCACTTGATAACTGATGTTTTATAGAATGGTCTGACTCTTACCCAGGCCCGCGCCGTCCATACGTGCAAAGTCGTGCGAAGCACGACGGCGCCGAGTCAAGACTTCAAATTTTCAAATGTTTAATATTTACATTGGATTTCGTATTAAAAACTTTGCGGAAAAGACTTGTTGATTGGACTTAACCATTATCTACTAATATCGCCACTACAAAAAAGGCGCATATAAGACAGTTGCACGACTAGATTTGGCGCGGGCCTGCTCTTACCCTCTCTCTCTCTCCTATCTCAGTCTGACTAACGTAAAATGTCAATGAAAGTGAACAAATAATAAAGAACGCATTTTTTTCAATTTTCAGGCATTTATTTCTCTCGTTTGTCCGGAGAGACAGGCGACCAGCACTCCGTGAAATGGCAGCAGCGAGCTCCACCACCGCTTGCGCTGCTGTCACCGCTCATGGTGACCACCAGGTGAGCAGACCAGATTTACATGTACACTAGTGGACCCGACAATGGTCCTGCTCTATAACAGCCCTATCAATTGTGAATCCCAACTAACTCACTCAAACGACGAATTTGCCATTTTAATGAATATCGGTCTCTAGTTTGGTTTATTTGGATCAAATTTTGATAAAATTTAAAGAAAACGAACACTATAAATGTGTTAAAAAATAGGCTAGCAAACGAGAAGCCGAGACACCTGATGTGAAGTGATTACCGCCGGTCATTGACATTTACAGCACCAGTTGAGCCACAAAAGCAATTCCAGGCTAAAAAAGGAATAAAGATGCTTTTTATACATCCTTGGGGTTAGAAGTTTACTACCTTAGAATCTAACTTACGATCTCTAAGGTCGTGAGTCCCGACCTGACTGTCTTTATCAGTTCTTATATCTTAATTGTTCGTTTATTCTAGCATTTTCCGTTTTTCGGATCCAGCTCTAGACCATATAATTTCGAACATAGCCTCCATGACTGTAGAGTCACGTTTTCGTCTTGTCATCTGGAGGCGAGGCACCATAATGGATTTCGTTCATAATTAATATTCCCAAGAATCTTTGTGAACGCAGACAGAATAACATAGACAATACAAGAATACTCTACGACTGTTTACACTAAAATAATTTAAGTACCTGATTAACAGAGCTTTGCTCAGTATTTCTAAAAATGAAACCTAGTTAAATCGTTTTATGGCCCTCGAAGCCTCTTGAAGGTTAGGCATTTACTAAATTTTATAAAAACCATTAGAGAAGTTTCCGAGACTCAGATTATATATATATAAGAATTGCTCGTTTAAAGGTATTAGATAAAGCGGGAATAGAATGAGCATTCGCTCGTGTGACGTCAATTAGTCTTCATAAACATATAGATATACACATTTAATTTGGTTATATTATTAATTTAACCTCATATTTCAGGTCAAGACGAGCCTTGCATCTAAGATACACGGGTTAGCTGAAAGGTTACAACAGTTGGGCAAGAGTTCTAACGATTCTGTTGACGGTAGCGACAAGGGATCTCGAAGCAGGACTGGTAATTTTTGGAACTACTTTTATTAAACCTTAGTACATTTTTAACTTTTTTATACAAAAACTAGCTGGCAAACGAACAGGAGGGACACCTAATGTTAAGTGGTCATCATCCATGGAAGTTTAGAGCACAAAAAGACACACAAATGTGATCCAGCTTAAAACGGATAGGGGATGAAAGAGAGTAAGAAGTAAGGATAGAAGAAAGATTACGTTTCCGACTCTCTCACTCACCGTATAAAACGCACCTATATTAGCTACTTTACGCTGATCTTCTGAGAGAGTTAGGTACTGCCCCGGTCGAGCCAGCATATACGAGCTGTAGTCAATGGACTACAACTAAGCTCTGACTCACTAAGAAATCATCTAGTAACTATTGAGCAGTTTGTATTGTGTAACTGTCGAATGGTCTGAAGATTGAATCAGCCACAATCTTACTTATGGGGCTCAGAATGACTGAGATGAAACATGGTTTATGTTCATAGAGAATAATGGTGACATACCATGGTATATAGGCTTATATAGGTATACAATTACATAGGATTCAGATCGTCTTTTGCTATCTTATAATATATATTTGTAAATAGCTGGACAATGAAGTATATAAATAAGTAGATAGTACATTATCTCGTCTGTCTTACAACCATTATTTGGATGCTGTTAAGCAATACTATGTCAAGCCAAACGGACTTCATTTAGAGAAAATGGCGTTTAAAGATGTCAAATCTATTCTTAATAATCTGTTTGTAGACGTAATTTATAATAAAAACTTATATCTAATAACAAGTTTATAAAATATATTACATTAATGTATATAATTCAAAATATGGAACACAGTTCAATATTCGAAACATTAAACTAAGCAACTTTTTACGTACTTATTTAGTTTTTATTACTTTAACATTCTTTGAATAAGGTTAAATCTGTATCAGAATACATCAATATCTCCGAATTGGACTCCTTGTGGGTTGACACATTATTGCTAATCAACATCCATTTATCTTAAAAAGTATCTAGTTTTTATTATATAACAAAGAATATACCTAATATTAATTTAATTAAATTACAGGAAGTGTTCACCCAATGATATCCGTGACCACCCATCCATCATATTCGTCACATGAGCTGTGCCTGGGTCGCCTGGAGACCAGTCCAAGTCACAGCCAGATGTCAAGAAACTCGAGCAGGAAAAGCAGCAATTCGCTACGGGTCAACCAGAGCACTAAAATTGAAGGTATCTTTCCTGTTCTTATAGTATATATAATTATTTTATGGGGACATTCAAATTGGTTCTTTTGAGACAATTATTGGGGCTAGTTGGGATAATATTTTTGGTATTTCAAAATTTTAATATATATATTTTTTATTATTTAACACTTAAAAAAAAAGAACATTATATTGTTCATAAGTAATTATTTATTGGTAACGTAATTGTTGAAATTAGCCAGCTTACCCAAGCGAAGCCTCGTGCAGTATCTCGCTAGTTAATACAAGATTCTGTTAAAACAGAAACGCGAAATTATTAAATAATCTATTATCCATTAACGAATAGCAAATACTATACAGCTTATAACCGACTACCACAAATGGAGGAGGTTCTCGATTGGTTACAGACTTTTTATGTATGTTCAACGATTACTCGAAAACGACTAGAACAATATCAAAAATTCTTTTCAACAACATTCTCCAATTAGTCCTATAGAATTGTCATCAAAATCGGTTCAGAATTTGGTTTTAAAATCAAAATAACTAGAATAAGTTTGCTATTTAAGTAAACGACATGACATATTTTGCTTTTGAAGTCGGTTAACCTTTTCATAATTTCAGATTTCAAGCATCTCATACGTCGTCCGTCGACCATCGAAGTCCACACCGCCAGGGTGTCCTTAAAAGATATCGTGTGCTATCTGTCCCTTTTGGAAGCTGGTCGGCCTGAAGATAAACTGGAATGTAAGTGTATATTCATATTTAATATAACGGGTCTTGTCGCGATAACTAATGGCAGTAATACCTTTTATTGCCCGACGTTTCGACGAAGTTGCATCCGTCTTTGCGTGTGACCAAGACGGATGACTCTGAGTCAGCTCGTGACCACGACATTAGTTGTGATAAGTTATTTATTTTGTTTGCTTTAAAATCTCCCAATTGTTCCGTAGAATTTTCATCAAAATCGCCTTAGTGGTATAATTTTAAAATCAAAATAATTAGTGTAGGTCATTCAAGTAATCGATAACGTATTTTGGATTTTGAAGTTTTTTTTTAAAAGTCTTGTAATATTTACAGTCATGTTCCGCCTCTATGATACCGACGGGAATGGAGTCTTGGACACCAATGAGATGGACTGCATCGTCAACCAGATGATGACAGTGGCCGAATACTTGGGCTGGGAGACGTCGGAGTTGAGACCAGTACGTTGAAAAACTTCAAAATTTTTGACAACCTTATTAACAACTGCCCCTTGTGATTTCACTCGCGTTTATAGTTACTGCTTCACTCCTGTGAGTTGTAATGTAATATAGCCTATCATCTTCCTGAATAAACAGGCTATACAACGTAAAAAGATTTTTCATATTGGATCAGTAGTTTCATAGATTATTCTGTACGTATAAACTAATAAGTTTAAAGCCTTCATTAAAAAAAATCTTTAATAAATAAAGCATATTATACTATACAAGAATATTTTGACGACAAAGAGGCGTGGATTTGATACGCGTTGATTTTCTATCCGGATAACATTATTAAAATGGAATAAAAATAAATTACGTATAAAAAGATTTTCAAAGAGTTACTATCGAGTTTCTTGCCGGTTCTTTTCGGTAGAGACTACATTCAGAACCGGTGGTAGCTTTATAAAAATCAAAAATAAAAAAATGACATATAACTTGACAATTCGAAAGTGCTTTAAAAGCCCATTTGAATAAAGTATATTTTGAGTTTGAGTTTAATAACTTACAAACATACAAACAAATTGTATCTCATTATAATATTAGAATAGATTTATAACTCAACTTTAATCGACTTTAACTTAAGTATTATGCTCAAGTCGGTTTAGTCGGCGATTTTCTTACAAAAATACCTTCAAAATTTCCGAATATTTTGGTAGATTTTTGAAATTTGTTACAATTGATTGGTAATTTCAGATTCTGCAAGATATGATGGTGGAGATTGATTACGACGCTGATGGGACGGTGTCGCTCGATGAATGGAAAAGGGGAGGGTGAGTACAAAAGTCATATTGAGTTCAACGAATTCCTGGTTCGTAACGTGTAAATAACTATATAGTGAAAATTAAGTTAAGTTTTATCTATAAAAAAATTATGTGACCTGGTAAACCCCGGTATCCTTACGAAATCTGAGTCTCAAAAATATTTCGTTGATAGTAACTTCTTTCAGGCGTAAGGCGAAGATTTACGTAAGTTATTTCTCATTGTTTACACTTTTCACCTGAAAAAATGTACTATCAATGCCTTATTTAAAAGTGCATAGTTTTAAATAAGTACAAAATATGGCCACAAAGATTACATTTCTAAAGTAATAAAATATAGTATTTATTGAACAAGGCAGATTTTAAAACTAAAGAAAAGAGAGAATGTTCTTATTTTTAACATTTACATCTTTCGTAACTACTTACGTCTTGTTTTTAGGTTACAGAGTTCTATAACGCTCTCGAGAGTAAAACATACAATTGTAATGGCGAACGAAAATTTGCTGGTTTGCAAGAATATCGTAGTAACTCAAAATTCTAACAAATAGAACTAAGTTTGTCAAAAGACCATAAATCTTTGACGTTTCATCATGAAAAGAGTTGCGATGATGAATTTTCTTTAAATTGATAAAGTTCTAACATCAAGGGATCGTTTAAATTTTACAGCTACGCACCAAAACATTAATGAAGAGAAGAAATTTAAAAACCCCATTCCCTAAAATTGATCATTTTTAGTTGTATCGATATTCTGCAAAAGCAGCGAAGTGGTGTTCACGTTAATATATTTGACAGACGCGTTAGCGCAATGGTCACTGCAACTGACTAAAAGCGCTTACGGTTGCGGGTTCGATCACGCTCACGGCAAACGTGTGTATTGGCCATACAGATGTTTGTCGTGTTCTGGGTGTTTGTGTTAGTGTTGTGTGTTTCCGGACCCCCGACACAAGGTCATGAGCTCTTAATGGGGGCCGTTGAGTGTGATGCGTTATTTATTTATATATTTTCCAACAGTATGACAACAATCCCGTTGCTGGTGTTGCTGGGCTTGGACACCAATGTGAAGGAAGACGGCGAACACGCTTGGCGCCTGAAACACTTCAACAGGCCGGCGTACTGCAACCTGTGCTTGAACATGCTCGTCGGCTTGGGCAAGAAAGGACTTTGTTGCATATGTTAGTAAAGCTCAATTTCATTTGGACGCTGATAAGCATTACTGTATTCACGGGGACTTCATTTTGAGAAAATGGCGTCTAAAGATGTCTAACCTATTATTGAATTTGTTTGAAAAACAATGCATACATCTTTTCTTATCTGTTTTGATAAAAGGTGTAATGAATTAAAAGCACATTGGACTAATGAAAGCTTTATCTGATAATAAGTTTTTCTAGTACATGAGATTATTTTATATTTCAAAATTTGGACCACTCTTCGATATTCCAAACATTAAATTAACAAACTTATTTTCGTACTAATTTAGATTAGATTAGATCACATGAATAAACTTGAGCGCATTCAAAATCTTTGCATAAGGTTCATATTTGGACTTCGCAAGTATGACCACATTTCTATTTTTCGCAGAAAGCTCGAGTGGCTCCCTATCCGCCTTCGCAGGAATACTCACATTCTTTCTCTTCTCTACTGTATACTGTTTAACCCCAATACTCCTATCTCCTATCTATTTTCAATTCCTTAGTGACTCACATTTCCGCAGCCTTCGCTCTGAACAAAACCTTACCCTAAAAACTCCATCTCATACTTCTTCCTTTTAGACTAAATCCTTTTCTGTCCAAGCAGTTCGCTTGTGGAATTCCTTGCCCCTGGATTTGAGACGTGCTCAATCAGTTGCTGTTTTTAAGAGACATTTATTTTGTGTTTTATATAATATGTAATATGTGTATGTATATATTATTATGTGTGAACACCTCCAAACCCCTCTGGTTTAGTATTAAATGTCCTCTATCCAAAGGTTGTCTGGAAGAGATCGCTGTTTCAGCGATAAGACCGCCTTTTGTGTACCATGTTTGTTTTTTTTTATTCTGTTGTGTTGTTACTTGTGTTTTTATTTTGGTGTACAATAAAGTATATTTGTATTGTATTGTATTAGATGACTTTAAATTTTTTGAATATTGTTACAGAATGTAATAATATCTTCAATTTTGACTTTTTGTGAGTTGACACATTATTAATTATCACCATCCATTTATCTATCTATCTGGTTATTTATCGGATTCCATCATTTCGTTATCGGTCCTTCAGAGAGACTCCGAGTATAGCTCTTTTTAATACTCGCGGAGTGACATTAAATTTTGGCTCTAACTGACTCCATGTCATGATTGGTAGGACGCACAGGTTGAAGATTTTCGTCTTTAGTCTTTGTGGTATCGGCATCGAGAAATCGCGACGTAATTTACTAAATGCTGCCTAGCAAAACTATTCTTCTATTGGTTCTCCCAAAATTGTTTTTACCTAACAGCAAAGTTTAGCCGAGGTAAATATTCTCCTGAACAACTTCCAGATCACTGTCCTATACCGAAATTGGCTTGAACATAATCTTGGTTTTATCCAAGTTCATCAGGAGAATGATATGTTATGAAAAATCACTGAGGTAGAGTTTAGCTATAACCTGACTACAGCTCGTCGACGAACTGGCTCGACCGGGGCAGTACCTCAATCTCCTGGAAGATCGCCGTGAAGTAACTAGTACAGCTGTTTTTCGTACCGCGAGTGACAGAGCCAGAAGTCGGACTGCTTGATTTCTTTACTCACTAGTCCCTTTCATCCCATATTCTTTTTTAAGCTGGCCATTCGTTGCTGGTTCTAGTGCTGCAAATTTCCATGAACAGCGTTGATTACTTAACATAAGGTTCTGCCTGCTCGTTTACCAACTTTATTTAAAAAACACTCCTGTTCCACGCCTCAGCAGTTTCCCTATAGTAAATGACGAAATTAAACATCTTGCAGAACACCTTTACTAATTTAATTTTTAATGTATAAATTGCAATAATCGGTGCTCGTCCGGCAGTTTGCAAGTTCACGGTGCACGAGCGCTGCGTGCAGCGCGCGCCGGCGTCGTGCATCGCGACGTACTCCAAGTCGCGCCGCGCGCCCGCCACGCTGGCGCACCACTGGGTCGAGGGTGAGCTCGCTCGCGCGTTCATACATTGCTGTCGCCTATCGTATACCTCGCTTGCGTAAGTGTGTTGGTCTGAAGACGAAGTCGAACTCGCGTACGGTACAGTCGAGTGAACAAGACTTCAAACATTGAATGTATATTCATATTTACTAACTTCGTTGAAACGTCGGGCAATAAAAAGGTATTACTACCATTAGTTATCGCGACAAGACCCTTTATATTAAATGTGAAAAGTATAAATCGCGAAAGTTTAAAATATATAATTGAATGTTTATGATATTAAAGTAAAGTAACAGCCTGTGAATGTCCCACTGCTGGACAAAGTCCTCCCCTCCTATTTAAGGAGAATGTTTTATAGACCTTAATCCACCACGCTGCGCTGCGGATATGATATTGTTATAATTTTATTCAATATTTTAGCCGTTGTTAAACTTTTTAATCTATTTGTTTTTATTAAAATTATTGATAAATAAACACATCCCGGAATGAAAATCACGAATCTTCGGAACAATTTTGGTTTTGACGGTTGGTATTGACGTTTTCAACTATTTAAGAACGCATTTAACATGAATTGCACTAACAACTGCTAAACAAATCAATAATGATAATAAATACGAAGTATTTAATAATTAAAATGAAAGGAATGTCTGGACCAATATTCTGGTGCCTACTTTAGTGTTCTGCGCACTGTCATGCGCATAGTTCAGACCGACACAGTTACGGGAATCGAGGTATACATTAATTCATTCAGTATGCCTGTGCAAGGCGCACAAGTGAGTCACGTTGATAAGACGTTCCTAATATTAACATAACAATAACTCTATAAATAATTCATTTAATCAAGTTTTAATAGTTCCAGGATCGTGGTCGTGTAGTATGTTCATTACTTTTATACGGAATACGTAATGATGTACATTTCATCTACCTCTCTTTAAGTAATAAGTGATTCTAGTAAAAAATAAGTCACTATGTATGAAGTTATTATATGTTTTTAGTCGATTAATAATCTGATTTAACGATAAATAATAAACATTGTGTAAGCTTTGATATTTAGCCTTATAAAGTATACTTAAAAATCGATAGTAATTTTATTAAAAAAAAAAAAAAAAACAAAAGAAGATAGGATTTTAAATAACAAAATAATTTAATTTTAACAGAAATATGATTAACAAATAATATGAATATATCTCAACATAAAATATCTCGAAAACAATTAACAATGTGACTAAGCATTATGACTCCGAGTGAACTGTTTCGCCGTCCCAGCAACAGACTCGATCCGTCACGCCCCCACCAGACCACCAACTCTGCACGTGTTCAATCATGTCGCCGTCCCACTAGTTTTCGTGTTCTGACATAAGTTCTCCTAACTGTATTATAAGTATTTTTTATTTAAATAAAAAATATCGTTCCAGGAAATTGTCACGGCAAGTGCGCAAGATGTCGAAAGAAAATTAAAGGCTACAACGGTATAACTGGCCTTCACTGTCGGTGGTGCCATATCACTGTGAGTTGATCGACAATATTATCTATGCATTAATGAAATGATTATTTTACAACTAGTAGATCTTTATTAGACTAATTAATTTTATTAGATTTGAGAGATACGTTGGCGCAGTGGTCTCTGCAACTGACTGTAGCGCTAACAGTCGCGGGTTCGATCCCCGCTCACGGCCAACGTCTGTATTGGCCATACAGATGTTTGTCGTGGTCTGGGTGTTTGTGTTAGTGTTGTGTTTTTCCGGACCCCCGACACAAGGTCACAAGATCTTAATGGGGGCCGTTGAGTGTGATGCGTTTATTTATTATTTATTATTAGATTAATTGGGTGCCGATAAGCAATACTATGTCACCACATAGACGCGTATTGTTAATAAATAAGCTTAAAGAAGTATAAATCCATCTTTTATTGCCTATTTTGGTAAAGTTATAATGAATTAAAATTAGATTGGTAAAATCAAACGTTTTATCTATTAATAAGTTTTTCTGATATACATATGAGATTATGGTATATTGAAAAATGTGGAACACACTTCAATATTCGAAACGTTAAATTAAATAACTTTTTTCGGTAACTATTTAGCTTATGGCTTTAAAAGTTTTTCAGTAATGTTAAATACATTACGCATTAACTGAATACATCAATACCTCCGAATTGGACTTTTTGTGGGTTGACACATTGCCTATGAACGTCCACATACAGAAGCGACGAAATACAAATACATAGCAATATGCTCTGCGCAGCTGCACAACCGCTGCGTGGGCAGCGCGGGCGGCGCGTGCACGATGGGGCGCCACGCGCGCCACATCTTGCCGCCCACCGCCATCCGCCCGCTCGTGCTCGACCGCCAGCGCTCGCTGCCGCACCGCCACGCCGCCGACCCGGTACTGTGACAACCAACTTACTTACTCACTCACCCACCCACTCACTTAATCGCTCATCCACGCGCCCACTAACTTGCTCAGTCACTCATGAACTCCCCTTTCATTAGCAAACCTCATAGTTTTTTGTTATAAAATTTTAATGTGTAGTCGTACAACCAGTATGTGTATATAATAATAATCATCTATACAATTGATAGCATTGATTAGGTGCTAGCTTACTATAAGAACAAATAACCACGTCAGCAATTAATCCGTATGTCACTCCACATCTTTATATACAAATTAACTAAAATTGTTTAACTAAAATGTAATAATTTAAAAGTTTAAATGAAAAATTAACACTCACTCACTTATTTCCCTACTCAGTCGCTCTCACACTCACACGTTTGAGCGTATATTAACTCACCTATACTGTCAAACTCTCACTCAATCACTCCCTTGATTATTAACTAACATGTAGGTACAACCACTCATTTCTTCACTCACACATGCACAAATTTCATAGATGTTGTCAATTCGTACAAAATTATAATTGAATTATTTTACATTGTTAATTACTTACCTACTAATATACTTCAGAAACTTTATTCTTTTTTTTTTAATTACCAGACTTGTTTTGTCACTCATTAAAGATCGCCTATTAACTCACTTTATAATATAAATGCTTCTCATTGGCGTTCAATACATATTTTACAAAGTTCAAGATTGTTAACTCTTCCTACAATTTTCATAAAAGTTTCCCTTTCTCTACGAATACTTTACTATTTATCTTACAGCAAACATTGCCAGTGTCAATATCGCTCCCGGTCTCAATCGCTGCGGCCACAGAAGAGAAGAAAGAAGAGAAGAAGGAGAAAGAACACAGAGCTCCTCCCATCTCCTTCCAAATAACTCCTCCAGAAGGAACTTGTCCTCTCCTGGTCTTTATCAATCCTAAATCGGGAGGCCGCCAAGGTTCAAGAGTGTTGAGGAAACTCCAGTATATCTTGAACCCTAGGCAGGTGCATGATATAGCCAAAGGCGGGCCGATGCAAGGTTAGTAAATTCTCAATTGTTACGTACTCATTACGTTAAAAGTTATCTTAAGGCCCCATTAAAGGTTATATTAAAATGTTATGGTCCTATCGAAGGTCCAGAAACACAGAATATTAACAGAAACACTGAGATCACGACAAATACCAGTATGACTTACGTTTGATGGTTGTCATAAGAGGGAAGCGAACCCGCGACCATCAGCACTTTAATAAATTTAAGTGTACATTACGCTAATTTATAGTCTTCTTATTTTTTATATTGATAAAAAAGATAAGCTGGTTAGCGCAGTGGTTACTGCAACTGACTGAAGCGATTACGGTCGCGGGTTCAATCGTCGCTCACGGCAAATGTCTGTATTGGCTGTATGGATGTTTGTCGTGGTCTGGATGTTTGTGTTGTGTATGTGGGGGACACAGGATCATGAGATCCTAATAAGGGTCGTTGAGTGAGACGCGTTTATTTACATTAAATTCGTAATTAAAGTCTTCAAGTATTTTAAGTTATCGGTTACGATCTACCCAGTAATCAATATTAGAACTAATGACCGAATTGTCTAACGAATGTTTGATTGAATGATTTTTTTTCTATTTTCAGGCTTACAAATGTTTAAGGATGTAAGGAACTACAGAGTGATATGCTGTGGCGGGGACGGGACTGTCGGCTGGGTGTTGGAAACTATGGGTAAGAATAAACCATATAATTTGCCAAATCTAATATATGCACAAAGCTTAAAGAGTTACTTTGTGTGAATGACATTGTCGTGGGAATTTAGGAAAAAAACTTTTGCTTTTAAACACCCTCATTTTGGATAAACTTCAGCCGCCAACGCCGACATTCTATAAGAGTGAGGTACTGACCTAGATTCTCTTCACTAGTTTAAAAATCTTCTAAATCGTTCTCTGAATCCGTTTTCAGATAAAATACAAATGGAGACTCAACCGGCTGTTGGAGTAATACCGCTCGGGACTGGTAATGATCTCGCCAGGTGTCTACGGTGGGGAGGGGGGTAAGAAAATTATACGATTTAAGATTTTTAAGTGTTACAAATTGTTACCAAAAATTTGGTAAATTAAAATAAAAATTCATTTAATTGTCAAAGAAAACTGTTGGATTCAAGTAACGAAGATGGAAAATTATGCTCTTTCCTTATTTCCTTTACATTATACTCCCTATGTTGCTTTTGGTCGGAAAATGGTAAATGAATACTATTAAAAAAATAAAATTATAAATAGGTTCGACTTTTACATGATCCATAAGCAGTCCATTTTTTTATAATAATATCCTCATTTCTAGTTACGAAGGCGAGTCCATCCACAAGATACTGGACAAGATCGCTCGCGCCAGCACCGTCATGATGGACCGCTGGCAGATACACGTTGAGAACTCTTCTGATGAGGTGAGATATTCTCATAAATATACAGGATGTTTTTTCGAAGTCGAAAAAACCTAAAAGATATGAAACTAAACTGTGCTTTTTTAAATCAGAGAGTTCAATTGCTGATTAGCAAAATGAAGTAAAAAAACTTATGATGCACTTATAGTATTCATTCCCTCTGAGACTCCGAGAGTCCTATAAGTATTTCTTGCTACTCGGATTGGACCATCAACCTATTTAAAAAAATTCAGCCTGTATAATCTTTATATTAATATTTGTTATCCAAAGTTGTTTTGTTTCGTGTGAATAGTTTATTTATTATACTCATTATTAACCTATTTTAAGGAACTTATTAGTATTGTACTGTCATGTGAAGATTATCTTTAACTTCCAAAAAAATCTTGAATGTAATAATTTTAAAATACCATAATTAAAATACTGGAACCATTACATGTGAACAGCCAAAGTACATTTAATCCAGACAATGCCAATATTTTTATAACTAAAAATATGTTCATACTAATTATTTGATGTTAAAAATCTGTATCCATTTTCAACTTTGACAAGTTCTTTAATTGACTTTTAATCCCAAAGATACTCTCGTCTGTAATACTCAGTCGCGAGCTGGTTGCTAGGCAACGTCGTCCAAAGTAGAGACGTGATTAATATAATATCGTGATGCAAATGCCAACTTTCAGACATTATAATATCGACACCAAGCCAAAGTAGCACTTCAAGAATACGAATATAACAATTCTATATCTATTTAATGTTTATTTTTCATTTCAGTGCGACCACGTCCAGATGCCGGATTCAGCTCCGCACCCCACCTCGGTTCCATACAACATTATCAACAACTATTTCTCAATAGGAGTCGTAAGTTATATTTAAATAATATTTAATATACTCTTAAGTAAAACGTATTTCTGTCATTTTGTCGTGTGTTTGAAAATTTTATAGGAAGAGCCTGTAAAGTTCTCACAATTTAATGAAGGTCATTTGGACGCTGATAAGCAATACTGTGTCAAGCCACACGGACTTCATTTTGAGAAAATGGCGTTTTAAGATGTCAAACCTATTCTTAACAAATATGTTTGAAGAAGTATATATACATATTTTCTTTGCTTTTTTGATAAAAGGTATAATGAATTAAAAGCAGATTAATATATTTAATATATTAAGATTTTGTATAAATTGCAAATTATGGAACGCACGTGGAAATCGAAACAATTAATTAAGAGACTTTTTTTCCGTACTTATTAAGTTTATATGACTTGAATTTTTTTAATAATGTTAAATAGGTGATGCGGTATAAAAATATATCAATATCTCCGAATTTGACTTTTTGTGGGTTGACACATTATTGCTTTTCAGCATCCATTTCTCCTTAGCTTTATTTACTACGCTATTTCAATGAGGTTTAATGGATATATTTGATACATGCTTTCTCCACAATGTTTTTCTTTATCGTCAAACAGGAAATAATTAACACAATGAAAAAATTTCACATAGAAATGCTTAAAATCTTAGCTAGAAGAGTTTTCAAACAACCATGTGGTTTATTTTATCCATTAGAGCATTCATTATATATTTAATAAACTTTAATTAAATCTTCAAAACAAAGAAATGTTAAATGATCACCCGCACATGGACATTTGCAGCACCAGAGAAGACTAATGCGTTGCTTAAAAAGGAATAAGGGATAATCGAAAATAAAGGAAGTAAAGAAATGAATAGGAGAGGGGGCTAGGCTACCGACTCTCTCACTCACCGCTGGAAACGTAACTAAGTTCGCTTCTTTGCGCCAATCTTCTGTGCTCATGAGTTTCTTTTGGTTAAGTTCTAAGTCAGTATCTTACCATCCTTACTCTTCATCCATTGAGTATACTTTAAATTTATTATGAATTTCTGTAAAAATTTCTCCAGGACGCAGCAATATGCGTCAAGTTTCACACGGAGAGGGAACGCAATCCAGACAAGTTCAGCTCGAGGATGAAGAATAAGCTCTGGTACTTCGAGTTCGCAACGTCCGAACAATTCGCCGCTAGCTGCAAGAATCTGCACGAAAACATCGATATTGTTGTAAGTGTTACTCAGCCTTTTCTTCCAGGATCTACTTTTTAGATGATAATTACATTTATAAGTCTTACTCTCGAGAGCGATATGAAACAACTCTGTAACCTAGTAACAGATACGTCGGAAGCGGTTACGAAAGCTGCGAATGTCAAAAATAAGGCACTGACAGTAAATTCTTTCAAATGTACATAAAACAATGAGAAACAACTCATATAAGTTTATATGAAAGTTTAAAAACAAACTTTATAAGTGTAATTTTCGCCAATTCGTAAATTTTGTAGTACTTTACTCAGCCGCGTTTTTTTTTCTTTATCGATCTGATTATTATATTATTCCAAAAATATTGTTATAAATCTAACTATTAATTTTTTGTCGATTCTTTTCGGTTTTCTCTTCCATATTCTATTCTCGTATTAACATTAACTTCAAAAAAATAAACAAAAATATATTTTGCTTAAGTTCTTGAGGCTGTTTCAATAAAGGGAAATCGCTTCATTCGTTTGGTTTTGAATTAAAAAAAATTGGTCATGTCATCCAAGCAAACGCAAATGCATATTACTGTTTTTAAATCAGTTTGTTTATCATTTTAAAGTCATACTTATACGAGTATAACTATAAATAGATTCACACATAGATACAGACTGATAAAAAGGCTACTTACATAGGCTACTTTAATTTAAACGTACCAAACGAGCGGAGCCGCGCACAGAGGCTAGTGGAGCATATAAGAATGAGACCCGTCCGCAGTGCGACGGCGCGTCGCTGGAGCTGAGCAAGGGCGTGGCGCTGCAGGGCGTGGCGCTGCTCAACATCCCCTACGCGCACGGCGGCTCCAACCTGTGGGGCGCCAGCGGCGCGCACCGCCGCTCGCGCTTCCCCGACGCGCAGCAGGGTGAGTGCGAGAGTGAGTGGGGAATTGAGTTCGAGTTGGTTGGAGAGTGCGTGGGTGTATGAATGAGTGCGATGACCGCTCTGGTGGAGTAGTGCTGAACGTACCTCTAACGCCGACGGTTGCGGGTTTGATCTCCGCTCGGGGCAGACATTTATATTTGTATAAATATTTGTTCTGGTTTAGCTGTTTCTTCTTGTGGGTCTCCCCTCCGTGCCTCGGAGAGCACCTGTCCCGGTTGTTATCACAATCACCTGATAATGATTATTACTCGTAGTAGGGAAATTATTCTAGTCTAAATGCTTACTGGCTTGCCCTTCGGAATTGCGGAAGTCAGATGGCAGTCGCTCTGTGAAAAAATCAGTAACTCGTCAATATTTGGTCTATAGTAAGCAGACCCTGGTATTACCGGGAAAATGCTAGGTAGATGAAGGTGTAGGAATGAGTGCGTCGGTAATTGAGTTTGAGTTGGTGGAGGGCGTGTGGGTGGGTGAGTTAGTGAACGGGCTTGAGGTGATGAGTAAATTATGTGCGTATAAATGAAATTGCATGTTAAGATTTTTGTGTCAGTAAGAAAATTGGAAATTATTAATTTATTTGAATAAGAATGTATATGTACATTTTGTTCCAGATATCGGTGATAAGCTTATAGAAGTGATCGGTCTCGAGAATTGCCTCCACATGGGGCAAGTGCGGACAGGTATTAAGAATAATATAATTTACTACCTTAAATAATCTTAAAATACCTTTTCAAGGTGTAAACGATTTTCAACCACAGAAATTAAAACCAAATCTTAAGGAACTAGCATAAAATAGTCGCGAATATATTAATCCTTTTGAACCCCTTTCCCTTATTTGGGACACGTAGCTTGCAGACGATTTATTGTAAGGTGTATTATCAACTATTTTATTTTATTGTTTACAATATTATGTTTTTATTTATTTATTCTTTATTGCACAAAAAAAAAAAAAATAAATAAAAAAAACACAGAAAATAAAATATAGAGGCACAATAGAGTTTACATTACAATAGAGTGCTAAGGTGGTCTTATCACTGGTAGTGATTTCTTCCAGTATTGGTGGAAATAAACTAATTTACAAAGAAATACAAAACTAATATACTCTCTAACTAATAATATACAATATATAAATCTACAATTTTATATATACTCAACTTTTTTATATTTTTTTATAATTGTTGTTTTACATTATATTATAACTGAATTATTAACGAACAACAATAATAATAAATAAAGTAATAATATTACTTAATAGTTATTATGTAATAGGCATTTAATAATATTTTTTTTTGGCTTATAAAATTGTGTCTTTTGCTTTTTTGTTTTTTTTTTATTTTGTTGTTTTGAATGAATGATTTTACTCTAACATTTATGTTTCCAGTTTCTTTCCTTCTAAAAAAATATAAATCATTGAATTAGGCGTATTAGTAAATTTATCAACGTTTTCATCGTCAAATGAAATGAAACCCTTCGCCGCAGGGCTCCGCGCGTCCGGGCGGCGGCTGGCGCAGTGCAGCTCCGTCATCATCACCACCAAGAGGACGTTCCCCATGCAGATCGACGGCGAGCCTTGGATGCAACCCCCATGCAAGGTATCTTTTTTTCAACCGACTTTACTTACCAACTTTAACAATAACCGATTTTGAAAATTTTATTTTTATTCGTATGAAGTGATAACGGTCACGGGTTTGATTCTCGCTCTCGGTAAACGTCTGTTTAGTCTATACGGATGCTTGTCGTGGTCTGGGTGTTTGTGTGTGTGTTGTATGTGTTTCCGAACTCCTAACACAGTACCATGAGATTCTAGTGGGGGCTGTTGGGTGTGGTGCGTTTATTTATTTATTTGTTGATCACTTCTTTATCAGCTATTGTCAGTAGACTACGTCTTGGTTGTAACTCTATCAATGTTATCTATATATATGTGAAGCAAAAATTTTGTATCCCGTTTTACGAAAATTACGCGGATGGACGTATGGAATTTCATATACTTATGGTTCAAATACAGAAGGAACGAAGAATGCTGATATAGTTTTTCTATTAGGCACAAAAAAAACATTAAATTAATAAACGTAATTCTTTTGTTTATTTTTAGTCTGTGTTTAGTCTGTCAAGTTGACGATAGATTATCTGTTGTCAATTTTGAAATTTGTTAAAAATTTAACTACAGTCCAAGTAAAAGATAATTATGTATTAAATCTGATTTTATTTTTTTTTCAGATAACGATCACGCACAAAAATCAAGTACCAATGCTAATGGGTCCAGCTCCGGAGAAAGGACGGAGTTTCTTCAAGCTCTTCACCCACTGTTAATCTCACTCACTCACTCATTCCATATTACAATTTAGAAAGAGACATATATATTAAACTCTGTTACACATTTAAATGTCATATTTATATAAATTATAATTGTTACTATGTGTGTGTATATGGTGTAGAAATAATAGAATATTATGAAAAAAAAAATAGTTAAAAAACTGCATTTTTTAATTTATTTATGTATGTTTTTTTTTGGTTATCTGTACAAAAGATTTTCAAAAAAAAACCTAAAGACTTCAGATTACTAAATCGCTTTTTAGGACACTATTTTTTGCTTAATCTCCATTAGACAAGCTTCTAAAATTGTACCAAAAATGATACGTCCATTTTTGCGAAAATTATTGTATTATAGTATTTAATTACAGAAAAATCTAGACTTCGCGTAAAATAAGTCTTAAAACTAGTAAATAAGCTTATTTCAATTAAAACACTTTTAATTCCATAATAAACGAAACAATTAAAATAAAAAAGTATTTTATTGAAATTTTATTTGCATTTTTTTTGTGTAAAAATCATGCATTTAAAAAAATCATTTACAAACTGTATATGTTAAAAAATTGTTATAGATGTTTAAAATTATATTATCTAGATAACTCATACGTCTATATGATGTGAAATATCTATTCAATGGCGCTTATTATGCTTTGAAATATGATCTATCATGTCAGTATTTGACGTCTCATTAGGCGGGTATTACACTTGTAAGTTTTACTCACGAACTCACATAAGAACATTAATTGTTTATCATTGCATTTACATGTGAAAAGACTTACTGTCGGTATGTTAGTGTTTTAAAAATTTAAACTGAAAGTCTACGTAAGGTTATCTACGTATAGCTCGTTTCACGTAACTGTGTCGGTCTGAATGCGCATGACGCTGCGAAGAACACTAAATTAAGCACTAGGACAGTCGTTTAAACATTTCTTTAATTTTAATTATTAAATGCTTCTTATTCAATTACATTTGTCGAATTATTGTCTTAGAATCCATATTTTTAGCAGTTTTCAATGCAATTCATCTCGGATGTGTTTCTCAAATAGTTAAAAACTTGAATACTGAATTAGTGTAATTGTTCGAAGATTCGGGACTTTTGTTTCAGTATGTCTTTACCAAATAAGTCAAGTAGAGACAATTTTAAGATTATAAAACTGTGCTACGCCTGAAAATATTCAATGAGATAGAACAATAACATATATTTTCAATGTTTTAAGTCTTGTTCACTCGACTGTACCATGCGCCAGTTCGGACTCGCCTCGTGTTCAGACGGTCACACTTAAGTGAATCGAGGTATAGCTGTTAGTAGGTTACAGAGTTATTTTATATCTGTAACGAGAGTAAAACTTGCAATAATTCCAGGTGTCAATAGCTCTAGCCAGTATTTTGGATTATATTTCGAAACATCTAGTATACAGGAACAAGCTTTGTCCTTAAATAACAAAGTAAACAATTAAAAAAAATTAACTAATCACAAGGCTGTATGATAATAGGTCTTTGCCTATCTCGATTAGGGCTGAATTAAAAAACCAACAACAACACAAATTGAAAGATAAATCGAAACGTGACATTGGCAGAATATTTTGCGCATAAGTAGCGCGGATGCACGCCATACTATAAGAAAAAAAAAAGATAAATCGAAAAAACTCCAAACGCGCCCTTAGATATTTTACATCTAAATGTCGTTAGTTTAATGTATTATACTTATATGGTAATTAAAATGTGTTTTTTTTTTTATTTTTGAGATATACATTCTTGTTAGAGCTATGATGAGTTTTTTTTTAATATTTTTTTTGTAGATTATATAATAATTTTTATGGAATAATTTCAATTTCATTTTTTTATTGTTTAAATTATTCAAGACTGTGTTTCTAAACTATTTAATATTTTTTAAATTTATCTATTAATAACTGATATAAAAATACTAGTTTCAAGAAATATATTACAGACAGATAATCGTATCATAAATAAAGACGACATTAAAAACTATTTAATAAAAAAAAGCATATATTATTTAGAATCTATTTAAATGCTTTTATATTGAAATTTATTTTATTTGTTAAATGAAAAATGACCTAGAAAACTTGCATTTAACAAGTGAAATTCTAATATATTAGTTAAATATACACTCCCAGTTATCTAATCGGATCATATAAGATATTTCGTTACTCAGCGGTTATTTTAATATATGGACGCAGATAAGCAATACTATGTCAAGCCACACATGCTACATTTTTAGAAAATGGCGTCTGAAGATGTTAAACCTATTCATAATAATTTTGTTTGTAGAAGGATTTATCCATCTTTTCTTTTTGATAAAATGATACACACTTCAATATTTGAAACATTAATTAAAAAACTTTTTTCCATACCTACTTAGTTGAAAGTAGTTTTTGTTGGGTTGATTCGTTATTGTTTATCAACATCCATATAATATATAGTTATAATATGCTAACATAAATTCTGAGCCACAATGCCAAAGTCCAAAAATATTTCCAGCCAAAATTTGCCAAATTCTACAACAAAAATCACATTTACACTATTAATGGTCGATTTTTTAATTTATTGCAATGAAAAAGAAAAATTTTAATAAACTGAGAATTTCATTTTGATAAGTAAGATATAATTTTTTTTTATAAAAAAAAATACTTTTTATTAAATAATCTGAAAAAGTTTGAAAATCGAGTTATACATTATTTTTATTAAATGTAATAAAATAATTTCAAACATTTAACTTTTTATAAAAAGTATCCTAATTTTTAATGAGTTTTTAATTTTATAAAAATAATTTAATAAATAATTGTTATTAATATAGGAAAATAATACATACAATCTCATTGACGGGTTTAAATGTATATTATTTAATTAAATAAAGATTTTATTATTATTAAAACTAAAATAGGATAAATTATTTTAAGTGTTCACGTATTCAATATTTTCTTGCACAAAAGTGATGCCATTTGTAAATTAATTTTGGAATTGTTTTTAGATTTGTATTTTTATTTGCGAATAGCAACCATTTGCTTTATTTTTCTAACAGTGTTAAATTTTGATTTTAGTTGTTAGTAAAATATAATCTTCTAAATATAAAAACTAGTTATTGATCTAATACTTTAAATTATTGTTTTGTTAAATAAAGTAATGTATTTATTATTAAATTATTATTTTGTAATAATGTTAATATCAATGTATGTTGTTCATTAAATGTTATAAATTAAATAGAATTAATTAAACTATAGGATTTTAAAGGCTTCAATTAAGTTAAAGTTTAAAAAAAAATGTTTCTTTTTGTTACAAATAGTGTTGTGTCTACATTCTATGTAAGTTTAATTCTATCTATATGTTATCTATTGTATATTTCTGTGTTGTATGTCTGAATGTAAGTAGAAAGTTGAGACTGTCAGAGTTTACAATATATTGTTTTTTTTTTTTTAATTTTAGCGTGGTCATACACGTATCAAACGATATACTTGCGCAAGTTTAGACTTTGATATTACATGAATTCTATAAAATTATTGCATTTTATAGAATTCATGTAATATCAATTTATATTATTATAACATTATTTTAATATCATACTTGTGTACGTGCAATTTTGCCCGAGAATAAACTTGAACAGTATATCGTAATGTGTGAATCCACCGCTATACTGTAAATATAAAGTATACCAATTATATACCAAGTCCGTGTAAAAAATGATAACCTTAGTTTTTTCGCGCCCCTTTGTGTCCTAAAAGTGAAAATCATACTTTTAGAGATAACTAATAAACAAAACAATATTTTAAATAATAAACACTTATAATCTGTTTTAATTTGTGTTCCAAATTCAAATGAGTCTTCCTTGAAGTTATGAACGGAATAAATAGATGGGTTTATTTAACGCCGAATTTTTGTGCTAACCGTTCAGCGTCTTCACTAGAGGAAGGCTCCCGGAATAGAGATATTTTATATATTAAAAAAAGCAAAATTTTACAGCAAATTAGCAATACATAAGCACTTGACAAAAAAATACTCGGAAAATAATTAGAGATCTCTTCTCCTTTATTGCCGTTGGGCCTCCATACTTCAACACTTAGAAGCCTAAATAACATATTAATATAATTTTTACAAAGACATTTTATTACTATAGATATGTTACGTTCATTTTAATGTTAAAAATATATACCTATTTTTAACTTTGACAAGCTCGTCAATGGACTTGTAGGTCCGATGATACTGTCGCTTGTCAATCGCTGGCTGGTTGCTAGGCAACGTCGTCCAAAACGATCGGCATTCGGGACACCAAAATCGATGAGCTTATAACAAATATCTTTAGTTAAAATATTGTATCAATAAATTACTTCAATATTTTCAACAATAATTCTAACATTTTAGTTCTTTTGCACTCTCTTTGCGTTGTCTTTTAAAATTGTTGTTTAAATCAACGTGAATTGAGTTCTTTTTTTTACAAAAGAAATACCTATTTTTTTATATTTACTATAGGTTGCTTAATATACAGGATGCTGCGATCCCTCTAAAAAAATAAAATTACCAAACTAAAGTAACCTAAGTTACTCCTTATAATATTAACTATCTGCGAGTGAAGGTCCCGACAAAATCGGTCTAGTCATTTCAGAGATTAACCGGTCAGACAGACAAAAATCTTAAAAATTAGTTTTATGTAAGTATATACTTTCACATGCATTTAGTTAAACGGTGTTAATTAAAAATTACAAGCAGACACTTCAGTTTTATTTATCTATATCGATCACATAGACAATATATAAGACTTCAATGACAGTCTCAATTAATTATTAATGTATTGTTATTGAAAAAAAAAAGAATTTAGCATCGCGAAGAAACAATTTAAATCTGTGCCAGCTTTAATAGTGTTAAGAGATATTTATTGTAATTATTACTATATTACATTATTGAATATTATTGTAATGAATATATGTGCATTTGAAAATTAGTTTTGTTTCATTTATTTAAAAAAAAAATCGACAATCTATTCGGTGGGACCAGGCCCGCGCCAAGCCTAATCGGCGCCGTCGTGCAACTGTCTTATATCCGCCTTTTTTGTAGTGGCGATATTAGGAAACAATTGTTTAGTCCAATCAACAGGTTTTTTTCCGCAAGTTTTTAATACGATATCCAATGTAAATATTAAAAATTTGAATTTTTAAGTATAGGCCCGGCGCCATTTTAGCGCCGTCGTGCGCCGAACGACTTTGCACGTATGGACGGCGCGGGCCTGGGGACCATTTTAATGAGCCCCATCACGATACTTTTGCTGTAAGTTAATTGTGTGTCCTGCTGATTCCAGATGGTGCTGCATCGGGTCAAGGTTATGCAAATATGTTATTTTACTAATCATTCACATTCACGTGAAGCGGACAACAAAAAAATGAGGTCGTGTGTCTCTGGTTACTTATACTTCTAGTAGACGTGGACGTGTATATACAATTATTTTTTTCGTGTGAATGTTTCGTGTGTTTCATTGCTGAATTATGAGCTGTTGAAAATTGACTATGTTACACGTTTTAATTAATTCGTAAAAAAGAACAAAAAAATATTGTTTCTTATACTTAGAAAGTTTAAGTTTTTAATTTTTTAAATGCTGACTAGGCGAATAGAAATTGCTTCGATCCATTCAACAACTAGAAAAGATCTGATAATCTTCAAATATCTGAACAGATCTTCATAAGATATAGCTAAGAATCATCTCGATTACATCAGCTATCAAACAAATTAAAACTGCATCAAAATTGGTTCATTCGTTACGGAGCTACGATGACGAAGACAAACACGTCAAATTTATTACAGCCCTGTTTTTTTAGGGGTTATAAAGCAAAATAAAAAAAGACTTAACTAACTAGTTATTTTTTAAAAGGAATTAATATTATATATTTTAGTCAGCTCGTGACCACGACGAATGCAACTTCGTCGGAACGTCGGGCAATAAAAAGGTATTACTTTTAGTTATCGCGATAAGACCCGTTATATTAAAAAGAAATAAATATAATTCTTGTTTTCCTTATAAATTTGTATTGTTGTTTTGTTAATTGTATTTACTGTGTCACTGTTAATATATGACTGATTTATTTTTTACATTTGGTTACTGATAAGCAATAATGTGTCAACCCACAAATAGTACAATTTAATGTTTCGAATTTAAAGTGCGTACAATATTTTGCAATTTATACAATTATCTCTTATATTAAAAGAAAAAACTTATCGTTAGATAAAACTTTTAATTATACCAGGATATATACTTCTGCTAACAAATTTATGAAGAAAAGTCTTGTACATCTTTATTCGCCATTTTCTCAAGTTTTCAAATATTTGAAATTATTGTATTAATTGCAAAATATGAAACGCACTTGAAATTCGAGGCCTTAAATTAAGAATCTTTTTCCGTACTTATTCGGTGTATATAACTCAAAATTATATTTATTATTGTTAAATAGGTGACAGACTATCAAAATACCTTAATATCTCTGAATTTGATTTTTTGTGGGTTGACACATTATTGCTTATCAGCATCCAATTGATGAACACTAAATTGAACACTCAGATTTGAATGTGAAATGAATTTAAATACAAATTTAGCACTTGAAAACTCAGCGGTGATAGCCGGAGTCATACCCATCGTCGTTTGACATCGAAGTGTTCTAACCACTAGGTCATCTCAGCTCTGTAACTGTCTGCCGACTGCATATTTTATCAGCGTTATCGTTATCGATATTTAAAATTAAAAAAAAGAAATATTTTTTTTTAAACCTTTTTTATAAATGATACCTAGAACAGGTATTATATATACCTAATAATCGTTGATTAGATAGTTTCTTTATCATATATTTGCGCTCAATCGGCGTAAGGTTTATGGGCTGTCAAGTGACTGTATAGTCTGTGACATTTGTAACAGTGATACTCTGTGACATTATTACTATTGGGATCCGGTTTCCAGCGCTCGCTCTCTGCTACGTGACTCCGATGCGCGCACACTATAAACAACAACAGTTCCTGAAAATCATCGTGTTTACCAACAACAAAACAATACCCATACTGTACCAACCAACAAGATTCAACGTTTCAATATATATTTTTTATAATAAAAAAAAATTCTGATATTTACTTTTAAACATCGATTCTGCTAACGTTTCTAAAATGTCCAATACATGCCCAGTTGACACTCTGTGTATCGTCAGCACGTACCCTCCCACTCTAGAATAGATCTCTTGTCTCCACTCTCATAAACATATTAATAATTACAATTGGATACTGATAAGCACATTATTGCTTATTGTCAACCCACAAAAAGTCAAATTTAAAGACATTGATGTTTTCTGGCACTACGTCACCTATTTAACATTATTAAAAAAAATCAAGTCATCTAAACTAAATAAGTATGGAAAAAAGTTTCTTAACTCAATGTTTCGAATTTCAGGTGCGTTCCATATTTTGCAATTTAAAAAATAATGTCAAATACTTAAAAACTTATTATTAGATAACATACTAAATAAATCTATCTGCTTTTGATTCATTATACATTTTATCAAAATAAAAAAGAAAAGATGAATATATACGTCTTCAAACAAATTTATTAAGAGTAGGTTTGACATCTTTAGACGCTATTTTCTCAAAACGAAGTCCGTGTGGCTTGACACAGTATTGCTTAGCAGCGTCCAATTAAACTAGAGAATAGAACCCCAGTGATAACATAACCTGTATTTATCGACATTTTTCACCTGAAAAAAAGTTACGAATTCCACATTAGAATTGAACCTTTCAACAGTTAATAAAGCAATACTGGGTAATTATTATCGCTGACTTACAAAATAATCAGATTATTGCGCGCAGGAAATTACTGATTGCCTACTGGAAGTTAATTATGACATTATTAAACCAATTTTTATTTATAATTATTATTAATTACTTTATTTACCACACCTTATATATGAAATATTTTAATTTAAGTTAATTATGGACAGTGTGACTTCATTGAAAAAATATGATGACATTACCATTTCAGTTGGGTATATAAAAAAGTAGCTGATGCTCGCAACTACGCCTGCGATCTCTGATGCCTAGGTCATAGTAGCTTTATATATGCAAAGTCTTAGCCCAATCGGTTTAAAATTGACAAAGTTTCATACAACTTTTATCCCCTTGGGAGTGGAATTAATCAAAATCCTTTCTTAGCGGATGCCTACGTCATAACATCTACCTGCATGCCAAATTTTAACCTGCTCCGTCCAGTGTTTGGGCAGTGCGTTGATAGATCACTATGTCAGCCAGTCCTTTGAGTTATATATATTAAGATAATGTTTGATTACAATTGTAAAAAATGTTTAGATTACTATTACACATTTTTAGGAAAAATAAAAATATTTTCAAAGTTGATTTCATTAACAATCTATACAAATATACCCGTAATAAAGAGAACAAATTTCGTAAGCAAAGAAAATACTGGAACCACTGACGATATTTAAAAAATTATGGTATCATTCGAAAGGTGACGACCGCTCCGGTGTAGTGGTGCTGAATGTACCTCTAACGCCGACGGTTGCGGGTTTGATCTCCGCTCGGGGCAGATATTTATAGTTGTATAAATATTTGTTCCTAAGTCTGGGTGTTTGTCCTTGTGGGTCTCCTCACCGTGCCTCGGAGAGCACGTAAAGCTGTCGGTCCCGGTTGTTATCACGATCACCTGATAATGATCGTTACTCGTAGTAGGGAAATTATTCGAGTCTAAATGGTTACTGGCTTGCCCTCAGGGGTTGCGGAGGTCAGATGGCAGTCGCTCTGTGTAAAAATCAGTAACTCGTCAATATCTAGACTAGAATAGAAAGCAGACCCTGGTATAACCGGGAAAAATGCTAGGTAGATGATGATGATGATGGTATCATTCGAAAGGTACATTATTCTAGACGATCATTGGCTATGTCTTTACTAGTATTATAAAGCTGAAGAGTTTGTTTGTTTGTATTATATTGTATATTGAGTTTTATGTATATCTGTGCCCTGTGGTTTCACCCGCGTTAATTTAAGGAAAAATTATATTTATATGCTGCCTTACTACAAAAAATTTAAACACATGTTGAACGCGTGTCTATAAAATCCTCTACTACAAATCCGCATCTAACGATAGTTTAGAGTTGAACATGGTTTAGACCTAGTTTAATTATGTATAAACATAGGCTTAGGTATTTTTAATATATGCTTAAAACCTATTTTGGCTGTCAAATATAACGTGAGATATTTTAATATTAAGTTTCTTTATAATTTTACACGCAGTGTAGCAATTTCAACAAAATTTTAAACTGTGTCTAATTTTTACAGACGCGTTGGCGCAATGGTCACTGCAACTGACTAAAGCGCTAACGGTCGCGGGTTCGATCCCCGCTCACGGCAAACGTGTGTATTGGCCATACGGATGTTTGTCGTGGTCTGGGTGTTTGTGTTACTGTTGTGAGTGTTTCCGGACCCCCGACACAAGGTCATGAGATCTTAATGGGGACCGTTGAGTGTGATGCGTTATTTATTTTTTTATTTTAAACACTGTTTAGCTAGACACGTGTTAAACATGGTTTTATTTCTTTTGTAGTAAGGCAGATAACCTTCCCTACTTGAATCTGATATTATTGAATGTGTAATTAATTTCAATTTTAAAGTTAAAGTTAAAGCCTAAGTTATTCCATATATCATTAGGTCTGTGAGTGAAAATCCCTTCAATTCCGTTTAAGAGATTAGCCGGAACAAACAGACAGATGAACAGAAAAATTAAAAAAAACGTTTTTGATGTACTTAAGTAGCGTGTACACTATCATATGCTGTTAATTTAAAATAACAAACAGACACTCCAATTTTATATATTGCGTATTATTTAAAATCAAAACCTATATTAATGTACCAAAATCGCGAGCAAAATCTAATAATACTGTTAGAAATACATCATTAGTAACAATACAAGTAAATAATACTGTATTTTGTCTATGGTTCGTCGATCAGTTAGTTATTATTATATATCGGCAGTACGCACCCTCCCTCTAGGATAGATTGCTCGTCTTTACTCTCACAAATATATTCATAATTGGATGCTGATAAGCAATAATGTGTCAACCCACAAAAAGTCAAATTCGGACATATTGATGTATTTTGATTGTGTGTTACCTATTTAACAATATTAAAAATAATTTTAAGTTATATAAACTGAATAAGTACGGAAAAAGTGCCTTGATTTAATGTCTCGACTTTTAAGTGCGTTCCATATTTTGCAATTTATACGATAATCTCAAATATTTAAAAAACTTATTATTAGATAACACGTTAAATATATCAATCTGCTTTTAATTCATTACGCCTTTTATCAAAATAGAAAAGAAAAGATGGCTATATACGTCTTCAAACAAATTGATTAAGAATAGCTTTGACATCTTTAGGCGCCATTTTCTCAAAATAAAGTCCGTGTGGCTTGACACAGTATTGCATATCAGCGTCCAATTACAAATAAACTAGTGACTAGAACCCCGGAGATAACTTAACAAATACCTAAACAGTTATTAGAATAATATATAGGCTTCAACCATGTAAGAAACCTTATCTCAATAACGTCAGTATTATCTATTAAAATGAAATGTTAATTTAGTCAACGCCTCTGTAATTCTACGATCGAAACTATTCGAATAGTTTAATATTATTAGCATACAATTACCATTGTTAAGTTATGTTATCAAATATTAGACATTTGCACCTATATTTGGATGTTGATAAGCAATAATGTGTCAACGAACAAAAAGTCCAATTTGAAGATATTGATGTATTTTGATACTAGGTCACCTATTTAACATTATTAAAAAATAACTGGTCAAGTGCGAGTAGGACTCGCGCACCGAGGGTTCCGTACAAACTTATAGAAATCTATATAAGACTAACCCATCTACGCCATTTGTGGTCTTCATCATCAGTTCCAACATAAGTTACTTTTAAAAATACCTAAATCGGTATACGCTTGCCTATAATATTTGAGGAGTTCCCTCAATTTCTCCAGGATCCCATCATCTGATCCTGACCTGAAGACAATGGGACCACCTTGGAAGTATACCTTTTCAAACAAATAAAAAATTTTGAAAATCGGTACCCAAATGGCGGCGTAATCGGCGAACAAACATAAAAAAAAAAATTAAATACAAGGTCGAATTGAAAACACTCCTTTTTAGAAGTCGCTTAAATATAATCAAATATTATGTAAATATGGATCACGTCCCAAAAACTATCTTGAAACTACTTAGGAGCACTTTAATTTAAAACACGATCATGGATGCAATCCATGGAAACACAAAATTTTATTTTAAGTACTAATACACCTTATACTTTCAAGAAAAAAAGTTATAGCGCGATTCAGGATACACCTAGCGCCATCTCTTGACAATTTCAATGAACTAACTTGTTGACTGACAATAACAACATAATTATAATATATTTTATTCTCGTTTTATTTTTACTTATATTCTACTAAACTCCACTACCCCTGCACTAAGTTCGTAAAATATTTAGATTTACATTATCAATCAAAATATCAAAATATATATTAGTGTTGCCAAGACGAAAATAATTAGTCCTTAATTCGAACAAAACTAATTGTTTATTTATAAATAACTAATTATATTACTAATAACCAGAAGACTTATATGTGTAGATAAATAAGTAAAACTCGATCTGTTTGAATTTAATTTTAAAATTTTCGTACTAAGTCAGTACGAGTACTTAAATCAAATCGCGTGAAGCTCTTATATTGACTGTTAATTACGTAATGACGTTATAAATCGACGATAAAACTTTTAAATGAAAAGTTTATTTTATAATTTTTAGCGCGTTTAAATAATAATTAAAATAAAAAATTTTATTAATCGAGCAGAATTATATCACAGTTAATGTCATAATGTTGTAATAGATGGCATTAGCTGTACGCTGCATCGCGCTATCATTTTGTTAGCTGCGATATATAGATTGCATTGCGTTGTTTATAAAGGTTTGCTGCTTTTTAATGTTTTCGTATTGATACAAATTTCTTCTCAGTGTTTGTAAAATTGTTTTTTTTTTTTACCATGGTCAACTTCTATGTTAATTTGTTACAAGTACATATAATTTTAATTCTAAGATTAATATATTTTCCGCTTGATCAATTTACAACTTGATACATTTACGCGTTCCTGAGAAAAAGGTTGAAAGACAGACGTACAGACTGACAGACACACGAACAGAAATTTACAGTTTTCGGATTTTTTCCTTTATGTATACTAAAGGACCTTGCTCCTGGCCAAGTTTCATAATGCTTGGTCAATGGGAAGTACCGTATAGGTTTTGATTCCCTTGCGAAAACGTTAAAAACGCTATCATACTTAAAATATGTGATATAAATGACCGTATCTTTTGATTGCGTTAACTTAGAAGTTTGATTTTTTCACAGCTCTTAGTAATTACAACTCTGAGTACTTGACGTTGATAAAAATTTGTTACCTTCACGCGTTTCTGAGAAAAAGGTTGAAAGACAAACTTACAAACAAACAAACATACATACAAAAATTTACAGTTTTCAGATTTTTTCCTTTATTTGTACCATAAGATCTTACTTCTTGCCAAATTTCATCGTGCTAGGTCAATGGGAAGTACCCTATAGGTTTTGATTCCCTTGCGAAAACGCTAAAATGGTCAAAATATACGACATATTTTCCATTATCTTTTGATTGCGTTGACTTAGAACTTTAATATTTTCACGGCCGCATGTCATCGTAGACTTGAGTATATGATATTAATTTCAACATGATACGTCTATGCATTTCTGAGAAAAAAGGGTTGACATCCCGACAGACAGACAGACAGACAGACAGACAGACAGACAGACAGACAGACAGACGGACAACAAAGTGATCCTATAAGGGTTCCGTTTTTCCTTTTAAGGTACGGAATCCTAAAAATCAAGTCATCTAAATTAAATAAGTATGGAAAAAAGTTTCTTAACTCAATGTTTCGAATTTCAGGTACGTTCCATATTTTGCAATTTATAAAATAATCTCAAATATTTAAAAACTTATTATTAGATAACATATTAAATAAATATATCTGCCTTTGATTATTTATACATTTTATCAAAATAAAAAAGAAAAGATGAATATATACGTCTTCAAACAAATTTATTAAGAATAAATTTGACATCTTCTCAAAACAAACAGACGCCATTTTCTCAAAACGAAGTCCGTGTGGCTTGACGCAGTATTGCTTATCAGCGTCCATTTATTCCCGAAAAAGTAAAAAATAAATATTTTCTACCACATTTTGAAGTCCTCTTACGTGTTATTTTTTTCAAAATATTGTAGAAAACATTCATTTTATGAGTTCATTTATATCTCTGAGGTTCGTTTTTGGAGTCGGTTTAATTTTTTGGAAAAGAAAAAATTATTTTACACTTTTGTGTTACGAACATAGTAAGATTTAGTGATTTACCTAACTTACAATAGCCTAATGCCAACTGTTCATTACCCCTAACAATATATATCTTTCCCCGATGCAGGGCTGTTAATTATTGAGGAGTTCTCCTGGTGTTGCATCATCAGCTCCACTTCACCATATGCATTGTGACGAGCGTAAATTGTTTAGCATTTTTATCGAAATAATCGAATCGCAAGCCGTGCAATACTTGTTATTGAGTAGTTTTGTGGCCATCTGTGGTCTTTATCATTGTTAAGCTATGTTATAAAATATTAGACAATTGCACTCTTCTGAATGGTATATTTATTTCCGAGTTTGCTCTCTTGTCAACGAATTAAAAAAAAGTAAAGTAAGAGCTGTATATGTCCCACTAATGAGCTAATACTTCCTTTCCTATGAAGAAGAAGGTTTAAGGCTTAATCCACCACGCTGCTCCACTGCGGGGCGGATATATATGAGTCAGAATTTCTCCCATGCAGGTTTCCTCACGTTTTCCTTCACCGCCGAGCTCGAGATGAATTTAAACACGAATTTAGCACTGAAAAAAAGGATGTTCTTAATTCGTATCCAGATTTTTTTTTATATATATGTATGTTATCGATTTTTTATTATTTTTTTTATATTTGAAGGCGTATGCTTTCAGATTATTAAATTAAATTAAATACAATTTATTTGTAAGTTCGTATGTAACCTACTACTACAAGTTAAAGAAGTGACCATAAGCGCGCGTGAAACCGTGATATTACCTATATTAATATTATAAAGAGGTAATTTGTTTGTATCTTTGTCAGTTTGTATATAGAGGCTAATCTCTGAAACTACTGATCCAATTTGAAACATTATTTTTGCGTTACATAGCCCGTTTATTAAGGAATATTATAGGCTATATCACATCACGCTACGATTCATAGGAGCGAAGCAGTAATCATAAACGCGAGAAACCGCAACGCGCAGCTTGTATTATTATAAAATTAATTATAAACAAACATAAGCACTAAAAAGGTTGTGTATAATTTATTTTTGATTATTCTAATTGATTTGACGTGACCTTTAATTGTGATAGAAGATCGACAAGTCATTTTGAAGGTCGTTCCAAATTATACTGTAGTAGGAAGAACTTATGTTGCCACCTCGTCATCTGTTAACTGAACTGTACGCCGCGACTTAAATATTATTAATGTATACTAACGTAATAAAAAAATGAGACGAGATGGTCTAGTCATCTAATGGTTAGAACACTTCGATCACAGCCGATGATTGCTTCAAACCCTGGTTAGCACCGCTGATTTTTCAAGTGCTAAATTTGTTTCTAAATTCATCTCGAGCTCGGCGGTGAACATATCGTGAGGAAACCTGCACGTGCCGAGAAATTCTGACACATGTATATCCGCCCCGCAGAGCAGCGTGGTGGATTAAGCTCTAAAAGAGGAGGCCTTCGTCCAGCAGTGGGATATTTACAGGCTGTTACTTTACTAATGTAACAAATGTTTACAAAGTAGTGCGTTTTCGTATGTACATTCAACGAAAGATTTTTACTTATATAAATTGGAAAATTAAAAAAAGAAGAACACAGTAAAATTCTTTTACTTGAATGATAAACCCATTCCAGTTATATCGATTTTGAAATCACGCTACTGAACCGATTTTGATGAAAATTTAATGGAATTAACACGATTGTACCTATACCCATTTAAACAAAAACTGAATTAATTAATTTTTTTTAAGTAATCGGTGAACATTCATAAAAATGTCGTCGAGGAATTCGATAGTTCATTTTTTGAAGTCGGTTAAAAACACTACAAAACATTTAAAAACTTATCAAAACAAATTGAAGTTCTTTGTTTTAAAACCACAGTCTTCAAAAAATCCAAATTTCGAAGTCAACGTGTTCATACATTGTTAATTGGACGTTGATAAGCAATACTGTGTCTAGCCACATGAACTTCAAACCTATTCTTAATAAATATGTCTCAATGTCAGATTGATATATTTAACATATTATCTAATAAAATGTTTTTTAGATATTTGAGATTACTAAAGTACAAAACCGTACTTGAAATTCAAAACAGTAAAGAAACTTTTTTCCGTACTTATTTAGTTTATATAACTTCAATTTTGAATACTGTTAAATAGGTGATGTAGTATCAAAATACATCCATATCTCCGAATTTGACTTTCCGTGGGTTGACACATTATAGCTTATCAGCATCCAATTAAGAAAGAAATTAAAGAATTTGTACACGAAAAAGTAATTGAAGTTATTATGGGTAATAAAATTCACAATTATCACAGATAAATTTTTGAATTTTAAAAAGAAATCGTTAAGTGCGAGTTGAATGTGCCCAAATGGTTCCGTACCACCTACACCTGAGTTTGGAATATTATACGTGTCGCTAGATTTTATAGTCTAATAATTATACGGTAACTAACGCTTAGATGTATGTGATGTTCAACCGACTTTAAACAGACGAAGTTTGATTTAATCTATTATGTTTTATTTGATTTAATATATATGTATATAGTAACAACACTTCAATTTTATAAGATTTTAGATCAATTACGAGATTTAGTCAGAATCGTACTTGTAAATTTTACAATCGTGATTAATATAAAACAATTCTCTAACCTGGTAACAGTTATAAACTCTATGTTTGTAAACAAAACTTGGCAGCGTCATGGGCACTTAAGACCTCGTTTCATACCAAAGCGATCCTATAACTGCTTCTCCTTCTGAAGTACGGTACCCTAAAAACGCCTCGTAAGTATTTCCTCATTAAAACCTTCGAAATGTCGAAATTACACACATTATAAATACCGCAGGGTTATTATAGAGTTATGGGCATTTGTCATTACACTAGTACATACTTTTGTTAAGCATCTTAATTCCAGACTGCGTAAATAACAAAGACTTCAAATTATTTAAAATTTCATTTCAACGAGCTCCAACACGATACTTCTCCTGTAAATTGTTGAAGAGTTCTGTATCCTGCTGATTCCAGATAATCATCATCTACAGCATCAGATCAAGATAATTATGTCATTTTAGTATCATTGGAGTCACCGTATAGTAAATATCGATTCGAACAGAGCAGCAGAACATAAAATCGGACGCTTATATCGAATTCGACTGGAACGCTGTCTCTGCAGTGATTACCGCAAAACAAAAGTAATCACATAAAACGTTCTCCTTCATACAAGTTACATTTAGAAAAAAATTCAGATGATTTACTACTAATTACTACTACTAATACTAATTCCAATTATTATAATTTAAAACCAAAGTACTGAACCGATTGTGATGAACATTCTATGGAACTATTCATATTTAATATAACGGGTCTTATCGCGATAACTAATAGTAGTAATACCTTTTTATTGCCCGACGTTTCGACGAAGTTACATTCGCCGTGGTCACGAGCTGACTGGTGTACCGCGCGCCCTCCGGCGACGAGTGCGCGAGTTTTCTTCGCCTACCCTCACAATATTAATATTGTCTTTACCGTTATTATAATGCTGGGAGATCTTTACCGTTATTATAATGCCGATTGTGTTAGTGTGGTGTGCTCCCAGCATTATAATAACGGTAAAGACAATATTAATATTGTGAGGGTAGGCGAAGAAAACTCGCGCACTCGTCGCCGGAGGGCGCGCGGTACACCAGTCAGCTCGTGACCACGGCGAATGTAACTTCGTCGAAACGTCGGGCAATAAAAAGGTATTACTACTATTAGTTATCGCGATAAGACCCGTTATATTAAATATGAATAGTATAAATCGCGAAAGTTTAAAATATATAATTCTATGGAACCATGAACTCGTAGAGAAACCCACCCACTTCATAGATCTACTACCGCTTGCAGTAGACTATGGAGTTACGATTCTAAAGGACTGTGAAGGACATTAATAGGTTTTTCACCGTTGTCCAGAAGTAGGACATGTAGAGGCTATTATTTGTTTTGATTACACAGAGAAATCTTCGTCTGATTCTTGGGAGGAAGAACGGGTTATGAGGATATTTATACCCCCTAAAATCCATACGATAGCCGTCCTCACCACGGAAATGGAAAGGCCGCGGGATCGCTTGCATATGCGTATCTTCTGCTTCTCTCTTAGGTCACTCCTCTTGCTACTGGTGGAGCTCTAGTTAAGATGGCTGTGTGGTTTTGCCTTCCCCGCACCCCTCGCTGGTGCGTCCGGCAGTTCGAGGCCATCCTGACTGGGCCCTCGCTGGTGAGAGAGATTGTTACTAATATCGACTTCACATTACGGAGCTTCTTCCTGTTTTGTTCTTGATTAATATTTTATTCATAATTAAATAAAAATTTCCATTTAAGCAGCAAACTATGTTGCCTTATCTCAGATCAATAAAAACGGTGATAATATTCGTATTAAACTAACATTTATGTTCGTCTAAAATGTATTGCCGTATTTAGCTTTTAATCCTTTAATGCATGGTGTATCCAAAATGAAACGTTTATTCAAAGCCTACTGTCAATTAAAAATGTTACTAAACGTCCAATTTAGCTGTATGTTTATATTTCACATGGCCTGTAATACAATAATATATACTGATTCTTTTTTCTATTTCATAAATCTACTAGTTAATCTGTTTACATAAATTGTTTTTTATTCTGGTGAAATAAAAAAAATCATCCATTCAAGGGTTAATTTGTATCTAGCTAACTGAAGAACGCGGTTTCGTCTATGTTGCAGGCAATCGCTTGATTTTTTTAACGACTTCAAAAATCCAGGAGGTCCTCAATTCGTGGCGTATTGTTGACCGGCTTCCAAAAAATTCTTAATTCGTCGGGGACATTTTTGATAATTGTCACTTAATAACTTCGTTTTTTAAACGGTTTTGTATGTGCGAAATAGACTTCGAAATCACTAAACCTATTGTAAAAATTATAACATTTATTATATAAAAAAAAATTATAACATTTTAAAATAAATCGAGCCCAGCCGCGGGCTAATTCTAGCTTAAGAAAAAAAAATTAGATTACTTTCTCAAATAAAACCGTTCATACACACAAACTGTTTAGTTATGTATACGTGTAGATTAAAATTATATGGAACAATATTATGGATGTTTCATCCTAATCTGTCTAGCATTCGAACATAAATAGCGTGAATCTTTAGGAAGTATGAGATTTATTATCTCTATATATGTAAAATGTATATAATGAAATATTAAAGGCCGAATTGTTTATACTTTTAAGAATGTTAATCAATTTGGTCGTAATTATTTTATACTTGTACAATGTACGAGTATAACTAAAATTGGTCTGTAGGTCAACTTATGATAATTTTTATATGTCTGAAAGCAAAACTTATATGTATATAAACTATAAAATATATATAAATGCATTTCCCGCCAAAAAATTTAATTTAATTTGTTTTACATAAAATTTTTGTCGTCAACTTATATTTGAATTTAAGTGTGTTTCATATAATATTAATACTCGAAAACGTCGCTAGATTTTATATCTAGACTAATATTGTAAAGGTGAAGAGTTTGTTTGTTTGAATGCGCTAATCTCAGGAACTACTGGTTCGAATTGAAAAGTTATTTTGTATTAGATAGTTTATTTATCGAGGAAGGCTATAGGCTATATTACATCACGCTACGACTTATAGGAGCGAAGCAGTAATAAACGCGAGTGAATCCACAACGGACAGCTAGTTAATAATGTTACTCGTTTTCTTCATATCTACTTTTTTTTACCTAAAAATAGATAAATAAAATAAATGCATAAGTGGAAGCTGATAAGCAATAATGTGTCAACCCACAAAAGTCAAATTCTGAGATATTGACGTATTTTGATACTGCATCACCCATTTAACATTATTCAAAAAAATTTAAGGTACTAAAAAAGTGCGGAAAAAAGTTTCCTAATAAATTGTTTCGAATTTCAAGTGCGTTCCATATTTTGCGATTTATACGATAATCTCAAATAATTGAAAAAGCTTTTATTAGATAATATTTTAAATATATCAATCTGATTTTAATTCATTATACCTTTTATCAAAAAATAAAAGAAAAGTTGGATATATACTTCTTCAAACATATTTGTTAAGAATAGGTTTGACATCTTTAGACGCCATTTTCTCAAAACGAAGTCCATGTGGCTTGACACAGTATTGATGATTTGACTTGATATATTACATATCACGTCCAAGTAAGTAATGGAAATGCTCCAAATGCTAAAATCCTGACAAATCGATTATGTATGTAAAACACGTAAATGTTTACGTCTGCTTATCGAAGCACTTTTATTCAGTGAGGAAACGAATGGATTCTTGTGAATGTCGTAATTTAATATATTTGCAGATGAAGTTAGTTACAACTAATTAAATTAAGGTATAGCGTGTTATTGTAGCATTTCATTATATAAATATATAAATCATATTATCATTAACTCGTTTTTAAGCAATAATTAAGACTTATGTACATCGAAATCTAATCGATTACTAATTTAATTATGTATTCTCTAACTAATTATAGTCTAAAAATAATCAATTTTTTTTTTCGATTATTTTTAGACGACATCACAGACATCGCAGACGAAGTCGCGGGCACCAGCTAGTATATATGCGAGAATTACACTTATATGTTTTATAGACTGTAATAAAGATTTACATACATAAATAGTGTGTCATTGCTTTACACCTGAAATAGTTTACTGTTAATACCTTTATTGTTGCCAGCCACAGATTTCGTAAAGCTAAATGTTACCAGGTTACTGATTTTGTTTTATATCAATTACGAGGGTAATACTTATAAGTTACAGATTTCTGGGTCTCTCATCCACGGTAAGAAACGAAGGCCGCAGCTAAACTAGCCGATATTTGCGACTCGTCTGCGTAGAATAAGTATAGTAGCCTGATTGTAATTATTATCTTCATTTTATCCAACCACTTTCGTAAGCCTTACGAAAGTAACTAGCTAGGTAACTGTTACCTGGTTTGAGTTGTTTTATATAAATTACGAGCGTAAAATCTTACAAACATTTTCTTATACGTAAAAAGTAACAGTAAATGTCCCACTGCTGGGCAAGGCCTCCTCTTTTAAGGAGAAGGTTTAGAACTTAATGCACGACGCTGCTCCACTGCAGGGCGGATATATGTACATACATATGTCAGAATTTTTCGCGGTACATTTCTCACGATGTTTTCTTTCACCAAGCAAGAAATGAAAGAGAATTTAGCGCTTGAAAACTCGGTGCTAACTGATGTTTGAACCCACGATCATCAGTTAAGATCGACGTTTTCCATTCGATTCATAATTAAACGAAATCTATATTAACACGAGCAAAGCCGCGAACAAAAGCCAGTCACCAATAATCACCAACTAGCCCTTAATTCAGATATTTATGAAGGCAGAACAGCTTTCTTCCTTTTTGGGTGTAAACTACATACAAAATGTGATTCTTGAACATCCTTGACATTCTGCTCGTATGTAGAGTACCGAGACGAAGAACCGGTTGGGAACAGCCTCATGCGAGACGGGTGACATTGAGTGAAAGAATTAAAAGGATTGGTGCAATGAAAAAAATGTATTCTTTTAATTTTTAACTGCCTTACTACAAAAGATTTAAACAGACGTTGAACGCATGTTTAAAAAAATCCGTACTACAAATCCTAAGCACAGTTTTGAGTTAAACATGCTTTAGATATAGATTTACATACGTGTAAGTGAGTCTAATAGATGTCTAAAACCTATTTCAGCTGTCAAATGTAACGTATAACATTTTATCAATAAGTTTTTTTATGAGTTTATTCGCTGTTAAGCAATGTAGATAATATTTTAAGCAATGTTTACTTTTTAAACACTGTTTAGCTAGACACGTGTTCAACATGGTTTTAATGTGTCTTTTGTAGTATGACAGTAAGTTTTTAATTATGTAGGTTTTGATAGGTTTATTTTTGATATTATATGGACGCAGATATGCAATACTGTGTCAAGCCACACGAACTTTATTTTGAGAAAATGCCGTCTAAAGATGTCAAACCTATTCTTAATCAATTTGTTTGCTGACGTATATATCCATCTTTTCTTTTCTATTTTGATAAAAGGTGTAATGAATTAAAAGCAGATTGATATATTTAACGTGTTATCTAATAATAAGTTTTTTTAATATTTGAGATTATTGTAAACATTGTAAAATATGGAAGGCACATAAAACTCAAGACATTAAATTAAGACGCTTTTCCCGTACATATTCAGTTTGTATAACTTAAAATTATTTTTAATATTGTTAAATAGATAACACACTATCAAAATACATCAATATCTCCGAATTTGACTTTTTGTGGGTTGACACATTATTGCTTATCAGCATTCATATATAATATTTATTTCGTTAGCGACGTCAAATAAATTTACGATTTCGTTCGCTTGGATGTAATGATTTTGATGAAAATTCTGTGAGCCCTACGTAATAGGCCTTTTCAAATAAATAAAAATTTCGCTTTCCTATGAATCGTTTCCTATTAAACGAATATAGTTTATAGCCTTCCTCAATAATCGATAGTATAGAATACATTAGAAAAACTGAGAAATTCAAAAAAATACCAATATTTTTATAGCTATATTTGGACGCTGATATGCAATACAATGTCATGCCACAGGGACTTTTTTAAACATGTCAAATCTTTTCTTAATAAATATGTTTGAAGAAAATATATATCCATATGTCTTTTCTATTTTAAAAAAAAGGTATAATGAGTTAAAAGCCGATTGATATAATAAAAAGAATTATCTTAGAACAAGTTTTTTTTTAATTTATGAAATTATTGCATACTAACAAATATATAACACAATTTACTATCCGGAACATTAAATTAAGAAACTTTTTCCCGTACTTATTCAGTTCGGATGACTTGAATGATTTTTGATTTTTGTGACGCATTATCAGAATACATCAATATCTCAGGGTTTCACGATTTGTGGGTTAATACATTATTGCTTATCAGTATCCATTTTTAATGGTTCTCTACCGCATAACACTTTTACGCAATTAATTACACCGCGTCGGCACCTACAAAAATATTCATACTATACGCAATTTTATAGACCGGGAGGTGAATGCAAATAGTTATTTATCTCCGATTTATACGCCGGGAGTTGATTGTAAATATATTAATGGAGTCTGAATCAATTAATTACAACAATGTTAAAATAATATTATTTATTTGAAAGGTTGAGGCGAACTTCTTAAATACAAACATATATTTAATTAATTCAATTGCTCTATGTATTAAGTGCTCCATACAGGGTTAAGTAATAGAATAATATATTGCACTGTCGTTTTAATGTTATATTAATTCAAATGAAATGTATCGTTTATTTATTTAGCATTTTATTGAGATTTCAAATTGCTTCATAAGTTTCTAGTATTTTTGTGGAATGAAGAATTAAGAACATAAACTAACTTCAAAGGTATGCAATTTAAATTGCTTGTTATTTTGACTAAAATTACTTTGATAAAAAAAAAACTATTTTAAAAATCAATTTAGTAATAATACAGGTCTGAGATAACAGTTATAAAAAACACAACGAATTAGGAAGTTAGGAAGTAGCGGGTTGCTAGGCAACGTCGTCCAAAGTTGTTTGGAATCTAGGCACCAATATACATCAATCAAAAATCAATTTAAGATATTTTTATTCAAAATAAAAATTTACACTATCTTTTTGAACGTCAAGAAAATGAATCTACCACCAGTTTATCTATATCTATACTAATAAATAAAACTGAATTGACTGTTTGTAAGTGCTCGTGAGATAAGAAAGAGCCTACTTGTATAAAGTATATTTTGATTTTGATTTTTTAAATTTAACAGCTAAATGCACATGAAAGTATACACGGTACTTACACCAGAAACAAGTTTTTTTTTTTAATTTTCTGTCTGTCAGTCCGTTTGTTCCGACTGAAACATCTGTACCGATTTTGACGGGGCTTTCACTCACAGATAGCGAATATTACAACGAACAACTTGGGCTAATTCAAAAAAAAATTACGTGAAAACAAAATTGAAAACAATGCAATAGTGAACAATATCCGATTCAAGTAGACAATGTAAACATTATATAAATATAATTTTTCGTCAAATTAACGCAGGCGAGACCGCGGGGCACAGCTAGTAATGAAAATATCTAAATAAAATAATATCATTCGAGACAATTTAAACTATCTTTAAAACGAAAAAAATATATAAAAACTCTTTCTTAAAATGACAGTTAATTAAAAATATGTAGACAGATAAAATAAGAACAGATCTAAAACAACTTAAATGTCATCCGTTCAACCCAGGAAATAGAACAGGCTGTACTCGGAATATGTGATAAAAAAAATAAATTCCGTCCGTTCGTTGTACTTGCTGTACTTATAGGTACTTTATTTGACTTTACAATGTTTTTGAATCGTGGGTGGATTCAAATTGAATTTTATATTCTTTTAACACGCGTCTAAAGCCAATGGTATTTAATAATCGGATGCTTATAAGTTTTAATGTCAACCCACAAAAAGTTAATATCAGTGATATTGACGCATTCTGATTATAAATTATAAGTACGGAAAAAAGTTTTTGAGTGTAATGTTTCGAATATCAGTGTCTTTCATATTTTGCAATATCCAATAATCTTATATTTGTGAAAACTTATTATTAGATAACTTTTGATTATACTAATCTGCTTTTAATTAATTATAACTTTTATTCATATAGAAAAAAAACAAATGGATGTACAATTCAATTCTTTGGTTTATGGCTTTTAGTTGTGCCAGTTAGGCACATGTTATTTCGCCAATGTCACGTTGAATGGAGAAAACACGATGGAGATTGATCGGTGGGGTCGAGAATCCAACCTTGACTAAATTATGATAACACCCTAACAAATGGATGTACTCGTTTATATTACTTTAAACAAACGTATTAAGAATTAGTTTGACATTTTAGACGCCATTTTCTCAAAATGGAGACCGTGTGGCTTGACACAGCATTGCTAATTAGCATCCATATAATAGTAACCAAGAGAGTCTTTAAACTATTTGAACCATTTAATCAAATAGAAAAGAGACAAAGGATATAATACAACTTCAACCAAATTCGTTAAGGATAGGTTTGACATCTTTAGACGCCATTTTCTCAAAATGGAGTTCGAGTGGCTTGACATAGTATTGCTTATCAGTGTCCATATATGTTTTAATGTCTCACTACAGCACGTATGGGTGGTACCTCGCTGTCACAAAATATCGGCGTGAAGTGGAGAATGTTAGCCACATTTCGTACAGCTGTCTTTCGTACACTGAGAGAGAGAGATCCTGGACCTTAATCTGGTGCTGTAAATGCCCACACTGATGTTATGCATGCGTCGTCTGCTCGTTTGTCAACTATTTTTTATATTAAAAAAAAATTGTTAGCGTCTGAATACTGACACTTAAAATGCCTACTCTTGAAAACTGGATACACGCTCTTTGTTTAACTAATTTTGCTAACTAGTTAAAATGAAAATTCGCTTTGAATTTATTGCTGTGTTTTTGTTCTCTATTTTTTTTTGTGCAAGCAATCAGTGCCATGCTAAATTATTTACGAAATATAAACCAATCAATCAAAAAGTAATAAAAAAATTAAAATATAAAAAAGTTACGCATTACTGATAATAAAGATTAAAGAAAATATATATACAACGACATAATTTATATTCATTTTTGTTGTTCAAATACATATTTATTTATTAGGTAATTTATTAGCTATTTATCTAAAAAACATAAATCAATTAAAATTAAATCATAACAATTTTATTTATGAGTGAAATTTAATTTCGTTGTGCATACAAAATACAAAAAAAATTGAAGAGACACACAAGACACAAGACAAGACAAGACCCACCAAAAACCCTTTTTATGTAACATGGCTTAGTGGTTAGAACACGTTGATCTCAACCGATGATCGCGGGTTCATATCTCGGCTAGTACCGCTGAGATTTGACAAGTGCTAAATTTGTCTGTAATTCATCTCGAGCTCTGCGATGAAGGCAAACATCGTGAGGAAACCTATATGTGCCGAAAGATATTCTGACACGGTACTTCCGCCTACTCGCAGTGCAGCAGCGTGGTGGATTAAGCTCTAAACCTTCTCCTTAATAGACGGGGAGGCCTTTGTTCAGCTGTGGGACATTTACAGGCTGTTACTTTACTTACTTTTTACTACACGTAAAATGTTACCAAGAAGAGATCATCTACTACAAAAGATTTAAATAGACGTTAAACGCGTGTTTATAAAAATCCGCACTACAGATCCGCGTCTAAGCACTATTTTTGAGTTAAACATGCTTGTGATATAGATTAACATGCGTTTAAGTGAGTTTAATTGATGTCTAAAACCTATTTTAGCTGTCAAATGTAACGTATAACATTTTATCAATAAGTTTTTTTATGAGTTTATTCGCTGTTAAGCAATTTACATAATATTTTTAGGAATGTTAAATTTATAAATACTGTTTAGCTAGACACATGTTGAACATGACTTTTATGTGTCATTTGTAGTATGGCACCATATGTTTCGCATTCGCAAAAGTTATCAGATTCCATGTAGAGCCGAGCTCCTAACTTTACAAGACATAATTACAAGGCCTCCACAAATTCTGCCTAAATCAAAATATGTGGCATGGCCATTTCGCTACATTTTAATTAATAAACGTATCACACTCAACGGCCCCCATTAAGATTTTATGACCTTGTGTCGGGGGTCCGGAAACACACACAACACGAACACAAAGACTCAGACCACGACAAACATCCGTATGGCCAATATAGACATTTGCCGTAAGCGGGGATTGAGCCCGCGATTGTTAGCGCTACAGTCAGTTGCAGTGACCACTGCGCCAATGTGTCTGTCAAATTCACATGAACGTAAGTTGATAAATCTATCCACTGTTTGCTAAAATAAAAAAGAAAACAAACAGATAAACATGTAGTTCTTTATTTTTTTTTTTTCTAATTTATTACGTAAAAATTAAAAAAAAAAAAAACATTTTACCTAGATTCTATCTTTTAACATTTCAATTATTAAAAAAGGTCAACATTGTTGTATTAATCAAATGCATTCAATAAATAATGTTTTTAATAGCTGGCAACACAGTGTGGGCGTGTGTTACCATACATTATCTTATAAATGACGTTATTTACTCTGTGCCGTGTTACTATTACCATTACTGATTTTTATTATATTTATTGTTGTTTTAAAAGCAAAAAATAATAATTTGTTGTAGGAATTTACATAAACATTACTTTTATTATTATTTTTTTTTTACTTTTTTTGTCATTTGCCAGTCATAATAAAGAGTTGTTTGAAATTAATAATGTAAAAAGGTTTTATTAAGAAAACTGCTTTTTTAAAATCAACTTACTTGCTTTTTATATTTTTAACCGACTTTAAAATAGAAGCTTTTGTATTCAACCTATATGGAATTATGTTTGTTTGGCCGCGATTTTTTCTAAAAGTACTTAATTTCGATGGGATTTTCGTTATTTTAATACATATTTTTCAGGGAAGGTTAAAAGTAATTCTTATATATAACATATTAGCCGCCCCTTGTGATTTCACTCACTCACTTAATCAGGCTAGATTAACCTCAATAAACAGGCTACCCAATGTGAAAACGATTTTTCAGATCCGATCACTAGTTTCAAAGATTACCACATACATACAAACTTACAAACAAACTTTACCCTTTTATAATATTAGTGTAGATTAGAATCTGATAAAGATATTCAGAGATAGACAATGCAAGTTTTTAATAACGAACAGCAAATGACTCGACATTTACAACGACATTTCTGTTTGATGTCGATGATTATACTTTTCTACGTAAATAATTATTAATTTATAAGTTTAAATTAATTGCATCGAAAATAATACTATTTTTTTAATTCGGTTTTCATCTTTTTTTTAATTCCTTAACAGATAATATTTCATCTTGAAACAAAAATGGAGTAAATATTAAAAACCAGGTGGTCTCAACATTCTTATCAATAAATCATCTCCCATCAATTTTATAACTGCAATTAACTGTGCTTAACCTGTACAGTATTCATCATTGAGAGTACAATAATTTATGTTTTATTTCGAATTATTTTATCTTAAATCAGTGTAATGTGAGTTTACGAAAACATCAGAATCGTGTTTGTGTTTCTTGTACAGGAAAGAAACAAGTTTTTTTTTTTAACTGAAAATACATTATATAAATATTAGATTTACTTTGTTAGTGCTTAACTATTAAGTCATAGACTGGCTGGCTCGAATAAGGCAGTACCCCAATCTCACAGATCAGTGAAGTAGGTAATACAGGGTTTCGTACAGTGAATGAAAGAGACAGAATCCTAACGTCATCTATTCCTTTCCTTATTTCTTATTCCCTTTTCTTGTTACTTTTTAAGCTGGCAACGTTTTTGTATCTGCAAAAGTCCATGGGCGGTGACACGTGACGTCATGTGGTCCGCTTGCTCATTTGACAATATTATTACACGTTAGCGCAGTGGTCACTGCAACGGACTGAAGCGCTAACGGTCGCGGGTTCGATCCCCGCTCACGGCAAATGTCTGTATTGGCCATATGGATGTTTGTCGTCGTCTGGGTGTCTGTGTTAGTGTTGTGTGTGTTTCCGGACTCCCGACACAAGACCATGAGATCTTAATGGGAGCCGTTGAGTGTGATGCGTTTATTATCATAGAACAAGACTTAAGTAATTTAAAAATATATAAAACCCTAACTAATAATATCTCGCACATCAAGATCAGTTGACTTGATCAGTTTGTTGACTGTACAGATTTTTACGTTAAAATAATATGAACGTATCATATTGTTTTATAATTTTTAAAATTAATGATAATTATTATTTTTTTGTTTCCTAATATAATTTATATCTCTGGCGCTATCAGTTTATTTATCGTCTGATCTATTTTGTTAATTAATTTTGTTCTTCAGTAACATTGTTTTGGTAATTAACTTTGTTATATGAAAACTACGTAATTTTCAATTTATTTTTCATTACTTTAATTATTTTTTTTAATTGTGTTAACTTTGACTTTTATTGTTTCTTATGTGGATGCTGATAAGCAATAATGTGTCAACCCACAAAAAGTCAAATCCGGAGATATTGATGTATTTTGATACTGCATCACCTATTTAACATTATTCATAAAAAAAATGTAGTTATTTAAATTATATAAGTATGAAAAAAGTTTCTTAATTCATTGTTTCGAATTTCAAGTGTGTTCCATTTTTTGCAATTTTTATAATAATCTTAAATATTTAAATAACTTTTTATTAGATAACATCTTAAATGTATCAAATTTAAATTCATTATACCTTTTATCAAAGAATAAAATAAAAGATGGATATATACTTCTTTAAACATATTTGTTAAGAATAGGTTTGACATCTTTAAATCCCATTTTCTCAAAATGAAGTCTGTGTGGCTTGACACAGTATTACTAATCAGCGTCCATGTCATGTCGCGAATAATTAGCGGTTCAATTAATATCCTTTATATGTTGTTAGCATACGATGTCGTTATCATTTTTGTTGGTGTTTGTTTAATATGAAAATAATTATTTTGTTCATCACGAATTGGTGATGAAAATGATGAGGAAGGTGGTAACTATATCTACAACGCCACACCTAACCGGAGAACGCGGAAGTAACCCACGTATGTATGTAGTCTACAACACACACATTATAATGGATACGATTTATATTCGTTGTAAACATTTTTTTTTTATTAATATTAGTAAGTTCTTATTTAATTATACTATTGCTATTAAAAATTAGATTTATTTATACTTAAATCTATATATTGCTTTGGGATTTTTATATGAAAATAATAAAACGAAAAAACAAGAACGTTTGTGTATTGTGTTATTTTTTTAATAACTGCAAGCAGATATTTAAATAAAAAAACTATTTACACTTATAAAATAATAATTATACTTTAAAAATTAACACATTAACAACCTCAGGAAACATTGATAAAGGCACTAAAAATGTAATAATAGATCAAGAATTTTAGATACTCAGTGTACTTTTATTATACTCTCCTAATATAAAGTTATTGATAAGTTAAAAACGAAGACAGATCCAAAACCTTTTTAAACTTGAAAAGCATTTGTAACTTATGAGACATATATTTATACATATATGTATATCTTCTCAGATATTTATTCTACATAAATTCATTGGCGATGGTGATTACATAACATCGGGTCCTACTTATTTGACAGTAGTATTAATTTTTAAAACGATTAAAAGACTGTGCACAAGCCGCATTAAATGCCGCATCCGATTAAGTTCACTCATACATCTTACTTCATTTTATTGATAAGTTTTTAAAAGTAGTTTTTGCGATGCACTACACATTTTAGTAATTACCGCGTACTCCAATTACGTGAATTGTTTATATCTATATTAAATGTCATTGAATTTATTTACATTCATTAAATTGTGGAGGTAAGACTTCAATTTTTTTAAGACTTATTAATGATAATCTTTACTAATATTATAACGCTGAAGAGTTTGTTTGTTTGAACGCGGTAATTTCAGGAACTACTGATTCGAATTGAATTTTTTTTTTTTTTGTGTTCGATAGTTTATTTATTGAGAAAGGCTATAGGCTATATTACATCACGCATAGGAGCGAAGCAGGAACCGTGAGTGAGACCGCAAGGGACTGCTAGTCTTGTATACGACTTGTTTTTTATATTTGTAATGATTTGTTTTCTATAATATAAAAAAATGAATCGCTGAATGTATTGCTAAGCGGAAATCTCGAGAGCAGCTGAATCGATTTCGGTAATTATTTTTTTAATACTCCTTGAAGTACGAGGATAGTTCTTACAGCGAGAAAAATTGCCTGAAAAGGTCCAAAAACAACACTTTTCTATATTGCCATACAGAACATTCATAATTATAATTAAAAGTCAATATGAACTTTAATACCATGTCAAAGTTTATGTGGTAGAGAGATCTCGTGACACCAAAACAATTGAGTGACGTTAGTATCGTAAAAATATTAATGGATCAATTCTAAACGGTACGAAGTTCGTCGGGTCAGCTAGTTGAAAATAAAAACATTATTATTTGTATTTATTAATACATACGATGTATTTTTGAGGTGGGACAGTAAGTTCAGTTACCTTAACCGTTGTATTCGCAGATTTAAAAAAATACAGTTAGCAAAAAATGCGCAAATTACACAAAATTTTTAATGATGGCAATAATCTTTGCGTTTTTTTTTTTCGCTTTTAAATCCATGACATGCTGTCATTCATCAAATTTCACATCTTCATGAATCATTCTGTATACAAAAATATAAAGAATTAATATATAATTAAGTATAAATGACTAATATAACTAAGACGAATATTTCAAACTATATTAAACTAAATAAATAGCTCATAATCTTTTCTAAGATCAAGGTTGTTATACACGTGACAAATACGCAAAAAAAAGTTAACTTTATTGACAAGTGACATTGAATACAATCCTTAGGATTCAAATATCAGTAAATATACTGTATCAGTATGAGCTTCGCCATATTATCTAAGATTGGTATTAAATTAAACAAAGACTTTTTTTAGAGACTTATTATATCTTATAAAGTAAAAACAAATAATTCCATTAAAAATAAAAAGAAAGATAAATTAAAAATAACTATATTAAACCTAAATAACTATCGATGTCACAGTGAGGCAAGGTGCCCAAAACACTGGCAGCATTACCTCTTTGTATGGCCAGACTGATATGCTGGCCAAGGTAGCCGCCAGCGCTTCGGTCACCTGTAGTTTCGACGAGGCGGGAAAACAGCTCTTTGAAAAGACTTTTTTTTAAAAAAAGGAACCGGTTTCAAAACGAAAATACATTATTTAATTAACTTGGGTGACATATTAACCCTTTAAGCGCCAATATGACTCTAGCAGCATTTTAAGCCCAAATCTTTTTTTAAAATTATTAGTGACATATTTAAATACAAAACGAAAAAGAAATGTTTTCCTATTATGAATAGTTTTAGAAGGGTGTACTCGCACGAGTACAGCGCTCACAAACTTACAGAATTGTCCATATGTAAAAGCCAAGTTACAAAAATTAACTGTACTCAAACGAGTACGACGGCGCTTAACAATAATATCTGTTATTTTGGTTTAAAACTAAACGAATGAACCGATTTTGTAAGTTTTTCTCTCAAAAGCGATATAAAACAAATTGAACCTAGCAACAGATACAGATACGATAACAATAGCATAATTATTTCTTTATACTATTTAGCATAAGAAAAATATATTTAGTTGTACTCCAAAGGCGAGAATTATATCTGTAAGTTTTACTCTTAAAAGCAATATAAAACAACTCTGAACTTAGTAACAGATACGTCGTAAGTAGTCACGAAAGCTGTGAATGTCAAAAATAAGGCATTGACAGTAAATTCTTTCAGGTATAAAGCAATAACAAACTACTTATGTAAATCTTCATGAAAGTCTAAGAGCAAAACTAAAACAGATATTAGTATTTCCTGTTTCCCAAAAGTGATCCATCTGACGCCTCGCAATAGAGCAGCGGATTAAGTTCTTAACCTTTTCCCAGCTGTGGGACGTTTACAGGCTGTTCCTTTACTTTTTAACCGACCTCGCATAAGGAGGAGGTTCTATGTTCAGGTGTAGTATAAGCTGGATTCACACAGGGTATTTAAAATATTTGTAACTCATAAATGTATGTACCCACCGTAAAACTTTTAAAAAGAGTAACTATCAAGTTTCTTGCCGGTTCTTCTTCTAGAATCTATATTCCGAACCGGTGGTTAATTAATTAATTAATTAGTGTTTTGTTTTGTTTCTGTATTGACGATTCAAAACTGCTTGTAAAAGCCTACTCGAATAAAGCATATTTTGATTTTTGATTTTGGTATATTTTTAGCGACCAGTAGGTAATAATACGCCCATACGCGGCCCTTTAAATAATAATATGAAACAATAATATCCGTTATTACAAACTGATCACAATTATGAATATTTGAATATATCAATGATTCATACAAAATAATTGATATGTATTCATAGACCCACATAACTGACATATTTGAGATTTCGATCTAAAGAGTGATTCGGTTCAAATAGGTATAAGATACAGGACATGCTTTTTCCCTGTGGCTTTGCTCGCGTTGTTGTAAATTTTGTTAATTAATTCAGATGGTTTATTAACTAGCTTCCGCCCGCGACTTCGTCCGCGTGGAATAGTTACTTTGGGCTAATAATGCATTATTTTAGAACAAATTTGGCTAGCATAAAATAGGTTATAGTGAGCTAACCTTGAAAGATAGACTTATGCTGTCGCGGATTTTTTTTTAGAAATTTTAAAGGGGAACAATTCTGTCGTAGATGATGTTTGCGAAACTTTAACCGTTTACGCAGCGCACGCAGCGTAAGCCCTCTCAATAGGAAAATATGCCCCGATTTTGAAATATTCTTCATTCTTCTTTTGATCTTAGCGTGATAATATATAGCCTATAGCCTTCCTCGATAAATGGGCTATCTAACACTGAAAGAATTTTTCAAATCGGACCAGCAGTTCCTGAAATTAGCGCGTTCAAGCAAACAATCAAACAAACAAACTCTTCAGCTTTATAATATTAGTATAGATATAGATACTATACATACGTTACGTTTATACAATGAATCGTTGCTGGCCAGCTAGCTAAAAAAATAGGGGATGAAAAGGAATAGTAATGACAGAAATCGGAGAGCTTAGGCTTTCCCAAAATGAAATTAAATTAAATGTGTGATTTATGCGACTACGGGGGATCGTTAGTAATGTGGATCAATGATAATAATCTTTAGTTATTTACAATATATTTACAAATTTTACATAAATGAATCAATTATTTTACAGAGATAAAATAAAGAAAATTTTTTATATGACAATATGAAATTTACAATATGTATAGTACACCGAGGCGCGCGCTGTCAACACGACTCCCGCTTGCCTAACAACGCAATACAATGCTTGCGCCGCGTGTTCGTCTTCGAATTATTGTCCGCCACACGACCTTCACCTAGTATACATTAAATATCCTATTTTTACAAAATGCAAAACAAAGAACGTTCTAGAAATTCGAAACATTAAATTAAAATACCTAGATGACTTGAATTTATTTGAATAATGATAAACACATGAGATATTATCAGAGTACATCAATATCTCCGAATTATACATTTTGTGGGTAGACACATTCTGTCATACTACAAAAGACGCATTAAAACCATGTTCAACACGAGTCTAGCTAAACAGTGTTTAAAAATTAAACATTGTTTAAAATATTAGCTAAATTGTTTAACAGCGAATAAACTCATAAAAAACTTATTGATAAAAGTTATACGTTACATTTCACAGTTAAAATAGCTTCTAAACATGTATTAAACTCATTTAAACGTATGTTAATCTATATCTAAAGCATGTTTAACTCAAAACTGTGCTGTGCAAACTCAAAAGACGCGGATTTGTAGTACGGAATTTTTTTAAACACGCGTTCAACGTCTGCTTAAATCTTTTGTAGTAAGGCAGATTATTGTTTGTCAGCATCCAGTTATGAAAACCGCTATTTAAAAAGTGTAAGACAAATTCGGGAAAGATCGGCATACTCTATTATAATGAAATTAATTAAACTAATTTTAAAAGTATTTTGCGCTACAGGCTTTCGAGTAATCGGCAAATATAAAAAAAATCCCCAATGAATTGAGAACCTCCTCCTTTTTTGAAAGTTGGGTAAAAATCACAACACACACTTTATTTAATGTAAAATCATGTACCGACTTCTCATCGTTTTCTTACGATGCCCTTCTAAAATTTTCAGGGAACGCGCCATGAAAAGAACACGATTCTGTTTTTATTTGTGGACCAAAAAAGTGTTTTAAGTTTAACGTGTATATCTTTCTGTCTGTTGGCATCGTAACTCCGTATCGAATTGACCAATTTTGATGAGTTTTTTATTCGTTTGAAAGCTGATGTAATTCAGATGGTTCTTAGCTATAATTCTTTTCAGACACTTGTAACCTGCAAGCTCGTTTCTGATTGTTAAAAGGATCTGACCAATTTCTACGGGTCTAATTGACTCGAAATTTACTATACTGTGAATCATAGTTACATAAACTTGAACTAATGCAGCAGAATCATCTGGAATCAGCAAGTTATACCAACTTAAAGAAGTATTGTGTTGGGCTCGTTGAAATGGTCTCAATGTTTACATAGTAGGTCTTTTTTTAATTTCCAATTTTATATTATTAAAGTATAGTTATGTTTATTAAATATTTATGTTTGTCCGCGATTTTGCTCGGTTTAATATAGATGCATCTAAGCTTATTTTTCTATCTGGCCGGTACGACACATGCCACCTGGTGGAAGTTTTTTGTACTAGTAGCGGGTGCTCGCGACTTCGTCTGTAATGTCTGTGGTGTCGTCATAGTAGCTTTATGCATGCAAAGTCTCAGCCCGATCGGTTTAAAATTGATATAGTTTCATACAAAATTTCATCCCCTATTTTATCCCTTTGGGGATAGAATTAATCAAAATTCTACCAAATCCTATTCTTAGCGGATGCCTTCATCATAACATCTACCTGTATGCCAAATTTCAGCCCGATCCGTCTAATGGTTTGGGCTGTGATGATAGATCACTATGTCAGTCAGCCTTTGAATTATATATATTAAGATTCTTTTAAAGTTCTCGCCAAGTGCAAACAATACGTTTTCAAAGTCTTATTGCAATAGGAGTTGTTTTTTTTTAATTTAAATTTGTTCTTTACGCAGTATTAGAATTTGAGCGACATTATGCAGTTTCGCGAACAGTCAAAGTAATTAGGTATTAATAAGACATAATGTTGCCACATTCCGTACATAATGAACAATTCATATTCAACGTCTAATGAAATTCATATGAGGCGCAATTATAAGGATCGATGTATATTAAATTCATTAAATTGATAAAAAAAAAACGTTTCAATATTAATTTCATGGGGTTTAATGAAGGATATGGACCAGGATCTGTATGTAATACCTTTAATTGTGGCATCGTCCGTGATTTTTTATGACTGTCTGTATGTTTCATCACGCTAAAATTTTGAACGAAATAGGATCTGAGTTTTAAAGTTGTATTTATGCGATTTAATCCTAACACACTCGTAATAGAATATGAAATGATCAACAAAAATGGTCTTATACTTTTTTCCTAAGACCTAAGACTAATATTTCTTAAAAAAATTGCAATTAAAAGTCCAATGATTACGTTTTCAGATATCAAAAAACTCACTGCTGACGAGAAAATCCGAAAAATCAAAAACCTTGGATAACTTTTGTTAATTGGGACTTTTTTTTCTTTATAATGGTGAATCCAAGGTCTTTACAAACTACAGTGGTTTCGGACTTTACTTCGCATTTTCGTAATTATAGATGAATTCTAATAAGTACCTATTTCATTTTGAGAAAATGGCGTCTAACGTGTCAAACCACACAATTTCACAAATTAGTTTAAAGACGTATATATTCATCTTTTCTTTTCTATTTTGGTAAAAGGTATAATGAACTAGCTTTCGCTCGCAACTTCATCCGCATGGAAAAGTTTGGGCTAATAATGCATTATTTTAGAACAATTTTGGTAAGCATACAAAAGGTTATAGTGAGCTAACCTTAAAAGATAGACATATGCTGTCGCGGACTTTTTTTAAAACTTTTAAAGGGGAACAATTCCGTCATACATAATTTTTGCGAAACTTTAACCGTTTACGCAGCGTAAACTCTCTCAATAGGAAAATATCCCCCGATTTTGAAACATTCTTCATTTGTGCTCCGCTTTTGGTCTTAGCGTGATAATATATAGCCTATTGCCTTTCTCGATAAATGAGCTATCTAACACTGAAAGATTTTTTTTAATCGGACCAGTAGTTCCTGAGATTAGCGCGTTCAAGCAAACAAACAAACAAATCAACTTTTCAGCTTTGTAATGTTAGTATTATTTATGTATATTATTTTATTGCATATTGCAAGATACACATATAAAGATTAATCCTTGTCTGTTTAAAGTCGGTTAAAATAAATAGTAATTGAAATTTCAAGCCCGTCTGTCCATCAATGCCAACCGGTAATCAGTTACAACCAGTATTTTTTTGGGACATATGCGTTATATAGCTAGGCGTTAATTATTGTATAGTAAAGTAAGTAAAGTAACAGCCTGTGAATATCCCGACTGCTGGGTAAAGGCCTCCTCTTTTATTAAGGAAAAGGTTTAGAGCTTAACCGGTGGGTTGGTTGGTGGTGTGGTGACACTACTCCACTGCGTGGTGGATATACATGCGTCTGAATTTCTCCCGGCACATGCAGGTTTTCTCACGACGTTTTCACCGCCGAGCTCGAGATGAATTTAATCACAAATTTTTAACTTGAAAATTCAGCGGTGCTAGCCGTGGTTTGAACCCGCGATCATCAGTTGAGATCGATGTGTCCGAACCACTAGACCATCTCGGCTCGTATTATAATTACTGTATAGTTATTAAAATATTAAATCAAGTGACCGTTCTAGTGGAGTAGTACTGAATGCACCTCTAATGCCAACGGTTACGGCTTCGATCCCGGGATATATTTGTTTTTGTATAAATATTTGTTCCTAGATCTGGGCTTTTGTTCTTGTGGATCTCTTCAACCTGTCTTGTAGAGCACGTAAAGCTATCGGTCCTGTTTGTTATCATCTTGATCGTTACTCTTAATAGGGAGATTAATAGTCTAAATGGTTATTGGCTTGACTTCAGGGGTTACGGAGGTCAGATGTATGTTCACCGATTACTCGAAAATGGATGGACATATTTTGTTGTTTTTTTTTTTTTTTTGAAAGGCAGGAGAACCGACTCCAAAAGATATACGTACTTATGTTTACTTCGACAAAACTATTTCAGTTATTTTATTTTTAATTTTTTGGTTTGAACTGATTTTGATGAAAATTCCAGCACCTTTGCTATACTTACAGATCGGTCCCATAGAATTTTCAAATTCGAAAAGAAAAAGAATTTTACAAATCGGTTAAGATAATGATAGAGTTCTGATTCAACGAACATGAAAAAAAATACGAATAATTGATAACCTCCTCCAATTCTAAAGTCAGTTAAGAAAACGTTAAATTAATTTGCTAGATCACACCTTGTCCTCCTGAGACTAGCTCCGCCAGCTACAAGCGCAGCGTCGCACGGGAGTGGCAGCCGATGCGCATCCAATAGCGATCCAGCGGCCTCTCTAGCGCAGCGGTTTTTGGGTATAAATCTCCACATAAACCGATTGTCTCCCTGGAATCGAGTATCTCTTCGAAGATTTCCCCCGCGGAAATAAGTACAATGATCCTTAATGTAATGACAAAGAAACAAGTCCAAGTGACTTTTTACATTGATTATTTATAAGACGGAATTTCAATCTAGTTTATCTGGTATCTGTTTTTATCCGACTGCTCGACCCAAAGAAGGGTAATGTGTCAGCCTTCGTTTTATATTTCCTTTTTAACTCCCGATCAAAAAAGACGACTGTTTTTAATTTGACTTATGTATCTGTGTCTGTCTTATCGTACCGTAGCTTTCTAACGAATGGAGCAATTTTAATGCAATTTTTTTGTTTGAAAGCTGATTTAATCAAGATGTTTCTTAGCTATAATTTATAGAGATCTGTGCAAAATCTTCTGGAGTCAGCAGGATTCAAAACTCCTTACCAACTTACAACAGGAGAATTGTGTAGACCTCGTTGCAATGGTCTCAATTAATAAATTGGAGTTTTTTTTTTATTTTCACTTTTATATTATTGTATATATAACATAGTTTTACTTTAAGTAATTTGAGTATTTTTCCGTATAAATATTTTTATAATTTAATAACGATCTGATGGAGACCAGGCGACTAAATGGAACTCTTCAACGAGTGACCGCAATCTCTTGCAATTAATGTAATTCTAAACAGATGATATTTTAATAAGGACTGACAACTTAATGGTCTGATAAACGGTTGAATTTTATTAAAAATATTCACTACTATATGATCTACCTAGCTTTTTCTCGGATTTCCAGGTCCTGCTTTTTAAATATATTCTTTATAGCAAAATAAATTAGTAACATAAATTAATTAGTAAATATAAAGGCAAAGGTGGACTTATCTCTAAAAGAGATCTCTTCCAAGCAACCTTTGGAGGTGATAACATCAATAAGCGGGCAACATAGTGCTACTAAAAATAGGAGATACAGATACATTGAAATAAACATACAACTCGATACATACATATAGATATATGTATATAATAATATCTGCACTTATTACTCTAGTCCAGTTACTAGTAAGCCTCTGATTTTTTTATAGAACGATTGCCACCTGACCTCCGCATCTCCTGCGGGAGCAACCATATAGACTAGGATTATCTTCTTTCTAAGAGTAACGATTATTATCAGGTGATTGTGATAACAACCAGGACCGACAGCTTTACGTGCTCTCCGAGACACGATGGGGAAACCTATAAAGACAAACACAAATATGTATTTATATATGTAATATACCATTTAGACTAAAATTATCTTCTTTCTAAGAGTATTATTAGGTGATTGCGATATCAACCGGGACCGACAGCTTTACGTGCTCTTCGAGGCACGGTGGGGAGACCTACAAAGACAAACACAAATATTCATTTATATATAATATTAAATATATTAAATGGGCACTGATAAGCAATACTGTGTCAAGCAACACGGACTTCATTTTGAGAAAATGGCGCCTAAACATGTCAAACCTATTCTTGATAAATTTATTTGAAGGATGATACACCAATATTTTCTTTTCTATTTTGATAAAAGTTATAATGTATTAAAAGCAGATGTTATACAATACAATAAAACGTTTAATCTATTTTTTTTAATATGAGATTTATTTATATTGTAAAATATTGACCACACTTTAATATTCGAGCTATTAAAAGAACTTTCTTTCGTGCTTATTTCGTTTAAATTACTACAAAAAATTCTAAATAATGTTAATTATATGTCGCATGATTAGAATTCATCGATATCTCCGAATGCGACTTTTTTTGTGGTTTGAAAAATTATTTCTTATCAGGTTCTAATTAAGAATAGGTTTGACATCTTTAAACGCCATTTTCTCAAACGGAGTCCGTATGGCTTGACATAGTATTGCTTCTTTTTGCTCTCAATTTATTTTTTCACGGTATTATATTCAGTGCAGCGTGAACTGCGAAGGGCCTGTACAGACTGCGGTAAACGTACGTAACAAGAACGTATCGTTTACGGTAACTATATATCTTGGTCAAGAATAATCGGGCAAATGGAATGTTAGGCTGACCTTACCCAAATTATATACTGCTTACTGACCGTGGTTTTGTTTAGGATCTAACTGCCTTACTACAAAAGATTTAAACAGACGTTAAACGCGTGTTTAAAACAATTCATACTACAAATCCGCGTCTAAGCACAGTTTAGCGTTAAACATGCTTTAGATATAGATTAACATACGTTTAAGTGAGTTTAATAAATGTCTAAAACCTATTTAAGCTGTCAAATGTAACGTATAACATTTTATCAATAAGGTTTTTTATGAGTTTATTCGCTGTTAAGCAATTTAGATAATATTTTAAGTAATGTCTAATTTTTAAACACTGTTTAGCTAGACACGTGTTCAACATGGTTTTGATGCGTCTTTTGTAGTATGACAGTAAGAGTTTTACACAGCAAAGCCAAAGGTTTGTTATGATTTTAACACGCTAATGAAAGGATGGCTGAAAAATACTATTCAAACAATCATAATATTTAATTATTTACTCGAAGTAACAATATTGTAGTAGTATAACATATTCTCAATGTTTTCTTATAATATTGAATGCCCGTTCCACGAATTGTCATCTATTTTAAAAGTGTCATCGGCCAGCTCGCGCGTTAATATTACAGACAGTACTCGTTTACTAATCGCGCCTCCTTACACTATGTATGTTGATGTTACCTTATAGCTCCTATACTGCTTATTAGAACTGGACTAATGGATATCGTTAGAATCGTCTTGATTCGATTTTGTGCTAATGTTACGCCCTCGTAGAGATAAAAAACCGTGTTTGATATCGTTGGGAAGGTTTTTTGTAAATTTAAAAATATTATCATTACGTGGCTTGTGACTTTGTCCGCATTCCTTTTATTATTGAGATGGGTATTTCTATCGTTTTTTGTCGCAGTTGATTTGTATTTTACTACTTTTTCTTGTATTATGAGATATAATGGATGCAATTTTTATTTGTCAAAAAACGCATTAAAATCGATTTCGCACTTTTAGAGGAAATTGGTAACGCAAAGGTATACAAGCAAATTGTTATCTTTAAATCATTACACCTTTATTTAGTCAAGCATAAACTCGCCTAGTAGGTTTGTACTATTTGAATTTTTTAAATATTTCTTTAATTGTCTACATTAAAAAATCTTTAATTAAAAAAAAACATATTATACGCGTTATACGGATTTGATACGCGTTGATTTTCTATCCGGATAACATAATTAAAATGTAATAAAAATACATTATGTATTGATGATTTTAAAAGAGTTACTATCGAGTTTCTTGCCGGTTCTTCTGGGTAGAGACTACATTCCGAACCGGTGGTAGCTTTATAAAAATCTAAAATGAAAATATGACATGTAACTTGACGATTCGAAAGTGCTTTAAAGGCCCATTTGAATAAAGTATATTTTGAGTTTAAGTTATGTAAATCTTTATGAAAATCTACTGCTTAGGTATAACTCCAATTATCCTCTAAGACTGAGCAGTAATTTGGGTTATATTGCTGTCGTACGAGCTCTGTGCAGACGAGAAATATTGTTCGTGGTACGTTCTGTTTTAAACGTACAAAGGGTTCAAGTACCGCGTAATAATCTAAAATTGAACATTGAACCCGGAAAATCTATTAATTGAGACCATTTTCACGATGTTTCTGTTCCAAGTTGGTGGAAAGTTCTGTATCCTGCTGATTTTAGTATTAATTATATAACAGTTTAGTCAATTTCGGGCGATCACATCAATAGATATTTGCTAAGATCCTTTCAACAACCAAAAAAGAGCTGATAACCATCACATGTCTGAACAGTCATAAATTAAGAACCATTAAGAACACATCAGCTTTCTAATGAAAAAAACCGCATCGAAATCGGTCCATTTGTTAGGGAGCTACGATGCCACAGACAGACATAGAAACACACGTCAAACTTAAAACACTCCTCTATTTGGTCGGGGCTTTAAAAGGCTACCGAACGAATATTTTATTTTGTGAGGAACAAAAATCCCGTATCTGGACGTTGATAAGCAATACTGTGTCAAGCCACACGTACTTCATTTTGAGAAAATGGCGTGTAAAGACGTCAAATATATTCTTAATAAATTTGTTTGATGAATTATTTTGATAAAAGGTATAATGAATTAAAAACAGATTTGTATAATAAAAAATTCTTTCTGATAATTAATTATTAAAAAATATGATATGGAACACAATATAAGAAACATTATAGTCTGTTTTCCTATACTTGTTTTATTTAGTAAACATAAATGGCGTATTTATAACCGTATATAAGGGTTAGAGACGCGATTTGCTCTGTTTGGACTCCTTCGTGTCTTCTCCAAAATACGTGACATTGGCAGAATATTTTGCGCATAAGTAGCGCGGATGCACGCCATACTATAAGCAAAAAAAAAGACGCGATTTGCCGACCGAATGATTGAACTGAATCATATTTTATAATGAAAAATTATCACGATAAATGAATACTGATAAGCAATAATGTGTCAACCAAAAGTCAAATTCGAAGATCTTGATGTATTTTGATAGTGCATCACCTTATTAAAGATTATTCAATGAAAAATAAAGTCATATAAACTAAATAAGTACGGAAAAAAGATTCTTAATTCAATGTTTCGAATTTCAAGGTCGTTCCTTATTTTGTAATTTATACAATAATGTCAAATATTTAAAAACTTATTATTAGATAAAATATTTAATAAATCTATCTGATTTCGATTGAATATACATTTTATCAAAATAAAAAAGAAAATATATATTCAATGTTTTCATAACAATTTATTAAAAATAGGTTTGACATCTTTGGATGCCATTTTCTCAAAACGAAGTCCGCGTGGCTTGACACAGTATTGCTTATCAGCATCCAAATAATGTTCGAAAATTTGTTATTATCGATCCGGGTATTGTTATCAAATAGGACACGTATAGAAAAATAGACTATAAATTAGGATTTTTTTCCGTATTTATTTAGTTTAGATTATTTAATTTTTTTTTTTTAATAATGATAAATATGTTACGTATAATCTGAATACATCAATATCACCAAATTTGACTTTTTGTGGATTAACACATTATTGCTAATCATCATCCATCTCTGCAGCAGCATGTTCAGTTCTCTTTCCACTATTAATACCTGTCTATATAACGGTATATAAATTGTAAGTTACATGTTGTCAGTTTATGGATTTTGGCAATTTGAATGTCGACCATTTTGAACGACGTTGCCTAGCCAACTTTGGACTTGGGGCCAACAAGTCATTGACATTGTCAAAGTTAGAAATGGGTACAGATTTCTAACGTCAAATGGTATGAACGTAACAGATCTTCGTTAATATTCATAGTCAAATAATTGTTTTCAAAATTTATAAGTTTGTATTCTCAACCGCATCGAACAACTTCCTTCTCCATACCACGTGACATTGGCAAAATAATCCGTGCTCATGTCGCACAACTAAAAGCCATCAAACGTAAGAATTTAATTGAATTGAATTGAAAACAACCGACTTCATAACCAAAACTCATAACATAAGAATAGAGTTAAGAATGTTAGTATTTTTTTTATTACGCACATTAACATTAATCATTTTAGAAAATATTACACACACTACCATGTATTTCACACACACACACGCATATACACTCTTTTGTTTATGTTCAAACTTAATAACGTAAGTAATAAAGTAACAACCTGTGAATATCCCACTGCTGGGCAGAGGCCTCCTCTCCTATTATGGAGAAGGTTTAGAGCTTAACCCACCACACTACTCCACTGCGTGGTGGATATACATGTGTCAGAACTCCTCCCGGTACATTTTCTCACGATGTTTTCCTTCACCACCGAGCTCGAGATGAATTTAAACACAAATTTAGCACTTGAGAAATAACGGTGCTACCCGGGGTTTGAACCCGCGATCATCGGTAAAGATCGGCGTGTTCTAACCACTAGGCCATCTCGACCTCAAACTTAATATCGAAATTCGACCTGTGACCATTAGTAATAATAAAAACATCATGGGATCTTAATGGGGTTGTCATGTGTTATACGAATCTACAATTGGATAAGCAATAATGTGTCAACCATAATACGTCACCTATTTAACATTATTCAGAAAAAAATCAAATCATCTGAACTAAATAAGTACGGAAAATATTTCTTAATTTTATGTTTCGAATTTCAACTGCGTTCCATATTATGCAAAACAATAATCTTACAATTTATAAACCTATTATTACATAAAACTTTTTATTATATCAATTTGTATTCAATTCCTTTCAATTCTTACCTTTTATTAAAATGAAAAAATAAACAAATATATTTTTATCAAAAGAGAATAGTTTGATATATACTTGTGTGGATTGACACAGTATTATTTATCATCTTCCAAATAATCGATAAAATATCAAATTATTGACTATTAAAAATACTATTCTCAATAGAATTATATGTTACTTATATTTAAAATTTTCATTAACTTAAACCCTCATTGATTCAAAACTGCTATACATTTACGAATAAATTTCACGTATACACCAACATAATAAACTTAAAAAATATTTATTTCGCGAATAAAAATACCAATAAGCATTATCAATACACGATATGTGCTATAACGAAAAAAAACATTACGCATAATAGGGAAGACGACAACTCAACGCGGGTCGATTCAGTATAAATTCGTTGTGCGCAGGCGCATAGGTATCAGTCTCACTGTTAAGTCGAGAGGATAAACAATCATGTACGCTAAACTGGTGAGATATTTTTATTTATTAATTAATTATTAATAATATTAAAATTATAATTTTATTTTATATATTTGTTCGGTTATTTTGTTGAGTAAAAATAGTGCCCTTTGCGTATTTCATCCCCATTTCACCCCTTTGGAAAACCTAATCTGTTTCTATAAATGTTTAAAATTAGTTAGTGGTTAGAGATATACGTAACAAACAGACAGACAGAGTTACTTTCATATATATCATATTAGTGTGGATTTATTATTGATATCACGCAGTTAAAATTGACGCATTATAATTATATATAAATTTGCTATATGATATTATTAATTTTATAAGCTGAAAGTGTTTCTTTTAATTAAAATTATGAATTATATATATTTTTTTCTATTCTATTACATATAATTTTAATTACATTATCTAGATTAATAAATTGATTAGGTAATTTATTTATAATATAAAATGAAACATTTTATTTTTGCTATTATTTTTTCACAAAAGTTTTAAATTGTAAATTATTGTTAACACTAAAAATTACTCACTAAAGAAAATTACGATATAGTCTAAGTCTAAATTTAAATATCTTTACTAAACATCCCTTCGGCATAATTCATAAATAAAAAAAATTAAAAGTACTCTTGCATGTGCATAAATCGACATATTTTTAATTAAAGTTTCAATAATTACACATAATATATCAATAGAATAACGTTCTTTGAACTACATATGAATAATTTATATTAATAATAACTAAGTGCTTAGTAACTTATAAAACTTATAAGTAAATCTCAAAGTGCTCGAAACGTCGGGATGATAAAAATAGTTAATATACGCGATTTAAATCCGTTTAAAACAGTTTTATTTCAAATCTCAAACCACTTATTCTCTGTTTAATTTTAAAGTTACCGAATTAAAAATGTTTTTGAAACGAGTTAGCTTAATTGCTATACGTCTAGTTTAGTTTCACATTATTCTGTGTTTTATAATCTATGAATTTAAAAAATCTAATAACAGTTCTGTTAACATCTTGTGACTATAAAGTCTTAATAAGCGATCGAAGTCCTAAGTGCAAAGAGTTTTTGCGATTTCCTGTGCGTTATATTATACAAAGAAAATATAGAAATACGTATTTATATTTTTAAAATATAATTATAATTAAAAAAAACTGCTTTGTTTAATAGAATATAGAATATAATGCATTTATTTCACTAATAACATAATTCAGCAAGTAATCAGAAACTGGGGCTATCCTAGTAAGTTACTATAAGTTTTTTGGCAGAATAAATATTATGATAATTACTAGCTTCTCTTGCGTTAATGTGACTATCTTAAAGTTATTTTTTAATCTATTTTAAAGCCCTTTTTTCTGGATTAAAATACCCTACATTTTTTCTGTATCCCTGATAAGCTGTATGCAAAATTTCATGATGATCGGTTAAATAGTTAAAGCGTCAAAATGTAACGATTAGCTATTAATGTTGATATTATAAGGATTACTTAGGCTACTTTTTCAAAAATGCAAATTCTCAATTCGTCAGGGTCTTTTATGTATTCTCCAATTCCAAAACGGCTGGACCGATTAGGTTAATTCTGTTTTAAGTGTTGATATACTCTCCCATTGGTCCCATAAAACTTTCATCAAAATTGATGCATTGTTTTGGTTCAAATTAAAAATAAATTTAATTAAGCCGGATATCTTGTTGTAAGGTCTCGTTTTAAAAAAATAATTACGCTTAAAAATAAACCGATTCGCCGGCAGCTAATTATTTAAAAAAACGCGAACGCAGTCGAAGTTAATAACATGTAAAGCATATATTTCTAGAACCTTTCATTCCGTGACATACGCCCGTTTCATTGACCTGTAAATTAAAAAAAAAGTTACGCCAATGATTTGCAGTAAAAGTTATGCACTATTTAATTTGACAATGTAATCTACAGTTATAAATACTTTTTGCTTAATTAATTCTATTGCTTGCCAGTTGCCAAAATATCCGTGTCACGCAATTGTTTTTTTTTTAATTTTCAGCAAATAGGTTTGTTATATGGTTGCGTGTATTTGTATTAATTAATGCATTATATAAATTAAATGTTATAGTTTATGCTTTCTTAATATTATATAAAGGTTTGTAATTAAATATACTCTGTTATATATATTTTTTTGCAAGTTTAATTAATTTGACGTTTTAAATGATTTCGCGCCTCTTATACAATATAGGCCGGTTATTTTTTTTTTATGAACTATAATTTTCATAGCCATATTTTCTTTTAATAAAATTAAATAATTTTATTAGTTTCCTATTTAGATTTTTTGTTTACATTAATTCTAAGAATGACATAGACATCTCATCTTTAATGGTTTTTATTAACCCAAGAGTTTGGGCTCATTTGGTTTGTTTTAACGATTCTAAGAGTCTAAAGATCATCCTATAGGTAGATAGTGGAAACGAGCATAAACTAACTTTCGATCGTGAGTTCACTCGCGTTGTATGTTGGTAAAAAGTACCCTATATGTTATTCCGATATATATGGTATATTACTATAAAATTTAATTGAAAATTTATTCTGTAGTTTTTCGTGAAATAGGAGAAACATCCATCTCACAATCTTTACGAACGAAAGCGATATTAAACAACTCCGTAACCTAGCAACAGATGTCGTAAGTAGACACGAAAGCTGTGAATGTCAAAAATAAGGCACAGATAGAAAATTCTTTTCGGTGTAAATCAATGAGAAATAACATATGAAAATTATAATAGTCTGAGAGAAAAACTTTTAAGTGTAATTTTCTAATCATTGTATGGTTAAACTGTACGGCTCCTAATGTCCTAAGTAGTCAATGTATGCGTAGTTGCTATTAATATGAAGTTAAACTATTAATAATCCGTAAGTTGAATTTCGTGGGCGAGACAATGACTCGGTATTTAGATGGTTTGATTGTTCAGTTAGATTTACATAAATTGTTTATGTTAGCGAATTAATTTTATGTTTTGATGTGTTATGTAGAGTATGCAGGCTAATGGCTTCTGATACGGATGTAGGAATTGAGGGTAGGACGAGGTTTTTTTTAAAAAAAAGGTTTCAAAGTTTTTGTTAATCTACATAATGCAACGTAGAAAAAAGATGCTTCTACCCAAAATAACTATTTTTTTTTTATTAATTCAGTGCTAAATAAATGAATACTGATATAATATACTACGATACATAAACTCAAACTTGAACTCAAAATATACCTTATTCAAATGAGCTTTTAAAAGCACTTCCGAATCGTTCAATTTTTTTGTTGATTTTTATAAAACTACCACCGATTCGGAATACTAGGACTAGGTCTCTACAGAGAAGAATCGACAAGAAACTCGATTATAACTCCATTTATTCATACATAATGTATTTTTATTACATTCTAATTTTGATATCGTTAGAAAATCAACGCGTATTAAATTCACGCATCTTTATCGTCAAAATATTCTTATATAGTATAATATGCTTTATCTATTAAAGATTTCTTAATATAGACTTTAAACTTATTAAGTGGGAAATATAACTTATTCCAATCTACCCGCAGTTCATCGTTTGCGCCGTTGCTGTGGTAGCGCTCGCCCGCGAGTACCCGGCCGGCCTCCACCCCGCAGTATGCCCCAACTACCCCTACTGCGCCACGAACACCTTCGCGAGATTCACCCCGGACGGCATGCCGATACCTGAATGGGTCTACAACCCCTCCATCTTACCTGTAGCCCCCGCTGAGTAAGTGTATGGGGTTAAAAAAATGTGAAGACTTGAAAATAGTAGTACTCACCATCTAGATGACAATATCTTTCATACAAAAAAACTGCATCAAAATAGATAGAAAAGTAGATACACAGGAACCTACATCAAACTTATAACACCCTCTTTATTGGTCGTGGGTTAAAAATAATAATAAAAATTGTTTCAAAAAGTAATTGTTAGTGTTTAAGTAAACATGTGTAGTATAGGCTTTATAATAAGGTAAAAAAAAAGATCATGTGCCTTAAAAGTTAGTCGTTTAAAAAATATATTTAAATGTTGATCGCTTTAAAAAAAAGCAAAGCATACGAAATATATAATTTAAATATAGAACACTGTTTAAATTGAACAATAAATTACAATAAAAATTTAGAACTCGTGATGTTATTTTCTTGTTTTAAATTCAAAATTTAATTTCAGCCCCAACGCCAACGCTGGTGCTAAATACCCAGCCAACTTCAACGCCGCATCTTGCCCCAACTACCCCTACTGCTGGTGAACAGTTTAGATACAACGGCCCGCCTTCCGGAATCACATGTTAATGCCAGATTTTTCTACGAAACGTCACTTTGACATTTTGTTTTTTTAATTTCTAAATCAACTAAGTCAATGGCTTCACGTTTCGTAAAATCTCTGCCCGTATTAGCAATGTTACTGCCATATTTTTACTGTACCTTTTTGTAAATACATCTTGACTGATTATTTGCTCAGCATTTGGTATTTTTTTTTATGTTAAAAAAATTGTATAAATTGTAAATAAATATGGTAAACAAACTTTTTTTTCTTTTTCTTTTTAACCAAAATTTCATGACATATAAAACGTTATATATATTTTTTAAATAACTATTTGTTTTATAAATTTATGTCAGATTATTAAAAATCTATAAATATTTAAATTATATCACAATAAATTATTTTAATTAGTATAATATTATACATTTATAAATTCTCTTATTTTCTTTTTTCTATGAACATGACAAAGTTATCATTCAATTCAAATTTAATAAAAATTGTAAGCAAATTAACAATCTGTGTAATTTAAAAGAAACACATGGCTTAAAAATCATTTATTTAATTAGCTTCACAATAAATATAATAAACATTAAGTAACAATAAACAATAAACAACAGTCATTCATGCCGCCATTGCATTAAAATATGTCAGCCATTTTGGTAACGCAAGGACGCGCATCCGAACGAGTTTCCCGCGCTGTCAAAAGTTGCATAATTATGATGAGCTGTGAATATAAATTACTGATTCAACTTTTACTTCGCTATTTATTGGTTCGGAGATAAAAATGTATCAAAAGCCGCACTTGTTTTCATTCACAAGGTTATTAATCTCTTCCGGTCTAAATGTAAATGGAGTTCGCAAAAGTAGGTAGTAAACATTTTTTTTATTGTGACAAAATTAAAACATGTTTAATGAATAATCTAACTTACAAATTAAAGTCGCATGGAAACATTGATTTAATAATAATTATATTTTATATGAATAAAAACTTTACTAACGAAATTCTAATGTGAAGGACGGCAGCCATATTAGATATCAGGTGATGTCATAAAATTTAATTTAAGTTGTCATGTTTTTTATGTGTACAATGAAATAATTTATTTATCTAAAAGCTATTTTATACTAAATATAATATATTCAAATTTTAATAAATTTAGTAGGTAGATTATTAAAATATTTTAGAAAATGATAACATAATGTTCCCTTCCGTCTAGATCAGACATTGTTAAGAAGTAGCACAAGTACAAACTATTTATATCAACAACTACGAGTAGCTGTCCCTTGCGGTTTCACTCGCTTTTATAGTTACTGCTTACCTATGAGTCGTAGGGTGGTGTAATATAGCCTATAGCCTACCTCAATAAATAAACTATCTAACACAAAATTAATTTTTCAATTCTAACCAGTAGCTCCTGAGATTAGCGCGTTAAAACAAACAAACTTCAGCGTTATTATATTAGTTTAGATTTGTCAATCTAAAATCAAAATGAAAACGTGATTAAAATTCAATAATTCAAATTTATGTGCTATAAACCTTAATCGTAACAGCAGCGAGGGTTCGTTCAAATTATCATTCATACTGCATTTGTTTTGACAATCACAGATATTAACGATTACGCCTTGTCAAAATGATATATGTTATCGCATTACACAATATTTGTACCAAATAACCTGTTTACAGTCAAATAAATGAATAAGTTGACAAGTGAGTAAGTAAAGTCGTAAGTTAAGTAACAATTGGAATTGAGATTCCTGAATTCCAAAATACTATTATTGTTTGAATCTAAGATATCGCATGTATTTATTTTCGAATCTTTTGTTAAAGTATATGTTTGCATAATTTTTCAGAATTCAAAGATATACATTCTTAAAATATTCCTACTTAAGTAGTATTCGGGGTTAGTTCTTTAACCTCACCACGTGTCACCAGGGGAACGAACGGTCTAAAAAGTTTCTAAAAACGTCGCGTGATTAATGGACAGTCCCTAAACGCAGAGGTTATAAGAATAATACAAATAATTTTCAGTAAGTGGCGTAGTCGTACCGGCCAGACAGAACAATAAATAAACGATCTGTCATAATCTACATTAACGCAAACAAAGCCGCGAGCAAACGCTTTTAAACTTTTAACTAACAATTAAGTCTGCGCATATACATTCGAACATATAAGGACAAAAAAAAATTATATATCATTAATGCAAGGACGCGTATCCGAACGTACTCGTAATTTTCCCGCCACATTTTGACAGTAGCTTAATTATGGCGGAAGGGTAAATGGCGGTCGATATAACCTATATTTGGAAGACAATTACAATTAAAATACGCACGAGTACCATATAATGATTGATACGTGTCTTTTTCGTTATTAATTATACTTTTTTATACTTTCATTGCTTTTAGGTCTTAATAAATATCAAGAGTTAATGAGGAAATCTTATATTGAAGATAAGTATGGCAGAAATGAAACGAAACGGAATATTTGTAAAGCTGTGATTTTTCATTAAGTAAACTCCGATGAAAAAAGAAGGTGATATAAGCTTGACATTTGTATATGTGTATTTGTATATCTGTGTGACCGTCTGTGACATCATAGCTTGCAAACTGATAGAAACATATTGACGCTAATAAGCAATACTATGTCTACAATGATGGATATATACTTTACAAACTAATTTATTAAGAATAGGTTTGACATGTTTAGACGCTACTTTCTCAAAATAAAGTCAGTGTGGCTTGACATAGTATTGCTTAGTTGAGTCCACATATCATACGGAATTTCGATACAATATTTTCTAACCTTACCTACTGGGTCATTATTTAGAGTTTTATAAGTCTTCTAAGGCGAGACTTATAAGGTTTGCTCTAAGACTTTCATAAAAATTATAATTTTTTGTGATTGCTTTACGTACATAAGGCTACCCAGGTAACTGTTACCAGATTACAGAGTTGTTTTATGTGAATTACAAGAGTAAAACTAACATATGAAATTCTACCTTAATGTAAAGTGCACGTCTTTGAAAAAGTTAGTTAAATCTATTAAATGCAAACTTTGTTCCAGATTTGTGATATACCATTATAAAAAGCGCTTACTAGAGCAGTTTTTTAAATAATTAAAACTTCTTTATCTAACACGTGTGAGTAAATTAAACTTTGTTTCACCCATTTTCGTGACTTTATGAGGTCATAAATTTATTTTTTTTAATATCAGCATGTATTTTATTTTGGATTCATTCAAAAATAGTAAACTTATATGCTGAGATTATGGCTAACCATGTCATGTAAATATACATAATAAAAAAGTTATGGGTTATTAAAGAGTTCAATGTGAAAACATTGAAAATAGCGTAAACAATATTATTTCGAAAAGCATGATGTTTCGTATCAAAGGGTTTTGGGTTATTAACTTCAATGGACTGAAATATTCGACTCATTATAGCAAAATATTTAAGTTACATAACTATAAATACATTATAATTATAAAAATACATTAAAAAAAACTAATAAATTACACATTATACTAACATAAATAGATAGACAAAAATCAGCCGTTTCACGTAACACAACAACAAAAAAACACTTCGCTAAATCTAAAATCAACGAACGAAATCGAAGGACAAAATTTATCATAATCTTTACATTAATTACTATATATAAACTAATTAATTATGCTATCCGTTTGCAAACGTCGACCTAGCATCGTTTAAGGGAATAACGCCAAGTTAAACACATTTTACGCTATTTAGTAATAGAAAATGGCTCTTCTTCCTGTGTGAAAAAGCGTTAATTACCATATACATAGGTCGTAATTAAATATATCAGATTGGAATCGACCCTGTCTATCGTTTAATTAGAGACACTTGCGCGTTTGTGTCGTGTTTGAGGGTTTAGTGTAGGGTTGCCAGATGGCCGGGAAATTCGGGATCGTCCCGAATTCAAATTACCTACTAGATTTTCAGTAATAATATATTATTTGATTTATAACCTGTAGGTGATATTTAAAAAGAAATCCTGCTAATAAAAATTATTTATCGGACGTTAAAAAGTTCGTCTAAAAAGCACTTGGGGGCTGTTGATAATCACGTGAGGTCCAAAGGGAGAGGGGAGTCAGGGAAACGACGACCAAATATTACAAGGAGGACAGGGGGGGCGGCTTATCATGATATCACGTGTATTTATTTTCAAAACTTTTGTATGCTTATGCTTATAATAACTCATGTTCCTGCTTAGGTAGTATGCACAAAAAATACACGTAATATTAGGTGGGGGGAGATAGTACAAAATCTTCACATGTATCACAAGGGGGGGGGGGTCTAAAAGGTTGTTGAAAAACATCATATGATTAATGACTAAGGTCACCGGTTACAAGTTCATCTTCATTCAGAGAGGTTTTCTACTACCCCTCCTCCACCTAAGATCACGTTTATTTTTTTCGTACATAGTACCTAAGTAGGAAATTTTTAAAAATGCTATAAAAACAGTTACAATCGCATTGAATTTTGGAAAATCGTATACAGATATAGCTTATCAAAAGTTTCGAAAATATATACACGAATATGACATCTTCAAAGTTTCATCCCCTATTTAGTAAAGAAATTTTATGTGATTTATAATTTGACGTGTTTATACAAAAAAGATAAATAAAAATATTTACTCAATAAAAGAAAATCAAATTATTTACGCACGACGTCAATAAAATGTCACATATTGTCTCATTACCATATCTTGTAGTTAAATATAATTACGTACAAAAAAGTATAAAACTAAAATCCAACTGCGGCAAAAAACAACGCTGAAACGACGAATATTCAATTATTCTTCCGGTGATACCAAGCACGGTATATTTACATCATTTTTTTAAATAGTACATTATGCCCGCTAGATGGCGCCATTTTAGATGTATACTTTAAACATTCGCGATTTCTACTATTCATATTTAATATAACGGGTCTTATCGCGATAACAAATGGTGGTACGAAGTTACATTCGTCGTGGAGCTGACGAGTCAGCTCGTGACCACGACGAATGTCTTTTATACGAATATATTTTTATTAGATAATATATTAAATATATCAACCCGCTTTTAATACATTATACCTTTTATCAAAATAGAAAAGAAAATATGGATAAATACTTATTCAAACAAATGTATTAAGAATAGGTTTGATATCTTTAGACGCCATTTTCTCAAAATGGTGTTCGTGTGGCTTGACATAGTGTTGCTTATCAGCGTCCAAATAAGAATATTAGATGTAGTTGATTGGTTGTTGGTAAGCGCACGATGATTTGCCGGAACCAACATTTAATGTGTTGCTGTATCGGTGGCATGTAGCAGAGAGACCGCTAGGAACCGGATCTTATTCCATTGTCACAGAGTCACAATGGAAATAATGTCACAGACTATACAGTCACTTGACAGCCCATAAACCTTACGCCGATTGAGCGCAAATATAGGATAAAGAAACTATCTAACGATTATGGAACAGACGTGACACGTCATATAACTAGTGGACGATCAAGACGCTTCTGACGATACCTCGTCAATTCTGATAAGTACTTTAGGAGCTTTGAGGTAAAAGGTGAACATATGTACATATGGATGTTAATAAGCAATAATGTGTCAATCCACCAAAAGTCAAATTCGAAGATCTTGATGTATTTTGATAGTGCATCACCTATTTAACATTATTCAATGAAAAATAAAGTCATACAAACTAAATAAGTACGGGAAAAAGATTCTTAATTCATTGTTTCGAATTTCAAGGTCGTTCCATATTTTGTAATCTTTACAATAATCTCATATATTTAAAAAACTTTTTATTAGATAATATACAAAATATATCAACCTGCTTTTAATACATTATACATTTTATTAAAAAAAGAAATAAAATATGGATAAATACTTATTCAAACAAATGTATTAAGAATACGTTTGATATCTTTAGACGCCATTCTCTCAAAATAAAGTTCGTGTGGCTTGACACAGTATTGCTTATCAGCGCCCATATATCGTACATACATACATACATACAAGATCCTCATTTATATGCGGTAGTCGGGTAAAAAATGAATCAATAATCTTTGTTTTTAACTTAAATATATAATATATAATATATAAATAAAACTATAAATATATATAAACAAGACTTAAATATATATAAATAAAACCGAAGTTAATTGAAGAGTCGGTTTGTGTTAAAATTAAGTTTTCCTGTTTGAATGTCAGTTCAACCAGGAAAACAGGACATAAGCTCCATAATAAAACCTCATTTTCATTTAAATCCGTTGATCTGCTAATAAAAGGCTGGAAAATAAAATAATAATAATTAAAAAAAAATATTTTCTTAATAATTTATATTTCGAACTACATTTATACAAATAAATAAAATTGAAGTGTCTGTTATATAAAATCAACAGCTTTCAACTAAAAGCATATGAAAGTATACACGGTACTTACATCAAAAACACAATTTTTTTTTATTTTGTCTGTTCCGGCTAATCTCTGAAACGGCTGTACCGATTTTGACAGGACGTTCACTCACAGATAGTTATAAGAAATAACATATTCTACTTTTATTTTAAAAACATTATTAACATCAATGAATAAATAAAAACATTAAAAAATAACGCAAAAACAAAATTGAAATCAACGAAATATTAACAATAACGTTATATAAATATAATTTTTCCTAAAATTACCGCGGATGAAACCACGGGGCACAGCTAGGAATAAATAAATCACAAACATATTAAAATTAAATCAAAACAAACATCGTCGTAACCAATAAAGAAAATATTAAATAAATTACCCACCAATGCAATAAACAGCAAAAATATGGCGTGTAAAAATAATTTTTAATAAGGGCAACATTAGCCCAGATCTCTTTACCGCTCAATATATTTCCGACTCAAGGAGAATCAGAACATCAAAATCAGCGTAAGAATTTTAACTGCATTACCTGTTCCATATTGTACCTAAGTGTAACACCTGTCTTTATTCTTATTAGCACTGGCAGGTGAATATAATGATATTTTTTTTTATTAAAAAAATGGCGGTTCTAAATATACTCAACCGTTAATGTACATTACAATATAAATGGTATTAAATAAAGGGACGCACAAAAAGTTAAATTCGGTGATATTGATGTATTTTGATACTGCGTCACCTATTTAACATTATTTAAAAAATTATCTAGTCAACTAAACTAAATAAGTACGGTAAAAAGTATCTTAATTTATTTTCGAATTACAAGCACGTCCCGTATTTTGTAATTGATATAATAATATCATATAGGTATTTGAGAAACTTATTATATTATAAAACTATTCGGTATACCGATCTGGTTTTAATACCCTTAACCCTATATCAAAATACGTTTTCAAACAAATTTATTAAGAATAGGTTTATTTACATATAAATCGTCGCTCTATATGTGATAACCCCAAACTAACAAATTTGGTAAAAATGGATTTTCTCAGTCAGCTCGTGACCACGACGAATGCAACTTCGTCGAAACGTCGGGCAATAAAAAGGTATTACTATTATTTATTGCGTTAAGACCCGTTACATTAAATATGAATGGATTTTCTCAGTGAAAACGGTATTCAAATAATTACAATATCTTATGTTTGAATAGTTTAAAAATGTAAACATATTTGTTACAGTTAGCTTTAGATGTTTTTTATCTCTCCCGGTAGAGCTGACAAAAAGCCACGGGCCCCGGACCCGAGAGGGCCCTGGCCTAAAATAATTTTATTCATAAAAATCTTAATAAAAGAAAATTGATATTTCATTATAAACATGTATAAACTCTTGATAATAAAACTTATCAGATATTAAACTAAAATGCACACATTATTATTAATAGTTTTGGGTAACTTCTCAAGTGGATCATTAAAATTAAGTTATAACGTGAGGATTTTTACTCGGAGGCCCCATCCAAAGAATTTGCCACGGACCTCAGATGGTATAGTTACGCCTCTGGTAGGTATCTTAAATAATATTATAAATGTAAATACAATTCTGTTTGCTACACTTTTACGCCTCAACTAATTAACCTATTGTAGTGAAATTTTGCATACACAAAAAAAGACACACGTTTCATCTAGAAAAATGTACTGTTCCTAAGAATTGTAAAAAAATATTTTTAGATAATCGTGCGTCATTACAAATTCTATAAAAACGCGAACGAATCCGCGGACAAAAGCAAGCGTATTATAGTATTGTTTCTTTCTCAAATAAAAAAAATCATTATAAATTTCAACTTCCATATTTTTCATTAATCCCAACAAATAAATACAAATTGCTACACGCCGTGTCCGTCCTATATATTAAATTACTTCCATTATTTATCTGTATGTACTCTCATATATCGATAACTGAATTTATTGTTCATCCTCCATTGAATGTTAACAAAGAATATGTCACGGGTTCGCTTGTAAACAATATACTTTTTTTAATTTTAAGGATATGCTCCGGAATACAATATATCTTAATGATCAGTCTTAAAAATACGTAATATGTTGAGGTGGAGCCTAGCTGTGGTCCTTCTAAATACAGTTTTTATACAGGCTGGCTCGACCGGTACACTCACTCTCACAGAACTCACATCAGCGTAGGGTAGTTACGCTCTATTCTCTGGGCTGCAATGTCAGAGGTTCCGCCTGCTCGTTTGCCAGCTACTTTTATTTAAAAAATATACGCGAACCGAGATAAAGCTTGAAAGATAATGATGCTGATTTCATTAATATGAATAAAATCGTAAAATGTTATATCTCAAAAAAAAATACAAAATAAGTATTACATTAAATACAAGTATTAAACATATAATTAATTATTTTATTGACTATATTTCCACCCATGGTCATGGTATTAAAATCAAAAAACACTTTAAAAATATTTAAAATTAATTTATTAAGAAAATAGTTATGAACAAACTGACACAAGAACAACACATGTATATATTACACTGATTAAATTTAATAAGCGACTTCAATATTTTTAGGCTGGAAATGTCAACTGTCAAGATCCATTTTGCATTAAAAAAACGAGAAACCGAACGACGCCATTGTTTTTATTCCATTTATTCAATTAAGTCGAAGTGTATTTATTTTGTAAGAAATATATTTAACAATATAATAAAAAGCCGGTCAAGTGCGAGTTGCACTTATATAATAAACATATAAACTTCTTTTAAATATGTTCTTTTGTAAAAGAAACAATACGTAAAAAATTGATGATGAGATGAGATAAGATTGATGAATTCGAATCGCATTGAAGTAATCGGTTTTTTATGACGGTTACTTAAGTAATCGATATTTTTAAGAAGTAGATTCTTAATTTCAACTTTAAAAGAATAATTTAATAATAAATTTAAAATTAAAAATTTTGTTCATTTGGATATTCATTTCATTTATATTGAATATTTAATCGAATCAGTTATATTGACTTTAAAACCAAATTACTAAGCCCATTTTGTTAAAAATTAAATAGGCCTAATCTGGTACGCTTTCAAACATGTTTGTAATTTTTTTTTAATCGGTTACGAAACGGCGTAGTTCTGAGGTAACAGATATTAAACAAAATACAAGCCTCACAAAAAATGCTTTTAGAAATTACTTGTAAATAATTAAAAAAAGCAAAAGTATTAACTATTATTTAAATATAAAAGAAAGACTGCCTCGTCGTCCTTCTATTATATTATTTACTTTAGACATCTTCCGTTTCTCTTTCCCATTCTTCACGTTTCGCTCTAACAGCTGAATGTTGTCCTCTTCGTCTAGAAGCTTCGAGAAGGCGGTTACAATGTCACTTGGTAGCATTTTTGTTTCGTCGGTTAATCTGTCAAGTTTGACAGCAATGGTTGTGCAGGTTTCTGGCGTCAGCTAAAATTTAATAATACCATTCTTCTAATATCATTATTAATAATATCATTCATCTTAATGATATCAACTTTTATAATCAACTTTAATAATTAATAGAAAATAACTCTGTTTTTTGGTTTATAAAAAGTAAGTAAACGAGCAGACATCTGATGTTAAATGATCACGCCGCCAATGTACATTTGTACCATAGAAGCTATTAATGCCAGCTTAATGTGGAGTGAGGCATGAAACATAAAACTTATTAACTTTCTTTTTTATTTTTTTATCTTACTAGCTGACCCCGACTGGTCTGGTCCCGAATTGCAGAATAAAAATAAAGCATTGACTCTTAGGCTCCGCGAATATCCCAGAGTCAGCTAGTTAGATTGATAAAATTAATAAACTTACTTTTAAAATCTTATTGTTAAACTGCTCTAAATCAACTACAACTTCGTCCATTGGATTTCTGGACCTCAGCCATCCGTAGTTGGAAGTTACTGAAGTCCTACGCTGCTGTAACTTCGATTCCAATATTAAGATTTCAATCTAAATAAAAAGATACGCCTGAATAATTTTAATAGCATTTTTTGTTGATTATAAATTGCTAATGTTCTTTTTACAGTATAGTTTCCAATGTACTCGGGTCGCGACCTGGTACCGGACCTTCAAATATAAGGTCCTAATGGAACCAACTTGTTTAGGAAACCGTCAAACATTCTTTTAAATCAATATTTAATTTTTAGAGCGTCTTTTAAAATCGATCAAATAGATTTTTTACGTCTGTCTTCATAGGAAATAAAAAAAAGTTTTAATAATATAAAATAAGTGCATTAAGCATTTGTTTACTAAAATTATATTTAAATATGTACATCTATTTTTATACTTATTTAGTTACGTTTAATGAAAAAAAGTAAGTAGAAACGTTTGCATGAATTATCTCATAAGTTTACTGTCAATACCTTATTTTTGACAGAATTGCAGCTTTCGAACTGCTACCAGTCACCAGACAGTTGTTATCGGATTACAGAGTTATTATAAATCACTTGGGAGAATAAAGTTTTACAAAGGCAAAAATTATAGATCTGTGTTTCTTACGATGAGATAAATGAGACGGAGTTCTACAACAAGTAAGTTTTACCCTCGTAAGTGATATAAAACAACTTCATAACCTTGTAATAGTTACCTAGATAGCTTTACGAAAGCTGAGCACGTCAAAATAAAGGCACCGAATCACTTCCCGAAAATTAGGTGTAAAGCAACGACAAACTTACGTAAATCTTTATGAAAGTCGTGAGAGCATAACTTAAAAGTGTAACTCTTGCCTAAGAACCATACTTACATACTGAATTAAGTCAGATGAGGAGAAATTTTTGCTATTTATTATTGATTTTCCAAACGACATCGTGTTTACTCTCTGAAGGCTATAATATAATAAATACATAACAATCCGCGCTTTATTTAATAAATGTAGATAATATCGAGTGTTTGATAAATTGTATTTAATTTTATTCTCTCTTATTAATTAATATGATAAGTATTTTATCAATTCTAATTCATTTTTATATTAATCTATATTATATTAACCATATTAAATAATTGATAACAATAATATGCATTCTTTGCACTGTGGTAGACACGCGCCTTTTTTTCACTGGGCAAGTGACCAGGGCCCCTCAATGGATAGGGGCCCTTAGTTCCTGCTGGTGTTAATTAATGATTTTGCCTGTCTTAAAATTAGAAGGGTGCATCTATATCATTATAGATTTTTTGGAATATATATATTAATATAATTATCTATTCATTTAATATGATATTTGAATAAATGTAGAAGTTTGTGAATTTACTCTTTATACCTATTTAATCAAAATAGTTCTCTATTAAGGGCCCCCATTATCATGGCATAAGAGCCCCATTAGTGATATACCCAGGGCCTACAATAGGTTAAACGGGCCGGGTGGTAGATCCTGGTGAGAGACTGGAAACCGAAACCACCCCAACTCTTTCTCTACTTTATACCTCATATTTTGCAACTGGCAATGCATTTGTCTCCTCTGGTGCTGTAAATGTTCATGGTGGTGATCACTTAACATTAGGTGACCCACCTGCTTGTTTACCAGATATTTTTATACAAAAAAAACTTTTCCTACTGAATGCCTCAACAGAGACATTATCGCATGGGCATAGATCATCGCTGTTAAGTAGGTGTAACATTTCGTAAGGTTAGTGAGAACCTCTTTTCATATACCTAGACCAGAAATGCATTAGTGTCTCCTTTGGTGCTGCAAATGTCCATGACCACTTAACATCAGGTGTCCCGCCTGGGAGTTTGTCCGCTATTTTTAGCCAACTACGGCAGAACCATTAACCTTATAAATACGCAATGATTTTGGCATGTATGATTTTAAGTAAGTACTTTACTGACACCCAAAAATTACAATTGGAACATAAATAAAACACAGACATAAAACTTTATTTATTTTAATAAATAATTTACTTTTTTATTTGGTGTAGCATATTTATCACAGAAATATGTAAGATAACACGTGCGTGAACTAATTTGACGGGGGAAATAGGGTATAACAGCAGTCTAATCTCAAACGATCAAGAGTACTTTTAACTTTTGACCGCAGACTTTGGACGAAAGTACTTTTAATATAAGTAACGAATACGAAACGCACATAACATATGTACCAATGTAATAACATACGTATGTATAACTTAAAACATGGAATTTGGCGCCCAGAATGCCTATCGCTTTGGACGACGTTGCCAAGCAACCAGCGACTGAGTACGACAGGCGAGAGTATCTTTGGACCAACAAGTCAATTGACGCTGTCAAAGTAGGAAATGGATACAGATTTTTAACGTCAAATTATAGCCATTAACTGAAGAATTGTATTGAACGCCAAATAATATTAACATAACATAGTATATAGTTAAACAATTGCATTGGTATGTAAGATTGAGTTTTACCCGTAGCGTTTTTGTGGTCATATTAAACCTATCCTGAAAAACTATTGGAAGAAATAAATTCTAAGGCGAGAATTACACTTGAAAGTTTTGCTCGCGGACTGTTATAAGATTTACATAAGGAAGATAAGCAATACTGTGTCAAGCCACACGAACTGCATTTTGAGAATGAGAAATTTTTAAAGATGTCAAACCTTAACTAAAATTTGTTTATACGTATATATCGTTTTCTTTTCTATTTTGATAGAAGGTATGATGAATTAAAAGCCGATTGGTATAATAAAAACTTTTATCTAATAATATATTTTTCAAATGTATGAGATTAAGAAAACTTTTTTCCGTATTTATTTGATTTAGACAACTTTGAATTGTGTTAAATACTTGACGCATTATAAGAATACATCGATATCTCCGAATTTGACTTTTTGTGGGTAGACGCATCGCTTATCAGTATCCATAGCTTTGAGGTTACCTTATTTTATATCAATTAAGAGTTGTAGTTATTGTGAGAGCAATTCTTACAAGTGTTAATCTCGCCGAAGAAATATATTCAATAAATAGCAGTATTAACTATATTAAAGATTTTTCCCCAAGCTATTTTATTTCTCCCAAGCCCTATAACAGATTATGTGAATCAGTTTAAAAGTGGTCTAAGCGATATTTTACAAGTTCCGAGGAAACTAATTTAAACGTTTTAATTTTTTACTAGCTGATGCTCGCGACTTTGTCTGTGATGTTTACTTTATATCAGCTTTACGCATGCCAAGTCTCAGCCCGATCGGTTTAAAATTGACAAAGTTTCATACAAACTTTCATACCCTATTTTATCCCCTTGGGAGTAGTATTAATCAAAATCCTTAGCGGATGCCTACGTCATAACATCTATCTGCATGTCGAATTTCAGCCCGATCCGTCCAGTGGTTTGGGCTGTGCGTTGATAGATCACTATGTCAGTCAGTCACCTTTGAGTTATATATATCGCTGGTTTGCAAAAATATCGTATTAATTCAAAATTCTAAAAATTGAACTAAGTATGTCAAAAGACCATAAATCTTTGATGTTTTATCATGAAGAGTTGCGATGATGAATTTTCTGTAAATCAATAAAGTTGTAACATCAAGGGATCGTTTAAATTTTGCAGCTACGCAATTTTACACAAACATTTAATGTGTTAAAGAAATTTAAAAACCCCATTCCCTAAAATTCATCATTTTTAGTTGCATCGATATTCTTGAAAAGCAGCGATATTACAGTTATTTTCTTATCTCGTGTCTATAAATGTTATACATAATAGACAATTTAAGTATTTCATAAGTCATTAAAAATTTCAACTCGGTTTTAACCGAAACCTTACTTAGACCACTTTTGAACGGAGTTATTTTAACTATTAATTATTTAACTTTTTCTTTAATTTCGCTAGAATAAGGCCACATAGCTAGTGATGGGACTAATCTTAATAGGAAAGCAGGTCTAACCGCGTTCAGTATAAAATGTAAGGCATAAAACTTAAACGCGCTGGCCTTAGTAATGTTCTCTTCGAGATGTTTGAAACCGTATATCGATGCTGCGGTAGCGAGTATCGATATGATGAGCGATCTGTTTTTAGTGTTGTGGCGATACCTGCAAAAAGTATTATTAATTTTATTAATTTTGTATTTGTGACACCCGACTCCTGCTTTGCTGATTTTTATTTAGGATTTTAATAAGCCAGTTTTTAGCACATAGCAATATACATCTAACTACACCTACATCTAACTACATCTACTCACTCAGCAAGTGCGAGCATAACTCACAACGCGCAACAGAGCAGTATACATCTAACTACACCTACATCTAGCTACATCGGTCTACATCTACTCACTCAGCGAGTACAAGCGTAGCACACAACGCGTAACAGAGCAGTATACATATAACTACACCTACATCGGTCTACATCTACTCACTCAGCGAGTACGAGCGTAGCACACATCGCGTAACAGAGCAGTATACATCTAACTACACTTACATCTAGCTACATCTATCAACATCTACTCACTCAGCGAGTGCGGGAGTAACACACAATGCGCAACCAAGCAGGTTGGCGGTACATTGTATAAGCGCGAACATTGGGGTTGTCGATACGTGGATACTATCCGGGTTTTCACACCAGCGGAATGCCTGAAAAAATGAGAAAAAAAATATTATTCCACACCCTAGGCAAAGAAATTTGAATGAGAATTAATTTATCACCTTTACGTATAAATTCAAATTCAAAATATATACTCAAGAAGGCTTTTAAAGCGCTTTACAAATTAGTCTTTTAAGTACAAAACCATCAGCTATTCGGAAAGTAGATTCTACCGAGAAGAACCGGCAAGAAACTCAATAGGTCTTCTTTGAAACTAAATGATATATACTAACTACTTTTTACTACTTTATAGAATAAATTATAGATTATGCAATTATTTATGATCAATTAAATATGATAAAATCACAAATCTTATTACAAAATAGGTAAAAGCGAGAATTACAAAAACTAATTAAATAAGTTTTGCTCTCAGACTTTCATAAAATCACCAATCAAATTAACCTTTTTTTTAATTCAATTAACCTTTTGTTAAAATAGAAAAGAAAAGATGCATATATACATCTTCAAACAAAATTATTAAGAACAGTTTTGACATCTTTAGATGCCATTTTCTCAAAATGAAATCCGTGTGGCTTGACACAGTATTGCTTATTTATAAATACTAAATACTCACTAATTTAACTGTAAAGTGTGGATCAACGCCACACAACACGAGGCTATAATAAGTGACAACACTGATCAATATGGCGGCTATGGCACTAACTGTGTGCCATATTACGGCCTGCTTGACCGGCAATGTGGCGTGAGGACCATATCGCCATATGAATGGATCAGTTACATATATGCAGAGAGCTGGAGCTAGGAATAAACCTGAAAAATTTATACTTTATTTATTCTGTCACTTTATAGAATTAAGTCGTTGACATGGTAAATGTAGTGTTACCTATAATTAAGGCCTCTTTTTATAAATGTGTTATGCTGTTTTGTGTATATCTATGAAACGATTGTGTGCGTTGTACCCTTTATAAATAAATACATTTAAAAATGGCTAACAATATATACAGTCAGAACTCCGTCATTTCTAAAACGATTTTGAAAATTCTTCTTTTATTTGAAAGGATATATGGATGCTGATAAGCAATAATGTGTCAACCCACAAAAGTCAAATTTTGAGGTATTGATGTATTTTGATACTACAAAACCTATTTAACGTTATTCAAAAAAAAATCAAGTCATCTAAACTAAATAAGTATGGAAAAAAGTTTCTTAACTAAATGTTTCGAATTTCTGGTGCGTTCCGTATTTTGCAATTTATAAAATATTCTCAAATATTTAAAAACTTATTATCACATAACATATTAAATAAATCTATCTGAGTTTGATTCAATATACATTTTATCAAAATAGAAAAGAAAAGATGAATATATACGTCTTCAAACTTATTAAGAATAGGTTAGACATCTTTACACGCCATTTTCTCAAAATGAAGTTCGTGTGGCTTGACACAGTATTGCTTATCAGCGTCCATATGTACATTCAGATTGGTTCTGTAGAATTTTTATCAAAGTCGGTTCAGTATTTTGTTTTTAAAATCGAATTAACTTTGGAAACGGTCCTCTTGTTTTAAAAAGTCATGTTTTACTTACCATATCTGTACTTGTTACTTTGAATAGGTAATTTCTTTGAGAAATTTTGAATAAATCGATAAAAAGATATCATCCCCCATTACACCCCAAAAATATTATTATATGGACAAAAAGTAGGCTATATCCTTCAAAAAGCACAATCTATCTCTAAATCTCAATTTGTCAAAATTAATTTAGTGGTTAAGTAACATACATTTAGACTTTTGTCTTAAGGTTTTTACATACATTAATGACATTAGAATGACTAGCGTGATGTAATATAGCCTATGATCTACCTCAATAAATGAGCTATCCAACGCAAAAAGAATTATTGAATTTGGATCAGTAGTTTTACAGGGTTACCCTCTACATATCTATAAACAAATTTTACCTCTTAATAACATAAGTATAGATCTGTGTATACACTTACCCAGCAAAGCACCGAGTAGACATTGATGGGGAAAATGTGTGGCCACATACATGCGAGCAAACATCACAGAACTCAGAGCGAACGCAAACAATGGATAAGTTATGTATTTCAACCACCATGGATTCCATTTCCTGAAATATATATACAGAATGAATTTTTAACTCACGGCATGGTAAGTCAAATCTGAATATAGTTTCAGATTTGACTTACCATGCCGTGAAAAAATCTTAAAGGACTCTATGATATTTGTAATTATCTTTAAAAAAAAATCACAAAACTACTTTGTTATTTAGCTGTGTGGGAGGGTACGCCATGCTTGCCTGCTTGTGCTGCATGTGCATGAGCATATATGCGGAGGTGGATGATGCTCACTGCATGATACCAGACAACTGTATATTGTCTCATGCATAACAAAGCAGTTTTGTGATTATTTCTCATGAAAACCCGCAACGTAATGCCAGATTCAATTCAATATGTTATCATTTTAATGTAATTATTATTAGTTTCTTTTTGATATTCTGTCATCAACATAAAGTGATGACTTGCATTCACAGAAAAAAAAATTTATATTCATCGTACATTTAACAGGAAAATGTACAATTTAAACAAAAACTTATCTCACATATTTCATTGAAACGACACTCTTGCTTTTATAACTAAACAATTTCTTTTATCATGAAAGTAATGAAGCCTTTAAACATATACACATAAGCTACAATGATCCTTACCTATCGTTAAAAACATGTGACATCCACATAATAGCAAGTATTAGTACAGACGCAGCGGTGGTTGTATGACCAGAAGGGCTACCAGGGCCAGTTTCACAGCTTTGAGACGTTTGAAGTAAATATGGCCTATTTGTGTTTGAGTAAAATGTTGTTTCTCGTACCCACCAATATGGACGATCTTCGAGCAGCCACCTGAAATGTTAATAATTTAGTAAAGATTACCGATGTGAAGGCCGAGACTGAGACTCAGTCTAGAAAAGGGAAGCTATCATTGAGGCTCAGAATGGACGTCCGTCCTAAAGGTGTCTTCTAGTGAGATAACTCAGCTTAGGACATGGTTGGTGTAGATTAATACAAAATATTTTTTTTTACCATTTTATAACAGCGCTCAGCCAGCCTCCAAACGACATGCACAGTAGTAGTTGAGAAGCAAACACAGAGTCCAAGATGCTGATGATCGGGAATAATATTTCCAAAACATAGTGGGGGTTAGCAAAATGATTGACAATTTCAAAATATCCTGCATAATCTTCGAACCTAATGAAAAAAATACAAATTATTATTAAACATTAATAAATAAGTATTAAAAGTGTATATATAGCTCTAATTAATTTATTTAAAAATATATAACTATTTAGTTACAAAACAAAATTTTCTAAAAAAAAAATAAATATCGTAAAAATTAATATAGTATTCATATTTAAAAAAAAATATTATGGTTATACTCTAGATTGTAACAAGAATAAAGTTTATAATTAAGTTATTTGTTACTATATTGTAAAAACAAATAATCATTATGAAATCATAATTAAAAATAAAGTTTACGTGCATTGCGGCATAATAAATCGATTTACCAATATTGTACCAGTTCAATGCAAGATACGCCGAGCGCGTACAACTGCTCCATATTTACAATATCTATTGAATATTAAGGCAATGTTACATAACCATTTTAATTTATTTTAATTCAGGAAACGGAGAAACTTGAGTAATTTAAACCAAAACAAATCGGTCCATTTGAATGTAATATGTCAGAACGGTCACAGAGTATTGAGACCGACATTGAAAATGACACAGAAATTAAGTTGTTTCAATAATTTTAATAATTTATAATAAATAAATTTATGTATCAAAGTAAATTTTATTTTTACATAGGTAATAATGTTTCATAATATTTTGTTTACAACGTAAAAAAATAACAAAGTATAATCGAGACATCTATCGATATTAGTTGAAAATAAAATTAAAATTAGTTTAGCTATTAACCTGTAGATGGCACTTTATATAAACGTTTTGTAATTCTATTTAATAATAGATGACGCTACAAACATAAAAATGATACTATAAAACTTATTAATTTAATTTAACAGATATAAAAACTGTCGTAGCACAAATTACACCAATTGTTCCTTTGTGCCAATTTCGAGTGGGTATAATTATTAACGACATACAAAGCCGATGGAATTACAAATATTTTTTTAATAAAAATAATATAAAGACACTAGAGACAGAGTTTTGACATTATTTGTTTTGTCACGATATATAATTATTATATCGAAAACCATCCATCTTTTATAATTGAATCTATTCTAATATAAGAAAAAAGTAAAATTTATTTATCTCATTGTTTGTTTGTAGAAGGTAATCTCTGATTCTCTGAAACCACTGGTCCAATTTTAAAAATTAATGGCAATATATATGTGGCTGTTTAGATTAAAATCAAAATATGCTTCATTCAAGTAAGCTATTTTACAAGCACTTTTGAATCGTCATTATAAAAACAAATAAGAAAACAAAAAAAAATTAATCAATTAATTAATTTACCACAGGTTGGGAATGTAGATAGAACCGGCCAGAAACTATAGAAAACTATATATTATATAATATGTTTATAGATGACCTTTTCATGAGAAATCGGTAATGTAAAATGGTTTGATTAGTAAGCGAATAAGTGTGTCTGCACACGGATAACACGGACGCGCGAATTGTTTGGTGAATTTAGAAAATATGTAATTAAAAAATTGAAAACATTGAGGTACTAACGAAAACAGTATTTAACATTTATGTTGTTCAATAATGGTTTGAGCCACTGATATTAGTTATTTTAAGCGATTTTCATCAAAATCGGTTAAGTAGTTTGGTTTTAAAATATTTGCTATGAGTATGTCATTCTAGTAAATTTTTTTTTTTTCGCTTTTTTCTTTCCTTAGAGGGAAAAGGCAAAAGTATTACACCGTACAGCCAAGTCTTTTGTAATTTTTATTCATATTCAATTAAATTGTAAGGCACAAAGCCATATCTTCCGTTTAAATCATTCTAGTAAACGTTTGAAGTCGGACCCACCTTTTTAAAAAGTCTTGTCATAATAATGTGCAACGAAAAAAAAGTTTTAGGTACAGTTTTTTTTTGGTAAACATTGAAGAAGGAAATAAAACAAGAACATTAGATAACCTCATATTTGTCTTTTATATTTAATATTTTACAATGCGCTTACACTAACACATTTATAATGATAAAACATTAAAATCTATGAACACTTAAACCTTACTACAAGAAATATACATTTTTTTTTACAATCCGAAAATCTAATTTCAAAGAAATGCTTTTTTATGAAACCTTTTAAGATGTTATTTACATATTTGAACTTATATCTAATTAATATCAGACTGAAAATGTTTGTCTTAATTGTCATTAAAGTAATAAAAATATTTATATTGCACTTATTAAATAATAAAGTTATTTTTATGTTACTTTGGTTTCCTTATAAAACTTTTTTACACTGTGGCTAGTTTTGACATTAATCTATAATCTGTGGTATGTCAAATTTTGCCGCGCTTTTATCCCTTAAACAGATTAAACATAAAACTATTTGTACACAATGGAATGAATAAAATTTTTTAAATTGTCTTTTATAAATAAAAAAATGGCTTATTTATTTTTACATACTTATCAATAAACGCGTAAAAGAAATTATTTTAAAGTTTTATACTGTCTGTCTAATTTACTGTTATATTATTATGATCACGTTTATTAATAAAATATAATCTAGAGCTATTTTATTAATAATATAAGATATATAAAAGGAAATTTCTACTTTTATTCGATATAATATTAAATAAATTACCTAATGCTTTTAAAAACTTATTTACATATACACAAACATAAACACTATGTCTTTTTACGTAATAATTGATAAAAATTATACAAAGTAGCCGTTTTAAAACATTATTCTGCGTAATAAAACAACGTGTTTTCTCCAGGTGAATATAAAAGCTATGTTAAACACAGAAGAGCAAAAGAAAGCTTATGAATTTCCAGTTATTACAAAAAAACATTAGAATTAATGACGATTTTTCAAGATCTGTTACTTTACTACGATTTTAGACCATTTCGATTATATAAGATTACTATAAAGGTCGATTTTCTTGACTTGATAAAATGCGCGAAATCTTAACGTGATTGTGTTTTGGTCGTTTATTGCTCATAGTGATAGCACGTGCTTAGTTAAGTAATAAGTGATTGACCAGGGGCTAATTATATAGTTATTAACTGACAATTGATTTAAAATTTCTGACAGGTAAAATAGGCGGTTTCGTACTAATATCAGAAATATAGCATGACTAGCAGATGCTCGCGACTTCGTCTGCGATATCTGATGCCTACGTCATAGTAGCCCAATCGGTTTAAAATTGACAAAGTTTCGTACAAACTTTCATCCCCTATTTTATCCCCTTGGGGCTTGAATTAATCAAAATCCTTAGCGGATGCCGTCATAACATCTACCTGCATGCCAAATTTCAGCCCGATCCGTCCAGTGGTTTGGGATGTGCGTTGATCACTATGTTAGTCAGTCACCTTTGAGTTATATATATTTAGATTTGATAGCGATAGATTATCAAAACCCCTCTATGTGGCATAATCGCGTCAGTAAGTTAAGTTAAAATGTGTTTGAAGCTTTAGTTTGAAACGTTGAAATGTATTCGCGAATATGCTTATTATAACGAAAATTAGCAACAAACCAGTAAACTCATAAACTGAATGTAGGAATTCATAAGAGACTCAATTTCAAGCTGATGATTATGAACACTCTCTAGTTTAGACATAAAAGTGAAATTAACTTTAGGCGAGAAATACTTATGAGTTTTGCTTTCAGATTTTCATAAAGATTACATAAGTTATTTATCATTGTTTTACTCCTGAAAGAATTTACTGTCCTATTGACATTAGGTTACAGAGTTGTTTTAAATCGCTCACGAGAATGAAACTTACAAAGGTAATTCTCGTCTTATCTCGCTGTTTTTGATTACGGCGAAATACTTAAACGTCACTTAATTTTAAGCTATCATTAAATCACATTTATCTCTACTAATTGAGATCCGGGATTTAAAATATATTTAAAATTAAGCAACGTTTAAATTTTATCGTGTTCATACTTAACATATTTTGTATATTTTTAATCAATTCTTAAATTAAGTGTTTTAGAAAATACTTATTTATCAACGTTTATGTTAAAGTTCTGATACGCTGGTCGGAGGTTAGTTTCAGCGTTAACTGGGGATGGGGGGGTTGGGGGGATGTAGGGGTATCTGGGGTAAGGGGGATACGGGTAAGGGTAACCCGAGGGTAGTAATTGGGGGTTATGGAAGGGGGGGAGGAGGGCTGGGGAGGGGTAGCCGTAGGGTAAGCCCACTGATGATGCGGCGGCTTGGAGGATGGACGCAGCGAAAGCTGGGTCACTGTATACAGCTGCGTAGGGCCATGCGACGGCTATGCGCTGTCTTTTATCCTTCATTCTACGGTTTTGGAACCATACCTGTTGACAATGAAAAAAAATTGTTAGATATTTGTGTAATACTGTTAAATGAAGGTTAAATAAATAAATCGCAATTAAATAACTCCGATTTGTAACAACGACAAACACAAATATGACTATTTCCAAAGGCTATCAAACTAACAAAATCATTTTATTAAGTGAAAGACAAAACCGTATCTTAAATTAAAAAAAAAAAAACAAAACACGGCACTATAAAGAATCTTTAAAAAAAAACTCGAACCAGGCCAAGAAACGGGTACCAATAAATACCTAATGTGTTATCACTCTGTTTAATTCGCCGATCATTCTTACATTTACAACGATATAACACGACATCGCTAATTACGTCTGTGTATACATTATAATGCTATTATTGAGAAAAAAAACTACAGTTTGCGAAATACTTAAGACTATAGGTACTAATGATCCGCCCCGGTTTCGCATGAGCGATTTGGCTGCTATATGGACGCTGATAAGCAATAATGTGTTAACCCACAAAAAGTCAAATTCAAAAAGTCAAAAGGTATTGATGTATTTTCATACTGCGTCACATATTTGACATTATTTAAAAAAAGTCATATAAATTAAATAAGTACGGAAAAAAGTTTCTTAATATAATGTTTCGAATTTCAAATGCGTTCCATATTTTGCAATTTATACGATACTCTCACATATTTGAAAAACTTTTGTTTAGATAACACATTAAGTATATCACTCTGCTTTTAATTAATTGTCAAAATATAAAAGAAACGACTGGTATATACTTCTTGAAACAAATTTATAAAAAATAGGTTTGACATCTTTAGGGCGCTATTTTCTCAAAATAAAATTCGAGTGACTTGACACATTATTGCTTATCGCCGTTCAAATAATGTTTTTTGCTCACAACGATTGAGACTTAAAAAAAAACTAGCTTAAAGACAAAAAAATTTAAATAATTTTAAATATTAAATTAAATAATTCAGGCGTGACAAACAGACGTAAATTTTCATTTATAATATTATTATAAAATATTAAGGACGAATCAACTTCAGCATGTGCTTAAAACAAAACAAATATTCCCAGTAAAATTAAACGCCATCTTGAAATCATTAAACAGTTATGACCAACAACAAAGTAAGCCCTTGGAAACCTTTAAAACGTCTTTTGTGCGAATGTAAAGAAAGACGTGCTAATTGGCGGGAATTTTGCGGTGAAACGCAAAATGGCGGACTTTCAGTTGCATCATAGACAAGATTATTACCTTTTAAAAGTAAGAACTGACACTTAAAAGTCTTAAATACAATATTTGCTATGTTTTTAACGTTTACATACCTAACGTGTAACTTAAATGTGGTTCCAATAGATTTAGTTGTGTGTATCGTTATAAACACAAGCATCGTCATAGATGCTATGTTTAAAACATAAAAGCATAGCCATGAAAAACAAAAATATTAAGAAATAAAACTAATTTTAATGTCATATTATATATTTTGTCATTTCAGAGATTCTATTCAAGATTTTTATTTAAATCTGTATAAATAGCAAAAGCTAAGAAATTCATTCATTTTTAAATTCTCATGTGCCCTTTTTTTAAATAAACAACCTAATAATAAATTTAATCGATTCGTATGTTTTTAACACATTCCTCCGAAACTAAAGTTAAAATATTCAATAAATTTCTGGGTCTTTTATATCGTCATAAAACATCATCACAATAAACAAACACACGAAAAATCCGACTTTACAACGCATCAAATGGTAGCCGCGGCTTAATTTAATAGTTTTTAATTGGTATAATCTCGCCATAAAACAGCTGCCCGACCATAGACGACCGATAAACTCTTCATACAGACACTTTATTGACTTTCAATACGGATTACTTACATTAATATCTTTTATGAAAGTAATATTTATTTAAAATTAAAAAAATATATAATTATATAAAGTATAAATTTAAAAAAATAATATAAAATGAAAAAAAAAAACAAAAGTCAACACATCCTTTTTTCATCACACAATATTTGTCTATGGTTATAACGATTTTTTTTTAATCTCGAACCTTCTTTCGGCATTAATGTTCATTAGCGTCGTACAGCTACTGAATAATTCGGTCGGTTTCTTTTATTAATGCATATCAACAAATTAGCGTGAATGTAAAATTCGAATGAGCCATAAACACGGTTTTTTTTACCGACGGTTTTCTTTTTTTTTTTAGTGGAAGTGATAATTGACATTATGACTGGACAGACCATGTTTACGGCGGATTTGAATTTAAATTGGCGTACGGTATTTGAATTTGGAATTAATTATGTTTATTAGCTAGATAAAAGATATTCTTTAACGTAATGCTAATGTAAATTATATTATTAATTTTAAAAATCGAATAAAATATAATTTATAACGACACTGCTTAATTGTCTTATTTTTCTAATTGAAATAAGAACGCGGCGAGTTAATAAACTCGAATGTAATATAACATTTGCTTATTAATCTGCACAAATTAAAAAAAAAACTATATCCAAAAACCGATCACACATTGTACGAAATTTTCAAACTATTGTTATATAATTCGAAATTCGTATTGATCGCTTCACACGTCGGTACCATTGCGAATTAGCGAACAGCCATAAATTGTTCGTGATGGAAATTATTGAGATTCTAATTGAAGCATCATACTGTACTCGTAAAACGCTAAATGAGCTCGTATTAGACATAGGCCGTGGATACATTTGCTGTAACTTAAATTAATCTATAGTACACTAATATAATAAAGAGCGCGAATTTCGTACATGTAAACTGCGGAACCACTGATCGTATATTAAAAATTATGGTACTATTTAAGAAGTATAATACGCTAGATAATCATAGACTATATTTTATGTAAAGATGAGTATTATTTTGAAATAAAGCCTGCATTAACGCGAGTGACACCGCGAGGAAAAGAGAGTCTATACTAATATTATAAAGAGATAATTTGTGTTTGTAAGTTTGTGTGTAGGGGTAAATGTCTGAAATCACTGATGCGATTAGAATAATTATTTGTGCGTTACATTGGCCGTTTATCGAGAAAGGCTATATTACTCATTCTAGGGCTCATACGAGCACATAAAAAAAATAGCAATCTGCACTCTTTCTGTATATAAGTGCGAAAATTCATACTCTTCAGTCCGCGCAATTTTCTTAAAAATTCAAAGTTTTGCTCTACGTAGACATCAGCTATATAATGTACGCCGAAATAAAATCACTTTGCTGGCCATAGCATTTAAATTTATCCTTTTAAACGATTGACTAGCTTAAGTGATATTAATAGAAAATACTATTTTATTGATAACACTAAAATTTAACCAGAGTAAACGGATTTTTTAGGTTAAAGAGAGTTTTCTCTTTAAGTCTTCATCTAATTTTCAATAATTATTACCTAAATCCAAATTTCGACTAATGCTAACACTTATAGATATGAACGAATCGAAGTACGTTTATATGAAGCCTTTGATGACGTGACTCATTGGTTATACAAAGTGATATTAACATGTCATAGAGTTGTCATGTTACGAAAACGTCTGTCCGTCTTGATGTTATGAACGGAGCCTTTATTCGGGTCACGACGTGGGCGGGTTCAGTTTCAAAACGTAGGTATTACAGTTGTGTAAAATATAATGAAAATGAACGTAGGAGCGAAGGTTGTGAAGGAATTTAATAGTACTAATTTTGATTTGGCACTTTTAACATTAAATGACATAATAGAAAAAAATAGTAACTAGCTACTTTAGATCTTATATACGTATAATATTTGAGGTAAGCTGTATTTATATAGGTGTTAATATCGCCTACAGTGCAAATGTCCATGAGCGGCGGTGATCACTTAACCTCAGGTGTCTCATCTGCTCGTTTGCCAGATTTTTATAAAAAAAATCTTTATAATCCGTTTATTGAGGAAGATTAAGAGCCTATATGGCTAGACATTGGTAGATGTATTTTTCACACACTATCATTTTGCCAAATCGCGTTTCTCGATCTGCCCTCAATATAATATATCTAACAGAAATCTTACAATGTACCGCAACGCTTTAAATATGGAATTCTTTTTTAATAGAAAAAATATAATCCTTAAAATTTAAACGTCACTGGTTATCATAGACAATTTACCTTGATTGTAGACTCGGGTAATTGCAGCTGTGCAGCCAGTTCACATCTCCTCGGTCGGGAGACGTAGTTCTCCTTCATGAATTCTTTTTCCAAACGCGCCAATTGTTCCCTTGTGAATGCTGTGCGATATCTCCTGAACGAAAAAAAATATATATTGATAGTTATGTTAAGGACATTTATGTCTACAATTAACGTATATATAGTCATTTGAACTTCAGCCTAATTTTTTTAATATTTATTTATTTTTGGTTGTATTAAATAATAACTCAATGCAATTTAGTTATCAAAATATATATATTTTTTAATGTAAAAGATTGTTGATAATAATAATTTTACCTAATATTCGGATCTGGAGCTGAATTGCTTGTGTTCATCGGTTCCGACTGAGGGCTCAAGGATTCTGTGGTCAAAAAAAAAATATTTAATTTAAATTGAAATATAAAAATTGAATTTCGACTAATTGTTTTATTAATCATAATCAATATTATGGTATGAAATGCATTTTTTTATTTTCAATTTTTAGTTAAAACCTTTTTTTCTTATTCTATTTCCCTCGAGCAAAGATACTGATGTATACAGATTATAAATATGTTATACAGATAAAAATATAAAAATAAACATATTAATAACGAACATTATTTATAATTAACAACAATTCAATACTTTAAAGCAGAGTATACTTATCTCTTCAAAGGAACTTAAAGGGTTATAAGTAGTACTCAAGGCGGCGACTTTAAATGAACTTATCTTAATTACTGTTTTGTCTAGACATCAGCTACTTGTATTAAGGAATACTTAATCCTCCCTTTATATAGGGGATGATGTAGTTTAACTTAATTTTATTTTATAAAAGTGCCTTTGTGATTTTTTTTTTCTCGAAACACTGTGTGCAGAAAACTAAATATTTATCCAGTTTACTAATTAATAAATCGGTAATCCCTTGAGTTTTGTTGCAAAATTTACGAAAGGGAGTTTATTAGATATCAAAACCACGCGATAAACAAATAATTAACGCCAAAAAGGGACATAAATTTACGATTTCTTATTACCAAATTTGATAAATCACACATTCTTTATAATAATTTTATGTTTCTTCTTCTTATGTATATTTAGATTTTTTATTGTCTTGAAAGTTAAAGATTCGTTAATAAATTTAAAAGACCTTATATATTTTCACTTTAACAATATTAAAATTTTTATTTAAATACGAAATAAACTTTTACACATGGCAATACAATTAAAAAAAGGCATTAATTAATTTACAATAGCGGCGTTCGATTCACGAACATTTAAAACTTAATCACAAAGATTGACTTATCATAAAACTACCACCAGTAGTCGGAGGTGTTAATTGCACCAGAGTTTCAAAAACCGTACATTAACACAGAACAAACACAAATAATGGTATAATTAAATATTTTCCCATGCTTTCTGTTATAAGTATTTTACAAAAGCACCGAACTCAGAGCGAAATAAAGAAAAAAAAAACAAAAACCGCCGACTTTACAAATCTGATTAGTCGTTGAAGTGGTTCTAAATTTAAAAAGGGCGCGCCGTTATTGACACTGGCCGTTGGATGCTTTCAAGTCACGTTTATTGTCTATGTTCGTAATGGCGGCGTGATTAAGACGTTCGATTGTCATTTCCGGTAATTCTAATTTGTGCTATTTTAAATATATTTTTTTTGGAACTTATTTAGCAATTACTAATGATCGCATTCAATACATCTATGACATTTATTATTTGCATTATTTTTAAATCAAATTCTATTTTTGGAATTTTGCCTATTGTTGGCTAATCTAATTATAAAAACATTTAAACCACAGACATTATACTCTTTAACGCAGACGCATAAAAAGAAACATCATCATAGAATATTTATTGCGTGTAGCGCTTGAAATAATGTTTTTTTTTTTACATCTCACCACTTGAAATGTTCCCATGCTGGGTGGCGACAGATCACTTAAACAATTCGCATAGTCTAGCCTTACTTCCTTTTTGTAAAACAGCATGCAACCTCTTTAGTCGGATCTCTTTGCTGTCGTGGCGTGTGTCTTACGAAAAAAGAAAAAAAAACATGTCATAGACAATTTTAAACGCTTCCTGAATTAGCTTCCGTTCGGTTCGAATGTTATTTTTATAACTGGCGACATGAAATGCGTTTTATAATTGGATTTTAAGAGCAATTAGTATGACATTTTAATTGGTTTGTAAAAAAAGTTAAGTGGGTCGTCATATGTTGGGTTCTTTATAACGTGACGTTATATATTAGGTTTTCGACCAACTTTTAATATGGAGGTAATCGACTCGACTGAGTTTATATAACCGATTAAAAAAAATAGAGGTTCTATATTAGATTAGTATTTGGTGTTTGTTTACTAATTTTTCCGCTGATTGTGGATTGATTTTAAAACTTTTTTTAAATAGATTTATTAGTATTTACAAGAAAATTAAAAAACTAAAAAACACTATGAAATAAATATCTATACCTTTTTTGAAGTCGATTTAAAACTGTCGTTCTCTTTTTAAATACCTACTATATTTCAATTGCGACCATAATCTTGTTGACGAGTTGCCATATCAAAAAATTATCAAGTCTTCGTATAAGTATGCACGTATATGTTAACATACCATTTAAAAACTCCATGTATTTCAAATCGTTTCGTAACCGCGCAGTCATTGTTTCAACATACGCTAATTGACGGACAAACTTACGACCGTAAACTTAAAAGATTGTTAGGGCGATGACATACAGTAGTTTTTAAGATATTGTTTTGTGTTATCTGTACATTTTAAGATTAATCTATACATAACAAGCTTGTACCGTGATGCTAATCTATAATATTATAAAGAAAAATTTGTTTGTAAGTTTGTATTTAGGGGTTACAGAAACTACTGATCCGAATTGAAAAATTATTTTGCGTTTAATGGCCCATTTATTGAAGAAGGTTATATTGTATATGTTCCATTCCGTCCAGATTTGAGTTAGAAATGGTGTAACCGACTTTTTATATATATAAGACAACTCATACCAATTTTGTCTCACATATAGTTATTACGATAGAAAAGATAACTAAGCTAGGATTTTTTCAAATATTACCCTTGAAAAGGTATAACCATTGTTCAAGTGAAGCCGCTGGCAAAAACTAATATTATATTAAAGTTACTAAAAAGCCTTGCATCACCTTATAGTATATATAAGTATTTCTATAAAAATTTAACTACTTCAGCGAAATAATCATATATTTATTAGCCATTGTACCCTGACCTACATAATTGCAATGACAATAAAATGGCTCGCAATTTAAGTACTTATTACGAATATAGTAAAGGTTATTTTCATGTTATTGACTTTAAGCCCAATAAGCACATTATTAGGACGTTACGAAATAGCGTTTTTGTTTCATTATCGCTTTTCAATGTAACTTTATTATTTAGTAGCTGCTCCTCGCCGTTTAATACTTCGCTTCGGTGAATCGTAGCGTGATGTAATATAGCCTATAAATTTCGTCAATGAACAGTCCGACCAATTCAAAAATATTTTTTTAAATCGGATCAGCACTTTCACAGATTACTCACTACATACAAACATACATGCATGTTGGTATGCAATCCCCTATATACCTAATAGTAATATAGAAGATTAGCTTTTGTTCACGGCGTTGCTCGTTTTAATGTAGATTTTGTTTTAAAATATATGTAAAAATAAAATATAATTTTTAATAGTTGCAGCGGTTCCGGAGATAACTTCAAAAATACAAAATTCGCTCTCTATTATTATTACGGATTATGCCTTTATACAGAACAATAGTTATTTTATCAGTAGATAAATAATAGTAGGCAGTCAATTCTTTTATTATCTGTGTAGATTATTCGAATAATAATTTGTGACTTTAAAAGTTTCGTCATCGAACGGTTAAATTAAAAAACATTCCATTTTAAATAAATGAATTCTTAAACTTATCTAATTAAAACAACAATTAAACAAACACGAAGCGATCGCATTACAACTGGACACATAAAATCGATAATCCCCACCGATTTCGATCGCTTAATCGGCTAAACCGATTACCTTTACTAAATGGTTAATTAATAGTGGCACCGGTCAATTCGGATACCAAATAGCCCTTGTAATGGCCGTAAAGCGATTGCCATTCATTAACAATTGGAATCGGAATGGCGCCCTTCGCACACGCACGCCACGCGTCGTATATTGTAACGTAATTGCCGCCATGTTTATTGTCTATGACACGGTGTGACGGTTACAGTTGATTTGAAATTGGAACGTTAATTTCTTTTTGATTTTCAGTTTAGATAAGGATTTGTGTGTATTTATTTGTTGTCGAGAAAGCATGTTGGGAAATAAATATGTTAAACCTTTTTTTTAGCTAAGATTTGCTGTTCTTACCAAATTTTCTTAACAATTACAATGCATTATACTGGTCAGCATTAATAAAATAATTAGCGCCCGTCGTGATATTACTTGTATGAAATTTTCATAATTTCTAGTTTCAGCGCTTTTATTAGTCGTACCGCGATATTATAAAGCCTATACTTACCTATACCTTAACACCTCCCTTAGTAAAAGGATTTCTAATGCAATATTTATTTCTCTAAATCATACATTTCCAAACTCTTCATCTATATATGATATTATCTTAACCAATTTATAATAAACAGAGAGCAAATTCTGTATATACGTATTAAACTCCGGAACCCCTGAACCTATTCTAAGAATTATGCTACCATTAAACGTAATTATTCTAGATGATCATAGATTTAAAATAAAATTATCTTTATCACGAGCAAAACAAAAGCAAGTTATCTATATTAATCTAGAAGTTGTGACAATTTTCTCATAAAAAAAAATAAATCTTAAAAAAAATTATCATCCCCATAGAATTAAAACAATTCACTGTAAGCAAAGCAAAACATTTGCCGAGCAATTATCCAATGTAGAACCAATTACACGGTGTCATCCCCCAGTAGCTCCCCTAAACCAATTTTGATAATAAAATCCGCATCCACTACTCGGCAACAATGTAATGAAGATAAATATCTCCGCAGGGAGCGCACGATAAAAACAGAATCAGTTTAAGCTCGATTGACGAGACTTACTGCCCTTCTGACGTGCAATTAAAAGGGTACGCTCCGAAATACAATGCATTATGCTGGTCAGCCTTAATGACATGCATTGAAGGCTCACGTCTTGCTAAACGTACAAAAATACATATATAACTATAGATATATTGCGTTCGTACTTTTTAACGTTAATCTGTATTCATTTTCATCTTATCAAGCTTGTTAATTGTCTTATTAAAGATACTCTCGCCCGTCATAGTAAGTCGCTGCTTGCTAGGCAACGTCGTCTAAAGTGTTCGGCACTTTAAGTGCCAAAATCCTGATGAAATTATAGGTTTAAAGATATCTATACTTAGTTATACAATATCATTGATCATTTAGATATTTTTTACGATATTTTTACAATCAAGATAGAAGATAGAAGACGATCTAAATTACATAAGTTCCAAGGGAACGCGGATCGGTATAAAAATTTCACACCCAAAATGGCCTTCTGTCAAATTTTGGCGGTAAATCCACCCGCTATTGTCTATGGCCGTTAGAAGTTTAAATGACTGTCATGGCCGATTGACTTTTAACGACAGATGTGGTCAATTTGTGTGATTTTATTGTATCTTAATTGGTTTAAATGTGTCCATTACGACGAATGGTTTAGATATTTTTTATTATATTTTGTTTAACAATGTTAGGATGTAGAACATTTAATGTGGTCTATATACTATAGTTGTATATATTGTTACGTTCATGCTATTTAACGCAAAAAATCTGTACTTTTCTTTTTTTTTAATCTCAAAAATCTCAAATTCAAAATAATTCGCGGCTGTAAAATATTTTTTTCTCTTTGCACGTACAATTTTTTATAGTTTTATAACTCGAAAATTTTAAGAGCAATTTAAGTATTTATAATAATCTAAAGGTAACGACACACTTTACGGGTGTAACGGTAAAACACAAACTAATAGATATTAGCCAATAAACATACAACAATAGTTAAAAACAGTATACCGCCGGTATCTTTCAAAGCTATGTCATAATTGCTTTACAATATACATAAAAAAATGGTAAATATTTTAAGCATACTTATTTAGAGGAGAGTAACGTCGAAAATCCCTTGACACCGGTATCTTTAAGGTACCTGCAGTTTTGTTTACAAAACAGTTTATTGTATGGGGTTTTTGGTAGGTAATTATGGATAACTGTAAGTGTTAATGGGAGTTTTGGTCATAGTATATGTTGTAGAAAAGTATAGCGTTTGTAGTTGTGCCGACTCATGCAGATATATTATCTACATAAATACAATTAATTAATTAATGTTACATACATTACACACACACGTTTGAATACAGAACAGTTGCAGTTATTTGTTTGATTCATTTGTTTCTTTTTGTGCTTGTTATTGTAAGTATGAAAGAAAGTGTATCATAAATCATACGAAAGAATTTGAGTTAGAAAATCTTTGTATAAAATTTTAGTAAACTTTAATTAGTAGTTACATCCCTACGAAGCTGGGACAAGCAGCTAGTGTAATAAAAATATACACACTAATGACCCTAGTAATGGTAATATATACCTATGTAAAATTGTGTATCTATTTAAATATAGTAACATATACAGTTTGAGAAATCGTAAAAACTAATTCAATTTCTATTATATTTATTTCCATATAGGCAGTTATTTAATAAATAATTTTAGGTTTAGACCAAAAACGTTTAGGCGTAAGTGAGAACTATTTTAAGAAGTGCCATTTAAGAGGCATATCTAATATAATTCACACACATATCCATAAATCTTAAATTATATATGCAATCACTATATAAAATTAAGGAATCTTGTTTACTTATGTATTAGTATAGGGCATCCGACAAAATGAGGTATGAGTAGGTGTACACAATAAATTCTAATTAAAAAAAAAAAAGAAATATACCTTTAGTCTTAGGTGAGGAAGGAGGCGTATGAATAACATCACTATACACATGTGTCTTTGCCATTATATCCGACGATAGATTTCCCAACTTACGCTCAATCGAAAAATTCTCAAACGAATTCATTGTAATTAAAAAAAAAAGAAAAACTAAAGAATAAAAACACTGGCAGCTAGCGCGCTGAAAAAGTAAACTGTCACTGTAAATGTGAGTGTGAAACGCTTCGATTCACACACACAAACGTTTCTGTAAACTGGCCTGTATTGTCAAAGTGCTAAGGACATAAGTGGCTTACGTCAGGCCGTGGTTAACTCTACTAAAAATCCATAATTCGTCAGCCAATAACGTGGCCCGTTTCTCTCCCCACCATTGAAGGCGGGGCCGGTATGATACACCCGTCCCTTTCGCTCACGAGCTTTCACGTTACGAGCTTAATTCGCGTAAACGCTTTAAGCTCGTTCCAGACTTGCGTTTTGGTTTATTGTTTCACTTTATTGTGTTAGGTTTTGCTCTTAATTTTGATTTTTGGTCATTTTATTGTCTACAAAACTTTTTTCTTACTATGAAATACATTTTAGTATATCAACTATATGCGAAACATACATACATAAATATAATTATTATAAAATAGAGACAATAGCAAAACTACAAAAAAAACGGAAAAATCATCACACAATCTACATAACGACGAAAAAATCTATAAGATCACATAAAAACTTATTCGTATCTATTAAAATTTACACAATTTTTTTAATCACATTCATATTGTTTTTGTTTTCTTTATGTAAATAAAGCTAAATAATAAATGTTAATAATATTTTTTTCACACCTCCTTAATATCAATAAACCGTCAAGCGTGCACCTGCCCTAACAATTTAACCCCGCTCATCTCATTTTAATCTCCCAGCATCATCGGGCGTTATTACTCGGCGGGAGTTATTAATACGTTATAACACCTTCGATGAATTGTTTTATTAACTGCTCGGCTGAGATAAAATCTATAATTCTAGATTTTATCGACCACTTTACAATGTTCGATGCGTTTATTTAATAACTTGCTTGCGATTTCTGTAGATTTTGTTGTGTCTAAGTCTAAAATAATTTAGATGTTTTATTCTCGAGAACAATATGGAACAACTTAGTAACCTAGTAACATATACCTACGACGTAATTAGTTACGAAGGCTGTGTATGCCAAAAGTAAAGTACTGACAGTAAATTCCTTCAGGTGTAAAGCAATGAGAAATAATTGTAGATGTTTATGAAAGTATGTGAGCAAAACTTATACTATCATACTACAAAAGACGCATTAAAACCATGTTCAACACGTGTCTAGCTAAACAGTGTTTAAAGATTAAACATTGCTTAAAATATCATATAAATTGCTCAACAGCGAATAAACTCATAAAAAAACTTATTGATAAAATGTTATACGTTACATTTGACAGCTGAAATAGGTTTTAGACATCTATTAAACTGACTTAAACGTATGTAAATCTATATCTAAACCATGTTTAACTCAAAACTGTGCTTAGACGCGGATTTGTAGTACGGATTTTTTTAAACACGCGTTTAACGTCTGTTTAAATCTTTTGTAGTAAGGCAGATAAGTAATTCTCGGCTTATACTTATTTTTGTTACAAGGGTGCGGAGTTGTTTCATATCAGTTATGAGAGAATAACTTTCAAATGCAATTCTCGCCAAAAGCAATGATATCTTTATGAAGTCTGAGAGCAAAACTTATAAGAGTAATTCCCGCCTCATTATTTTTCAATTGTAAATATTATGACAAGTTTTAAATCAAAATGTTTGAAATTCGAACGGAAAAGTAAAAAAAATTGGCTTCAAAATATCCCTATAAAAATTTTAGTACGTCTTGTGTTTGGTACATATAGATGGGGATTAATTGAGCAACTATCCCATAATATGTGCTTGCTTAGCTACGTAAGTATCAAGTATTGCCAAAGAGCGATGTAGGTGTGATGTTGTTATAACTAAATAATATAATCTTAATTAATTATATAAAAACTGTCTTTATGTTATAAATATAAAAAACTTATTAATTAATAAAAGAAAATGTTACTTAAAACTCTTTGTAATAAAAGAATAAATCGTTTATCAAATTTAAATTATGTTTATACTTTTATTTATTAAGTCTATAAATCTAATATTTTATCGTTATAATAAACGAAAGTAAAAAACGTAACTAAATCTAAAATCTATGCTATTATTTATCGATTTTAACAGCTTAATTTCTACAGTTGTTCTAAATATTCAAAACGTTTCTTAGTAAAAGTCAAATTACAATAACTTAGAAGTAATAAAAACCGAAATATTAAAATAGACTAGGAGCAATAAAAGAGAAATTTCAACCAATATCCATTGTAAAACTGGCCACAATAAACCACTCCATAATTGAGCAAAGGACTGTGTACCAAACATGAAAAAATGTAATTGTTCTGTCCCCATTGTCCATGATCGCTTGTTTTGGCGGTAAATTTGACAGATATCAAGCTGTGTCAAAATGGCGGACATGTATTATGATGAAACGTATTTGTTTAAACAAATTGCTACTGGATGGGACGGTTGCTTATTGTAAATTAAAGCGTTAATTCTTTTTGTTTTCTTCCGAAAACTATACGCTAGCGAACTAAAATGCTTAAGTGCAAAAAAGTATATAACAAAAAGAGTGGTTATTGGAGACGACTTATCGACTGATATTTGATATTTTCAGGAAGTTGTTCAGTAAAACATATTCTAAATACAGTCATGAGTCAAAATCGTTTTGAATTTGGATATATATAATTTAAATGCCTTGCGAAAAGTTCCAAGACTTTTGTTCACGGTGGACTTAATGAACTAGTCGTTAAAATTTCAATTATATTATATAACTATAGATATTCTATAAGCTAATGGATTTTGGCACATTTAATGCCGATTACTTGGGACGACGTTGCCTAGCAACTAAGTATGACAGTAACTTTGAGACAAAAAGTCAATTGACGAACTTATTGGGAATATGTACAGATTTTTAATGTCAATTAAATTTAACGTAACATCTATATATTAATACGTCAAGGAAAAACCTTGTACCTTTTTTTACGAAAATTGCGCCGACGGAGTATGAAGCTTCGCACACTTATGGAGATGGAGTGCAAAATGATAACATTTTTTATCTAAAATGCGTGTATGCAAATGCAAAAAATCAATAAAAAAAAACATTACACATCCTGCATTTGATATATACGCATAAACTCAAACTTTTAATATATATTATTATCAGCTTGGTTATTGGTAATTTAGAGAGTTTAAAACATTTTAAACATAATAAAGAATAGGTTACACATCTTTAGACGCCATTTCCTCAAAATGAAGTCAGTGTGGCTTGACACAGTATTGCTTATCAGCGTCCAATTATAATTACATAAATGGACGCTGATAAGCAATACTGTGTCAAGTCACACGGACTTCATTTTAAGAAAACGGCGTCGAAAGATGTCAAACCTATTCTTAATAATTATGCTTGAAGCAGTACACAAAACTTTTTGAATAATGTTAAATAGATGATGCAATATCAAAATACGTCAATATCTCTGAATTTGACTTTTTGTGGGTTAACACATTTTTGCTTATCAGCATCCAATTATGAAAAGCAAAATGTAACACGGAATAATGTCATAGCATAAAAGGACCGTTTATACACCTAGGTATAATATAATCTTCTTTATTAATGTATTATATCTACTACTCGTAATTACATCTCAAGGGATTTACTGTTGTAAGTTACTTTAAATAGTTATTGGATATAAGTATTTTTTTTAATTTCTTGGAAATCCTGTTGGTTTTTCAATATAATAAAAAGAACAGTAAGTTTTGCGGTTTTCATCGTCATATCGTGGTTGTGTTATAACAATTATCTACACAATATTATAAAGAGGAAAGATTTGGTTGATTGTTTGCATTGAATATGCTCCTAAAATCTAAGACCTATTTGAAAAAACTATCGAACATTAGTATCCTACATTATCCTTTATGAAAACATGTAGGTGAGAAAATGTAACTAAAAATGAGATCTATATGAAAACTTCTATAATGTAACCCAAGAGTAAAAATTGCTAAATAAAAATCACTATATCGCGTACGCATCGGAATCTATTGATAATAGAGCAAAGTGATGTACTACAGTTTTATCGAAGATGTCAATATTTCGAAAAAACCCGAAATACCATACCTCTGCCTGATTAACGTAGGTAAAAACTATACAACACTATGTAATTTATTTTTTTTACTAAATACCTACCCGTGCGAAGTCGAAGCGAGCCGCTAATGAATGGTAAATCTCTTTAAAACGAATTAAAAAAAACCGTTACATCGTTATTACAAACAGATTAAAAATTTCACTAAATAATGTTTTCCTTTTTACTTTCATTCAAAAGAAATATCAAACTTTATGGCCGTGTAATTATATAAATTACATCTGTAGTTAAAACTATGACCGTCGGCCCTTTGAAAGTACAATACTGTCGTTAAATATTTACCGCTACGTTTCAAGTCAGTGATTTCACAAAGGGAATGCCGATTTTTTATATGCAGTTAAATTGCTGTTTTTCTTGGTCATCGCTTTTCATGTACAGATTATGTTGTAAATGACAGTATTTAGTATATATTCACTTATTCATAATTATATTATAGGTATATATAGTATCATATTTAATAATATCATTATTTAAAATAACCGTAAATTTTTTATAGAGATAAAACGTATGTAAAGCTTTTAGAATCAATTTAATATTTTAAAAAAAATATTTTGCTTAACTTAAATGATAAATATACACATATAATAGATACTGATTGACCAAAGATATTACTTTTTTTTTTCAATAGTAATACAAAATTGAAACATAAAAATAAAATTGCCGTCGGCGTTGAATATTTATAATCAAGTAACCTAGAATGCAGAGCTTAAAAAAAAAAAATCTTACCATGTGGCCTATCATCAGCACCATCGCTGTCCACCTCGCTCCTAACACTACCAGGACTCGCCCTCTTCAAGTCTTCACCGCCCTGACCTTCAGGGTACCCACTTCCCATTACCCTTTTATCATACGACATGAAAAACGGAAAATTCGGTACTCGATTCTGTTGGAAATAGTACCCCATCTTTCCCTCCCTAACTTTCAAATCTTCATCTTCAGAATGCTCGTTATTAAAATCGCCAATCGTATTTTCGATATCGATTTCCGGCGACCGACGGTCGCTGAGACCGACAATCGATTCGATCGAGAAGTTTTTAGGCGGTATCTTGGTCTGCATCTTGCTTATTTCTGATTCCATCACTCGATATATCGATTCCCCCAATCACTACACGCACTGGCCACTAACACAGTTTGAATTTCGAACGTCCGTATCTGACAGATCCCTGATGAGTTTTGTGGAATCTGTAGAGATTGTGAATAACCACGCCTTCTAGTGGGGGAGTTGACTATAGAAATTTCATTACAACTTACTTTCAACCTTGTTGCTTAAGTACTAAAGTACATTTTAAAATGCTGTCTTTATTAAATAGACATTGAAAAAAAGATATTAAAGCATTTTGAACTTTAAAATGAAGGTCGTAAAGTAGGCTTTATTGATTTACAACAAAGCAATATAATTGCACGTAATCTGTTGTGGTTTTCAGTGAAAAAATGAGGCTTTTTTCATACTAAGACTTCATTATCTTGTAACGTCTTTTTTACATTCTACGATCCGTCGATGACTTTGTTTTTTTTTAGTGAATGAATACTTTTTACTGCCTTTAACGGACATGGGAAACCAAAAAGGTTTTATATACTTTACAGAAAATGGGTTGTTTCAAAAGGTGATATATTAAGCTTGAAAATTCCTAAATTTGTAATATTTTATGTTTTAAAAGCTATTCGGATAGAATATTAAAATATAATGCTATGTATTTAAAATTGAAAATATTAATTTTTTTATGTATTTATATGTTTTCGCTATAGGATAAATAAAGTCTATGTATCTATGAGGTAGTCAAGAAATTAAGATGCCTATTGTAATTTTCACCCAAATTAAACTGTTACAGGATGAAAAAATAACAAACATGCACACTTACTTAAATATAGAAACTCATATTTAACTAGTGCTTTTTAAACAACTACCAACAGATAAGCTAATAAAATGGCCATACTTTCTAATTGACGTCAATGCGTCACAGATAAAACATCGCCTCTAATTAACATGTCACCGACGCTATAAACGGGACTTTATTAGCCGGTGAAGCTATATGTCTTAATTTTCTTCATCTAACTTATATCTATTATAAAAAAAAAATCAATGTGTTTTTGTTCGTATTTTAAATTGTCAACTAATAACATTTTATAGCTAAAGATATGTTAAAAGCTAAAATCAAAATATACTGTAATCAAGAACGCTTAAATTGAGGAAAAGCTACCACCGGTTCGGAATGTAGACTCTACTGAGGAGGACCGGCAAGGAACTCGATAGGTACTCTTTTAAAAGTTTTACAATAGGTACATTTACGACTTAAAAATATAAATTACCAATATATAATTGGATGCTGATAAGCAATAATGTGTCAACCCACAAAAAGTCAAATTTTGAGATATTAATGTATTTTGATAGTACGTCACCTATTTAACATTATCGAAAGAAAATTCAAGTCATCTAAACTAAATAAGTATGGAAAAAAGTTTCTTAACTCAATGTTTCGAATTTCAGGTGCGTTCCATATTTTACAATTTATAAAATAATCTCAAATATTTAAAAACTTATTATTAGGTAACACATTAAATAAATCTATCTGCTTTTAATTCATTATAAATTTTATCACAAAAGAACAGAAAAGATGAATATATACGTCTTCAAACTGATTTATTAAGAATAGGTGTGACATCTTTAGAAGCCATTTTCTCAAAACGAAGTCCGTGTGGCTTGACACAGTATTGCTTATCAGCGTCCAATTATAAGTGATATAATATTGTAAGTGATAGTTTACTAAGTTACTACTATTAAGTTAGGTAATCTAGGAGAATTATGTTTATTATGTTTTGTAATAGAGTTTGTAAAGTCGGTAGAGTTGTTGAATTTCTTAAATCCAGGTTATATCCAGTAAAATTGGTCCAATCGAGCTACATGACAGACGGACACACAGATACAGACAAGGGTTAAAAGTACTATGTTTACTTGAAAATTAAAAATCAATTTAAATTAGGGATGAAAATTATCAACTTCAAGCAAATTCTACTGTATAAACTTTCATAAAAAACTAATAATTAAAACCCATTTAAAGCCGTTAACTATTTTAAAATCATTTTTTTTATATATAAAATATTGTAATCGTTCGGAAATCTGTACCGATTTAGTAATATTCACAGATAAAAAATATAATGTCCATTTTATTCACATAAAATATTCCTTATTCGAATTAAGGAGATACTTCATGAAAATTTTTGGAATAATAACAACGCTATAACAAATACGAGACATACATCCACTTTGAGATAAAAGTAATAAATGATAAGCGTATTACGGAAGAAAAATCTTCGTGTAGGGTGACCATTATGTTTATATTTTTAAAGAATTACTGCAATGACTAAAAATGTTCAGCCTTTTTAGCTACTTGACCCAAAAGGAAGGCAATGTTTTTTGCATATTATTTCGCATCTTTGTAATGTATTTATGAGGGTGTGCTCGTTCCATTGAGACCTCCTGTAACCTAAACGGCTTGACTGATTTTGAAGTGTAAGGTCATTAGGATCGTATTCTATCCCGGAATGACACAGGCTGTATGACGTCAGCAAAAAATCAATATGGCGAACGGAAACTGTCATACTGGCGAAACGTTGTGACCTATTATAGATTAAACAGTTTTATCGATGTCTATTAGGCAATCGATTTTTTTTTTTAATTACTTGAGTCTAGAATTTTCTTTTCTGTATTATATGTACTAGTTATATAGATACATTTTACGTTTACTATTTTCTTGTGCGAAATAATATTGTAATGGAGTAAATTTTTAATTTATTTTATTTTCAACAGATTGTTTTTTTTTTCTATTATATACAAGATTATATTCAGTATAGATATAATTGTTTTGCGAATATTTCGTTCAAATTGAATTTGACATGAGTTCTTTGGATGTAATATGGTTTAAACTTCCTTGTATGAAGTGAAAGAAGTTATATAACTGTAAAAAAATTTCATATCCACTTTTTTATACAAATATCAGGCAAACGAGTAGGCGCAGCACCTGATGTTGAGTGATCACCACTGCCCATTGAAATTTGCAGCACTAGAGGAGCCTCAAATAAGGAAAAGGATGGGGGATTGATTAGTTTTCCGGCTCTCTCGCTCAGTATATTAGCTACTTCATGCCGATCTTCTATAAGAATGAGGTACTGCCGTGATCGAGCCAACTTGGATATGAGCTACAGAAGGCTACAGCTAAGTTCTTAACTATTTATTTTGAATATCCATTAATAAATTATAACTGGTTAAAAATGATTAAATATTCTACATTTAAAAAGCTAAAGTTTTTGATGCGTTACAAATTACAATCTACCGTTCGCCAGAACTAATAAAATCGAAATCGAAATAAAAGTAATTTTATTCAAAATAGAAATTTACATTCTCTTTTTGAACGTTAAGAAAATGAATCTACCACAGCAAACGGCACACGGCACGTTTCGGCAAAGTATAACCTCAGGCCTCAGAAGAAACTCAGAAGGATTTTTTTTAAATAACATCTTGATTTAATATTTTTTTAATGTCCAACGAAACGTGTACCATCGTCATTGGTATTTCGAAAGATACTGTATTTGGATCTGTTGCAAGGAATGATATTATATGTTGCATTGATATTTGACGTTAACTATCCGTAGCCATTTCCAACATTTCTCGTCAAATGTCTTGTTGACTTGAGTTAACAAGTATTTGAAGAAACCGAGAGTATGTCTCGGTAACAGGTTGCTAAGCAACATCGTCCAAAACAGTCGACATCTTGAAAACCAAAATCCATGAGCTTTTAACATTTCTAATTATATTACAATCTTAGTTGCAACATCTTATTTTTTGGTCGCAGTTGATTAGGTCAAAAGTTACATTAGTAAATTTTACTTAAAGATGTTTTTATTTATTAATACTTATAAATAAAAAAATAGGGTATGATCTTGTATCGGGGGTCCGGAAACACACAATACAAGCACAAACACCCAGACAACAAACATCCGTATGATCAATACAGACGTTTGCCGTGAGCGGGAATCGAACCCGCGACAGTTAGCGCTTGAGTTGTAATGACCACTGCGTCAACGTGTCTGTCAAATCTAATACGGCACTGGACTCAAGTATCACTATGGATGTGATGTGGATTGATAATCACCGCCCATGCATTCTATAATATAATATAGCAAAGTACAGTCTATAAAATAATAGAAAAGCACCAGTCTATAAAATAATATAGCAAACAGGAAGTAAGGAAAGGATTAAGGGTGGTCAGGTTTCCGGATCTCTTATTAACTACGCAGTTATAATAGTTACTTTATGCCTTTTTTTACCTAACTGCGCAACACAAGGGATGGTAATGTGTTTGTCATGTAGGTTTGTCTTTGAGTTTGCATCTTTGTGGCACTATTTAGACCAAACGTGTGGGCCGATTTTGATAAATGATACGTCGTTAGATTCGTCATAACGGAGCAAATGTCATAGTTTAATCGTTTGGACAAATCAAAATGGCCGATTTTGGACGCCATAATGTGAAAAAGAAACAAATGAAAATTGACGAACTGTGTTAAGAGGGTTGAATAGGTTCAATTAGAATTACCGTTTAGAATCTATAACAATTTAAAGTTAGTTAGTAGCGATTCTCTAATGGTCTTGTTACGCAGTCGGGGTTTTGATTTTTTCATTTATTATGAGTGTGGTAATACACATATAATTATTCTTATTATTATTAAACAAAATAACGAACAATGTATGGTTCATAAATTATCTGACCGCTCATAAAACAATTCATCTATTAAATATGGCCGCCAAAATAAGTCAGAATTACACTATGGAACTCTAAATATCTCTTATAATAATATGCCATGAAAAATATATCCGTCCGATCAAGATCACAGCAATAAATGATAAGGGATGCTGGGGGGAATGGTATATTGCGTCAGGGTGGCCATGGTGTTAGTGGTTTTTTGAGACTGTCCCATTTTTTTTGTGGGACTTAAATTTATTTTTGTCTGTAATTTTGATAGGTATGTGTGTAGAGCATTGTATGTGCAATATTTGTTTGTTTTTAATAAGCTACAATACAGACATTGAAAAAATAACACAATGTAATTGAATGTGACTCTTTGATTTTTATACTTATATATTTTGACTTATATCTCAGATAATTATCCATTATCGTGTATGAAGCACGATCAATTGAGCTATTTTGTAGTTATAGTAAAATAAAGAAAAACACATACACAAACATATTAACCTTGAAAACATAACCCTTTTTAAAAACAGTCAAACCACCAAAAAAAAATTGACTACTCCAAGAATCAGCAATCAACTTAAATTTTTCTATCAAAATCTCACACACACATACACAGGCACGCTTAAATAAAAGCCACATAATAAAATACGGACAAAGCAAAAATACAATAAAGACAGTCCAATTATAGCGATTCAGCGACTAATGAAAAATACACCCAATGAATATTAAGGGTAAACAGACGCGTCACTCTATTATTTAGCGGAGATACGACGTGAGGTATTGCCTTAAAGGCCTGTTTACAGCTCACGATATGTCGTGACGGATATTATTTTTATCTGTGGTAAGTTGATGACGTTTTAATCTGCTTTTTATTCTACTTTTTATCACAATGAAAAAGATGTATACCTATTATATTACTTCAAACTTTTTAAAACTAGCGGTTTCATTCACGTTTATGGTCACTGTTTCGTTCCTGTGAGTCATATTGTGATATTATAGCTTATAACCTTCCTCAACAAAAGGTCTATCCAACGTAAAATTATTTTTCAAATCGGTCTAGCAGTTTCGGAGCCTATTCCATTCAAACAACCAATGAAATATTTCTTCTTTATAATATTAATACATATATGCTTGACATCTTTAGACGCCATTTTCTTAAAATGAAGTCCGTGTGGTTTGTGATTTATATCTATGGTAAGTTGACGATGTTTTGTTATGATTTATTGTTAATGAGATTGATGTACACGTCACTTGGATAGTTTAGTTGATATATTATTACAAGTATTGGAAAATAAAAACGTGGAATCGGTACGCTTTAAAATTCTGTAAATATAAATCTATTTCTGAAGGTATGCTGCGCATCACTACCGACTGGCTTCACTTATTTGTCAAATTCTTTTTTGTAGTCTTTCTAAAGGTTGTCATAGTTGTTGGCGTGAAAGAAAATGTCTGAAAAATCGTACAGAAAAGTAAAAACTTTCGGTTAATAAATTAAAAAGTGAGTGTTAACCAGTATCGCGAAGCAAGACGGACGCATACTTGTTCATAAATTCATTGGTAGAAGGCTTTATAAATATTGAATTTTGAGCGAATTTGAATTTATTCTGAGATTGGTACATCTACATCTACTTCTTGTACTTAAAAATGCGATATATTTACGTCTCAACGGTGACAATAATAGGAAGTAACCAATAATCTCAATAAATTTTATACCTTTGAAAAATTAACTAATATATAAAACTTTTTATTATACCAATCTGTGTTTAAGTCGCCTTTTATCAAAATATAAAAGTACAGACGGACATCTATATATTTCTTCAAACTTTATTAAGAACTAGCTGTCTCGCGCGGTTTCACTCTAAGTTATGGTACTGCTTCGTTCCTATGAGTCGCAGCGTGTTGTAATATAACCTATAACCTTCCTCAATAAACGAGCTATCCAAATCAAAAAGAATTTTTCAAATCGGCTCAGTAGTGCCAAAGATTACCCCCTACATACAAACCACCTCTCCAATATTAGTACAGATAGTTTGACATCTTTAGACGCCATTTCCTCAAAATGAAGTCCGTGGCTTGACATAGTAGAAGGGATTAAGTCCTTATCGGCGTCCAATTCATTATTTCATCATCATCATTTCAGCCGTAAGATGTTCACTGCTGTCACGGTAGCATGAGTAAGCGATCCCGTGGCGCCCTACTAGAACAATGAAGGCACCGCTGGGGTTTAGTGGATAGTCTGAGACACTCGGGCGGGATGCAAAATGCATTACTCAACGAGAAAGAAACGTCCACTGCTTGACATAGACCTCCCCTAAATATCTCCAATTACCGTACGATATATCGTATCGACTAAACAACGCCGCGCCTGTAATTTCGGGGTGCATAATATAGAAAAGTATAGAGATGGCACTCGCTCCATCTTAATTCCGTACGAAATGAGGAAGACAAGATTGTTTGTAATGTTCTTAAACGTACATATTTTACGTACTAACATTGTAAATGAGAAAGTTGTCCGATTGTGTGTTGTATACATTTGTTTATGAAAAAACTGTAATAATTAAAGAACATTCATTGACTCTAAAAGTAAATACTCATAATATAAATGGCATAATTTCTTTTTAGAAGCCCACTAACCATAAATTATAAACATTTACAAACCCGTGATCAGCTAGTGTACTATAAAATTAAAAAAAAAATCTTCTACAGTATTTGTCACTACATTTTTTCTCTATTTTTTTTTAAGAAATCATCACACCATACATCCTATTTTAAATAAGTTACCAATTTCACAAATGAGTTCTAACCAAAGAGGTAGGTGACGAAAATAATAGATTGAAGTATATTGTTTTCAAAATCATTGTTCGTTAACAAACGCATGAGTAACAGTAGCAAACGATTCGACACGGCGCTGCGGACAATATTATTTATGTTTTCGCCTTAAAATGTTTGTACAAAATTAGCTTTATAACCGTAAACTTTGCTTTCTTTGATTTCGACCAAAAAAAAATAGTTCCTTCCATTCTTAGCAAAGATGCGTGTGTCGAAATCCTATTGCTTATTTATTTACAAAAAAAAATGAAAATTATTTTTAACCAACTAATGGTTTAACATGAGTTTAATAGTTTACATATACTGCTGAACTGAATTTAGCAGTTTATGTTTTAATTATTTTTTATAAGGATTTTTAAGAATAGCTCGTAATAATGGTAGACAATAAATCCAATATGGCTGCTATCTGATGCCGAAAAATTGTTACAAATATTTTTTGATCAAAATTAATATTGTTTTTAAGTAGCTACTTACTTTATATATAGAATCATATCTACATATTATAAGATTAAAATTGTAACTGTTAATTCAAATTTAAATTTCAAGAAAAAACGTTTAAAAATATGAAGTCCATTCTAAATCTTCATAACACGCGTAGAATCAGATAATTGTACCAAAATTGCATTTTCATTCAGCCAAATAATGTCTGCGTTCACTTAGCCATGCCAGAACCAAAACGTACCAAACGTACGATCAAAACCTTCACTTGCGACCTTTTTCAACCCACGCGCACGGCGGTTACGACTTTTTAAATTAACGTTATAAAGAACACGCGCGCAATTTGTTTTGGCCAATCACGGGCCGAGTTGTTTTTTTAAAACAGCCAATAGGTGAGGCGTAAGACGCCGTTCCTTTATACCGTTCGGAAACACCCTGATAAGGTTCCTCAGGAAAAGCGTAGCGTATTTTCGCCCGTACTGTATTGTATAATCAGCTATCATGGAAGCCGAGGGCGATTCATGAGCGACGTCTGAACGTGAAACGGCTTAGCTCGCTTGATATTTCCCTGTACGAGAGAAAGAGAGGGAATTATATACTTTATGTTGTGTGAAAGGGACAGCAATGGTTGGTACTTACGACGTTTTAAACATTCGAATTGGTAAAGCAATTTTCTGGCTTTTATTCATCGCGTAGCGCGGAGCTGTAACGCTACTATGTTGTTTAAGAATATTTATTTTCTACGCTGAAACGTTATTATGTATGTTATAAAAATAATCGTCAACAATAATTCGTTTATTGTAATATCGTTTGATAATCGTACATTCTTTATTATGTAATAAAAATGTCCAGATTATTAAGATGACCAATTCGTAACAAAATGGCTGACTTATTTTGATAAAAGACAAACGTGATGCTAAGTAATCACCACCACCCAAATATTTGCAGCCAGCCAGCAGGAAGTGAGGAGAGAAATGGGGGAAGATTTAGGTTTCCAGCTCTCTCACTCACCGTACGAAACGCATATTAGCAACTTTACGACGATCTTCTGTGATATTGAGGTCTGTAGTCTGTTGACTACAGCTAGGCTCTATTTTAATGATTTGTTATAAAAATATCGTGTCTTTTATTATCACATTCACAACATACATAAATTATGTACTTATCAGTGGATAAACGATACTTCTAGGGCAGTTATATTAAATCTTTTTTTTCCCAAAGTTACGTACCCTTATACTATTCTCCTTTCTAAGCTGGTAACGCGTCTCCTCTCGTGCTGTAGATGTTCACGGTGATCAATTAACATCAGGTGCTATTTAGATTAAAAAAAAAACGGCCAATGTAATTTTTGTTATCAACCATGCGGGCACAAGCAGAAGATAGTCTAAATTGAAAAAAAAAAACGAAAAATATTTCACGAAAATCTCGTTCAGAAAATTCAAATAGTAGCGGAGTTTTAATGGCATAATATCATAAAACAATCCAGCAGTTTCAGAACGTTGAACGGACAATGATAGCAGTTTACCCGCGGCGGGAAACAATTCTAAATGACGTTAATTTTGGCGCGGAAAGCTGCCATTTTAGTTACACGGCAAAATGGCCGACCTAATTTGTTTTTCAGCGCGCACGGCTTTCATTATCGTATTATTATTTTGTAGGTAGTTTTAACGTTATTGAAATAACTTTAATATGATTAATTTATTTAGATATTGAAAGTTATTGTAATATTTGTTTATTTTTAAAATAAAAATTGAAATAATTTTGATGTGATTTTTTATTGAAGTTTGCTTGGCTTTTGAGGTGTAGTTGATAAAAAAGCTAGCCAATTGTTTTAAGCTCTTCTTTTATCATGAGCTTTGGTGATGGTGGCGTTAACTTAGCAATAAATTCCTTATTATTTTATTATGATTAACATGCTTATATTCAGAGTAAATCTCCTCTAGTTCAACATTGTTAAGAGTGGTACTTGGGTAAATTACTATTTCAATTATTTTGATTTAAAATCCAAACCACTGAACCGATTTTGATATGATTATGAACCCATTCTGAAAGTAAACTTTTTAAAATAAAAGAAGAATAGACTTCTAAGGTAAAAAACGTTAAAAAATCATACAGTACGAATTGAGAACCTACTTTTTTTTAAGTTCGTTGAAAATAATAAATTAAAATCATTTATCTATTGTCGACAATTTCACGCAAACACATACGCAAAGATCAGTTACATGGAGGAGCCATACCATTCCAATGCAGTTAACTAAATATTTTTATGATTTCTTATCAAATTAAAAACACACGTGGAAGAAGGTGATAAGTCCCATTTCAATTTTTTCTCTGTTCTATGCATACATAAAAGTGTTACGTGTATACAAGGAAATTTAAACTTTATCATATCACCGCCATGGGCGATAGTTATCACTTCACATCAGGCTCGTTTGCCAGCTATTTAAAAAAAGATATGTAGCATTAGTCACATTCTACCCAATCAAGACATTAACAAGAAGCCCAACGAAAAAAAAATCAATTGTTTTTAGAGACTTTAACCATACTTTTACAACTAACCAGAAAGAAATTGTAACGAAAATTTCTTCCGAACTAAGCAAAACAATTTTATTGCTCCGCACATAATGAATCTAAACACAAAGCGGTGACAGCCCGCCATTGTTCCAACGGAAACATTTTGACATTTTCAAAAAAGGAATAGGCTGACGTTTATTGCGTTCAGAAATCGTACTGTAATTGTTCAATAAAACCGGCCAAGAGCGAATCGGGCTCGCTCACGAAGGGTTTCGTTTGGGTTTCACAAGATATAAAAATACGTTATTTTGTAAATACATTTAAAAAGAAACAAGAGAAGCTATATAATAATATGTAATACTTAACCCTTCCATCGGAATACGACTCGCACTTGACCGGTTTTTACTATTCTTAGATAGCGGCAATACTAATACACATTCTGTAACTACTTCTAATACAATTTCACTTCTCTACTTAATATGATTCATGAGATACAGCCTTGACAGACAAACAGACAGATAGCGAAGGCTGATTAATAGATACCCGTTGGTACCCATAAATTATATTCTATAACTATACATATGTTATAAGCTCATCGATTTTGGCAATCAGAATGCTGACAGTCTTAGACGACGTTGCCTAGCAACGAAATACAAATCAATGCATTTTCCTATGTTTTTTGACAAGCTCGCCAAATTCGGCTACAGATTTTTAAAGTAAAATAGTAATCGTAACTCATCTTTAGTTATAAAATACTTACGGAACCCTAAAAAAGGTTTATGTTTGTCAATAATGGGCGGTTCCCCGCTGCGATGTTTGTTATACAGCAACCGGTAGCAAATGATTAGTTTCGGTGGACATTTTAAAGTGTAAATAATATCGACTCATATTGCTCTTGTATTGTAAGGAGCAGTTTGGTGATGGTGAAAAAAAAAATGTCAAACGGATTCGTTGAAGTTATTGGGTGGTGACGTTGTAAGAATTGTCATCCGTAACATAGGATCAGTTGTTGTAGACATACATAAAAACCTGGAAGCGTATGATCAAATTTTACCTCATTTTAGTATAGAAAAGTAAATAAATAAAATCTATACAAATCAATAAATAATAATAATAACGCATCACACTCAACGGCCCCCATTAAGACCTCATGACCTTGTGTCGGGGGTCCGGAAACACAGAACACTAACACAAACACCTAGACCACGACAAACATCCGTATGGCCAATACACACATTTGCCGTGAGCGGGGATCGAACCCGCGACTGTTAGCGCTTTAGTTGCAGTGACAATTGCGCCAACGCGTCTGTCAAATAAAATTAATTATGCATATTAGATAATTGATTCATATGCATTTAGTTAATTTCTGATAATTTAATATTACAAAAAAGACACATCAATTGTATTGTATAGATTTTAATAGAGTATATATGGATGCTGATAAGCAATAATGTGTCAACCCACAAAAAGTCAAGTTTAGAGATATTGATGTATTCTGATACTGCATTTCGTATTTAACATTATACAAAAAAAAAATCAAGTCATTTGAACTAAATAAGTACGGAAAAAAGTTTCTTAATCAAATGTTTAGAATATTGTAGTGAGTTTTATATTTTGGATTATGCAATAATTTAATATATTTGAAAAACTTATTATTAAATAAAAATCTCTACTAGCCTATCTGCTATAAATTAATTATAATTTTTATCAAAACATAAAAGAAAAGATGGATATATGCTTCTTCGAACAGATGTGTTAAGAATAGGTTCGAAATCTTTAGACGCCATTTTCTCAAAATGAAGTCCTTGTGGCTTGACACAGTATTGCATATCAGCATCCATATATAATGTAAATTAAAGGATTATCTATTAAATTTTGATTTGTTTTCTATTTAAAACTGATGAACATTTAAGTGCCAAAATGACACGACGTATTATTCTAATACTTCTAATACGATACGATATAACAAAATCAAAATAAAAAAAATACTTTATTCAAGTAGCCTCTCACGAGCACTTTTGAATCGTCATACATGAAAAACAAAAAAAATTACATCAATAATGGTACCACCGGTTCGGAACGCAGATTCTACCGAGAGGAACCGGCAAGAAACACGATAGTTACTCTTTTAAAATATTGTCAATACAGCACATTTTATGATTACAAATTGATTATTTACCCTGTACGAAATTCAGCATATACTAAGCTGACACATCTTTATCAACATTTTATTCAAAATTAAATATAAGAACAACGATATCGTAACCTGACATTTGTATTTTTATTTAGAATCGAAATCAACCACAACCGAAAACTTACAAAACAATAACAAAATAAATTACAATAATTAAGACTTAAAACAGACCGACATTAAAAGTTAAATATCTAATTTTGTTTACTTGGACAACATGCTAATCCAGTTATTTTGATTTAAAGACCAAACTACTGATCCGATTTTGATAAAAATTCTATCGGACCAATCTAAATATGGATGCTGATAAGCAATAATGTGTCAACCCACAAAAAGGCAAATTTTAAGATATTGATGTATTTTGATACTACGTCACCTATTTAACATTATCCAAACAAATTTCAAGTCATCTAAACTAAATAAGTATGGAAAAAGTTTCTTAACTCAATCCTTCGAATTTCAGGTACGTTCCATATTTTGCAATTTATAAAATAATCTTAAATAGTTAAATACCTATTATTAGATAACATATTAAATAAATCTATCTGCTTTTGATTCAATATACATCTTATCAAAATAGACAAGAAAAGATGAATATATACGTCTTCAAACAAATTTATTAAGAATAGGTTTGACATCTTTAAACGCCATTTTCTCAAAACGATGTCCGTGTGGCTTGACACAGTATTGCTTATCAGCGTCCATATATCAATCAAAGTATACCTTTTCAAACAAAAAATTAATTTACAAAATTGATTAAGAAACGACGGAAATTCTGGGGTGAATAGATTCGTTGAAATAACTTATTGGGTGATATAAGAATTATGTCACCCACATCTCATCAGTTGTTTTAGAGATTATATAAACAACATACACTGAATAAAGAACCTCCCACTTTTTGTAGTCGGTTGAAAAAAACAAAATTCCCGTCACTACAAAACACAATACATAAGTTAGACCCAACCCGGGTAAAAAATAGTGCAGATAACAGCATGATTGCCCCGGAATATCCTTTATCGGGTCCCGCCCGTGTTTACGATGACCCGGGTGACCCGGGAGGTGGTAAAAAAAGTTTTATTACACGGAACAAATGAATTTTCGTGTATTCGTTCGTCATGTTTAGATAGATTTCTTTATAAATGTTTCGTTATGATGATAACAATTGAGTGTAAACTCATCAATAACTCAACTTAAGTTGAAAGTGTGTAAAATCATCAATAACTCAACTTAAGAATTGAGAGTTTTTTACCCCCTACCACAAAAGGAGTGTTATAAGTTTGATGTGTTTGTGTCTGTGTCGTCGTAGCTCCCTAACAATATGACCAAATTTGATACTCTTTTAGATGTTTCGTTTAATTTTCATATTTTAGTTAACGCCTGATTCAATTAAATATTTAAATATGATCTATTTTTCGGAACGATAATTACAAATTTCCGAATTTTTCATTTTAATTTTTCATTATAATAAATGATTCAGTTCAATCATTCGATCGACAATTTCCCATCTCTAACTCTTTTGTGTGGTTAGAAAAGACTATATTTTTCTGCTAAATAGGACAAGCAAAGAAAAATAGACGATAAGCTCAATAGAAATTGTCAGTGAGAATGTCGTTCACAGTTACCAGCTAACTACAGAATATGACTAGCAAGAGAATCTCTGGGCCCACAAGTCAATTGACGAACTTATTAAAATTAGTTAGATACAAAATTTTAACGTCAAATATTACGAACAATATATGGACGCTGATAAGCAATACTGTGTAGCCAACATAAACTTAATTTTGAGAAATGGCGTCTAAAGAGGTCCAACCTATTCTGAACTAATTTGCTTAACATATATATAAATGCATCTTCTATTTCGATAAAATGCATAATGAATTAAAAGCAAACTCGTATAATAAAAAGTTTTATATAATAATAAGTTATTCAAATTTATTAGATTATTGCTTATTGCAAAATGTTAAGCACACTTAAATATTCGAAACATTAAATTAAGAAACTTTTTTTCCGTACTTTAATAAGTAGTAGTTTAGATGACTTGAAAATTTTTGATTAATATAAAATACATGATGCATTAACAGAATACATTAACATCTCCAAATTCGATTCTTCTTGTGGGTTGACACATTATTGCTTATCAGCATCCATATATTTATAGTTATAGAATATCAATGATCACAAATTATGACATAGCGTAAATCAATTATCCTTGACAACTAAAAAAATGTAATATTATTAAATAAAAAAAAATGACACATCAACCCCAATAACTCACAAGATCATACAAAAACAATAAGGCCTCTATAATCCCTCGTAATACAATAACGAGATTAAACATAATTTATTATTAAAAATTTCGTCACAGGCAACCCTCGCGACGTCCCACGGCACTCATGAAAATAAAATCATGGCGCCCGACCCGCGCAGATTGAATTCAAAATTGGAATCAAAAGACAATCCTTTTTTTTTTTCTTTTTTATTGCGACAAACGGCGAGCGAATGGCTGGGTCGCCAGTGTTAAATTTTATATTAGTATAGGAAATCGACGTTCGGTTTCTGTTAAGGTATTGAAGTTTTATTTCGCTCTAGATAAATAAAGTGTAAATAAATGAAACTCCATTTTATATCCAAAAATATTTTAGTCAAATAAATAATATTAAAACAAAATGAAGACGGAATATATTTATTGTTTCTAGAAATTTTCCCAGCTTTATTTTTGTTATTAAATTATTTAAACAGGATCTGAAAGTTACTAATTGTTATATACAGTAATTGTCATTTGCCCTCCATAATCATTGAGGGCTAATAATCAGTAACTGTCTTCCTACAAAAAAATAAACGTTAAAGCTTGTCTATAAAATCCTGCACTACAAATCTGCGCCTAAAGACAGTTTTGAGTTAAAAACGGTTTAGACGTAATTATGTTTATATGTTTTTAATATATTCATAAAACCTATTTTAGCTGTCATATATAACATGTGATATTTTATTTATTAATTTTTTTACATATATAATTTTACACGCAGTATAGCAATTAAGACAACATCTTAAACGATTTTTAAACATTGTTTAGCTAGACACGTGTTAAACATGGTTTTATTATTATTTATCTTTTATAGTCCATAAGCAAGTTCTTCTTTCTTTTGTAGTTTAGTCTAGAACCTCTAGTCAATAAATACTGTTTATGTTGAACTGATGATTGATCATGTTGAACTGCTCAATCACCATCGCGTTTTCTCTATGCCATGTGACATTGGAGAAATAACATGAATTTAATTTAATTTAACAGTTCGGTCTGTTCTATAGTCGTTGATTGAACTTAGATAATTAAAAAAATACGCTATTCTGAAGTACTGTAAATCTGTATAATCTGTGGTAATCGTATAATTGTGACAGGTTTCTCGCTCTCTGCTACGGTCCTCCGATGCGTGAACACAGTAAATATTCGTTCCGGCAGATAAGTATATACAAACAACAAAGCACAGTCCATAACTTTCATCATGATATTAAGATATAGAAGAATATTAAGATATTTTATAATCTATCAGTCTGGAACGTCATACACGAAGAATGATCAAAAGATACAACCACCCAGACCAAGAAACTAACTGTCATACTACAAAAGACGCATTAAAACCATGTTGAACGCGTGTCTAGCTAAACAGTGTTTAAAAATTAAACATTGCTTAAAATATTATCTAAATTGCTTAACAGCGAATAAACTCATAAAAAAAAATTATTGAAAAAATGTTATACGTTACATTTGACAGCTGAAATAGGTTCTAAACATGTATTAAACTCACTTAAACGTATGTTAATCTATATCTATACTTATAATTGTTTTGTTGTTGGTAAACACGATGATTTTCAGGAACTGTTGTTGTTTATAGTGTGCGCGCATCGGAGTCACGTAGCAGAGAGCGAGCGCTGGAAACCGGATCCCAATAGTAATAATGTCACAGAGTATCACTGTTACAAATGTCACAGACTATACAGTCACTTGACAGCCCATAAACCTTACGCCGATTGAGCGCAAATATATGATAAAGAAACTATCTAATCAACGATTATAGAACAATAATAAATCTGTAGGAGGTCAATTCTGTACATGAAATATATTTTCAAAATAACTATCAGAGGGTGATTAGTGATCGATACTGATGCCAAAAATGCAATCAGTAAAATTTTTGTCTGTCTGTCTGTCTGTCTGTCGGACTGTATATATGTTCTTTATAGAAACAAAAACTGCTTGACGGATTTTAACGAAACTTAGTACAATTATTCTTCATACTCCTGGGCAGGTTATAGTATACTTTTCATCACGTTACAATCAATAGGAGCAGAGTTATAATGGAAAATTTTGGGAAAACGGGCGACGTTACTCAAATTTTTAAGCTTCCGTCGCGTATGCAGCCTTAATGGTTAAAATTACATAGAAATCATGTATCACAGCAATATTCTACATAAAATTTCCTAAAAATATCCCGCAACAGCATATGTCTATCTTTTATGGTTGGCTCACAATAACACGTGTAACTCCTGATAGGTTAGCAGTTCGAAGAATTCTGATTATATTTGTTTACTCTTACGTTTATAATACTCTCACTCATCTCTTATTTAAAAAAGTTAACATTATTACCTATTTAATAAAAAAAAACATAGAAATCAAGTATTCTGGATTGACATATTACATTTCCCTATTAAATTACGATAGTTAAACTGTCTGTCACATCAAAACCACTGAACCCTGAGGAAATACGCTACTTTTTTTCGAAAAACGACGAAAACGCGGTCGAAGTCGCAGGCAAAAGCTAGTCTATATCTAAAGCATGTTTAACTCAAAACTGTCTTTAGACGCGAATTTGTAGTATGAATTTTTTTAAACACGAGTTTAACGTCTGTTTAAATCTTTTGTAGTAAGGCAGTAATAGGTTAATGTTTTATCTGAGTAAACAAATCTTAAAAATAAAATTTAATTGCTTTAACGATTTGCAACATAGCAAATGTATGTATAGACCCTTTTATCTTTACTTGTGTTATTCGGTAACAATAACCGGTAATAAAGTCACGAATTTTCGAACATTATCTTTCATTATAAAGTGATTGAATCATTCGATCGATAATTTCTCATCTCTAACTCTTGTGTGGTTAGAAGTAAAGACTATATTAGAAAATAAAGACTATATTACCGATATCACAAACATTTGCAAAATTGTAAATTGATATTATTTACTTCTGGATTCTTATAAACTAGTATATACATACTTATTACGTCTCTTAAATCCAAATATCAGTCTTAAAAATATAATCGAATATCGCTACTCTACAGAACTACATCATATCACTACGCGGTCTTCAAAGCTAACCTAAGAAAAACACAAACATAAATAAACACAAATAATTCAACATCAAACATTCATTTTAAAAGCATACCCCGTAAACGCATATGTCACAGCCGAGAGTATCGGCCAATAAAGGAGCAATTAGCTGTAGTTTTTTAAAACATAAATAGAATTGGGGCGCGATAATGTGTTATCCTTGTTTTTAAAACACTCAATTAAAAGGATGAGCGTTTACGGAGGTTGTTAATGGTTTTTGTTTTTTTTTTAATGGTAGACTAGCTCTATTCACAGCTTCGTTTGCGTTAATGATAGATTTTGTTTTATATAATACATTAAAGTAGCCTACTACCATCTAGAATAATGTGTTCTTCCAAATGGTAATATAATTTTTGAAATAGCTTCATTATTTTCGGAGTTTACTTCGCACATACGAAATTTGTTCTCGTAAATATGAGCAATTCATTAATTACTGTGATAATTACGCCTATTGTCTATTTTTCTTAACTTGTTTTTATTTGATAACAATACCACGAACGATAGTCACGAATTTTCGAACATGTTTATTTTCATTATAATTTTTCATTATAAAACTAGCTGTCCCTTTACTCTCGTTTATGGTTACTGCTTTACTCCTATGAGTGAGTTGTAGCGTGAACTAATATAGCCTATAGCCTTCCTCAATAAATAAAGTATCAAAAACATAAAATAATTTTTCAATTCGAACCAGTAGTTCCTGAAATTAGCGCGTTCAAACGAACCAACTCTTTAGCATATAATATTAGTATAGATGACTCAGTTAAATCATTCAATCGATAATTTCCTATCTAACTCTTATGTGGCTAGAAATACACCAAATTTGTCTGCTAAATAAGACACATAAAGAAAAATAGATGATACATGATATGGTGACAAGAATGCTAGCTGCAAGGAGAACTCCCTTTCAAAGAGAATCACAATTCACGATCGTCTAAACGAAAAATATCATTAGTGGATGAAATAAGACGTGTTTTTTTTTGTACTACTAACCCAAGGTCCGATTTTTGATTGCAAATAGCACAAAAAATCGATATTACTACGAACACAATCCATATAATCTATAAGAAGTCAATAGCTTAGTAGTTAACACAAGACTTTAATATAGGCGAATCGACTTCAAAGCAAAATACGTAATTTATTTTGTTTCAATGATATATTTATTCTAGTTACTTTGATTTTAAAACTACTGAATCGATTTTGATGAAAATTCTATCGAACCAACCTGTAAGTACCTTTCAAACAATAAATAATCAAATCGATCCAGTCGTTCTCGATTAATCGGTGAACATAAAAAAAAAACCCGACGTATTAAGAACCTCCTTTTTAAACGTCAATAAAAAATAGAGCGGCGAATATACACATACGTACAAATATATCCATCCATCAACAACTTGAGAAATTTATTTATTTATTTATTGGGATAACTCATAAAAGTTAGGTACATTATTACATTCATTAAACATATTTTACTTTTAACAATAACTAAAATGTTATTTTAATTATAGGCTATCACATCATGCATTACATATTCGTTATAGTTAATCAAGTCTTACATTCAGAATATTAATAAATAATATTAATTTACAATTTGTTGCACTTACATATAATAGTAGTAGAATTGTATTAACAAAAACTTGACTGCCGACCCCGCGTAACACAAATATTTATTACAATAACCGAGTCAACACGTCAGCCGGACTAAACCAGTTAGCGCCGGCTGAATCCGCCTCAATCCAGTTAAAACCGGCGAAATCCGTATTAATAGTCTGTCAAATTGCAAGGGGAAGCACCTGCGTCGCGTATTTCTCCCCCTTTTTTAAACGTTTTCACTTGATATTGCGTTTATTTTGTTTTGATACTTTTGTGAGGGGTTAATAGTTTGACTAAGTATTGAGGATTATTCGGGTATTGAAATAAGTGTTTTATAAGTATTACGTGTTTATTTATCACTAGACGTTAAATGATCGAAATTCGACTATAATGGTTATTATTATTTGAGTTTTCCTAATTATATGTAAGTGTGTACAGGATATGCATAATATTTAATGATACTGAAATACTAAATACGTCAAAGACAGACCAAAAGGACTGAAATTTATCTAAGGGTTATATATTATTATGACTTAATTTGTTTATAAAACAATATTCATAAAATCATAACAACACTATAAAAATATATTTACACAAATTCAAAGTCGTTATAAGCACTAAAAATCTTTAAAATATTGCGGTTAAAATATATTATTTGTTATTAGACTTTACAACCCAAATTATAGACACCCAAACGTAATTTAAAAATTTCAATGAAATATGGCGGTCGAACTGTCAAAGTTGCCGCCAAAACAAAAACATAAACAATTGTCTTTCGATTTTCATTGTCGCCAGAATTGCGGTAGTATCCAAATTACCTATGGTTGCAATATAACAATTAAACACTACCGTAAACTGTATATGAATAGAGTTATAAAACCATTTCTCCGACGGACTGGCGGCGACCATAGACAATTTAGTTACGCTTTTAAAATTGAAATATTTTGCGTCCATTGTCGAGTGTCCTTGACGGTTTTCGAATTTGGTGTGTTATTTAACCGTAATTATTATGAAAGGAAAGTCTTTATTTTAATGATCGCGGTTGTCACAAAATGTGCAATATAATTTAGTCTTATACATACAGAAATACCTCTGTTAGTCACGTTTTAAAACTAAAGTACTAAATTGATTTTAATAAATACATAGGTAATTATTTTTTTTATATTAAAACGTAATTACTCAAAAAAACTTCTAAAATATAATAATTATTTGAAAAAACAATCTCAATATTAAAAAAACAAATGTAAATTTATTTGTTACTTAACTTACTTAAATAAAACTTTACTTAAATTAATGAAATAAATTATTTAATTCTTCTTTACTCTTTAACGACTCGACTATTCAACGTATCATCATGACATTTTACATAAACTTTGTCAACGATGTAAAAAATTACATAAAGTGATTTTCATAGAAATTATTGAAGACATAAAAATACGTTTTAGACGAACGTCAGAAATACATAATCTATTTAAAAAAGCAAAACCACAGCCAAAATCTAGCACTTTATTATGTTTATATATTCAATGTTTAGAAACTGCTTCTCAGTGATATATAACTAAACATATGATATAAATATATAATACGTAAACCAAAAACTTGGGTACTCCTTTTTAGGAAAAAAGCGCGATAAAGATTATGAATTTTCGAACACTGATTGTTTATATAGAGAAGCAAAGAGGAAGGCTTATATTTTTTAAATAATACTACAAAATATTCATTGTATGAATAGTATTAATTATTATAATTCAGAATTAAATAAAATTATATTTTTATTTGAATCATTAAAAAATCATTACACACACTACCATGAATTTGACACACACACGCATATAAACTCTTTTGTTTATTGTTAAGGTCTATTGTGGTTAAATTGAAAATAGATTATCTGTGGTCAATCTTGAAATCGGTTGGAAATTTTATGAACTACGGTCGACCACCAGTAACTACAGATACGTTAGAAGCTCATAGCTCATGGCACCTAGAATGCCGACTTTAGAAGACGTTACCTACCAATCAGCGACTGAGAATGACAGGCGAGAGTATCTTTGCGCCAACAAGTCAAGTGACGAGCTTGTTAAAGTTGAAAATAGGTACAGATTTTTAACGTCAAATTGTATATAATAACACATATATATCATAAAAGTAAATAATACTTACTGTATTTTGTCTATGGTAGCTCGTTGATCGGTTAGTTATTATTATATATCGGCAGTACGCACCCCCCCCCCCTCTAGGATAGATCGCTCATCTTCACTCTCACAAATATATTCATAATTCAGACGCAACGCATAAACGCAGATCTGACAGAATTTGTCACATTGTGAGACAAAGAACAGCGGTGGCTCGTCGACATTATTTGGCCCAAAGTTATATAATAAAATCAATAGAATTCTCAATATTTACTCTTTAACTTTAAGACAATGCAAAATAAAAATAACAGACTGGCTTTTTAACCTAAGTTATGATGAGACTGAAATATTTATTAAATTACAATAGTTACATACATGCACACACACACACACACACACACACACACACACACACACACACACACACACACACACACACACACACACACACACACACACACACACACACACACACACACACACACACACACACACACATATGTTTTACGATTATGTTCCTTACATTATTTGATTTTTTTTTTCATACTGTTCTCTTAAAATTTATTATAAATTAAGTTTTGTTTATTCTAAATTTTATACCTTTGTTCTGAGATTGTTAGTATTTCTCTATTAGCTCTATAATAAACTGTACGTCACTGTAACATCGACTAGGTGGGCGTTAGTGACTGCAGCACAGTGTATCACTTTTGCGGTCACTATCGTTATTTTTGTTTGTGAACCATATGTACTGTTTCAAATTTAAATAAATAAATAAATAAAATAAATAAATAAATTACAAGTAAACTTGTCTTATTTAGCAGACAAACGAGGCGTACTTCTAACCATACATAAGAGATGAGAAATTATCGATCGAATGGGTTAACCGAATATTTTTTTTATTTATACTCTTTATTGTACACCACATTTTAACAGAAAAAGAAAAGTTAAAAAAAATATTAAATACAATAATCTTTTATAATGAAAAATAAAGTTCGAAAATTCGTTATTTTCGGTCCGGATATTACCAAATAGGACGAGTAAAGAAAAATGGACTATAGTTAAAAAAATATTTCTAAGAAAATCTGTACATTTCTCTTCATACAGTATTTCAAGCTGTAGCCTAATCGTGTTGTCTCTTTCCAGCTTGCTAGCCTGTAAAGTTTGAACGAAGCGTTAATATCTACCGGGCGAGGAGCGGATTATATTTTAATACAATAATTCTACGTGATCATACCACGTTTATGAGTCGCGCACGATGCACATGAGAGGGATTAAGATAATTTGTCTTAAGATATGATATTCTACTGGGAAAAGCCTAGCTGCTAGAGGCGTAACTATACCAACTGAGGCCCGTGGCAAATTCTCCTTCTCCCAGTAAAAATCGTCACGTTATAACTTAATTTTAATGAACCACATAATTATCCCAAAACTAAAACTATTAATAATATTGTGTGCATTTTAGTTAAATATCTGATAAGTTTTATTTTCAAGAGCATAGGTTTATACATATTTATAATTAAATAACAATTTACTTTAATAAGATTTTCATTAACAAAATTCTTTTAGGCCGGGGCCCTTTCGGGTCTAGGGCCCGTGGCTTTTTGCCAGCTCTGCCACCATATAGTTACGCCCCTGCTAGATGTAGCCTACTGACTACAAATACATATACAGAGTGTCAAATAGACAATTGTTGGACATTTAACATGCGTCACCAGAATCGATATTTAATACTATTTTTAATACTATATGCCTGTACGAGCCCACAAGATCCAACGTTTAATTTTTTTTTATTAATGGACATATATATTTTTTTTATATCGATTTTGGTATCGGTGTTTCGGGGGCGATAGATCGATCTAGCTAGGTTACATTTTTAAAACGTCGTTTTATTCCTGTAAAAAAATACCGATCAAAGCTCGATTATCCATATACATAAAAATAAATACTCGTAATATCTTCAGATGAATCTACGAACTTGATCGCGTGTGCGAAATCTCCGGGAGAACGGCGAAGATTAAATTTGTCGAAATACACCAGGGCTTCAACGGCTGTACACCGTCGACAACAGCATCCTTTCCAAAATAACTTTTTGTTAACTTTTTCTGTATAAAAAAAAATTTATTAAAAAAAATACTTTATTCTAAATATTTATAGCGTAATTTTCTTCTTAATCTTATATAACAAATATGGCGTATTTCTAGCAACACGTAAGAGTTAGATATTTTATCGATTGAATGATTTAACTGAATCATCTATACTAATATTATAAAGCTGAAGAGTTTGAGAAAATTATAATGAAAAAAATATGTTCGAAAATTCGTAATTTTCGTTTAGGGTTTTGTTACCAATTAAAGACAAGTGAAGAAAAATGAACTATATATATCATTTTGCTCTTTATTTAAACAATTCTGATAAAACTTTTTCTTCTTATATTGGTTTAAAATCAGAAGAAAGAAAAATATATATTATGAAACGTGTAGGTTTCGCTCACTGACTCGCATGGGATTTAAGTAAATACAATGATTAACTGCGTATAAGCAAGAATTACATTAACAAGTTTTGCTCTCAGACTTTTATAAAGATTTACATAAGTTGTTTCTCATTGCTTTACACCTGAAAGAATTTACTGTAAGTGCCTATGTTCGACATTCACAGCTTTCGTAACTACATACGACGTATCTCTTACTAGATTACAAAGTTGTTTTATATCGCTCTCGAAAGTAAAAGTTACATTGAATCAAATGTTAAATTGTATTATTAATTTAAAAAACAAGCTAAAAATTTTAAAGATATTCGATATTTGTAAAATTAGTACTTATCATAAATAAATTTTGACATATCTATGGTGGCTACAAATACAATACAATACGTAATGGAAAATGCCCATAAGGTATTAATAAAATTTAATGTGATTTAATATTGGGACGAAATTTAGGCTTTATAGAAAAAGGTAGATAAGCGGTTTTACAGTATTCCCGGCAAAAAGCAATTCTTGCCTAAATCAAAGACAATATGTAAATCCTTATGAAATTCAGAGAGCAAAACTTATAAGTGCATTTCTTGCCTAATAACAATAATTTCTTTGCATGTCATTGACACATTTTAACAAAATGTATATTTCGATCTTAATAATACTACAAATAATTCTACAATTTAAAACAGTTCATTTTCTGACGCCTTATTTCATACCTTTTAAATACATTTAACGTACAAACTCACGTGTACCACCGTACAGTTACCATGAAATAATATTCAATTATTAAAACAATCATCCTCCCTCCGTCCTGGGAGCAGCGCCATCTACACCACGCTTAGCGCACTTAAATGGCGTCAAAAATTTACAATTTTCCACCAATATTATTTCGTACCAGGTAACCTGTCTGCTTAAATATGGTGACCATTTTGTTTTCAAAGTCAATAAAGGTTTTATTTTTAACCCCTGACCCAAAAAAAGGGTTTAATAAGTTTAACGTGTGTCTGTCTGTGGCATCTTAGTTTATTAAAGAATAAACCAATTTTGTATGTCTGTTCCGACGTTTCAAGCTCTTAAAATCTCATATGTCTATAGGCAGTGGTGAGCACTTAACATGAGATGACCTGCCAACAGATGTTAGCTCCTTTACTAGCTAATTAAAAAGTACTTATATGTGACCGATGCTGTGTTTTTTGGGAAACGTTGTTTATAGTGTGCTTTGGAGTCACGTAGCAGAGAGGGCTCGGAAACGGATCCCAAAAGTAATGCCACAGAGCCACAATGGAACGAATGTCACAGACTATACAGTCACTTGACAGCCCATAAACCTTACGCCGATAGAACGCAAATATATGATAAAGAAACTATCTAATCAACGATTACATAATAAATAAATAAATAAATTACAGAACAGTCGAAACGATAAATATTGAAGTGAATGAAACGCAATGAATGAATAAATTAATGAAAACCGGCACCGTATCGGTTCGTATCTTAATTGTAAAAAAATGTTTAATTAAATTAATTTAAAGTAACGGTACTGAAGTGTGAACGCAATGATACCCGCCTTCACACCCGATCAACGGAAGAATGTCATATAATGTCTTAATATCAATCGTAGACAAACCAAGATCTTTCATAATTGATTTATTAAATACGATATTGTTTCATACAATCATTTAGTTAGACATCATCATCAACTTTATGTAAAACTTATTATTAATTTATGATAAATGAAACAATTATTATTACTAATAATATAATATGATTAACAGTGCAAAATAAGCGTTTCATTATTTTAAGCATTGTAACGCCATCTCTTATTGAATAGGAGTAAATAACAATAAAACGGTTGTTCTATTATTCACCAATAGATGTCTCTAGATCCAAAATACCTAAAGTTGTTACGTTTAAGCTAATAGTTCTACACTTTTACAAGAGATGGCACTGTCTTCATTGCAATAAAAATAATCTACACTTATAAAGAGGGAAAATTTATTTATAAATTTATATGTAAGGTTAATCTCCGTCTGCAAATACCGGTCAGATTTGAATAATTCTTTTGCATTAAATATCCCGTTTATTGAGGAAGGTGATGTAATATGGCCATATACGCACGCTACGACCCATAGCAGCGAAGCAGACATCATAAAATCGAGTGAAACCGCTTTAGCACTAAATTTGTTGAAAGCTAGCATTCCGTCCGCGACGTCGTCCGCGTGAAATTCGATTGTATCACGGTCTTGTACACATCGCATTAACACAGGGACCGTGCATTTTTTCGAAATTAAAAGTAGCCTATGTACGTCTTGTCTTTTAAATGATACAATTATCTTCTTTAGGTGACAGAAAAAAAAGTTTAAGATAAATAGGCTTCAGCATAACATAACTCAGATCAGGGATCGCGAATTAGTTTCATTCGAGGTCCGTTATTTAAAATATTATTAACGCCGCGGTCCGCTGCCTACCCCCTACCGCCTTTACATTATCACGTTTTACTTTGTTTATAAAAAAAACAATAAATTTAAATATCGCACGTTTAGTATTAAGTGGCCGTATTCAAAAACTTTCATTTTGGACACAAAATGCAAAAAAACTTTTACACTTAGAAATTCGGCCGTTTATTTACACTTTAAGTTATATATATTTCGACTTTAAGGTGAGAACAATAGGAATAGAATAAATATTTTTGTGTTTCAAAATAATAGATTACGACCCACAGGTTTATATGAAACTGAATTTTATTAACTAACTTAGCTAACTCGGTTCACACAGATTTGAATTCAGTCGCTTTAATACTCAATATAAACACTGTTTAAAGTTTTGAGTTAATGCAAGCTGCTGCCAGAGCCAGCCCTAACTGCTCCGGGCAAGTGATTCCTTCGGCGCCCTTTTAAACGATGTCCACAAAGAAGGACTTCTCAATTCGTTAGGTACTTTCTTATGTATGTTCACTGACAACTCGAAAAGTAACTTTTTATTTATTGTTTTACTTATTGATTTTAAGTTACAATATTATTATTTATGAATATATGATTCCTATTAATAACATTTAAACATAGACATTAAGATAGTTATTAAAATTAAATAAAGTAGTGAAGTTAGGTGGACCCGTCCGGCGCCCCGTAACGCCCTGGGCCGCCATCTAAGTTGCCCCACCCTTGAGCCGGCTACGGTAGTCGTCATTAAAATTTTGGTGATTTTTATGTTATCCCTGGGGTTCTAGTCACTAGTTTAGTTATAATTATGAATATTTCTATTTTATATATATTCGTGAGAGTGATGACTAGCGATCTGTCCTAGAGAGAAGGAGGGTTGCGTACGGCCGATATATAATAATAACAGATCAACGAGCTACCATAGACAAAATACAGTATTATTAACTTTTATGATATATTCCTAACAGTGATGTTTACCGATTTAAGTTAATTTTAATAAAAACTAAATCTAAGAATATAATGACCTATTAACGCGAACAAAGTCGCGAGCAAAATCTAGTTACTTTTAAAAATTACTGCACATGTGATTATTAAAAGTGAATAAAAGTTATTATAGGTCGATATTTTTAACACATTTCCATGTAAAGGTCAACTGTAATCTGTTACAAGATTATCCAAACAACAAAAAAGTATTTTCTAACTATAGACGCATATGTTATATTCATACTATTTGACGTTAAAAATCTGTACCCATTACCAAATTTTGACAAGTTTGCCAATAGACTTGTGTCCAAAGATACCTTCGCCTGTCATACTCAGTCGCTGGTTGCTAGGCAACGTCGTCCAAAGTGGTCGGTATTTTGTGTGCCAAAATCCACAAGTCAATAACATATTTATTGTTATATAATATCGTTGCAAACAACAAACTAGATATTACTAATAAAAAAAATAATAATTATAAAATCAAAAAAATTATAATTTAATTTCGTTTGTATACATCAGAAATAAAGTAATAGAAATAAATTCAATTATAATATACCAACATTTACTCTATAATGATTTGTATAAAAATTAATGAATTATAAATTTAAAATATTTGAGTTAATATTATTACAAAAAACACTTTTTGTAAATACTATCTTGTGATTGTATTTTCAAAGCATCTCGTAGCTAATGTGTCCTCTTTATATATTACATTGTAACGTTAACAAAAGAAGTAATAAAATCTAATATATTATTAACAATGTTTTACATTGAATATTTTTAGAATATATTCATTTATTAAGTCAACAGATATTAGCGGAACCCACGCTTAACTATATTATCATCTTCTCTACAAAGTATAATAACAAAGACTTAAAAAAAGATAAACCAAAGTTAAAAGCTAAATTTCGTTTACTTGAATGACATATTTATATCCTGTGGCGGATTTACAAAGAAACGAGACGATTACACCACTAGAGGTCGCCCAGATCCTTTCAACAACCAGAAAAGAGCTAATAACCTTCAAAGAGATCCTTATAAAATATAGCTAAGAACATCGATTACATCAACTTCCAAACAAAAAGTATCAAAATTGGTTTATTCGTTAGGAAACGGTGCTATAGATACACAGTTACACACGACCAAGTTTATAACACTGCTCTTTTTTGGTCGGCGGTTAAAAATTTACATTAATGCAAGCAAAGCCGTTACCTAAATTGCTAGTGTAGTAATATTTTAATAGCGATAATTTTAAACGATTAATCCTATAGTTATCTTGAGTCTAAAATCGTTATATAAATATGCCGCTGAACCCTAAAACACTTCGACACATTATTAACTATGGTATAAATGCATTGAAGGCAACTTGACTTGCTTCATTTCAGTTATTTAACCCATTGTCGATAGACGTACAGCGTTGAAAATATTTATTATAGAAAAATAATCTGTTTTAAGAACTTTTAAACTTTGTTTAATTTTTTTAAATAAAATAGTACAAAAATAAATCAATATAACAATGAAAAATAATGAATTATTTTGTTAACATAAATTTCCATATTAAATAATAAAAAATATATACAATAATATCACTAAGAATTTAAAACGAAGTTATCAAAATCAATTTAAAAAAAAATAATCAAACAAAAAAAAGAAAGAGATCTAACTCCAAATAAAAATGTAATAAAGTTAACAGTTTCAAAACGAAGATAAACGTAAGGCTATAAAAAAAGTATACAATGGATACAAACTGGACCTACCACGTGGGCCTGCGCTCCCCAAACCTAACGAACACGACCGTCAACTTGCAGGAGAACTTTGAGATCGATTTGGAAGACACGAATTGGATTTTAACATCATCTTTCATCATATTCACCATGCAAACTGGTTTGTAGAATTATTTTAATACATTTTGCCTAACATTTTGCCAAATAGTAAAAAACTGTATAAAATATAGATTACGCTTGCGACTTCTGCGATGTCTGTGATGTCTACGTCATATCAGCTTTACGCATGCCAAGTCTCAGCCCGATCGGTTTAAAATTGACAAAGTTTCATACAAACTTTCATACCCTATTTTATCCCCTTGGGGGTAGTATTAATCAAAATCCTTTCTTAGCGGATGCCTACGTCATAACATCTACCTGCATGTCGAATTTCAGCCCGATCCGTCCAGTGGTTTGGGCTGTGCGTTGATAGATCACTATGTCAGTCAGTCACCTTTGAGTTATATTTATTTAGATTTAATCGCAGAAACATCCATTAAATAAAATCTAAAATAAGCGTATGTTGTTTACTTCTTCACGCGTAATGCAATAAATTTATATCGAATTTGTTTCTTTTTTAATTTCATCATAAATGCTATACATTTTTAAAATTACACAATATCCTCGCTAAATTAGATAGACATTTAGTTGGCGAAAAAATGGAGCTTAAATATATTCTGCCTTACTACAAAAGATTTAAACAGACGTTAAACGCGCGTCTAAGACAGTTATGAGTTAAACATGCTTGAGACATAGATTAATATACGTTTAAGTGAGTTTAATAGATGTTTAAAACCTATTTTTGCTGTCAAATGTAACGTATAACAGTTTATCAATAAGTTTTTTTATGAGTTTATTCGCTGTTAAGCAATTTAGATAATATTTTAAGCAATGTTTAAATCTTAAACACTGTTTAGCTAGACACGTGTTCAACATGGTTTTAATGCGTCTTTTGTAGTATGACAGATTACGTTTTGACATAATAAATTATGTTATCTATTTATCCTGTGACAACTTTAATGTATAGTCGTTTCCCACCGTCTTTACATCTTTTAAACTAAACAACGGATTCGAATGCGGTCTTCATCAATTAACAGCGTGATTCAAGAGGAAAGTTTACATGTATAAACATGTTTATTACAGTAGAGAATAGCCGAGGATTATTAATGTGATATCGATTACATCTACAACTAAAAGCATTGAAGAGAAATTAATTCGTACGGATGTTCCAATGGTAGGGGCTGTCCATTAATCACGTGATGTTATTTTTTTAATTCGGCAACAGTCTGTGACATTAGTGTTGTTGTGACTCTGTGCCATTAGAATTTAGATCCGGTTCCTACTTGTCTCTGCTACGATTACTGTGAATTAAACAAATATTTGTCTGTTTACCAACATCAAAGCATTATACACACAATATAATTTTCGTCGTTACTAATATGTTTTCAAATTTTAAATTTCTCAAACCAAAACCTTCTACATCCGCAATCGTGTTGTACCCAATCTGCACATGGACGCTGATAAGCAATAATGTGTCAACCCACAAAAAGTCGAATCCGGAGATGTTGATGTATGCTGACTATTAAAAAAAAATCAAGTCTTCAATACTAAATAACTACGGAAAAAAAGATTCTTAAATTAATGTTTCGAATATTGAATTGTGCTCAATATTTTGCAATATTGTATAATAATAATCTAACGTATTTGAAAAACTTATTGTTAGATAAAACTTTTTATTCTATTTACATTTTGAAGCAAATTTGCATAAATGCTACCAGAATAACTTTGTTTATTATTTAATTTCTTTTTATACATTTTTATTGTGTTTACGTGAATTAATTTGCAATATAAAACTAACAGCTTTTAACCAAATGCATATAAAAGTATACATGGTACTTACATCAAAAACACATTTCTTTTTTTGTCTGTCTTTCATTCGGTCTGTCTGTCTGAGTTTATTCCGGCTCATATCTGAAACGACTGGACCGATTTTGACGGGACTTTCACTCACAGATATCTAATGTTATAAGGAGTAATTAAATTTATTTTAAAAATTTTATTAATTAAAAAAAAAATATAACAAAATACCCGAAAAAAAATTGAAACTAATGAAACATTATATAACTTTTTCTTAAATTAACGTGATTGAAACCTTAAGACACAGCTAGTGTAATATAAACATCGATACATATTACTTATCCCGACTAACTGACTGACTGATTCATCAATGCAGAGCATAAACCTCTAAGGATACAAACTTTAAAACTTAAGCAGTTCAGAATACTTTCTTAATGGATGCTTACAACATAAAAGGTTAAAATAAGGAATGGACCGCTGTATAAAAGTCCTTCATATTCAAAATTCTCTCTTCATCATATATTTTATGATAGATATAGATATTATAGATTATATAGTATAGATTTCACTGCGTTCATAAGTAGAAAGGTACAGGAAACATGTAGGTTTAAGGTTATGAGTCTTCTAAATAATTAATTATTTATTTGAGTAAATTATATAAAAAAAATTAAAAACAATCTTTTATTTAAACGCGCTTAAATATATAAAATAAAGTTTCTATTTAAAAGTTTTACTATAAACTTATAATGTCATTAAACAATTTATGTAATATAAAAGCTTGACGCGAGACTTGAGTGTGTATTTACTTAGTTTGAAAATTGTATAAATTAAATTATCAATCAGTTTAAGTTATGTGATTTACTTATTTATCGACACAGGTAAATCTTCTATTCTTAATTTTTAAATTATCTTTATTAATAAATTATCGTAACTTCACTACAAAAAATATACCCCGAAACAGGGGCCACGAACTCACGAACTTAGAAACAGAGGCCACAAACTCTCAAACTTAGATCCAAATTTTATCACGAAATAATGTTCAAACAAGAGTCCGCAAAAACATATTATTAAAATAAAATCAAACTAAAAGTTCATAATTCATGCATTAAATTACGAAATACCAGTATTTATCTTAGAAAAGTTTCATACTGCCTTACTACAAAAGATTTAACCATAGGTACGTTAAACGCGTGTTTAAAAAAATTCATACTACAAATCCGCATCTAAAAACAGTTTTGAGTTAAACATGCTTTAGATATAGATTAATATACGTTTAAGTAAGTTTAATAGATGTTTAACCTATTTTAGCTGTCAAACGTAACGTATAACATTTGATCAATAAGTTTTTTTATGAGTTTATTCGCTGTTAAGCTATTTAGATAATATTTTAAGCAATGTTTAATGTTTAAACACTGTTTAGCAAGACACGTGTTGAACATGGTTTTAATGCGTCTTTTGTAGTATGACAGATAATGTTTAGTTATATATTTATATCATCTTAAAGTCGAAAAAGCCTTATGACACCGAAACATGGCACATTTACCTTAATACTAAGAGGTAAAATAAACTTTTATCAATGCAAAGTTATTCAAAAAGGCCACAATTCGTGATATTTATTACATTTTACTATTTATTTTCCCTGTAAAAAGTTGTATATTTCATTATTTCACGATAATATACCTGTTAGCGGAACTGTTTCAAGGCGTTAATGCAACCTTAATTTTATGAGATTACAAGATTATAAAGAATATTTCCTTAAATTACATTGTATATAGGTTAAGCCATGCGACACGAGACAGTAAATGGATGGGTGTTCGTAATGATTATACTCGCAAATTTGTTTTCAAGATCATCAAGATTTTTGTACGTGCCAAGTAAACTCTGGATGCAAAGAACCTATTTTAAAGATTATGACCCTAAAAATGTACATTATTCTAAACGGTCTTAAAAACGAAATCTACATCAACGTGAGCGAAGACGCAAGCTAAAGTTCGTAAGCTATGAAACACCACGCTATACGACCTCGTGTAGCAGTAACTATAAGCAGGCCCTGTTAAGTAAAAATTTAGCATGAGTGATCTGACAACACATGATGTGACGTCGCCTCGAAACGCGTTATGATGTCGTGTAGCGTCGCGTCGTTATACGGTGATATGCATTCAGCCGACTTCAAAAGTGGAGGCGGTTCTCAACGCATAGTGTATTATTATAATGTTTCTTAAATCAGAACTATATCATTTACTTTTTGGAAATTTTATCGAAATCGGTTTTGTACTTTGGTTTTAAAATTTTAATAGCTGGTACAAGTTTTTGAGTTCGGTTTTTTTTTTAAATAGCCAGATATTCCATTGATTAAACAAAAATTACGATATGATGTCGTCTCGTGGTTTTACAAGTCACGTCGTAGATCATCAAGACCCAACGTCGCGCGTAGTGACCTTTCACAACGTCATAACGTGCCTTAACGCGGCGTCCGTCGTAATGTACTTTAGCTCGAAATCAAAGCTCATAGCTATTTACCTATTATGAAAATGCATATACCTTGCTTTGCTCTCGGTTCCTTAAAAAAAGTCTTTATTTTTCAGGTTTTGGAATGCTGGAGTCAGGATGTGTCTCTATAAAGAACGAAGCGAACATAATGATGAAAAATTTAGCTGACATATCTCTTGGAGGTGAGTCATATTAAAATAATTTTCAAATTTTTGTAGAAAATTAATTGAGGTAGAGCCTAGCTGTAGCAGTACCTAGCTCTGACAGAAGATCGACGTGAAGTAGATAATGAAGCGTACGTTACGGACGGTGAGTGAGAAGACTTCCTATTCAATCTCGTCCATTATTCCATTTTAAGCTGACAACGTCCCTCTGGTGCTACACATGTCCATGGGAGACGATGATCACTTTACATCATATGTCCCGCCTGCTGGTTTGCCAGCTGTTCTTTTTATATAAAAAGAACCTATCAGTATCCTATTGACTACCGCTCGTACATGGGCTGGCTCAAGCGGAACAGTACCACATGATCAAAGAAAATTAAAAGCAGTTAAAATAGATGCTTTACGTAGAGTTCGTCAGAGATTTGGAAACCCACACCCTTCCACGCCTATTCTTTCCATTACTTTACAAGTAATTAACCCTGTACGCATTTCTCTCCCTTTGGGTTACAAATGTTCATGGACAGCGAACAATGGTACACCTTACATCATTTACAAAAATGTAAATTCATTCCTAAAAGGTATAAAATGTAATTTTGTTAACAAATCTCCATTAAGGATAAGTTTAGATAAGCCAGAATTCACTTAAAAGGTAAATCTTAGCTTAAAAATCAATTTCTCTTCTACCCTAGGTCTGACCTACTGGATTTTCGGTTACGGCATGTCTTTCGGCGAGGGACCCTTGTCAAATCCTTTCATAGGGATGGGCAACTTCCTGGTAGACCCACCGGTAGGCGACGCTCTGATGGGACCGGTCTTCGCGTCTTTCTTGTTCCAGCTGTCATTTGCTACCACAGCCACCACAATTGTCAGTGGAGCTATGGCTGAGAGGTGAGTTTGTTGAGTTATGGTTTGTTTGTGATGTTTTCGAGATCAGTTTTTTAGGCATAAGACTGGTGTATCTTTTGCTATGTAAACGACTGTACTGACTGTTGATAGTAGAAAATTATGCCCAATTAGTAGAAAGGCATTTGCAAAAATAGTCGCTATGAATGAAAATAATTCGCATCTCTGGATTTTATGGTATGAAGCAAATACTTTAAATCCTATATTATCCTTAACACGTTCGTTGCATTACGAGATCTATCAGATCTCTTGCAGGACTTTTGTATTGTGCGTTGAACATAATCGTGTTGTTTCACTCCTTGCGGGAGGATCTAACGTGTAAAGTTCTTTAGGTATGAGTAGGACAAATATACATATTTGCTTCCTACTTAAAGATGAATTCATGGACATTAAAAAAGAAATTAGAGATGGATTAGGTCCCTAACGCACAGTACTATAATTATTTTCATTCCTTGCGTTAGGAGATGTGTCGGTACTCGTGGAATCGTACGCCTCGTAGACGCAAGAGAGGGAACGTGGGCGGCGCGGGCGCTGCGTGATTCGTTTTAGAGTTGTCCTAGCATCGACGTGGGAGGTTGCGCGCACGTTTGCGAAATAACACTCGGCTATATATGTGCCTACGTGTTGATAATAATTTACATGCTATACAATGAGTGCTTTTAAAAGAAAAAGCTTTTAAAAAGTGTAAAAAATCTATTTATTTTGGTGAGATTTCCAACAAAAAATCAACGCCGGATTATACTGCTGCATCGTCCAGTATAATAAAATTTTGGAAAATGTTCAAATTTTCCCTCTATCCACGAAAAAGCAGAAAAAAAAACGTCTAAATGCAACTTGAACAATAATTTACAAAAATATTTAGAAGGGAGAAACACTGAAAAGCAACAAGAAAATAGTATAATAGGACAAGAAAAAGACCAGAATAAGCAAAAAAGAAGTCTACAAAGTCTACAAGACATACAGGATGAAAAAGTGGAAGAACTAGATCAGGACATAGAAAACGAAAAAATACAAGAAGACGCTCCGAAGACGCAGACTGATGAAGCAACCAAGTTTTGGTTGTATTGGTATTGAAATGAAAAACACTTTGCATAATTAATAAAACCTTTTCAATCGACAACTGAGATATTATTTTATTCCCATCACTACTTACTACACATATTGAACTATCTTCCGTTGCGTTACGAGATACAATCGATATCATTTTTTTTTTGGTATTTGCAGTTTATTCAAATGTCATAACTGCGTGCGAACCTAGCAAAATATAAAGCAATAGGCTATCTTTCACCCACAAAAACTTCAAAATATATTTGATTGTTTTTTTGGAAGATATAAACATTTTGAAAACTGTATTTTTAGGAGACCGATTAGGTCTCAAACGCACCAAATGGTAGGTTAGTTTGGAGATCTTTTAGGTCTCCAAAGCACCAGCTGAAAGTTTTTTGAAATTGATGTCGCAGGGAACGTGTTAAGATCCATTTATATTACTCATGCTTATAGTATTATTAGATATTAACATAACATAGTTACGTTAAGTTCACCTAATACTGCAGCATCATGTGAAATTAGCTGAATACACAACTCCTCATCCAGCAGCATTATGTTGGGGCTCATTGAAATGCTCTCAATGAGTAGAATGTCGAGGAATTTTTTTTTATTTAAATTTTAGATTATTTCTTGCTGATGTCTAAAAAGTATCCCATATCCCCACCACAGATGCAACTTCAAGGCGTACTGCTTGTTTTCGTTTTTGAACACCATCGTGTACTGCGTGCCCGCGGGTTGGGTGTGGGGCCAGCACGGGTTCCTCAACCAGCTGGGCGCTGTGGACATCGCTGGTTCAGGACCTGTACATCTCATTGGTAAGGATTTATAATTATAGGATTTTGCTAGAGGAACCTTTAGTGAGATTGTTTTTGCTTAATAACTTTTAGTCTATTATAATAAAGATATATTATAACTGAAGATGGATTACGTCATAATAATTATTTTATTTTTATTTAATTTTTTATGTCGCATGGTATAAAAGATCGGGAATCCCTGTTCTAGATGGGCATAGGTTGTGTTTTATAGTTTTTTAGTACTTATATTAATACTTAATTAGGTAATCTTTTTTCAGTTTATTATAATAATAATTAAAAGACACAACTCGTCTCAATTATTTACACCAAAGTTATTTTCCTAAGGCGGGTCGTCAGCCTTTGCCTCCGCAATGATGTTGGGGCCGCGTCTCGGGCGTTACGCGCGGGGAACTGCTCCCTTACCGCTGGGTAACCCGGTTAACGTCGTGATGGGGACGTTTGTGCTGTGGTGGGGCTGGCTCGCTTTCAATTCTGGCAGCACTTATGGGGTAAGTCATAAATGTTGTTCTTTTTTTTTACACAGTTGGCTGAGTAGTTGGAATCTAAGGCGATAGATTTTAGGGGCGAAAATTTTGGGTAGTTGGGTTTGCCTACGATGCGGGAACGAATAATATGATCGGAATATTATTATAAACTAAGGTATCGGTTTGAAGCTTTGGAGAGTACCTGTGTAGGATCGGACGCGAGGCGACGGCGGTTTGCCACCACTGCGGGGCGGACCAAGACGATGCCCAACACACGCTGGAGGCGTGTCCCGCGTGGACCGCGGAAAGGCAAGTCTTGGTCCAGCAAATTGGGCGAAATCTCTCCCTGCGAGCAGTCGTGTCGGCGATGCTACGCAGGGAATCGGCGTGGGAGGCCGTAGTCAACTTCTGTGAGACCGTCATGGTCCAGAAGGAGACTGCGGAGCGGGCTCGGGAGAGGGCCGATCCCGCCCGGCGGAGGCGACCTGCGGGTCGCCTTCACGGCCTCCAAGCCCCAGTGCCCGGGGCGGAATAAGTAGGGCACTCCCTCCGGCCGTGGGTGCGTGAGATGGGGGTCTCACGCATCCGTTTTCATACGGCCGAGAGTAGGACCGCAGTCCGGTATGGCCCCGGACTGCCGGTGTACGCACCAGCGAGGGGTGTGGGGAGGGCGAGACCATCTTCGCCCTCCTGAGAAGGGCTCCGCAAGCCACGAGCGGAGCAACGCACGGGAGAGGCCGCGGACGTGCTTGCGAAAGCGATCCCGTAGCCTCTCCGTTTTCCGTGCTGTGGCGGCCATCGCAGGGGGTTTTAGTGAGTACAATCTCACATAACCCGGTCTCCCCCCCAGGAGTCGGGTATCTATGAAGATTTACCCTGCGTAAAAAAAAAAAAAAAAAAAAGGTATCGGTTTGAAAGGGTTGGCAAAATTTTAATAGCCTACTGGAGGCACATTGTGTTTCCGCTACTGTACCCAGTAACCATACGTAAGCTGTGAGTATCAATAAATAAATCACTGAAAGTAAACATTATAAGTGTAAAAGCAATGTAAAACAATTTATGTATCTAAATCTTTACAAAAGTCTGCAAGCAAAGCTTATAAGAAGAAGCCTTAGCACCGAAATAACAAAAAAAAAAATTAAGAAAAAATTGATTTATTTTTTACAATCAAATCAATACGTCATGATACCATTTTCAATGTCAAGGTTGCAGAAAATAAAGCAAATTGCTTAAATAGATAACGATTCACCAATTAGTGTTAAATCGACCCTTTTACCTGAAAAGGACGCTCAATTACTCGATGATTTAACTTAAACGACGCCATTTTAAAAATTGATGAATTCAACAAAATAGCCGCAATTTACCACGCACGGTTACTTTAATGTAATCGGTCAGTAATTTGCATAGGTTAATATGCTCTAAAAGAAAAGTATTTAAGTAAAACTCTAATAATAGTTATTATATATAAGTAATATTATTTTTTTGAATTATATTTATTTAATATAATATGCATTTTTATTACTAAACAAAAATAAAAAAAGGTTGTAATTTCTCTACATTTTCATTACTCTACATACATGCATGATGTCCATGTTTTTGAATATTGTAATAAGCCAATAAAAATATGTTTATTTTTTTTTAAAGTCGCATAATCTGTATTAAAAAATTAAATATTTACGTTTGATATTTTTCAAATAAATGTGTATAAATTATTTAGTTTCAAAGAAGCACTGCCGTCAGTGTTTTGGACACTTTGCCTCACCGCAATGACATCGACATCGATTTTATTAATATTTCTGTATTCATATTTATTGCAAATTGTATTTCTATTTCACATAACAATGCATTTATTATTACGCACATTATTTTCAATTTAGTTTATTATTAATATTTTCGCAAAAAACTAATTTTTGGGTAAGTTTTTTTTCGTTTAATAAAAAGTATGATTATTAAAGGTAAGTGGCGCGAAATGGCAATACGCAGCGCGAGCTGCCGTCATGACGATGATGGGGTCCTTCGGAGGCGGATGTTTTGGACTCCTGTAAGATTTTTTTTTAACATGAATATTTAAATATATTTTTCTCGAAAAACCTAAACGACTAACAGAGTTCAATTTCATGAAGTATTGGACCTACAATTAATTGTCTATGGTCAAATTTTAAGTTAAATTATAGATATGGCATATTTTATATCCAGTTGACATATTCAACTGCGTGCAGCCGTAATTTCTGCCATACGTGTTGACATATAGCTGTAGCACAGTAAATGATAAATGAAATATAATATTAAAATTGTACTGTCTTTTTTGTAAACTGTGCTAGATTTTCTAATATAAGGCGTTTTGCAGTTTTACATTAATAAAGAACAAAGGCAGGGCTGATGTGATGGAATTAGTTAACAGTATTCTCGGTTCACTGGTCGCGGTTACTGGTGAGTTTTATGTTTCTTATACGTGTATCTTCTTGCTTTGAATAATTTAAAATCACAAGTCAAGCATTACTGGGTATAGCTACGTCAATAAAAAACACCCAACGTTGTGTTTAGATGTGTGTCGATGAAATGTTTACATTATTTATTGTTTTATATTAATTCAATTGTTTTATAGCAATTTCAATAAAAAGAATAAACACGAACATTTAAAACCCACAGAATTTTGCAATTAAAATATTTTCGGATTTCTAATAAAATATTAAACTATTTTCAATATTTAGCGGGTTGTTTCCTCTACCGGGCATGGGAGGCAGTGTTTATTGGCATGTTGGGCGGCGCGATAGCCTCCGCGAGCGTGCCTCTCCTGGACAAGATGAAGGTTGACGACCCCGTCGGCGCATCAGCAGTTCACGGAGCTTGCGGACTTTGGGGTTAGCGCCTTTCTTTTTATAAGTTTCAACAACCCATACACCCACTATGTGTTTTTATTTGATAAGGAATATTAACTTATATATATACAAGTACGTTTCAATAAAATTGTAATAATATAATAATTGCTTATAACTTTTGGTGGCATTTGATGAATATTACAAAAATACAGACTAGGCTATCAATAGAGAAATCAATTTAAAAAATATATCTCCGACTAAATACTATAATTTAGAAATAATTACAACTGATTACGATGTAATTTTATTTTAGGAGTAATAGCGGTTGGCCTTTTCGCCGATAATCCTATACCAATGGACACTACTAACGGAAGATCTGGCCTATTTAAAGGTGATATATTATCTTATTTTCAATAGGCTAAGTGCTAAAATAAAAACCACTATCTAAACTACACAATCAACCACAAATAAAAATTAGGAAGAGAAGATTACAATTGTTAACAATTTCATTCGTTTTTTTTTCGTTTTTGCTAAACAAAAAATAGTATTACAAACTTTTGCAGGCAATATTTTTTATTATAATTTCTTACATATTAAAAAACTTTAAAAAGATTAGTTCTAAAACAATGTAAAATTAAACATACAACATTGCTTTTATCAAGGTGGTGGTTGGTACCTCCTCGGTGTCCAGACCCTCACAGGCGTGTGTCTGATGGCGTGGGGCGCGCTGGTCACCATGGCGTTGTTATGGCTCATTGACCTCGTGCTACCTATAAGAATGGACCCTTATGAAGAACTGCTGGGCGCTGATCTCACAGAGCACAAGATAAGACATGCACAGGTTAGTTTTCCTCAATAGCTTTGCCCAGCTGTGGGATACGCATGGCCATATTTGCAGGTTACTAGTGCTCATACTGCATGATACCATACAGCTGTAGATGGTTTCGCGGATTACAGCAAAGTAGTTTTGTGATTAATTAAAATCACTCTCTGTTGTTTTAATACTCTTTAATAAAATAAAGTTATAACCCCAGGTGGGCGTGTCTCGTACAGTCTCAGCCTTACGTCCGTATCATCGCTCGCACAGCATCGAGGATGTTGGCGGCATTGGAGTCAACACTGGACATAGCCTCATCGTTGATAGGCTGCAAGAGGTTTGATACATTTGTTCTATCATTGAATCATTCATTCGTTATACGTTTGTTCACATATTAATTAATTAATCAATTACAAAAAAATTCTTGTGACATCCAGAATGATGACTTTTTTGGATGATGTTGACAACCAGCTAGCGACTGAGTATGAGAGATGAGGGAATATTTTTAGACCAACAAGTCAATTGTCAATGGTTACCGATTTTTAATGTCATATAGTATTAATGTCTATACTTATTAAAATTATTAGTCTTCACATTTTTTGTGCATTAACCAGTCACAAAATATTTTTTATTATAATAAGTTTACAACTATATTATATATAATGATTATATTTAATATTTTTTAAACATCGTTTCCAATATTAACTAATTTCCAACTTCTTTACCCCACACAGATTAAAAAGAAAAAGAAAACGAAACTTAATGAAAATTTAAAAATATTCACTAATAAAGGTTTCATAGACGACAACTCATCCGAACCGAGTTCATTCAAAAACAACGGCTTTTTGAACAAGCGACCTGGCAACCCAGAAAACGACCTCCATCGCGCTCTAGACTCTATGGAAAACGAAATTAGCGGGAAAAGTTTTAAAAAACGAACGCAGCCAGAAAAATCCGCTACAATTCGAGTTATATCTGAAGAATTGAAAGGAAAAAAGTTTAAAGAATTATCTGCGAGTGAATTGGAAGAATTAGGGCAAATGAATGCGTCTGAAGAGAGATTTAGATATCGATTTATGGAAGACGATTATAGAGATGACGTGGAAAGGTGTTCCGCGAGTCCGATTACGCGATGGATCGATTGAATATCGATTTTGTTTTAAATATAATATTAATAAATTATTGTATAGTGTTTTTGTAAAGTATTTATTAAAGATTATTTTAAACAATGTTAGATTTTCAGTGTAAGGTTTTTTTATTTAGGTTATCAACAATGTTAAATAAAGTGTTTTATTTATTTATTTTATTTTTATTTATTAAAAATAGGAAGCCAACGAATATACAAACATTCTTAACAATATTAGTTAAAATATCAATAAACACAGAGTCCCGTTTTGTGTATCACACTTAAAGGCTAACTCAACATGCACAGAAGTAAACTTATAAGACTACTTATACTCGCTAATTTTAACAAAAAATACTAGTATAAACCAATAATAAAAACAATAAATAATTATGATATTAAAAGGTAGTAAAACTAATTAATACAACTAAAATAAAAGTCTAAAATAATTTAAAAACTTAAATTTAAATTACTTAAATTACATTAAGATTTATATCCATTATGTTATTAACTACTTATCTTAGATCTGTCTATCTATACATTTCAAAAGAAAAAAAATTATGCAGGGTTATTTGTAAAATATTTTTTTAACTCTTTCTTAAAAAAATTTAGCGTATTTGAGAATATATCGATGTCTACATCTAAATTAACATTGTTGTAAAGATTCATCATTCTCGTTGCAGGTGATGACAATCCCAAGTTAGTTCTGGAAAACCTACTCTTAAATGTTGGTCTATTTACTAACCGACTTCCCGCTTTTGGAACTACTATATTTATTTTGCTTAGTAAACTAGGGCAGTCTATTCCACCTGAAATAATTTTGTATAAAAAACAGAGTTGGAGTAATTTTCTACGGTTCATAAGTGAAGTCGATCTATAATGATTAAGCTGGCTTTTATAGGTTGGATTACTATTTAAAACATTATCTTTAAAGCTTATATAACGATAAAATCTCTTTTGGACTCTTTCTATTCTATCACAATGTATGTTATAATGAGGGGTCCAGACAACTGCTCCATATTCTAAGCTGCTTCTAGCTAGAGAGTTAAATAAAACCAATCTAGTAAAGGAATCTTTAAATTTTTTTGTATTTCGAATGATAAACCCCATTTTTTTTAATGATTTTTTTACAACGTTTTCGATGTGTGGTACAAAACTAAGCCTATTGTCTACCAAGATCCCCAAATCCCTTATCTGATCAACTTGTGTTAAAGTATAATAATCGATAGAGTAATCATAAATAATATTATTAATTTTCCTTGAAAAAGTTATTTTAAAACATTTTTTAGTATTCAAATTTATACAATTTTTTCTGCACCATTCGACAAGCCTTTGGAGATCTTGTTGCAAATAATCACAGTCTTTTATACTTTTTATCATCTTGAAGAATTTCAGATCATCCGCATATAAAAAACATTGACTATATTCAAAACATTTTACTATATCATTAATAAAAATTGTAAAAAGTATTGGACCGAGGAGTGATCCTTGTAGGACCCCCGATTTGGCTACAAAATGTTTTGACTGAAAACCACCTATTACTACTTTCAAATTTCTACAGCGCAGATAAGAGTTTAACCAAACAAGTAAAAATTGTGGAATACCGTAAACTTTAAGCTTTTCAATCAATAAAAAGTGGTCAACGGTATCAAATGCTTTCGATATATCTGTGTAAATACAGTCAATCTGTCCATTTTTATCAACTAATTCTGATACATCATCAACAAATAATGCTAAATTTGTTACTGTAGATCTCCCCTTAACAAATCCGTGTTGATTTTCACTCAGTATTGATTGAATATGCCAGTTTAGAAAAGGACAGATCATTGATTCAAATATTTTTGCAAAAACGGATAAGATGCAAATTGGTCTATAATTAGATATGTCTTTACGATTACCATCTTTATATATAGGTATAACAATGGTTTCCTTCCAAAATGAAGGAAAGACTCCTTCAATTATTGATTGCTTAAATATCAATTGCAATGGTTTAACTAAGGTGGACGCACATTTTTTAATGAAAAAGGGAGGTATCTGATCAGGACCTGCCCCTTTATTACAATCTATATTTTGTAGTTTTTTTAGAATATCCTTTTCATCAGTAAATCTGTCAATTAAATTGGAATCGTAATATGTTGATGTGGTATTAAATTTTTTTGATTTATTTTTACTCATATCATAAATTAAACTAAAATATTTAGCAAATTGATTACATATTTCTGTTTCGTTAGTAAATGAACAATTATTAAATGTCATCAGTGCCGGATAGTTACATTTATTATTGCGAAGTTTCTTCATATACGACCAAAAATATTTAGGATTATTTTTGATGGCGTTTTCAACTCTTTGAGTATAGTTATTATAGCATGAATCGATTAGTTTCTCACATCTTTCTCTCAGTAGCTTAAATGTTATCTCGTCTAATGAATTTTTATATTTTTTGTATAGCAGTCTGTATTTATTTTTCTCTACTAACCGTTTAATTAAATTATATGAGTACCAGTGTGGATATTTATGGTTTTGTTTATTCTGAACCTTAGGTATAAGAATTTCTATTATTTTCTGTAATTCCTTATAAAATAATTTGTTCATATCATTAACGCCTCTACAATGCTGAAAACAATCGTCCCAATTTATTTGGCTTAAAGCAAGATTTACTAACTCGTAGTCTGCGGCAAAAAAGTTTGGCTTCGAAATAGGTTTAGATGAAAAATAATTATATGTTTTAATAGCAACATTTATCTCCAATGATGGATGATGTTTATCTATTGGGCCTAAGAAGTAATCACTATAGCCTACGTCTACTTCATCTATATTACTTAATATTAAATCTAATGTCTTGCCATAAGCATTTCGAGTATTATTAAACTGGTGTAAGTTATGTTCTGACATAAAATCCTGCAATAGATTGCCTGCTTTAAAATCATGTCTTTCTGCAATTAATTTATTTGAGTCCGTATTACTAATCCATTTAATTGAGGGTATATTAAAATCACCTATTATTAATGTATTATCTTGTTCGTTTATATTGATTGATGCCCTATCAGTAAATGATTCTAAGACAGCATATTGTAATGGTGAAGGTATATATACGGCACAAATAGAAATTATTTTCTCATGTTCTCCAGTTCCAGATATTATATTGACCCATAAGTCCTCACATGTACTTTCCCATGAATTTACTCTATAGCATTTATATATTTTTAATACAGCAATTAATACTCCACCTCCTTGCAACTTATGTGAGTTACAGGATTCTCTATCACGCCTAAATACAAAATACCTGTCATCGATAATCTCATTATTAAACACGCTACTATTTAACCACGTCTCCGTTAATACCAAGACATCGTAATCAGAATTCAATATTTTACAAAAAACATCTTGTGTTTTAGACTTTATACCTCTAATATTTTGGTAAAAGATATTGAGTGAAACCATTTTTAACAAATTATTCTTAAAGTACAATTATTAAAAAAAACAACTTCCTATAATTATACTATTTTAGGCTTTTTAAAAAATCTTTACTCTTAATTAGAATAGCGTCACTAGATGGTGATTTTCGGATGTATATATTTCCGTTTCGTGACCAAACAAATCGATAATTATTTTCTTTTGCGAAAATTCGTGTGGCAGCAAATATATCCCTGGACTTCGCTGATAAGTGTTCCGAAACAAAAATTGGTTGCTTTTCTCCGGAAATTCCAAGATGATAGCTATTTAGCTTATCAGTAGGGTTAGACTTATTGAATTTTATGACTCCAGCTAGAAATCGATCACGTTGTAGGGGACTTGAAAATTTTATTAATACTGACCGTGGCCGAGAAGATTTCTTATTTAATTTAGCTACGCGTGTGCACTTTGCGATGCTTCCTTGAGTAATAGGTTCGTTAATAATTTTGCCTATTTGTTCTACTGTTTTAACAAGATTCTCATTATTATATTCTGGTACGCAATATATCTCGAGGTTACTAGACCGCATCTCTTTATCGATAATATCAACCTTTAATTCATATGACTGTACTTGCTCGCGTAGTTCTATATTTTCCTTTTTTAATTGTAGAATATTCTTTTTGGCCTCATCCAATTCATTCTTAACAGTTTCATATAGATTTGAAAAAAAATCGATAGAATCTTTTATAGCCTGTATACCATTTAAATCTTCTCTGATCTTTTTTAATTCATTGCTAACAGAATTTTTTATTATATCGTCCACTTCATGTCTAATCGCGGATAGAAATTCCTCATTAGCGTTTGTTTTTTCACTCATATTTGTTGATTTTGCTTCAGATAGTAAATTTTTATTTTGTATTGGTGGGGTAGTAATAACTTCACTTCCTTTACGAGCACTTTTTGTACATGAATTGCAAACCCACTGTACTCTAGATACCGATTGATTGTTATTAGTGACACATTCCATATGGTACTGTGATTGACATCTAGTGCATTTTAATCTTTTTTGGGTAATCAGAACATTGTTTTTGCATTTTGACCATTCATTCGTCATTCTTGAGAGAAAATATAAATAAATTTAAAAATTTTATTTATCTAGTGGTGTTGGAATCAAACTCGGTTTCCTCGGCGAATTTTGTCAGCTATAATCCACAGAGCCAACTTAAATATGACGATTAACTCAAAATTAACGTTCGTATGTTACACTAGATGAAACACACCAATGTATTATCAAAATAAGTGGGTAACTTTAACTAACAATTCTGCGAACACACAAATTATTGTTGTGATTTTACACTTTTAAATTTGTTTTTTCGAGTTTTTTCTTTAATCAAAATCACTATAGGATAACTGAATTCCAACTGGTTTGAACTTTCTGCTTTGAAAAGTCAAAAAAAACACAAATAACATTTATTTAAGCAGAGCGAGTACAAGTATGACTTACTTATTTGACGTTTGAAGACGAATTCAATAGAATTATAATAGAATATATTTATATTTTATTTAAAAAAAAAAACAAGTTAAAAAAAACGAGAACTGAATTCAAGAACAACGTAAGTACGTGATTTAATTAAGTTATATACATTTCTTTCAAAGAAAAAAAGGATTAACTTAATCGGTCAAGAAGTTTTTGAGTAATCGAAAAACACACATAAAAGAAATCCCCGACGAATTGAGAACCTTCTTCTTATTTGAAATCCAAAAGCTTATTAACAAAAACAGTGTTTCTGTATTTATAACTAAATTTTAAACTAACGAAAAATATTAGAAAAAATCAAACACGAAAATTATCAATAATAAAAGTGTATTTAATAACGCCTCGATAAGTATACATAAATTGATTCTATTACTTAACTATATTGTGATAAGTACGTGATTTAATTTATAAATAATTTCAATTTCATATACATCATAGGGAATACATCATAGGAATAGTACTGAAGACTAATTATACAACACTAGCGGCTCACACCGGCTTCGTCCGGCTTTCATATACATTTACAGCTCATCATCAGTTCATCCCAATTTTTAATTTTTTCTTAGTGCTTACAACATAAAAGTTATCCACTGTCAAAATTTTAAGTTTGTAGCTACATCGGTTTGGGCTCTACGTTGATATATCAGATATTCAGTCAAGAGAAGTATAGATAATATCATAGTAAATACAATATAAGTATACATGAGTGTCGTCTAACGTTTTAGGGGGTGGGATGTTAGAAGAGGATCTATTCTCAAGAAATTAAACTGGAAATTAAACCTGACAAATGTTTTAGACTAAGAGTCTAGCTAACCTGACTATAGCTCGTGTACAAGACCGAGGCAGTACCTCATTCTCATAGATTACATTTCATAGAGTGAGAGAATCAGAAGCTAAAACCCCTCCCCTATGCCTCTTCTTACTTACTATTTCCCTCTATCCCATATTTCGTAAAATAAATCGTAATTATTTATTTTAAAAAGAAGGGTTTCATCATATTTGATTCTAATTAAGTAAAAGTATTTTTTTTTCATATAGCAAGTTTTAATGCTAGTTAATTCCCTAATATTTCTTCAGTACTCACCCATACATTATATAACACATAAGTAGGTACAATAGATCGCTTATATACAATTATCACATAAAAAGCACAATTTCTCTACATAAGGCAAGGTTCTTACACAAATTCAGTCTTATACTACATACATATTCCAACATTCCAATATGTTTAAACATCAAACTTAACGTAACTACGTATTAGTACGCGTTAACGCAAACTATTGCGTTTGTGTTTTCTAAAATAATCATCAAAGAAGCTGTATTTCGTCAAAAAGTTTCTTAACGCTAACATAATAGTTTGCGTTTAAAACTTTTACTAGTAGTTTGTAATCATTTCGATCTTTAATTCCTTTTAAAAATATACAGAATTACTATTAATAATATACAGACTATTTTTCCGCTGAAAGAAATCCTAATATCTTTAAGCATAATCTTAATTTTTCTGTCTAACTTTATAACCGACTACGGAGCTACAAATGGGAATTATATTCATTCTAATCAATTATATAGCTATAGATATGTTATATGCTGATGAATTTCGGTACACAGAATGCCGATCACTTTGGACGACGTTGCCTAGCAACCAGCGACTGAGTATAATCATAGTTGGAAATGGGTACAGATTTTTGACGTCAAATAATATAACATATATACAGTTATGTAATATCATTGTTGTTAGTAATATATAACTGTTCATGTCTTTATCATGGATCACTGGATTATTTCTCTACATAACTAGTCTATCCTAGAACATGACAAAGCAATAATGTGTTAACCCACAAAAAGGTAAATTCAGAGATATTGATGTATTCTAATAATGCGCCACGTATAACATTATTCTTTTTTTTTCAAGTCATTCAAACTAAATAAGTAAGGAAAAAATAATCTTAATTTAATGTTTCGAATATTGGAGTGTGTTAGATATTTCTTAATATACAATAATGAGATATATTTGAAAAATGTATAATTAGATAAAACTGCATTACACCAAGTGCTGTTAATTCAATATACCTATTTTCAAAATGTTAAAGAAAAGATGGATATATACTTCTTCAAACAACTTTAATACGAATATGTTTGACATCTGTAGACTAAATTTTCTCAGAATGAAGTTCGTGTGGCTTGACACACTATTGCTTATCACCGTCCATTTATTCTAGGTAGAATCGACCTGTCCATAGGCATACTAAAGTTGTCGAATATAACTTAGTGAGAATGGTTTGAATATGGTCACTGTATATAAAAAATTTGGCCTAATGTGTGAGATGATCTTCATTCTAGGCCATAAGGCGAAATAGGCGACGGATAAAGGCGCTCGTTTTTGAGGAAAAAACAATCATGAAAACATAATAATTATCTTTTTTTCTAAATTCGCGCTATTTTACAAAAAAAAATCTTTTATAAAAAAGATATTAAATTTTGCTTTCAAATTAAAATCGTTAAGATGTCAACTTTTATCAGATTATATCAAAGGACAAACACAAAATGGACGTTCACATCCTATTCCATAAACTCGTTCAGGTGTCAACTTTACTTGGTTTTACCGGAATAAACAGAACACACATTTACATCCTACTTCTACATTTATTATGAGCCGAATACTAATTCTCTATGACACAAATCATAACATAATTTCGTAGTTATTTTTTTTTTACGGCCCTTGGTTCAAGCCCTTTAATAATTTCGTAGTGATATTTAACAATACTACAGACATTTTTCTATTTCATTAAAGCCAATAATATTATATAACCATAGGTATGGTATACGCTCATGGATTTTGGCACCCAACATGACGACCACTTTGGACGACGTTACCTAGCAACAAGCGACAGAGTTTAACAGAGAAAAATATCTTTGAGTCAAAGACAATTGACGCTGTCAATTTTTGAAATGATTATAGATTTTTAACGTCAAATAGTATGAAAGTCACATAGATAGTTATACTAAAACTGTATAGTCATTCGTAAAAGACGATATTTTCAAAATCATATTAAATTGAAATTTTGAGATGTTTTTAATTGATCGACTATTTTATGCAATAAAAATCATTAGCCGGGCAAAAAATTATTCATCATAATATTGTAACGCTATAAAAATCGGACGCAGAATTACATAATAAATATAATTATTTTCGATCGTTTACAACATTTATCTAATTTCGAACTTACTAATTTTAAAACTGTAACTTGTAACTTATCTATAGTTATATATATTATATAAAACATTATATATTAATGTTCACCATTGTCACAGAGAATAAAACTGAGTTTATATAAATTATATATTATATATATAAATTAATTAATACGGCAACGTGTCGTCCATGTGAACTGTCATGAGCGAATCTTCTGGATGTATTTCTAACAGTGCTTCTGTTCCGTCATTGAAGGGAAATGAAACACTGCCATCTACGACTAAACCTGAAAATAAAAATTATTTTAGTAATCTTAATTAGAAATGATCTATAAAATAGGTTTCCAAATTGAATAATAATCTATAGAAATGGACGTTGATAAGCAATAATGTGTCAACCCACGAAAAGTTAAATTCAGCGATATTGTTCTGATAATGCGTCATGTTTTTTATATTACACAAAAACTTTTAAATTATATAAACTAAATAAGTACCGATAAAAGATTTTTAATTTAATGTTATGAATATTAAAGTGTGGTCCATATTTTGAAATATGCAATAATCTTATATCTTCTCTTCTTCTTGTCCTGGTCCCGCTTTATGTGGGGTCGGCACAACATGTTCTTCTCTTCCATTCCTTCCTATCAGCCGTCATCTCAATACTCACTCCTTTCTTACTCATGTCACCTTTTACGCAATCCATCCATCTTTTCTTTGGTCTACCTCGAGTAATATAACCGTCCACAGTCATATCTAGCACTCTTCTTGTCACGTGGCATTATATATTAGAAGAATTTATTATTAGATAAAATTTTTGATTATATCGATCTGCTTTTAATTAATTGAACATTGCATCAAAATAGAAAAGAAAAGATAGATATACTTCTTCAAACAAATTGGTTAAGAATAGGTTTGGCATGTTTAGACGCCATTATCTCTAAATGAAGTCCGCGTGGCTTGACATAGTATTGCTTATTGGCGTCGAAATGTTCTTTAAAAAAAAAGCTTTAATAAAATACGTTTTATAACGCAAGACCGACTTCAATGGCAAAATATATAATTCCGTTAAATTAAAAGATATACTTATTTCAATTATTTTGATTTTAAAACATCCCAACGAATCGAGAATCTTCTCCTTTTCTAATAGTCGGTTAAAATGAAAGAGGAGCAACGTAGGTTTTACTTAGTGTAGTAATTTATTCGATTCATAAAACGTGAAAGATAAAGAAGGACCATAACGTAAAATATATGGAGGAAAGAATTATTTGAAAACTAAAAGATATCAACCCAGATTCGAACCCCACAACCATGTGTCTCCACTCGTTCTACTAATTGGCTACCTTGTTTAGTTAAAAAAAATATCTTGTATATAATATTTCCCTAATATAGTATATACGGAATGAATTTTTCAACTGGGTGTTAGGGATCAAATCTAAAACTATAGGGAATAGCGAAATGTGTTTAAAGGAATTTCGAAGCCGATTTTGATAAAATCTAATGATCAATTTTAGTTTCCATTCAAATCAATCTAGAGACACTTTTAAATACTTTTCCCTAATAGCAATTCGGGTTTTGCCTACTACACCGATATAAAAAAATCATCCTGTATAATCAAAGAAACACTAACCGGCATCAGTACAATGGGATCGTACTCGAACAGCACCGGCCCGGTCTCGAACCCGCAACCCCTTAGGAGCTGGCCACTCTTCGAACGTGATGTACTCGCGTACCGAATACGCTAAATACTCAGAATCTGTAAATACCATATTTAGATAAATAAATCGTTATTTAAACTCATTTTAGAAGTTATCTGTAACCTCATGTGTAGTTGTTTTTGGTAAAATGACGACCACATTGGACGACGTTGCCTAGAAACCAACTACGAATTTTACAGGCTCTATCTACGATCCCTCTTTTTCTGCCCAATTTTTAATGAAAAAAACAAGCATTTCGTGGTGATCAATATAATCACTAGTACTTCTTTTAATTAAAAAAATATATCACTTATTATCTCTCTCTAAAGAGCCCAAATGGCCTAGTGGTTAGACGTCGATCTCAACAGATGGTCATGAGTTCAAATTCCGGCCAGCACCGCTGAGTTTTCAAGTGCTAAATTTGTGTTTAAATTTATCTCGATCTCGGCGGTGAAGGAAACATCGCGAGGAAACCTGTGCCGGAAGAAATTCTGTCACATGTATGTATATCCGTCCCGCAGTGGAGCAGCGTGGTGGATTAAGCTCTTAACCTTGTCTTTAATAATAGAGAAGGCCTTTGCCCAGCATGACATTTATAAACTGTGACTTTATCTCTTTCTTTCTCTTCTCTGAATTCTCTTATCTCCCTATTATAGTTTACAAAAATCCAATATTACTTATACAGCTAATCTATTATGACTATAACTGACCTGGCGGGAACATCAGCTTCTGGTTGTATCTCTCGGTGACTTCTCTAGCTTTTTCCAGAGAAGTGTCCATCTTCACGTTAAACTCTTCACCGAGGATCTTCATCAGTTCCAGGACTGAATGGCTTCGAAGACAATTTATACTGGAAATGAAATAAAGTTTTTTATTTGACTTATTTGATTAGAATACCTAGAGCGAAAATTTCAAACATTATTTTTCATTAAAAATAATGATTCAATTCAATCAATATGTTCGAAATTTCATCTCCAAATCTTATGTGTGGTTAGAAGGACGCCATATTTGTTTGCTAATTGTCTTATAATTTCTATATTGTCTTATACAAGTAAAGAAAAATAGACTTAAATTTATATATATATATATATATATATATATATATATATATAATTTAATATACATCTATATATATTTATATCATGATCTGCTCATTAATGCACTTCAATGTAATTTTTCTCAACGTCAAAGTCGGTGACATGGTTTCTTTTAACATATTTATCTGTCATAGTTTCAGATTTCTTCCTATTGATTCATCAAATTCAAATTCAAAATATACTTTATTTAGGGCTTTTAAAGCGCTTTTGAATCACATCTGAATTAATCACCCCGTATAATGCTATCGATTAGACTTAAACTTTGAAAGTGGTAAATGGAGAAATGTATGTATACCTATAGTGCCAGGAGGTGCTACCGGTTCCTGTGGTAACACATAAACCGGAACTCTTCGTATGCGTCCATTTGCCGTTATCGATTTGTAGTCGAAGGAGAGATACGCGTGACGTCACACTTTCACCTATAAATACCTAGAAAAACATATACAGGATGAATTTTTCAAAATGTCGTAAGTAGTACTAGACACTGACAGTAAATTCCTTCAGGTTTAAAGCAATAATAATAATAATCGCGCATAACATACGACTTTCTTACAATATTCCAACCCCCTTAGGAGTGGAATTTTGTAAAATCCCATCTGAGTAAGCACCTATATTCAAAAAATAACCTCAATTAATTCATACCCCATACAAACTCCCAGCACTTGTAAATTTTGAGATTTCGTGATGAGTGAGTAAGTGAGTTTCGATTTTATTTATATAGGTTACAGTTAATATTGTATTTTCTCACCTCATTTAAAGCTAAGAACGGTAGCACTTTACTCGCTAACGTCGGATTGGATTCCTCTGAACTGAAGGTGGTGGTTTTCGATGCTTCTGAGCTATCGTGGGGATTTGGTACTGGGGGATATCTGTAACAAAAAAATATATAAATATTTTCTGCCTTTAAGTAATATAAAGTATAATAAAGTTATTCTATTCTATAATTATAATACAAAACCGAATAAGAAATAGAAATTCATCAATTTAAACTAATTTTATATTTAATTTAAAAACTGTATCTTTAGGTTTTTGAAAAATCAATCTTCCTAGCAATCGAACATGTAATTTTGAAAAAAAAAACTTCCTGTATTATTGCACTGTCTGATCTATGAAAAACAAATTCTGTGCAGTAACGACTACAGCGAACTAAAGGAAAGCGTTTATTTACTAAATGTAATAAAAAATGTCAATATTCAATTTTATTTAATATTCAAATAAATGAAAGGAATTAAAATTCCATTAATTCAATACCATTCACTCATTACCTGCAATAATGCAAGGTGTGTAAATCCACTGGTGTTATGGTGTCCAGGAGTTTAGGGTCCGACGTGATGGTCGTTCTTATCCTGGACCGCCTCATCCATGTGAACCTGCCCTAAAATAAACATTTTTGTAGTTTATCATATATGTGTGGCCACTGATTAATTTATAGATAAGATTTATAGGGTTTTACACCATAAAGTGTGCCAATGGTATTCTATTACTAAAACATCATAATTTTTTGTTTGATTTTGATTGAATAAGCATTTAATCATACAGCGACCAATATAACTTAGTGATTGTTTACTATGCACGCCTGCTAAAATATTATATTGATGTATATATGTTTTCAACCTTATTGGACACAATACAAAAAGAAGAAAAAATTACTAAAAAAGCGGCTGAATGATTTCAGACCCTTGCCTGTCTCAAATTAGGATGATTTAAAAAAAAAAAACAAGATAAATTGCGCGGCAACTTCATTGTCAATTTGGAGAGTGAAAAAATACACTTTATTGTAACATAATAAATAATTAGGTAATATTAATAATAGTAATTTAATAAGGAATTTAAATCATCATATTCACTACAATTATGTAAATAAGTGACAAATATAATCGGAAACAACGCGCGGCAAGCGATTGGAAGACGTGAGTGAGGATTGTAAAATGGACTTTTTTATAATAACATGTACTTGCTCAAGACGCCATTTTTTTTGGCGGGAGCAAAAACTTGTCTTTACTATTTGGCACGCTATATGTCCTGACAGCGGTTATTTATGAATGGCGCAATTTTACTACAAGTGCATTTTGACATTTAAAAATGGCGGAATGGGTAGACAATATAGAATCAAAGAGTACAACTTAAAGCTAGTCTTTGAAGTTTCGTATAACTGCACGATGTCATTTAGTGGTACAGAAACCTTTGTACACGAATATGACTCTCTTTTCTTATGTATTTTAGCTGTCCCCTAGGGTTTCAAATGCATTTTTCACTTTATGAAGGCTTAGTATTAAAGTGATGTAACTAAAAATGTCTCCGAAATTAGTTAGCTTAGCTATACGTCTAACCTAGTTTAACATAATGAATGTGTGTGGTGCATAGTTTATAATTAAGAAAAAGTGTTCTATGTGCCTCTCGGCATTAAAGTTTAAATATAAATAATATTCCAAAAAATGTGAATTTTAATACTAAGCTTGCGATTTATAGTTTTGTCATATTATGTGACGTTCATTGTTATCGACTCTATGTGTCGTAGCGTGATATATTATAGCCTATAACCTATAGTATGCATGTAATCTGTTTTAATTAGTGTCATTTGTGATTTGAACTAGACCTTTGCATCATCCACGTGCTCTCTCTATCGGTTTATCTGAACTCTAATTGGTTTTATGGTATATTGAATTATAGTACAATTCATTTTTAGTGTATATTTAAAAAAAGCGACTAAAATGCTAAAATTTTTAAATACAGTAAATAACAATTAAAGTCTTTAACATATTTTTATGTTGAGACTAATTATATAAAAGAAAATGTATAAACAATGTAAAATTTTATTTTTATTAATAAAAGCGGGTTGATGTTCGCTTAGGTGAGCCAAGTGGTCAGAGAACTTTTTTTTATTAAAATTACAAGAAAAGACGATGTCATTTAAGTTTTTATATAGGAAATAATGTCTGAAATCACAGATCTGATTTGAAAAATCTTTTTGCCCATTTATTGACGAAGGTTATAGGCTATATTACATCACCCTGCTTACAAGTGCGAAGCAGAAGTAAGCGATGATTCATGAAGATTGTTCAGACGTTTCAAGACTAACAGCTCTTTTCTAGTAATCGATATTTAAGACCGAATAATGCATATCCATTTATAACTTTATAAATTAAATCAACTTTTGTAAATTGGAATAGATAAGTGAATGAAAAATATTTTGGTGAAAAGCATACACATACATTCATAACTTAATACATTAAATAAACCCTGTAATACAGTGTCTTGACATGAAGTTTAATTGACAACTAGACGACTAGGCTTCTAACTACGACGCCAGCGAGCTATCCCAAAAAGGTGGAAGTAGCCAACGGAAATCGTATTTAGAAGAATGATATTCCTTGGTAGCTTTCAAAATAATGTCCCAACAAGGTGGAAGCAGTATTTATGCCACTAACAAAGTCCCTAAGGCTCGACAGAATGCAATTTTAGTCTCGGATATTTATGCAATTTACAATGTTACAACGTTAGCGCGATTTAGAATACAACTAACGCCATCTATTGGCATATACAGTGAACTAATGTAAGATGTAATGTGTAATGTTAGGAGTTGGAACATGTGCTGTTACAACCCTTTAAACTTTTCACATTGTTCTAGACGAATGAATGAATGAAATGAATGGTAAAGACCGGTTGAATGAATGACATACCTCTTTTAATGCTTGAAACGCACCCTTGACATCGTTTGAACACCAAGTCGGTAAACAAAGTCGACCGACTGACTTGTGTGGTGCGCTGTTGAAGCCTATTACTGGTTTACTGCAACAGAAAAGTATTGGAATTACGACTCCAATAGAGACAAAATAATATTCCCAGACTAAATTGTGAATGGGATTAATTCAGTAAGATTTTATGGATGCTGATAAGCAATACTGTGTCAAGCCACGCGGACTTGATTTTCAGAAAATGGCATCTGAAGATGTGTAACGTAGTCTTAATACATTTGTTTGGAGGAGTATATGTACATCCATCTTTTTTTATCTATTTTGATAAAAAGTAATAATGGATTAAAGCAGATTGATAAATTTAATGTGTTATCTAATAATATGTTTTTCAAATATTTGCGATTATTATATAAATTGCAAAATATTGAACGTACTTAAAATTGGAAACATTAAGATACTTTTTTCCGTACTTGTTTGTTTGTTTCTTTAGCTCAGATAACTTGAAAAATTGTTACAAAAATGTATACCTACGCATATCTGAATACATCAATACTTCTAAATTAGACTTTTTTGGGTTGACACATTATCGCTTATCAGCATCCATATAATCTGTGTAATATTTGGAATTTTGTAATATTTGGATATCAGATTTCATCAATATCTCCGAATCCGATGACACATTATTGCTTATCAGCATCCATTTATACTTTGGCGCGCTTCACTGTTGTCATACTTGAGAATATGCCTAGCATTTACCGCAGTGTTTATTTAAATAAACAGAGTTATCCAAATGAAATATGGTATTTTAAAACCATTATCATATACAATAAAAAATAAGCTTGTAGAAAATATTAAACTATAGACCCAGGGTTCATCAAATTGCGGTCCGCGGTCCTATATTTTACGGATTTAAATAAGCAATGGAACATTTTACCAGAAACTTAATTCTCTTACATTAGTTTCTATTCAGAATTCACGTTACGTTACGCGTTACTCGAACTGGTGAATATCTCAATAATTTAACGACCTATTATAGTCTATTTTTCTTTACTTGCCTTATATGGTAACAAGACCCGTAGCGATAATCACGAATTTTCGAACGTTATTTTTCCTAATAATTTTTCGTTATATAAAATGTCAAAAAAAAATTCAGTTCAATCATTCGGTCGACAATTTAACGTCTCCGGTTAGAAATACGCCATTTTTGTTTACTAAATAAGACAAGGAAAGAAAAACAGACTATACATCAACTTAACTATAAACTTTAGACAGTGTTTACATATTTAAATTTATTGTTTGATTTTAACCATTTTTTTTTGCTTTTTTCTTTCCTTAGAGGGAAAAGGCAAAGGTATTACACTGTACAGCCAATTTATTTTAACAAAGTTAATATCCGAGACAAATCATAATTTTTAAAAAATCGAACCCCGAATTAAACTAATAAACGACCCTTGCTCTAGACTATTGTATAGAATACACAAAATTATATATAGCGATTAATTTATAGACAAGTCACAATTAATAAAATTGGCTTACGATCACAAGACTATATATATTATTTTTTAGGTTAATATTTTTTTTACAAAAAAAATATACTCTTTTATTATTCTAGTAGTAAAAAAGTGAAAGAAGTAAATGGCAATACGTTAGCAAAGTCCCTGATGAAAAGAGCATTTTTATTGCTTTTTTAGTTACTAATATAATTTTGAGTTATATATGTAATTAAAGAAACAGCCTGTAAATGTCCCACTGCTGGGCTAAAGGCCTCCGCTCTTATTAAAGAGAAGGTTTAGAGCTTAATCCACCACGCTGCTCCACTGCGGGGCGGATATACATGTGTCAGAATTTCTCCCGGCACATGCAGGTTTCTTCACGATGTTTTCCTTCACCGCCGAGCTCGAGATGAATTTAACACAAATTTAGTACTTGAAAAATCAGCAGTGCTAGCTGGGATGTGAACCCGCGATGATCGGTTGAGATCGACGCATTCTAACCTTGCATTGTAAACTTACTTCGCATCTCTAACTCTAGAAGCTGCTAAAAGAAACGTCCCATCCCCCCCACACGGCACCACCACATCGCACCAATTTATTAATTCGTCGTTATACGTTAATCTGTAACAAAAAGAAATACATATCTCTATACTAATATTATAAAAAGGTACAATTTATAAGTTACGATTTCGAAAATTCTTTTCATGTTGTATAGCCTGTTTATTGAGGAAGGTTATAGGCTATATTACATCACGCTACAACTCATAGTAAAGCAATAACCGTAAATGCGAGTAAAGCTGCAAGCGGCGGCTAGTATTGTATACTTAAGCGATCCTTTGTACTTTTAAATATTACCGAATTTCGTTTAAAATACTATTATTAATATGTAAATTTAGTCATGCAAGTAAACAAGGCATGCTTCTAACCACACATAAAAGTAAGAGATTACAAATAGTCGATCGAGTGACTGAACTGAATCATTTTTTTTTATGGAAAATTATTATGTAAATAAAGTTCGGAAATTAGTGATATTCGGTTCGGGTAATGTTATCAAATAGGACAATTAAAGAAAAATAGACTATATAAAATACTTTATGATTCTTCCAGGATTTAGCATCGAAATTAAATATATTTTATGAGTAATTTATTTGATAAAATCAATTATATTTAATTTGGGTCAATTTAAGTATTATAATTAAGACTTTTTTTTTAAAGCAACCAACTTCAAATGCAGAGTACGCAATTTTTTTTCCACAGACGACACCTTTACACCAGTTATTACGATTTTAAAACCAAACTACTGAAACGATTTTGATGAAAATTCTATGAGACCAATCTAGAAGTGCTCTTTTAAAAAAAATTTAGAACCAATTAAGAAATGACCGAGTTCTTCGGTAACAAACATTAAAAAAAAACATAAATACAAAATTGTTATGATTATAATATAACAAATATTTTAATATTAACGTTAATCATATCAATCAACTAATGCACATAGATTATCGTTGTTGATGTGAATTATTGTTGTTAATGCATAAGTGCTCTAATAGTAACTTATAATATTATTTTGCAAGAATATCTTATCATGGTAATTAATTCATGTAAGCTCATCCTTCAAATAAATTAATTTTGGAATTTCCGTAATCAATTATTTTGATGGGTTTCCTTTTTTTTACTAACTTTCAAATATGAGAATATTCTTAATTGATTAGTTTCCCGATTACTCGTTATTTATTTATTATTATATTAAATTATTTATTTATTATTTTTAACATACATTTTTGAGTCATAAACGATATGAAGCATGACTGATGAGTTTAGCCATTTATATAATTAAATCATTATATACTTTTTTGTTTTACTTTAAAAAGCATTTATGAATCGTCAAAAGAAACGAAAAATATTTACACTAATAAAAAGCTACCGCCGATTCTGAATGTAAATTGTCGATACTCGTTTAAAATATCTGTATGAAATCCAGTTATACTCAATTTGATTACGTAAAAACTATATTGGCATGGGGTAGCATAATGTATTAATATGGATTCTTACCTACTGGCCATCTCGACTTGAAGCCCCATGTCTTTCAGACTCTTGGCCACGTTCTCCTCAAACGCCTTCTGTTCACGATGGGTAGTGATCATTGCATCGTAATCTGAACCCCTCTTCCTTAAAATCTTCTCCAATTCTGAATCTCCTATGTTATCGTGGCTGTGTCTGAAAAATATGGTTTTTGAGCAAATTGCTATTTAATAATGATGCTTAATAATTTTCAGACGCTTTTATTTAGTTTCTCGAACGGGAAAGGCTAAGTCTCACAAGAAATGTCATAAAAGAGCTATTATAACGGGTTTGCATACGGTATGAGACCCAGAACACTAATATATCCTTCCAATTCCTTCTCTACCATATTCTTCCCTTCATCACTTGTGTAGCTTCTGTGATGCTAAAGACTTTAATGGGTGATGCTGATCATTTACCATCAGATGACTCACCAGTTTCGCCATCTAGCTAGTTATATACATCTAAACAGAACATATACTATATAATTTCGTTTTGTAAATCGTGAACTATTTTTCGACCACGTAATTTGTTTTGAGTTAAAAATTTAATATCGTATATCATCGCTCTAAATGTGATATTTCGTAAGTAACAATTTTGGTAAAAATGGATTTTCTCAGTGAAAACGGTATTCAAATAATTTACTTTTTATAATAATGATATTTCTTACAATATCTTAAGTCTAAATCATTTAAAAATGTAAACATATTTATTACAGTTAGCTTTAAAAGAAGTTTTCTCTCCTCTAAAGTTCGACAGTTTGCATGTAGGAGCTATCACATCGAGACCGACGATATGACATTTCAATTAGAAAGTAATACTAAAAATATGAACTGGTCTTAGGATGGAACTTAATGGTAATCATAACAACTCCTTAACTATACAACATTATAAAGAACTGTAAGGAAGCCATATTGGTTTTTAAACAAAAGTTTTTTTTTTGGTAATATATTTACTTCCATTTTTTATGAGACTACATTTCCTGGCACAAAACACGATTGGGCAAAATGCTAGTTCTTGGGAATTTTTCACGTCAGTCTGCGATTTTTAGCGGAAAACATGCCAAACATTTACGTAAGAACTATAAATAGCAAGTAATACAAAAACTAGATTATGCATCTTAAACAAAATTAGAAGTTCTTTAAAGAATACTAATAGATATGCAATTTTCTAGATTTTTTATCAACTTAAAAAAAAGAGGGTAGGTACGCAATTCAATCGAATTTTTGTGTATATTTTACGCAATATAATCCTTTATGTTTTTTACCTTACTTATTTAATTAAGAACAAAACTTGTATCCCATATAGAAAAAGTAGAAAAAGGTATGTTATTTAATACTCAACGTAAAGTGGGAAATCTTCAAGGTCTCAATAATTTTCTCACAAACAATAGATTAGATAAGATTTCTCCATTTTAAGTGCTTCCACTTTAAAGGTTCTGATTGAAAAACTGACTCACTGACGCAGTGATCCTTGCAACTTGCTGCTACGGCTATAAGTCACAAGTTTGATCCCTGCCCATCTATACTATTTATAAAGCTAGCGGTCCCTCGCGGTGTCACTCACGCTTAACATGAGACTTTCATACAAACTTCCAATCCCTGATTGACCCCTTTAAGAGGTCGAATTTTGCAAAATCTTAGTGAGCATCGTCCTAAAAAGAACCCCCATGCAAAATTTGAAACTCCTAGCACTTGTAGTTTCTAAGATTTGGTGATGAGCGAGTGAATGAACTTTTACATATATAGATTATAAAGCTGAACATTTTTTTGTTTAGTTGAAAGCGCTTATCCCAAGAAATACTGGTTTAAATTTCAAAACAAATATTGTGATATAGTCCATAAATCTTTATTTACAAAAAGAAGCAGAGCATCAATGAAATATTTTGCAAAAAGTGGAAAAATTATTGGTTTTGAGAGCTTCCCTTGCGTTCGCTGCACAAAAGGCTGAAGTTAATATATTTTTAACCGACCTCCAAAGAGGCTCTTTGATTGTCGGAGTTGAATGTATCCAGACACAAGTGTCCTAACAGCGAACTCTTAAGGGGTGTTTTTACCCAAAAACGGTGTCTATTTCTTTGTTGCGTTCCAACGTATCACTCGCTTGATGAATTTTTGATGTGTCGTTACATAAATCTTAATAGTGGAGTCGAAATGGGAATATATTTTTTATCTTACTTTTCATATTCGTATCTGGTGACTTTGGAGACGATGAGGCACTTCTGCATATTCAGACGATTCTCGTTGGAGCCGTGCTGCCGTCGCGTGAGTCCGGAGACCTTATCAGATAACTCCTTATTTTGACGAAGACCTGGAAATAAGAATACATCCATAAATATTAAAGCCATTTCTGAGATTCCCGCATAAAATAGAATGACCTAAAGCGCGTGTGATTAGTGGATTTTTTGTAAGTGCGACCGAAAATTTTGTCTCGACGTTATCAAATTTTAAGCGAACATCGAGTTTTTATCCAAAAACTCGCCTTAGGCACACTGGTTACAAAAAGACATCATTTTGTTATTAACAATTACAAATTCACACTAAAAATAAGCATTTACAGAATTTTCGGATTTACTATTCATAAGAGGCACTTACGATATATGATTACATTATATATGTTCCGAAATACTAACCAAACTAATGACATCTCTAATCGACACTCTAATAAGACATCAACTTATACGATTCAGCGTCTATGCAAAGTGTTTAGACTGACCAGCATTCTGGACGGTATTTCGGGAAAATTAATACCTATAACGAACCATTTTGTATATATATGTATACACAATCGGAATACCGAAAACAGTTCCAATGATTTTCATGAAATTTAGTACGCTGGGGGTTTCGCGTTTTAGAAAACATAATTTTATCCGTGTTTTCAGGCAATGAAAAATTGCTAAAAAATCTTTAGAATAATATTTTGATAAGATCGAAAAATACTATTCATATTTCATCAGTATGTAATTCGTATCTAAAAATAATTTAAAAAAACACGATCTACCGAGCAAAACACAGTCATTCGGGGATTATACTTTAATTTATAAATATCACACTAGTATAATTGGACGCTAATAAGCAATAATGTGTCAACCCTCAAAAAATCAAATTCGGAGATATTGATATATTTTGATAGTGTGTTACCTATTTAACAACATTAAAAATAATTTTAAGTTATACAAACTAAGTAAGTACGGAAAAAAGTGTCTTAGTTTAATGTCTCGAGTTTTAAGAGCGTTCCATATTTTGCAATTTATACAATAATCTCAACTATTTGAAAAACTTATTATTAGATAACACGTTAAATATATCAATCTGCTTTTAATTCATTACACCTTTTATCAAAATAGAAAAGAAAAGATGGATATATACGTCAGCAAACAAATTGATTAAGAATAGGTTTGACATCTTTAGACGCCGTTTTTTCAAAATAAAGTTCGTGTGGCTTGACAGAGTATTGCTTATCAGCGTCCAATTATTATTCTATCCTTCCCAATCCATCCTCTAAATGGATGTAAATTTGGCTTCACAATTTATTTGGTAAAATCAAATTTGGAGCTATACAAACCGCGGGCAAAAAGCTTCTTAATTATATTACATATGTAATATATGTAAAGATAAAAATTAATTTGGTTTTGTAATTTATATTTATTTAATGTATTCTTCATTAAAATTACATCCTACCGACGTCAAAAAATATAACAAAAGTATGTTTTAATTAATGTATACGGTTTCAAAAATGTTTCTGATTATTTAATTTAAATTAATTGTAAATCTCTTAAATTATTTATGATATCTAATTATGAATTATTAAATAAGGCCAGAATTACACTTGTAAGTTTTGCTCTTAAAATTTCATAAAGATTTACATACATTAGTTATTTCTCATTGCTTTACACCTAAAAGAATTTACAGTCAGTTACCCACAGCTTTCGTAATCACTTACGATGTTTCGAACAATTCATGTTGTTAAGTTACAGAGTTGTTTTATATCGCTCACGAGAGTAAAACTAATAAGAGTAAATCTCGTCTTAAAAATAAAAAAAAAAAACATCATTTTCGTAATTATTAATTAACACTCACAACTTATGTATGGTATCTGTTACCAGGTCACAGAGATGTTTTATACCATAGGCAAATTTAGGCAAATAAAACTTACAAATGTAATTGTCGCCTTAGAAGAATATGCTATTCTTATAAATAAGACAATACATGTTATGTTAATTAGCCTTATGTTAACATAAAGAACTGATAAAAAAGCATTATAAAAACTGTTTGAGACGATGTAATAATATCATTGTTTTACTTAATACTTTGTTTACTCGTGGCTTCCCGAAGAGGGCGAGGCCACGGAAGACAGCTTTCAGTAAAAAAACATCATAATCGAAACAATCATAATCAAAACATCAAACATCGAAATCGGTGTATTCGTTAGCTAACTTCAATGCCGTAGACAGACAGACATATCAAACTTATAACAACCCCGATTATTTGGTTTATTTTTCTGAAATGTGTTTTGCTGTTAGCCCTACTGGCCTTGACAGCGTCATCGGGGGGGGGGGGGGGGGGAGTACTTTGAAACTGGGAGCCCCCGTTGTTGGGGCTCAGAATGGACGTCCGTGTCTAAGAGTGTCTCCTAATGAGATCGCACCTCGCACCTTTGTCCCGCCGGCCCCAATGTACATAGGCAGTAATACTACACAATTATCCACAAGACATACTGCCATACTACAAAAGACGCATTAAAACCATGTTGAACACGTGTATAGCTAAACAGTGTTTAAAAATTAAACATTGCTTAAAATATCATATAAATTGCTCAACAGCGAATAAACTCATGAAAAAACTTATTGATAAAATGTTATACGTTACATTTGACAGCTGAAATAGGTTTTAGACATCTATTAAACTCACTTACACGTATGTTAATCTATATCTAAAGCATGTTTAACTCAAAACTGTGCTTAGACGCGGATTCGTAGTACGGATTATAATGTTTAAAAAATACGTACATAAATTCCTTAATACAAAATTTTGATAAAATTTATATAGCTTACGTCGAGATGGCCTAGTGGTTAGAACATGTCGATCTCAACCGCTGATTGCGAGTTCAAACCCCGGGTAGCACCGCTGAGTTTTCAAGTGCTAAAGTGTTTAAATTCATCTCGAGCTCGGCGGTGAAGGAAAACACAGTGAGGAAACCTGCATATGCCGGTAGGCATTCTGACACATGTATATCCGCCCCGCAATGGAGCAGCGTAGTATCCACTACGCTAAGCTCTAAACATTCTCCTTAACAGGAGAGGAGGCCTTTACCCAGCAGTGGGACATTTACAGGCTGTTACTTTACTTTTTTTATATACCTTATGTAAGTCGGACCATGATTAAAAATTGACAACTCAATCATTAAAATCGGTCAGTAGTTAATACTTACATAGACCAGCAAAATCATTTCCCTTCTTTTTGGCTTCGACGTAGTAAAGACTACATAGGATTGAAATGTTATTTAAAAACATTACGTATGTTTTCGATATTATCTTTCGAGATAACAAAGCATTCCTTATCGTTGGGTATATTGCAAAACTGCGTATCTAGCTTTTCCTACAGTCTACATTTGAACCAAATATATACTAATATAATAAAGCTGAAGAGTTTGTTTGCACGCGCTATAATGCGGGGTATATAACGCGCTATAATCACAGTAACTACTGGTTCGAATTAAAAAATATTTGTGTTAGATAGTTTATTTATTGAGGAAGGCTCATAGGACCGAAGCAGTGACCATAAACGCGAGTGAAACCGCAAGGAAGAGCTAGTATTAAATATAATAAATGACTCAATCGGCAAAACGGCGCAAATATTCGTCAATTATTACAAATTACATCTTTAAGCCGTTTAACACTCTTCAGCTTTATAATATTAGTATATGTATGTTGTAACTTTATTTTAAATAAACTTCTCTCTCTTAATTTTATTCAGTAAAAAAATATAGATAATATAATTTTAGCTAGCTTGTTTTTTATCAATAACTAGATTATATAATTTTAGGTACCTGCCCCTCGCGGATTCGCTCAAGTTTATGGTAAATTTTTCGCTCCTAGCTTGATGTAATATAGTCTATAATCTTCCTCAAGAAAGGGCCTAACAAACGTAAAAAGAATATTTCAAATCGGTTTAGTAGTTTCGGAGCCCATTCAATGCAAACAAATAAACAGTTACGCGGTTATGCACTATCCCCGGCGGTATCTCATTTTGGCGTAATAAGTTATTTGAACGACTTTTAAAACGACAGTTTTTTTTAACTAAAACATATTCCATTGGAGCAGTAAATCTTGTCGTATTTTGAACCGACTTTAAAAATAGGAGGAGAGGATACAATTATCAATTACTAAATACCATCAGGGGTTTCACTTGCGTTTATGTTACTGCTTCGTGTCATTGAGTCATAGCGTGATGTAATAAAGCCTACAACCTTCTTCAATAAACGGGCTATCCAATGTGAAAATATTTTTTCAAAAATTTATAATATTATGTAGTATAGATATATAAATAGAAGATTATCACAACATTAAAATAACGAAAACAACAACATAAATATGTCATTTGTTACTAATACTCTTCGAAAGTTCGAATGTTAATTGCTTTATTACTGAATGACGACTTAATACTAGATTATTAGCAATCAGAGGAAAATGGGGACTTTCTTATTTTAACAGCTTTTGCTCGCGACTTCGCTTACGTGAATGTAGCATTTTAAATGATATACAGGTGACCCTGTATATCATTTAAAATGGGCATGTGTTGGACATTTTACCAGCGTTAGCAAAATCGATATTTAAAATTAAAAAACAAAAACTGAAGTTATTTCTTTAATATAAAAAATTATTAATAATTATAAATTATAAAAATCGGTTGGACTCGAAGGAATTCGTAACGTAAAGCATCCTTATTTCAATAATAAATAACTTATATAACATATACATATATCATAATATTATTATTAAATATTATGTACAAGCAATGAATAAATAAATTACACGATAAATTAATTGCATTTGCATAATAAATAATTTCATCATCTTCCCAGCATTTATTCCCGTTTACACCAGGGTATGCTTGTAACTCTAGTCCATTCATTGGCAAGTGACTGATTTTTACACAGAGCGACTGCCATCTGATCTCAACCTCTGAGGACAAGCCATCGACCATTTAGACTAGAACAACCCCTACTAAGAATAACGATCATTATCAGGTTATTGTGATAACAACAAGGACCAACACAATAATTAATTTCATGTTACAAAAATGTATAAAGCTATAGATATCGAGTAATATAAATAAAAAACAACGCATCAAAATTAGACGCACTTCTTCAATTAAAACGTTATCTTCTTAAAACTCGTGCAGAAAAACTGAATCGCATATTTGCTGTAACAAAAATGATAACACGGCTGTAATTGATAATGATAAATAACGACCTAATAACCGCTTGATACTTTTATCACGACACTACGTTTCGACGCGGCTTCGCCCATTTTTAGCCTCCGACGCAAAAAGAGGTGTTATATGTTTCACAGCTGTGTGTCTGTGGTACCGTAGCTCCTAAACGGGTGATCCAATTTGGATAAGGGTTTTTATATTTGAAAGAAGGTTTTCTAGACATGTTTTATCAAAATCGGTCCAGCCATTACATTTTCTCTTTTCTCTACTTTTTAAAGGTTTTCGTGTCCATTTTTTTTTATTTTTAAACGACTTCCAATAAATAAGATTTAAAATAGAAACAACTTAAAAAAAGTAATACGCAATTTGGTTAACGTAGACGCATTTGTTGCAGTTATTTCGATTTAAAAACCGAAACTACTAAACCGATTTTGATATTAATTCTATGGAAACAATCTGAAAGTTTTTACGTGTTATTTACTAGCAAGAACTTCAAAATATTGTAAAAAATATACATTCATACTTTTTAGTTAACTTGTTTTGTTTTGAAAAAATATTTTTTCATATACTATGTAAAGATAACAACTGGCCCTGTTAACCAAATCACACAGAATCCTCTATAAGCATTAGAAATGTTTTTTCTCATCAAAATCTAAATATATATAACTCAAAGGTGACTGACTGACATAGTGATCTATATATAGCCATATATATACAGCCCAAACCACTGGACGGATCGGGCTGAAATTTGGCATGCAGGTAGATGTTATGACGTAGGCATCCGCTAAGAAGAAGATTTTGATTAATTCTATCCCCTCAGATATAAAATGGGGGATGAAAGTTTGTATGAAACTTCAACTTTAAAGCGATCGGGCTGTGACGTTGGCATCACAGACATTACACAGCACCAGCTGAACACCAATATACTACCTTCCCCTTAATAAGAAACACGTACAAATGGCAGCTACCATCAGCAAAATTCTAGAACAAAACATGTTGATAAAGGGAAATTGTAACCGGCGAGTTTCTCGCGTTCCAAACAATTCCAGTCCTTATCTTATACCCTCTGCCCTTTGCTCGATCCGTACGAAGGAACCGATTCTTTCCGGTGCGCGCTAAATATAGCAAGCGATGGAAAAGTACAATATATCGTTAACTAGCTGCCCATCGCGGTGTCACTCGTTTATGGTTACTGCTTCGCTGCTATTAATCGTAGCGTGATGTAATAAAGCCTATAAACTTCCTCAATAAACGGGCTAACCGATCTAAAAAGATCAAATCGATCCAGGCTCCGAAGCCTATTCAATGCAAACAAACAAACAATCAAATTTTTCCAATTTATAATATTAGTGTAGATATATAAAGTTGAAAAATTAGCCAATTGATAATCCTTCTTTTCGGAAGACAGTTGAAAATAAATTTAGAATGTGTCGAGCAATTGCCCACATTGTTCTCTTTCTCTCTTTAATTGCGAGTCTTAAAATCCTAAATTTTTTAATAAATGTTTCAGACAGCGTTAAAATGACAAGTTATTTAACCTACAACCAAAAAATACTCTTACAAAAAATACAATATAACAGAAAAATAATGTGTAATGATTACCAACAAAACAATACAATAATTATCAAATAATTTTTAATAACAATTCCGTGTTACAACATTTATCACAATTTTTTTATACTTTTACGCAAAAACATTGGACAATAAAATTGATTAGACGTTAGTTAATACTGTAAACACAAACATTTTTTTAACGTTTGTTATGTATTACGGTAGGTAGTTTCACATAAACATTGTAGCTGGCCGTGTACTCAATTAACGTAGCAATTGTCGGCAAACGAATTGAATTGATTGACTCCTAGACAAACATTATTTTATTATGCATACAACATACATGACATGTTCTATATTAAAGTAAGCTTTTTAGACATTCATATTGTATTTTTGTTTATCGTGGGACTAGCTGCCACTTTTCACTTGTGTTTATGGTTAGTGCTTCGTTCCTATAAGTCGTAGCGATGTAATATAGCCTATAACCTTCCTCAATAAACGGGGTAGCCAACAAAAATAATTTTTGGAATAGGATTAGAGTACAGTAGTTTTAGAGATAACCTCTACATAAAAATTTAACAAACATACAAACAAATTTTACCTCTTAGTAAATGTTAGTAAAGATATAGGATAGCTTAAAACACTCAAAAGAACTTTGAAAATCGACACCGAGGTAAAACCATACAAATTAGATCAAAATAGGTTCAGCTGTTCGGTTTTCAAAGCAATATAACTACGCAATAAGTACGTCATTCAAGTAATGGATTTAAGATATAATATCTTATTCTTGAAGTCGATACCCCTTTTTTAAAATGTCTTGTTTAAAAAAGTAACAGCACTTTATTTTTCAACATGTTTCTAATTTTGCACGAGGAAGTACAACTTCGAGACAATGAACTTAATATTTACTAATATTCAAATATGTTGATCTACTTTATATAAAGATAAGCATTTCGATTAAAATAAATACCATTTGCGTACATTTCGCGAGTTTATATTTAGAAGACGATAAGACCAATGTTAATTTTGTTCGTATCATTACTGAACACGTCATCGTTTTATTAAAGAATATTTTATATTGTATATTTAATATTGGACCATGTGCGCCAAAGCTTAGTAATCTTCCTAATGGCTTCCTTTACTTTCCTATTTTCTTTCATCCCGTTTTTCTCTTAAGCTGGGAACACATTTGTGGCTCTGGTGCTGTAAGTGTTCATAGGCGGCGGTGATCACTTAACATTAAGGGACCCGCCTACTTGTTTACCACCTATTTTCATAAAAAATTTTGCCTGTGTAAAAGTTAAAAAATGAGTCGTGACGTGATGTAATATAGCCTAGTCCGTCCTCAGTAAAAAGGGTATCTAACGCAAAAAAATTGAGTAGATACAGACATTATTACAATAGCTACCCATTTCGGTTTCACCGCTTACGATTACTGCTTCGCTCATGAGTCGTAGCGTGATGTAATATAGCCTATAACCTTCCCTAATAAATAGCAAAAGGAATTTTCAAATCAGATCAGTAGTTTAGAGATTATCCCCTACATACAAACTTACAATCGAATTTTACTTCTTTTTAATATTAGTATAGACTATACCTTTTCTGTTCCCTTGACTAAGTATACACATTTCACGATGATCGAGTCGATTAGGAGCATAATATATAAAAAATTTATCAGCGCACAAAATTACTAACTCATTCGCATTTTTATTTAAATTAGGATGTGTAATAAAATTATATAAAAATGCTATTAGGTTTTAGTAGTTGCGAATTGAAAACATTATATTGATAAGGTATCTTGCAAGACCTTCAATTATCTAGCGGAGTTATTACGGAATTCAATACTAATTATGATTGTAATTCTGACAGTTATAATGGCTTTTTAAAATGTAATCGCATATACTTTCTCTGTATCTGAGCAATTTGTACCGGGCTAATCGAATTATATCAAAATAATCTATATTCAAGTAGGCTCTCACGAGCACGTCAAAACAAGAAAAAAATACATCAATAACGAAGCTACCACCGGTTCAGAATGTAGATTCTACCGAGAAAATCCGGCAAGAAACTAAACATATTTTTATGAATAACGAATTGATTAAACATCCTGTATGAAATTCATATACAAAACCCAAGCATCTTTATCGTCAACGTAATCTTGTATAGAGTAATACGCTTTAGCTATTAGGAACTTTTTAACACATGGTTTAAATCTATCTAAATATTTCCGGGGATTTTATTTTAAAAAATATTAAAATAACATAGTTACGTAACCCTGAACTGGTGCTGCTGTATCACCTGGAACCAGCGTACGCAACACCACATCAACTTTATTACAAGTATCGTGTTGAGGCTCGTTGAAATGGTCTTATTGAATAAATTGTCGTTTTTTTCTTTATTTTCAATTATATATTAATTAAGCACACTGTGGCCTCCCCCTCTGGTGCAAATGTTTATGATCGGCGACTTCATTAGCTTTTATAAGCTCTATCGAATCGTCAATTTACTTACCTTACATCAAATGTACCGGCTGCTCGTTTTCCCAATATTTACGTAAAAAAAATAGTCGTAAATAATCCTAACGATTATTACCTAACAATTTTATCACGTTGATAATATGTTACGTGTTATTTTCCGTACAAAACATTGCATTATATCATAAATATTTTTTTGGGTCGTTTAAACTCCTACAAGGTCACGAGATAGTCACGTAGTCTTATTAGGACAATAAAGTTTAAAAAAGTATCCCAATGAATTGTACAGTAATTAATGAATCTTTTATATGTTATACCATTTCACAATTTTTCTCTTTTTTTGTAAAAGCCTGCTGTTTAATATTTCAATGAATGATATATAGAGAAAAAATTAATAAGTTTTACTCAAGAATTATTTAAAAGAATTTACTTAAGTTATTACTTCTCCATTACACGTGACATAAGCGAAATACATCTTATTGACACAACTGAAAGCCATTATTTGAGTTAAGTTATTACAAGCCAAGTAAGATATAGCGTATATTACAAAATCAAAATATTTGAGAACTAGCTGGTGCACGCAACTTCGTCTGCAATGTATGTGATGTCTACGTCATAGTAGCTTTATGCATTTAAAGTCTCAGCCCGATCGACCTAAAATTGACAAAGTTTCATACAAACTTTCATCCCCTATTTTACCACCAGGAGTACCACATACCCGCCCGAATTATCGGGCGGGATGCATAAACGCATTCCCCAGCGAGAAAAAAAAACCTATTACATAGCCTACGTCCTTAATGATTAACTAGATACATACGATAATAAATTTCTTAAAGGGCTGGGGCCCCTATAATTGTGAGGGCCTGGGGTAGAGCCCCACTTGTTTTATAGGGAAAAAAAACAAAACCGTCCGTCATTTCACCTTATTTGTTCCATGTTTATAAATATCGAACGCAATGTTTGAAAATATCCTGCATTATTATGATAGCAAGTAATTAAAGATATTTACCGCATCAGGTGGTCATATCTATATCTAATCTTTACATTTCTATTACTCATTTATCATAATTATTGCAAAGTTGACCTTTAAAGTACATAGATATTAATTTATTTATTCATCACTTAACGATTCAGGATATCGTTAAGCTGTAAACAGACTGTGCGTTTTCAAAATCGAGAAAATACACTGTTCGTTTTTTTCTTATTTTAATAACCAATACTTAAAAAAATATACCGACTTCAAAAGCATAATACGCATTTTTTTTGTTTGGATGCTAATTTTAGTTATTTAAAGGAAAAAAGATTTAAAAGCTAAACGACTGGACCGGTTTTGATTAAAATTCTATGGAACCAATCTAAAAGTAAACCCTTTGAAAAAAAATTCAAAATCGCTACAAATTGAGAACCTGCTCCTTTTTCCAAGTCTTCTGAATATATTGACCAAACGAAGAGGCAAGAAACAGGGTGACATGGTTGACAATAAGGCATCGATCTAATTTGCGTTGATTTTCTAACAGGATATAAAAATTAACTCTAATTAAAAAGTATCGAATTTCTTGTCGATTCATCTCATTAAATAGTACATTCCGAACCGGTGGTAGGATTATACAAATCTAAAATTTATCGATTCGATGTTACTTTTAAAACCCTATTGGAATAAAGTATATTTTGAATTTGATGTTCAGTTAATTAATCGATAAATGTATTAATTGTGTCACTATGATGTGATTGTGGAGAGAAATAAAATAAATTATTATTATTATATTAAGTGATCACCGCCACCCTTGGACATTTGCAGTACTAGACAAGCCACAAATACTTTACCAACTTAGAAAGGATGAGGACCCCTAGTTAGGCTTCTCTGGCTTCTCCGGTACTCTCACTTACCGCAAGAAACGTATATTAGCTACTTTTCGATAATCTGTGCTGGCAACTGTTCCATTTGAAACACCCTGTATACGAGCTGTAGTCAGTAGGCTACAGCTCTACCCCATTATACGTCATATCATAAAACGTCCCCTTATATTTCAGCGTAAGAAAACAACGATAAAAATTTTTGACGGACTCTAAATGAAGATAAAGAGAAAGATGATCACTACAAGGAGCAGAAAAACCAGATTTTATGATCTCTAGTCAGTGTATCAGCTGGTCTCTATTACAATAGAATTATCTAATACAATGTAATAGCAATGGTATTGAACTATTCTAATAGTTTATCAACAATTATCTAAAGTAGAACAATCTAGAATGAAACATAAATTTTTTCGTAAATATTCTTATCAAGTTTTAGATATATTGCCTTTTTGCGATTAGTCTACGTAATAGTTACAATATAAAATGGCTACAAATAGTAACGACTAATTTATCTTTACTAATCATATAAAGTTAAATACATTGTTTGTTTGTTTATATAAAGGCATAAATAGCCTGTTTTAAATAACCTGTTTATTGAGGAAGGTTATAGGCTATAATACATCACGCTACATCTAATGAAAGCGAAATAGTAAGCTCGAATCAATTTGATAGATATCGATAATTTAATTCGAGTTAAACGACTACACACGTTTACTGTCTTAGTATTTAGTAATATTACTAATTTTGTAGATAAAAAAATCGTTGATTTATAAGTTAGTAGTTAGTAATCGTTGATTTATAAGTTAATATTTATAAGTTAGTAACTACTGATCCGATTTGAAAAACTTAATAGCAATAAATAGCCTGTTTATTGAGGAAGATTATAGGCTATATTACATCACGCCGCGACTCATAGGAGCGCAGTAATAAACATAAGCGCGAGTAAAACCACGAGGGGTAACTAGTGAACGTATAACATAACTGTATGATAACAATAAGCACGTGGGAATCACGCTTACAATTTACGTAGCGGGAGCCAGAAAACAAATGCCCCGTGATAATTTTTTTAGCAATTGATTGTGATAAATATTTTTTTTCATTAATTAAAAATCTTGACAATAAGTATGATCACTAGCAATTGTCATTCAATTTGTTCGATTAGTAGTAGAAGTAACATTTTTTAAAAATTATATTTATACAAAATAGCGGAAAAGTTCTTATCCTCCCATATTCTTTGACTGTTTGACAACTGGATGCTGGTAAGCAATATTGTGTCAACCCACAAAAAGTTAAATTCAGAGATAGTGATGTATTCTTATAATGCGATACGTATTTAATATTATTGATATCTTTAAAGTCATTTAAACTACATAAGTATGGAAAATAATCTTTTAATTTAATGTTTCGAATATTAAAGAGCGTTCGTTATTTTTCGATGTACAATAATCTTATAGATTTATAAAACTTATTATTAGATAAAACTTTTCATTATATAATTCTGCTTAATTAATCGTCTTTAAACAATTTTTTTAAGAATAGGATTGACATTTTTAGACGCCATTTCCTCAAAAGAATTATGTGTGGGTTGACACATTATTACTTATCAGCATTACACATTGGTTCTGCATTTGGATTAAGTTTATTTTTTAATTGAGAAAAAAATATCGGCTATGTGGCCGCCAAAATGAATAATCTTATTTATGGCTGTATGTCTGAGGTTACTTGACATAGACATAAAAAAAAACTATTAAAAGGAAGAATCGGGCGAACTTGCTAGCTAGTGTAAATCCTCAGAACGAAAATTGTACTAGTATAGCGATCCAGGTTAGTTAATGTATAATTTGTGTCTGTTTACTTCACAAGTACAAATTTAATCGCGAATTACAAATATATTTAAGTTCATTATTTTAACGATAATTTTTTGTTATCATTTAAAATATTATTGTATACATTTATTATTTACAAAAAAATATATTAAGATTCCAGAACCAATTGAACAATTTTCTTAAGTATGGTACCATTGAAAATTACAGTATTCTTTCTATTCTATATGTACTTTAAATGGATAAAGAGTAAATTTTATGTGCATATGCGTACTTTTTTAAATAAAAACTACATAAACGCGGGCGAACCAAAGCTAGCCAGTTATAAGTCCAAGTCCAAAATTGTTCAGACACGTTAAAGTCTGTAATTGAAAAATTCCACTGCATTCACATAACATTCAGGTCAAGTCAATAAAAGCATCTTAATAAAAATACATACAAGTTTAAAACCTGTTATCGCAGTATTGTTTTCTTTTATCTCTATAATTAGTCAAGGTAACTTTTATTTTAGTATATCAGTAGTCAGCATACATTTAAAAACAATTTTATTTTGGTCAAAACAAGCTTGACTTTTTGGTGTCATAATACCGGTATGATGTCATAATTCTTTGCATATTGGTGAAAACTTATAGCTTTGTGCACTTACTATTTGTTTTATTGCTTAATCATAATTATGATAAAAAAATAAAACATTATAGTTTCATAATGTAAAAATATAAGTTAGGTTTCGTTTAAATGTCACTGGATCACATTTTATATATGATAATAAGTTGAAACTTGTTTCTTAAAAAAAATACTATATTGTTTGATAACTAGTTTACATGCAACAGGTTATAGGCTACATAACATCACAACCAGGGCCCTCTTAAGCTATTCAAGGCAACCTCAGACAGAATCACAGAATTTGAGGCCCTTTTAGTAAAGTCAAAACAAATAGAAATGTACTTAAGTTTCGTGATTATTTTAAGGATTAACAAAAATATATAGACCTTCATCGATTACAGGGCCCCTATAAGACTGGGGGCCTTGGGCAAATGCCCCATGTGTGTTGGGATTAAGACAAAACTCATATTATTACCTCACAGTGTCACTTTAATGCGAGTGAACCTATGTTCACACATTTCATTGGTCTATAAAAATAAATTAATTACCATGTGTGGACACTGATAAACACTAGTGTGTCAAGCCACACGGATTTTATTTTGAGAAAATGGCGTCGAAAGAAATCATGGCTATTCTTAATAAATCTGTTTGAAGATTTATATCCAACATTTCTTTTCTATTTAATAAGTTATACTGAATTAAAAGCAGATTGATATATTTAATGTGTTATTAATTAATAAGTTTTTAAATATTTTAGATAAATAGTATATATTGCAAAAACGCAAAGCACTTGAAATTCGAAACATTAAATTAAGAAATTTTTTTCCATACTTTTTTAGCTTAGATGACTTGAATTTTATTTAAATTATGTTAAATGATTTGACTTAATGTGGGTTGACACATTGCATAGCATTACATTGCTTATCAGCGTCCATGTATGTAAGCACATCACTTCAGAAGGGTGGTACCTATTTTGCTAATTCTATTTTTGATGTTTTTGTAATTGCGAGAAAAAAAATTGTATGAAAGAAAATGTTTAAAAATTTTACAGAAAAGTGAAAGACTTAAATTATAATGGTTCCATTTAAAATATGAGGTAACATGAAGATCGCAAAGCCAGGTTAGGCAGCTAGTTGATAGTATTATTAATTTGCCTATTTGAAATATTACAATAAATACTCTTATCTTAGCTGTTTGTTCATTTATAATTAGTTTGTAACTCATAAACAAGACTTATTCATGACACGATATACAAAATTTATTTTTGGTTATAATAAAAATTTCAGTAAAAGAAGAATACTAATTAAACCTAAACGTAACTCTTTAAAAATAAATATTTTATATTATAAGTTTTTTTTTTTTTGTTTCTATTTATAATTACTACTAAAAGTCAGGATGTAAGTTTACATAATATAATAATGCTGGCTTTAATGTTAAAGGTAAAAACAACATTAACAAATTTTATTTTACAATACTATTATTTCCTATAAAAAAATGTTTTATTAAATAAAGTATAATGTTTATAATATTTCAACCTTTATAAATCTTACAGAATAATCCTACAAATCTATTTGCAGCATCATTCATTACTAGGAATAACCAAAGTAATCGTTATATTATCATAATATTATTATAATTATCGCTACTTCGCTTCATATCTATATGCGGAAAGATAAGATGAGTTTAATAACAAATAGAGTGATCTTGATAGTGTCCTTTCGTGAATTTTGCAATTAATAATAGATCATCGAAATGAATGTCATAACTAAATTCACAGATTATTTTCTATGAATTGGTCCTTGTAATTTAATCTATGTGGCAACTCTCATCTCCTATTTCAACTCCTTTGTATTTTTAAGATTCAATCTAACAATATACCGAAATTCATCACAATTGCATAACTAAAAAAAAATATATTAATAAATTTAGCCTTTTATTAATTTATTATGTCATAAATTGTCAATAAGACTATGGTCTTATGGCCTATAGTATGTAAATGCAACAAAGTGAACAATAGACAGAAAAATGTAATTACTTTTGAATTAATGATATTACATATTTACTAAAAACAAAAAAAAAGTATTGTAAAGGACTCAATTTGATTAATGGTAAATGATGAATGAAATTAAACTATTATTTGCAAATAAAAACATTTATATGGTATGGTGTAATAATAGTTTATAACAAAAAACAAATTGTTTTATTGACTCACAAGAAATGTTTTATCGTTTAAGTGCAAATATAAAAGGTTTTAAAAATATTTACTTGATGACAATTGTTTGCTTTCACATTTAGTGCAATCATACAGATAAATATATTTCACCTTGTGGAACTAAATAATGTTTATAAATAAAATGTAATAAGTTATTAACTCTTGTTTAATTTTATGCTTTCAGTATCCACATATACTAAAAAGTAGATGTTAAGAAAAATTGATTAGGTAATTAAATTTTTTTTGTAGATTTTTATTGTATATTTTTTATCATTTCAGTGACAAAGGCGAAACTCTCTTATGCTAATTGTCTTAACAACATTTTTATTTTTTAACTTACATTCTATAATATGATTGTGTTATATAGTCCTAATAAAAATGTCATAATGATAATTAAAAAGATAGTTCAAAACAATTCTTGTGAATTCACTAATAATAAACATTGTGCAAATTTACCGTTATCACATACATGATTTGTTTTGTTAAAAAAAAATTATAAAAAGCAAATATAATATTATAGGTACTTACGCCTAATCCCCTTGGCTATCGACACTGTAAAATTATTTAATACTGACATTTTGAAAACTCTTATTATGAATAATAAATCGTATATAATTTATAAATAATAATTTTCACTACTTTAGCACATGTACACGCCTTCACAGCTGTGAATGAACTGTTAGTAAGAGGCGTGGCAAACAGATAAATTATTTCTTGATATAATTAATCGGTTATTATTGTTAAAGATATATTTGTGATAAACTTTCGTAAATTCTAATTATCTTTTATACGACCTTGCGAAATTTGATACCGAATTTAAAGAATTGTGATATTTTGTAAATCATTTTGACTTTGACAGATGTTTTCCGTTCTTAAGTCCTAAACTTTTGTGATAAAAATATTTAAAAAAATGTTACGAAAAAATTTAAAAAGGCACTAAACAAAAGTTTTCTTATGAAATCACGTTTATTTCTTATTGTTTATCGCTTGTAGCAATAGGAATCAGGAATATATAAGTAATTCCGATATTTATAGACGTTGCACTTTGCAATCAAAATATTCGACATAAATATTATTTATATTCAAATTGCGATTTCTAATCGTATGTAATCTTCTTTCGCATAAAGTGTTACTGACTCAATTTTAACCATTGAAGAGTTTCTTTCGATTTTCCAGAGATTTCACCATCAAATTTGTGATAATATTCCATTGTATGTCCGAATATAATCATCACACCCAAATATATGTATTATGTATAAGTATACTGAAATCTACCCTGAAAAATATGCATTAAAACAACGAAAGCTCCAAATCGTAACAATATTTTTTGAGAATACATAGGCGGACATAGATACAGAATCTCCTCTTTTGAAGTCGGCTAAAATGTAATAAATACCTTAACACTCAAACTTAGCTCACTCACAATCAAATTAAATGTAATTGAACATATGAGCAGTGGCCAGGGAGGCATTTCAATTAATAATTTCGGCAAAATTATTGATCTGAAAGATTTTCAATTAAAGTTTATTATATTCTACACTTTCAACAGATGTTTGCCTATTGAAATCTGGTCTAGGACCGCTAAGTATGTCATGTACTTGTGCTCAATTTCGTCTTGTAGTCGATGTTAAGATGAACATCTTACGATTTTTTTCATATCGCGTCTCCGATCAAAATACTCAAGTAAAGATTGTGATTTCTAGATAATAATTGTAGTCACTTCTCATTTTACCCTCTTAAAAAACCATAAATGATATGATATCGTATATTTGGGGGTTTCCAACAAATTAGATTGGATGTGTCATATATTCTGAAACGTTTGTTCTAAAAATACCAATCAGTACTTATTAAGTACTAGTTACGTATGAATTTACGTCAGGTACAGAAAAATATACTTTTCCTGCCTTTCCCGACGTACGTAGGCTATAAGAGGACAGTTATAACTTTAAATTTTTATTAAGGCCTGAATTACACTTGTAAGTTTTCCACTGATATAAGACAACTATATAACCTGGTAACAGTTAGCTAGATAACCTTACACAGCTGTGATAAATATTGTATGTAAATTGTGTAAATCTTGACTTGAATGAGTGAAAGATATAATTCTATATTCTTCTTTTTAATAAGCTACCTTTACCCAGCAGATCATTTACATTTTTTTTATATAAAAAGGGAGACAAACGAGCAAATAGTATAACCTGATGTTAACACTTACCATCGCCCCGACATCTGCAACACCAGGGACGATGCGGGTGCGTAGCCAGCCTTTAACGGAAAGGTGTCTATACACTCAACGCTCGAAAACTCCCAAATTATAGCACTCTGGGAAAACCTCAGGAGTAGATTATTTCACAGCCTGCAGGTACGCGGGAAAAAAGAACGTGATGCCGCACATTGGATACCTACCATGTATCCATTTTGGACCCTCGACGATGCGAAGTGCCCAGAGTTGGATAGAGTCAAGTGATTGAAGCTGGTATTGAGGTGCACCTGCCCAAAGATGGGAACAGTACTACCACATGAGGACGGACCTTAGCTTTTAAATACTTATATATAACATATTACTCGTCAGACGATTTTTGATAACGGAAAGTTTTATGGTTTCGTTACCGTCACACTAATGTTATTGCTTTGGTATTCTAGGATAACGTTGCGAGCCATGGTACGGTTTTCTAGAAAATGTATTTTAGTAACTTTAGTATTTATTATTTCACTGTTATATTTCATAGTTTGAAGTTTTCAATTGTATTGGCATTTTCCATGACGAAATATGCCATTTTTTTTTTTGGTAAAAACAGAAGTGTGGAATGAAATAAAACACACATCAACTAGTCATTTACAATATATTAGTTCCATTATAAAACAGCTAATTAACGATACAAGCAATAAATAACAAATTTAACAACGCTATTCACTCGACTTCACCTTAATTACAAGTGAGAAATATGAAAGAAAAAAAAAAAGTTTAAAGTATTTTTATCTGTGACAAATCGTCATAAAAATGCTGTTGTTTTTTGGTGAAAATATTCAATATTATTGTCTTTACATATTAATAACATGCTATAGATGGAATCATATTGTTTTTATGTAAACAAGTAGAAATAAATTATTATTTTTTCGTTAATGTTAGTGTGCAATAGTTAGTATTACATGTAAATTGTATATTTCAATGCTCTAGTTTTATAAGACAACGATTACCGTTATTTAGCGGCCGCTTTAATTGAATGACATATGTAAATTGCAAAATAGCTTGAAATCACTTCAAATAATTTACATATCTAGAGAGCGTTTAAAATAATCTTGTTTTACCTGCGCCATATAGCGACCGCTATGTGACGGCCCGCTTTCCTAGAAAACTAGAGGTAAACAGCTGTAACTATAGCTATTACTAAAATATTCTATTAAGGCCCCCTGCCGATGTCCATTCAATCAATAATCCATTTTTCTATCCTTCATTTACATAACTTAAATTTTTTATTATAATTACCACAGATAACGTTACAAATATTTGATTAATCAGTTGTGTGTTGACAAAATCAAAAAGCAATGGGTGTCAGTTTTTTTTAAATTAGTGTTTCGCATATAATCTTTTTCGTACGGTCGACGTTTTTGACGCAACGCCAGCATATATGCTGGCTATTTACGACGCGACTTCGCATCGTCATAATGCGTTTTAGCGCTAAAGGCCTTATGCTTTGGTTGCCTAGAATTGCGGACTGTCATATTATGGGCGCAATATTACGGGTATCCAAAAAAACTCTTTAACTTTACGATGTTAGGAAACGTTTTCAAAAAAACTTGGTCTTATAATGTTTTCATACAGTCAGTTAAATGTCGTCATCTAAAGACAGACCAGCCGCTAAGTGACAGGCAACGTAATAATAGGAAACCAAAGCTTAAGTGAGTCAAAATGTTGTGTTATCATGTGGATACGGAAATTTTTCACAAAATTTCGGACGAAAGAAGAATATATATAATATAAATAAATACATTTTTCTATCTAACATAAAAATAATGCTTGAATTAGGAGAGGGGAAGGGCCTAGCCTGTCTTGCCTTATCTGCCTGCAAATGTCTTTGCATCGCACAAAAACTACTACATTAATATGCTCCTTTTGTATTAGTTAGTTTTCATTTATCATTTAAGTTACATTAAATGATAATGACTACAGATAATCATCAAATTACCAACTTAAAATACATACTTGGATATTATAAGACTAAAACCAAGATTCGGAAATAAAATTTATCTCGTAACCAGGAATTCGCAATACTCACAATAATAGTAAATATTCATTTTTTAGTATGTAATGTAAACCACTAAGAAGTTTTATCATAAAATGCTTTAAGAATTGTTACATTTCACAAATCGCTTTTAATACAAGACACTAAATCATTTTAAACAAATATTTTACAATTATTCCACGATATATACAAATTTTTTGAGTTTCCAAAAATATTTATACAAATTTTTAATTATAGACATAGAGAATAAATCACTTAAAATACAATAATCGCAAAAAGTAAGCACATGATCTGAAAGTCGAAGCTGCTGCCAGATCTCTGACACAAAGACAAATAAAAGGTGTGACTCTGGCATAGCTTTTAAAAATTAATTAAATTTTTTTTACATTTTATTTAATAAATAATGTGATGAAAGACAGTAACTCATCCTATGTCTATAAAATGTTAACAATATTTAAATATAAGGAATGTCTGGAAAAAATATAATTTTTTAAGGTCGTTTTAATATTACAGTAAAATATTAAAAAAAAAATGCATATTTTTATCGAATTGACTAGAAAAGGTTTTTGAGTAAAGAATGTATTAGAATAAGCAGAACTTTTTATTGCTTTTGATGTTAGATGAAAAGATTATTGCAGGTATTATATTATATCGTAATTAAGCATAATATAATAAAGCAACTATTTATTTTAATAGGAACAAAAATTTATTTATTTTCTTACACTTGCAAGTACCTAATACCTACATATTTCAACTAATTTATATGTCTAACGTTATGCTTACACTAACATACGGGACTGCCTTCATAGTTTTAAAACATTAACTATGAAGAGATGACCATTTAATAAACACCACCACAGTAAATTTAATAAATTAAAAAAAAAAAAACTGCAATAGTCGCAACTTTTATAATTAAAAAAATATTATAAAGATAGACATTGTCCCATATGGTAGTATAGTTTTTTTTAGTATAGAATTAGTTCAAAAAAGGATATACTAATACAGAATTGAATTTTAAGATGTAGGTGTGAGGGTTAAGCGTCTAAAATGAAAAGAATTCTTAAGCAACTGTCACAAAAGACATTTTTAATTGGCGGGAAATATGACATTTAATGTTTCAACTTTGACTAATTATTATCTGTAAAAAAAGTAATTTTTAGCGATACATTGTGTATTAACCATGATTAAAAAATAATAAGAGTATTATGATGACCACATAAATATACTTGCACGTTTAAAAAAAGTTTATGAGTGACATTAACTTCGACACGTTACTGTCTTCTGTGTTGTTCAGTGCAAGTATTTATTATCGAAAATAAATTCATGAAAACTAAATTAAATTAAGTAACCAGCCTAACAAGCCGTCAATGGTAAGCCTATCTACACACTAAGAAGATTCATAGTAGCTTAAAATTATTTTAATAAATTAGTATGTAGCTAAAACGCAGCGTTTATCCGACTAGTGTAAAACCTTCTTGACTTTTATTATATTGTCTATGTGCGCGAGTGACGTCATCTAGCGTTAACAGGACCATTTATATTATTGTTGACAGTTTAAAATCACTTGTTTTATATAATTTAGCCGATAATATTATATATGTTACCGTGAATTTTGTCGCCCAGATTGCCGACCATTTTGACTTTATTTGGAGACGTTGCTTAGCAACCAGGTAACAACTGAGTATGACGAGTTTGTTTGGGCCGATAAGACAAGTGACGAGCTTGTCAAAGTTGGATATCGATAAAGATTTTTTACGTGAAATAGTAAGAATGTAACATATCTATAATTATAAATCATTGAGCGAATGCCAAAGCTAAAATTGGTGTAATTTATCGAGAATGTCGTAGAGTGTAGTGATTCCCAGAAACGATTTGAGTCTCCATCACATCGGACTTGGCCAATAGAATTCAATTGTCAAAAAAAAATATTGAAGGTACTATGATTCTGCTTTTCTATTATGAATCAAAGTTTATATGTATACAGATAATTTAAAACCTTGAAGCAACTGCATTTAACGCTGTATATAAAATAACCTATTTCATCAATTTCTATCTTCAATGAATGTGACCATATGTAAAAACACGATAATTTCTTAATTTATCAAACAATGCATGTAATTTTTTTTTTTATTAATGAAATAGGTAAATGTTAAACTTGGATGATTAAGAAATAGACTATGAATTTCTCATAATTTCCTTCTTAAATTTATAATTGACGTTACTCTTTATGACATATTTTTAGCGATTTATATACTGAGTAAATATTTATTACTTATGTTAGTTATTAAGCTTTTTATTAGGTGAATAAAATTTCTAAATACGTAATAAAAGAACTGAAATTATAAAATAAAATTTACTTCAATTCTTATAATATAATAATTTATATTTGCTGCGTTTTAAAATAAATTACGAGTTTATATTGAATATTGGATTAAATTAAAGCGACTCCTTGAAAACCTTTTCTCAGAAAATCATTTTTTCACATATATGAAATAAATTTTCTCAAAAAAAAAAAACAGTTTAAATATAACAACGTTACCATGATACTTCAAAGAATAAAGTACGATAAAAATATACTAATATTTTTTTAATCGGGCAACACTAACTCAAAATTTTTTAATGCTATTTAACATGTCAACGTAATTATTTCACCAAATATTCCTTATATTATGAACACTATATTAAAGCGAATTGTTGATAAGCATTTTTTTACAACTTATATTAAAAAACGCTTAACATTATATTGAAATAATTTATTGGCGAATCAGTAACATATGATCTTTAAGGCGACAATTACACTTGTAACATAAAAAAACTCTGTAACCTGGTAACATTTACCTAAGTAACCATACGTGAGCTGTTAGTGTCAATAGGCCACAGATTTATTTCATGTGCAAAGGCAATATTGTTATTCGTCTGTGATTACTGACAATTCTATAGTCTATTTTTCTTCACTTGTCTCATTTAGTCACAATACTTGGAACGATAATTACGAATTTTCGAATATTATTTGTCATTATAATTTTTTCATCATAAAAATGATTCAGTTCAATCATCGATAATCTCTCATTGAACTTGTGTGGCTAGAAATACGCCATTTTTGTCTGCTAAATAAGACAAGAAAGGAAGAATAGACCATAAAATGTAACACTCGTGTTACCAATTGACATAAAACAATTGTGTAACGTGGTAACAGTTACTTAGGTTACATTACGAACGCTGTGTCTGTCAAAAATAAAGGCACTGACAGTTCTTTCAGTTGTAAAGCGATGACGAACAACTTATGTAAATCTTTACGAAAGTCTGAGAGCAAAACTTACAAGTGTAATCCTCGCCTAAGATTTATAACACAGCATCTTTTTTTAATTTTTTCTTTTAAATTTCTTTTCAACATTCCAAATTGCTTCACGCCCCATATTCGTCCATCATATTCGGCAGACGTATATTATTATTAAATAATCAACAACGCAACAAATCATCAAATCAGTCTTCTTTCTTCTCCGCTTCGGATTTCGTCTCCACCTCCATGGGGGAGGGGGGGCGATCCTGTTCGCCTTCTGAAAATAAAAACAAAATTAAAATAAAATAATAAAATTATTTATTCCCATAATGTCCGACTTTTGACTATCTTAAATTCCCAATTATATATATTTTTTTCGATTCAAAAAGGAGGTAGTTCTCAATTTATCGGGGATTTTTTAAATATATGTCCCCCGATTTCTTGAGAACGCTTTGACAGATTCTGTTAATCCTTTTATTTTTTTTGAAATGGTCTCTTATTGGTCTCATACAATTTGTATCAAAATCAGTTCAATCGTTTGGTTTCAACATCAAACAAAATAACATAAAATCTAATCTTCCTAAAATATATATAATTATATGAATTTTCACTCCCACTATTCCTTTTATCTTAATATTAAACAATGTGATCGCTACCTTTTTGGGGAAAATATTGTAATTAATGACTTCAATGGTGACACTTACCGCCTGTAACGGTCTTCGTCGTATCGTTGTCATGTTTCTCGTCTTCGCTATCACTCGAACTGGCTATCGAAGAATCGTCGCCGGTGCCTGGAAACGTTACACATAATTAACTCCAATGTTCTTAATTTTAAAAGCCATATTCCAATTCGTTATCGTTAATAATTGGATCTAGTCGAACTCACAGACCAGCTGCACGTGATCAAACACTCTCATAGCCCGAAAACAGCAGAATACATTCAAATATAGTACTATTTATGTTTACTTGACTTATTTGGTAATAGTACCCGGAAGGAAACTCACTTGAGCCGAGATGATTTAGTGGTTAGAACACGTCGATCGCGGGTTCACACCCTGGCTAGCAACGCTGAGTTTTCAAGTGCTTAATTTGTGTTTAAATTCATCTCGTGGTCAGCGTTGTGGAAAAACATTATAAGAAAATCTGTATATGCCAGGAGATATTCTGACGCATGTACACTCTATACCCTCTTAATAGGACGACGTTTGCTCGGCAGTGGGACGTTTATAGGTTGTTAATTTACTTTACAATTTCGATTGATAATTTCTCATCTCTAACTCTTGTGTGAGAGTTAGTCTTATTTAGGAGTTCCGAGATGGAGGCTCTAGTAGTCACTGAACTTTCCATGGCATTATTGCTCTGACGGACGACACAAGTCCTCGGACACTTTCAAGCAGTACCAGTCACCAAATATACTCAATCACCGAATCTCCTAGACCATTTTTTTTCAAGTCGTCTTCTAGACTGACACCAAAAAACACTTGGACCATTATTTCTGGAAAACCAAACCTCCAAAATGGCAATGCCTTCGACGGAAAGGTGATAGAATATTCTTAAATGCTAAGTAGAAAGTTCTCCACCAATCATGTTCCAACAGCCGAACCTCCTAGCACTCACCCGGCAGCGCCCTGGGCGCGGGCAGGATGGCCCTCGCCGGGGACAGCAGCGGCGCCGCGGGGCGCTGCTTGCGCGCCGCGTTCATCTGCCCGCAGTACGCGCACACGTACGACACGTACTCGAACTCCTCCGCCATCGCCATGCCTAGGACGATTTATATATTTATATTTGGACGCTCATTAGTAATACTATGTCAAGGCACAAGGACATCACTTTGAGAAAATGGCGTATAATTGTCAAACCTATTCTTAATTTGTTTAAAGAAGTATACATCCATCTTCCCTTTTCTATTTTGATAAAAGGTATAATACATTAAAAGTAGATTGATGTAATAAAAAGTTTGACCTAATAATAATTTGTTCAAATATATGAAGTTAATGCATATTTCAAAAAAATAAGCACACTTCAATATTAGAAACATTAAAATTAAGATTTTTATTTCCGTATTTATTTAGTTTATATAACTTGAAATTATTTTAATGATGTTAAATTTATGACACATTACCAGAATATATGCGAATTCGACTTTTTGTGGATTGACACATTATTGCTTCTCAGCATCATGTATATAGCCAATAACCTCCCTCAATAGACGGGCTATCCAACGCAAAAAGAATTTTTCAAATCGCATCAGTAGTTTCAGAGATTACCCCTTACATACAAACTTATAAACAAATTTTACCTCTTTATTATATTAGTGCAAACTAAATCTTTAAAATTTTTGCAGGAAGCGACATCAAAAGCAAATACATCATTTACTTGAGCGCCATACTTATACCAATTATTTCGATTTTAGGAAAATTTGGTTCCTAAATCGATTTCGATGAAAATTCAAGGGTCCCAAAAAGAATATACCTTTTCAAAAAAAAAAAAAAAAAGAACCACACCGGTCCAGACGTTTTCGAGTAATCGATGAACACACAAAAATACTCCCCAACGAATTGAGAACGTCCTAATTTTTGGAAGTTAAAAAGACATACCATTATGTGAAAAACAGGAACTACAGATGAGGGCCATGCGATGGTTCGGCCCGTCCTTTAGCAGATAGTCGACCACTTTGTCTAGAGCAGAGCGGTTGCTATCCGGCAGCGGGCGCGGCAGCTGATCCGACTAGACGAGAAGATAAAACATTATGATCGCTTATATCGAGTTAGCTGCCTCGCGGAACTTCGTATTATTTCGGATCAATAAATATTTCATTAATTTAGTAGCCATTTCATAAAAAATGTTGAAAAAAAAAGAATTTTCCTTAAAAATGTTGTTTTTGTAATTTTTTTTCGGTATTTCAATAGTTATTCAGCTATTTAGGGCGGAGATTTGTGACGATCCAAAAGTGCTCGTGAGAGCCTTGAATAGAGTATTTTTTGATTTTATTTGACAAATTTAAAAAATCAAAGATGATAAAATTCAATCAAGCTGTTCTTGAGATATAAATGATAAAACTAGCCTAAATTTATTCTAATATTCATATTGTAAATAATAGTTAAATTGGACATTCACGGCAGCCAGAAGCCTAGCTTTTTGTTTTTACTTGATGTTAAGTGGTTACTATCGACGATGGCCATCTGCACATCAGGGAATACCATCCCTTCCTTCACTTCCTATTCCATTTCATCCCTTTTCCATATTTAAACAACCAACGCATCTGTAGCTCCGCAAATAGTGGAAATATTATATGATAATTACACCAGATGAAATATCTACACATTTGCCCGATATTTTCCCTTAAATATCTAACTCCTAACATACTTGAGTTATAAAACACAAACTCACCCTGAGTCGAGGTCCCTTGTACAGCGCTGAAGGAGTATTTAGTGGTACTAAATTAAGATTATTATTCGTTATCGGCGTTGAGTTCTGTATCGCTAATCTTGGTCGAATTTGCACTGGCGTCGCTGGAAAGAAATATTTAAAAATCAGTCTCTATAACGTTACATGGGTTGATAAAAATTATATTAGAGAGAATTATTTTTTAAAACTGGAAATGTTATGGGATAACTTTTATACTAGACCATTTCTTTTGTTTACTAATATTATAAAGAGGTATTATGTTTGTAAGTTTATACGTTGCAGATAACCTCTGAAAATAATGATTCAATTAAAAAATTCTTGCTGTATTAATCGAGGAAGGTTATATTATATGAAGCTTTAACTTATAGGAGCGAAGCGTATAAACACAAGTGAAACAGTAATTAGTAAATAAATGTGTAGTGTGAAAATTGCTCATCAATCTATAGTTCAGTGAGAACCATGACCAGATCAATGAAAAATCTTTCACATAACATTTTTATTTCTCTTTGTTCTGGTAGAAATATTCCAGATTTTTTTTTTTTTCAAATTTTTAAGAATATGTCTTATTTTCCTCGGCTATAAGTTTTATTTTTTTATTTATTTTCGCACTGCCACTTACAAAAAAAATATTATGGTAACAATTCAAGAACGTGTACTCCCAACTGTACCAACTTTTCATTGATAATTTAATATATTTAACCTAATTTAAAAAGAGAGAAAGTCCTTAACTTGGTTGGTTGTCTTTGTGGGTGTTGCGCCATACTTCGTCGATTTATAAACGATTTCGCTGATTATTTTTTGTTAGGTTATGTCCTTTATAAATTCAACCAAAATTAAAAGAAAACCTTTTTAACTGAAAATAGCTGCAAATATATATAATAAAAATTGAAAACGAGCAGGTAAGACACCTGATGGTAAGTGATCACCGTCACCAATGGACACTTGCAGCCCAGAGGATCCAAAAATGCCTTGGCAGCTTAAAAAGTAATGAAAGGGAATAGGAAGTAAGGAAAGTTATGGGGGAAGGGGGTAAGCTTTCAGTTCTCTCACTCACCGTACAAAATGCAACTACTTTACGCCCATCTTCTGTGAGAGTGTGGCACTGCTTCGGTCGAACTAACCCGTATACGAGCTGCAGTAGGCTACAGCCAGGCTCTATCTCAGTACAGTATTTTAACTAAACGATATGATTAAAAGAGAATAGAAGAAGCTACACTTTTATAAGAACAACTAGCTGACCCGGCAAACGTTGTTTTGCCATATAAATAATTTCCTAGTAAAAAATAAAAATAAAAATTTAGGGGTGGACTACCCCTAACATTTAGGGGGATGAAAAATAGATGTTGGCCGATTCTCATAGATACCGGATAAGCACAAAAAATTTCATCAAAATCGGTCAAGCCGTTTCGGAGGAGTATGGCAACGAAAACTGTGACACGAGAATTTTATATATTAGATTTTCCTTTAGCATTGCCCTCAATAATAACCAAATATTGTGATCTAAGTAAAATGAATTGAATCTGATAGGAAACAATAATGTTTTATAACACAGGTATGCTTCGTTCATACTATTTGACGGTAAAATCTGGTAGTTAGGCAACGACTATTTGCCCATTGTTCCAATATTGTAAGACATTCTGAGCACCAAAGTTCATGCGTATAACATTTATAACTATAAAATAGGTTGATAGGACACCAAATTGATACACAAAAGCAATTTTACTGAACATAAAGCGTAAACATTGATTGAAAAATAAATATTTATAATAACATACAACTCACTCCCGTTGCAGAAGCCTAAGTGTCGAACACAGTCGCTATCAGAAATTGATATTTCGAATTATTTCTAACATTATCAAACAAAGTTAGTTTAGTTAGTTAGCCTACAATCATGAATATGTTTACTATTTTGTTAATGGCTTTTAGTCAATGTTTACATCGTGATAGCGATTATTTTCGGCAATCAGACAATAAATTTAAATTACACTTTATTGAAGTAGGCTTATAAAGCTTTTGAATCGTCCGGTTCAGAATGTAGATTCAACCGAGAGGAATAGGCACAAGTAGAGGCAACTCGATAGGTAAGGTAGGAAACATGAAAATGAGCTCGAAACTGGGTGGCATAATAATGTTGTATTTTCTCTACTCCGACTTCTCTCTTTCTTCCTTTGTTGCTGCTGCTCATTCTCCAAATTGATGATCTTTCATGCATAATATATAGAAAGAAATAACCACAATGACTGCCAATTACACTAAACTTGAAACTCAACGCAACGCAATGAAGCAACATGTAAACATTTCCATTGATGCCACCAAAAAAGTATTTTTTTTCATAGGATAGGGGGCAAACGAGCTGACAGATCACCCGATGAAAAGGGAACACTGCCGCCCATAGACATTAGCAGCGCCAGACCAGAGCTACGAAATGTATTGCCGGCCTTTTAAAAAGGAGTACGCTCTTTTCTTGAAGGTCTGCAGGTCGTATCGGCAAATACCGCATGCGGCAACTCATTCCACAATCTAGTTGTGCGGGGCAGAAAGTTTCTGTTAAATCGCACAGTACTGCTCTGCCAACCGTCAAGGTGGTGAGGGTGGTAGAGTTGTCGCGTAGAACATAGTAATTTGGAAATTAAAACATTGAATATAGCAGGGGATGTAGCCATATAAATACCGCATAAGTTTAATGCTGATTTGTCAATTAAAACGACACTTGACCTACCTGTACCCGCGTTAATTTCTATAACAGCTACGGTGCGACAGGCCCAAAGTTTGAATCCGATTCAAATAATTTTTTTAATCAAAATATATTTTATTCAAGTTGGCTCTCACGAGCACTTTTGAATCGTCAAACAAAAGTTTAAAAAAAAAGAAAAAAGTATTTAATTTGAAGCTACCACCGGTTCGGAGAAAATGTGCAGGAAACTCGATAGTTACTCTTTTAAAGAATAGTTAGTAAGTGATTCTTTTGAAGAACTAATAGAAATATTGTATTTTTTTATAACTTTGAAATGTATTTTTGCAATATGTATTTTGCGTTGGTCCCACAGACCAATACGCGAGTACAGGAAGGTCAAGGCTTCGTTCCACGTTAATTCCGGCGCCATATCAGTCATGATCATTGTCAGAACAACACTTGATTTTATACATATTCTAAAAAATGTTGATACATTTTCTCAGTCTATCAATCATCAGTTTTATCGTGATCAAGGTAATGAAGTGACGCCAATATGACCATGTAACTTTGAGACGTATTCTCAGCGTGTATACATAACACAAATTTTGACAACAATTTATGCAAAAAAAATCTGAAAGCTACGCATAAAATAAAAGAAAATACAAAAACATGAACCATCATATGACGCTAAGCAGACATAAAACGTCGAAATACAGTAATGGGCTTAGTATTGGTATTTAAATGAGAGTGCCGAGTCCAATCATATTTTTTTAAGTATAAATATGTTACGTTACACGGAGAGCGCGTAAATCTGTCGGTCTCGGTTATCACTATCACCCGATGCTGATCGTTACTCTTAGTAAGGAGATTATTCTGGTCTAAATGGTCACTGGATTGCCTTCAGGCATGCCAGATGTCAGTCGCAATCAGTAACTTGCCAATATCTGGACCTAAAGTGTGACCGATCGAAAGCAAGACCACCTGCCAGTATTGTTTATAACTATGTCGTTGGTACCTCGACTAGCACTAGGATAGGGTACATTATTCAAATGAGGTCTAAACATCTGAGGCTTAAAGTATTATTTGAACAAAGTTTAAGTCACTGTAGTCGAAAACGGCTCGGCAAATAGTATAAGTAGTAAAATCAGAACTAGGCTAGGTTGGCTCTGTTAATGCTAGGTAGATGATGAGGTACGGTAACTGTAGTGTTTGTATACTTGTCTCGAGTGCACGGGTAGCGGGGGGTACTGTCACGTGCGAGCCATTGGAAAAAGCGGACGTGAAATCCCTAGCTGCTGGTGACATGACAAGCCAACACTTAATATTTGTAATAGTACGAGCACTACAGGGTACATTATTCAAATGAGATCAAGACACCAGAGGCTCTAAGTATTATTTGAACAAAGTTTAAGTCACTGTAGTCGACAACGGCTAGGCAAATAGTAGTAGTAATATCAAGATAATTAACAGAGCCTGGTATAACCGGAAAAAATTGCTAGGTTGATGCTGAGATATAGTAACGTTACTGTTTCACGATTTTTATCTGGTTGGCTCAAAAAAACTCTCGCCTGTCATAGTCAACAAGTCATAGTGTAAGCTGGATAACAAAATCTATGAGCGTATAATATATTTATAGTTATAATATTTCATTGGCCAAATTGAAAAAGGTCGATTATATTTTTTTAAATATCCAAGTCTGCTTTGCTGTATGTAAATTGTAATACAGCAAATATATTGAAAAAAATATGCATTATAAATTTTAATTATTTTTAATCTGTTTGCGCACGCAATGATATGCAAAAACGACTTAATAAACTTTAATGATAGGTATTTCAGGAGATATTTCGAAAACTGAATTTATAGTAATTCAAAAATAGTAAACAATTCCACTAATTATACTCTTCACCACTAAACTGTTCTATTTCAACACATTAATTAAATTTCAATCAATAAGATTCTATTCAGGTAGTTAAATAAAAACGAATATTTAGGTCAGATGAAATAATGAAATCATCTTTTATAAATAGCTACAATCATAAACGGGTATTTCCCGTCCAACATTATTTTAAAATGCGAATATTTTACCTAAAAGTGCAACGATATTTATAAGCGGGGAAATCCCCGATGTTGTCGAACATTCATTGTCTATGTTGGGGGAAATCCCTTTATTTAAAATTATTTTGAGGGGGACCCTGGACATTATTTAGTTAGACAATAATGTGAGGACTAACACTCTTCATAAATATCTTAAATACAATTTTTATTTTGGAACACTATTTTTTTTTATTCTTTTGAATTCTTAGCTTTATGATATGATTAAGATTATATCAAATATAAACTTATCATATACAAATGAACTGTTCTCTTCAAAATTACTGTATTATTTTACGCTTTAAAAGCTTATATTTAGACTAAATTATATTTATTTATTAAATTATATTATATTTTAGCAAAAATTAAAACTTTGATTTCCGAGTAGTAAAGGAATAGGTTTTAAAATGAATAACAATCTTGATGAATCGTATAAAATGTTATGTATTCAAATTGTTTACAATTTTACATTTGAATTATTTAAAATTATATAATAATATTTTTTATTCTAAAACCTAATAGCACATTTATTATGTTTTATTTAAAATATCGATTATTTTAATCGATATGAAATTTTGAGAAATTATCAAGACATCGATACTCAAAAGTGTTTTTAACAATAATTCGATATCGATTATAAAATAGCTTTATCGATATTGTTCTTAATTTTAAAAGAGTATTTCAAATATTTTTACAATATTATAATTGAATTAATTGCTAACTTAAAAAAAAAAAACTTAATAAAAATAGTATTTTAATTTCTAACAAAAGTATGGCAATACTTATAAGTATGTCATTATTATCTACCTTAAAACTAATTAGTTAGTTATAGATAATATTTCTCAGACTAAATATTTTTAATAATAAACAATCACAGATCTTGTTAAAATTAACATACATATATATGTTAACATTTTACAATATAAAAGTACAATTGAAAGCAAAAAAATAGTGCTCAAAGTTTTTACAGATAATAAATATATTTTTATTTACATTTTCATGACATAGACAAAACACACAATTGACTTAAGTCAATTTTAATTTGTTTTTCGTAACTATACTTTCGTATGTAATGTTAAATAACTATAGATACGCTAAGAGCTCACGGATTTTGTCACCCACACTGTCAACCACATTGGAGTTGACTTGGTTGTTAGCAACTGAATATGACAGACGAGAGTTACGTCATATTATGATTTAAATAATGTCATTATGCATTTATAAAAACTGTAGTAATTATTATGAATAGGTAAATGAACCGAAATTTATTTATTTCATACACAATACATATATTTTCCATCTCTTTCGAGTCGTATTTCTTAGCTATGTACACATTTTTCAATTGAATGTCGGTTCTGTTTAACAAATCATAATCTTTGGGGCCAAAAGGCAATTGACGATTTTGTTAAAATTGGAAATAGGTACAATTTTTTATCGTTTAATTAGCTGATCCGAAAAACGTTGTTTTGCAAAAGTTATCGAGCGGGATGAAAAAAAGATAAAACTACTAAAATGGCTATTAAAAAATAGGGGTTGGTGATAATAGGGTAAAAGTTTAGAGTTGTATGTATTTTAATACCACATTATAGAAAAATTAAAAAAATTGTCCAAAAATTGTACAAAAAAATGTTAAGGATGAACCCTTATCACTTAGGGTTATAAAAATAGACAGTAGCCGATTCTCAGACCCACTATATGCATATAAAATTTGGTAAAAATCAGTAAAGCCCTTTCGAAGGAGTGAGTAACTAACATTGTGACACGAGAATTTTATATATAAGATACATAGGTACCATATTTATAGTTACAAAATGATTGTTGGAATGACAACTAAAATTAATGCCAAGTCGACAAAATAAGATCTACATTTCATTATAAATGCTTCATTTAAGAAAAAAATGGTATCTATCATAATTGGTAAAAAAATAGCAATAGTAGAGCTGTTACAAGCTCATTGCTTCAGCTCAATAAAAGATTATAGTCAGAATGACGTCAAATTGATTATGTTTGTCTAAAGCGACTATAGACTATTCTAATATCGTACATCGATATGTCAATCTGAACATGGACTGAACTATGATGATTGGCAGAACCACGGACTGACCTGAGGCCAGAACGGAAATAGCGGTCAAACAATCAGACGGGACACCTGATGTTCACTGATTAATATTTGCACCAGAGAAATCACAAATGCGTTGTTAGGTTAAAAATAAAATAGAAGGGATGAAGAGGGTTAGGAAGACAGAGTAAGGAAGGGAAAGGATGTTAGGCTATATTATGACTAATTTTGTATATCGAATGTGAACCAGCGATATGTCCTATCTTAAAATTTAAGCTATTACTCCCCTTAATGGAATTTCATACTATTTCCTATCAGTTATAATTTTAAGATGTCATATCTACTAAATATTTCATGGCAGTACATATATTATTTTTTTTATTTGCATTTTGGAATGTATAAATGATAGAAAATAGTATGAAATGCCATTAAAAGAGCGTAAAGCCTAAATTTTAAGATATTCACTGCTTGTTCGATATATGGATGCTGATAAGCAATAATGTGTTATCCCACAAAAACTCAAATTCGGAGATATTGATGTATTTTGATTCAGCGTAACATATTTAAAATTATTCTAAAAAATTTCAAGTCATCTAAAATAAATAAATACGGAAAAAAGTGTCTTGATTTAATCTTTCGAATTTGAAGAGCATATCATATTAAGTAAGAATATGTTTGACATCTTTAGACGCCATTTTGTCAAAATTAAGTCCGTGTGGCTTGACACAGTATTGCTCATCAGCGTCCATATTGCAAATGGACACACATGTTGTCGGCACTGAATGTGTCAAGATAGAACATATTGCCGATTCACAGGCATACTAATAGCTACATGGATCTCAACCTAAGTGCATTTAAATAAAGTCTAAATTCAAACGAGCTGGTGATACCCGTGATAGTTAGGCCTGAATATATAATCAAATAAATTTTTAAATCTACCTGGTGGAGTTCTTGTCGCGTTACTCGGCGCGTTGAGCGGCGAGAACGGCTTGATCGCTTTCGAATGCTCCTCTGGGCTGCCGTACTTGTCCAATATCTCCTTCGCGACCTGCAATGTATTGTACACCTAATAAAAACTTCCTTTTGTAACCCGAAAAGAGGTGTTATTAGTTTGACGTGTATATATGTGACTATTATGTGTGATTTACGAAAATCTGTTCAGACGCTTTCTTTTCTACTTGACTAATTAGTGTCCGACCGAAAGCTCAGGTTTCGGTTTCGGCAGAACTAAGACTGTTGCCGAAATTCGGTCTCGATCGACTTGTAATTTACTTTACTGTAAATGATGATAAAATAACATTGTTAAGTAGCTTCCTGAAGCCGCAGCATCATCCGGAATCAGAAACACAACCTCACCAACATACAGCAGGAGTTTTGGGGCTCGTTGAAACGGTCTCAATGAGGGCTCTTTTTTTTAAATTTTATGTTACTCAATCTAAATATGTAATGCGCCGTCTTTTCCTTTCGTATTGCTATAGGCGACAATAACCACTTAACATCAGGTGGAATCGTCAAATTGTTTGCCCCTTTTTGTTCTAAAAAAAACTCAATTTGTGAAAATATCGAATGGGAACAAATACGTGATAATAGTGTCAAAGTCTTGTATAGCATCAACGATAGAGAAACACAGGGTGGATGCGATATTGTCAAAATCCTTTTACTATGAGAGGCTTCCTACTCCCCTTCAATCCCTATTCCATTTGTACCTCAAATGGTGACCACTTTACATCTGGTTACCTGCCTGTTCCTTTGCTCGCTATCTTCATAAGAGAAAATCCAACATGTGACTGATAGAAAAGCCTTAACCAGTGTGTATGAAGTGTGAATTTTAGCAGTTCCTTATATAACGAAAGTGAACATCAAAGAGGATTTTAAGAAATTAATCAAAAATCTTTCTTCAAACAGGTCATAAGTTATTCTATAGGCAATTGGTAATTAGGTGTCCATAAAATGTCGCCATTTGGTAACGCGATGTGTCACGATTGGAAATCAGAGCCGTGCCCTTCGATACACTAGACAGGTTTCCAGTCCGTTACTTTAAATTAATATCAATCGATTAAATTCTTTATTTATATTGTGCTAGCCATGCACTCGATAGGATTTTCTATTTGGATTTCGTTCGCGTGGACTACATGCTTGGCATGTCTCATAGAAAATAAGGCATTTTTTCTAATTAAGATAAATTAAATATATGTAGTAATGACATATGTAGTAATTGTATATAGTATTTTATAAGTCTATATATCTATTATTCATATATATGTAATCTTTATTTTTTATGTATATGTTTATGCGTATATATTATTATTTATGTATTTATTTTTGTGTACGCCTACTATCAACTCTCGTACACCATTCTGGGTTGGCTGGTAGAAAATGCTGTAACAGCGTTAAGTCCATCCTTTGTACATCGTTCTTTTTGTGCAATAAAGTATTAAAAAAAATCTTATATACAAGTAGCCCAAGTTACTCATTAGCTATCTGCGAATGAAAATCACGTTAAAATCCGTCCAGTCGTTGCAGAGATCAGCCGAAACAAACAGTCAATCAGGCAAAGATATTAAAAATTGTATTCTTGATATAAGTACCGTATATACTTTCTTATGTTAATAGCTGTTACTTTAAAATTTAAAGCAGACACTTCAATTTTATTTATTTGTATAGATTTATTTCGATTTATGGATTTTTTAAAAGTACATCTCTGAACACAGTCGACCACGCCAGTATTAATCGTGTTGGTATTAAGTCGTTTCGGTCTAATTGTCAAGATTATGTCTTGTATTACGAGCGCTTGTTAATCTTCAATCATTATAGACAGGTCGTGTTTTGCGATTAATACTGTTACCAGTGAAGAAATAATGGTTGAATAACAAGCACTCACGCTGACGCTGTTTAAGTAAGTGCTTTAAAAATAATAATCGAATAAAACTAAAAATTAAAAAAAAAAATCTCGACAATCTATTCTTTGTGACCATTTCAACGATCCTGAACATGACACCTTTGCTGTAAATTGGCGAGGAGGTGTGTATCTTGCTGATTCCAGATGATATAATGCGACATCAGATCAAGTTTTTTGGTTTAAAAAACAAAATAATTGGAATAAGTATGTTGTTTAAGTAAACGAAATTACGCATTTTGCTTTGAAGTCGGAGCCCTTTTTTGAAGTATTGTCGTAATATATGTCGATAGAAGTACTGTCAAGTAGCCAGTATTATCAACTAGCCACGCCTCGCGGTTCCACTCGAATTCATAGTTACTGCTTCGCTCCTATCAATCTTAAGGTGATGTAATATAGCCTATACCCTTCTAATGTCGCCTTAAGAAAGATAATCGGAATCCCATGTTCCCAGCCGGAGTGGATAAACGGAATTTCATTTCGACTGCTCTTTAGATTTCCACCCCAGGGTACAGTGGGGTATTCAATATATTTTATACACATTATTAGAATTTCGTCAAACATAATAAACCAAATCCTTTTCAATAACGAGCTTAAATAAAAATTACGTTAAACGAATTGAAATAAAATAAAATTAATCTTATGTACAGTCGAGAAGAATAATCGGAATGAAAATTAATTCACGAATTTTCCCATCCCGGTTGAGATGGATAAATGGACACGCGATTCCGATTATCCCTCTTAGGTTGGATAAACGGAATCATCTTTAAGAGGAAGAGGGAGATTGATAATAATAGATTAAATTATATAAAAAAAATTACCATGTTAAGTATTGAGGCGTATCAAGAATATGATATCGCATTTGATCGACAGATACTGTGCCACTATTTTAATGTAATCTTAAACTTTAACGACCTTCATGGTGTAACTGAATATCGCTACTTTTATCGGCATTTCAAAAACATATCTGTTTAGAAGAGGCCAAGCATATTTTATTTAATGTGGGATTAATATTAAAGTGACCAAATTCAAAAATTCAGATTTTTTTATGTTTAATATAACGGGTCTTATCGCGGATAACTAATGCTAGTATAATACCTTTTTATTGCCCGACGTTTCGACGAAGTTGCGTTCGTCGTGGTCACGAGCTGACCTGACTTTAAAATATATAATTAAGATTTTTTTACCACAAAACGGAATACAATTTTTACACTTGGGAATTCAGCCGTTTATTTAGACTTTAATGTCACTTAATGTTAATAGAATAGTTTTGTTATTTAAACATAGATTACGAAACATATTTTAAATACTAACTTAGCTAACTCGTGTCACACAGATTTTGAATTTAGTCACTTTAATACTAAGCGTGCGATTTACCTACAGCATCATTACTTTTTTTTTAATAATTTTCCTAGGCAGGAATCGAACCCGCTGATTTTGAAAAAAGAAAACACCCTATATTATCGGACCATATGATAGTGTTCCTGTTATGGATCAACTTCTGGAAAGTAATAGTAAATGGCAAATTAAAGAAAAAGGCTTTTTATTACAAAATACTATTAATAATTTATACACGAGTTTGTTACGAAACAATGATCATAAACGCGAGTGAAACCCCGAGGGGCATCAAGTTTTTTTATAAAAAATATATCAGTTAAGGACACATACCTTGTAAGTCTCTGTGTTCATGACTTCTTCTAGAATCTTCTTCTTCTCCTCTCTCATTTTATTCAGTTTCACCCTGTTCTTGTTCAGCGTCCAATTGTAGTACCACGATATCGAGGAGCGGAGGAATATTACGCTGAAAAAGATATCTTTTTGAAATATTATTAACTAGAGGCGCAATTATACCATTTGAGGCCCGTAACAAATTCTTCGAATGAGGCCTCCAAGTAAAAAATATCATGTTTTAACTTAATTAAAAAGAAAAACTTAAGTAGTCACCCAAAACTATTAATAATATTGTGTGCATTTTAGTTAAATATCTGATAAGTTTTATTTTCAAGAGCATAGGTTTATACATATTTATAATTAAATAACAATATACTTTATAATACTTTTAATTAGATTTTTATTAATAAAATTCCTTTAAGCCGGGGCCCTCTCGGGTCAAGGGCCCGTGGCATTTTGCCAGCCTATACGCCCCTGATAACACAAGTAACACGAGAAGAAATTTTCACAAGTTAATATTTCCTTTCTGGGGCCGGGTGTCCGTTTTCATAACAAAATACCACTTTTTTTCAGTTTTCAATTAATAAATTTAAATTCTATATTAAAGTCTTAAATAGCTAAACCATATTATAGGTAACTAGCTGTCCCATTGCGGTTTCATTCGCCTTTATTGTTACTTCGCTCCTATAAGTCGTAGCGTGATGTAATGTAGCCTATATATATAGCATTCCTTAATAAATAAACTATCTAATATAAAAATAATTTTTCCAATTCGAACCAGTAGTTCATGAGATTAGCGCGTTCAAACAAACAAACTCATCAGCTTTTTAATATAAGTATAGATAAAATGATGCGTGGACTTGTTACAACTAGATTTTATACAGAATGTGTAATATACTACTTATCCACAAAATTTTAAAAGAGTACCTATCCAGTTTTTTGCCGATTCTTGGTAAAATCTAGATTCCGAACCATTGGTAGCTTTTCATTAATTTAAATACTTTTTTTTTGTTTTTTGAATTCAAAAGTGATTTTAAAGCCTTCCGATATATTTATAAAATACAATTTTAAGAGTCCACGGGATAAACGTCAAACACGGGATGAATGTCAAAAAAATTATTAATAAGAGAAAAAGTTTTTGTGGTTTCAAAGTCTGTATTTGTTTCATTTTGTGTTATTTTATACAAATATTGAAACAAGTGATTACTATGAAAACATTTTCTTTAACGTTACTTTAAAATGTACTTTAGTTTTATTTTAATAATTATTGCAAAAAGTCTAAAGCTTCCAGAACTTTCTGTTTAGAATTTGAACTATTACAGCGGACTACGATGGCTTTACCCATTTCTGACTAGAGCTGTCCATCACGTGATATTTTTCTAGCAACTTTTTAGACCGCCCCTCCCCCCATCCGACTGGTGATATTTAGTGAGGTTTTTATACTAAGTACACTATAACTTAATATCCCCTTGTGAAATTTGATGATGATCCCCCCCTCTCTTTGGGTCTCACGTGATTAATGGGCAACCCTTTAGATATAATAATAATACACCAATAAGCCGATAGATGGCATGGCACAAAAAAAAACATTCATTGTTTTTCCTTTTCTGTGGAGTCTTCTTTTGCAATAGCAGAGTTTGAAATTGACCATACACATTTTAATGTAACTGACTACAGCTCGTAATATAGTATAGTGAAAAGCTGTTTAAAATTTATTATTATGGAATATGGATACAACACCACCTAGCTTATCTTAGCACATTCTTCTTAATCAAAGGCTGTCTGAAAAATCGCTATTTAGCGATATGATCCCCTATTTGTACATTAACTGGCTTACTACAAAAGATTTAAACAGACGTTAAACGCGTGTTTAAAAAAATCCGTACTACAAATTCGCGTCTAAGCATAGTTTTGAGTTAAACATGCTTTAGATATAGATTAACATACGTGTAAGTGAGTTTAATAGATGTCTAAAACCTATTTCAGCTGTCAAATGTAACGTATAACATTTTATCAATAAGTTTTTTTATGAGTCACTGTTAAGCAATTTAGCTAATATTTTAAGCAATGTTTAATTTTTAAATAATGTTAATCTAGACACGTGTTGAACATGGTTTTAATGCGTCTTTTGTAGTATGACAGTAAATGTTTAGTGTTAAATTTTACTTGTAAAAATTGAAACTAATGTAAAATAAAGTATATTCTCTCACTCTCTCTCTCTCTTTCTCTATCTCTTTCTCTCTAATAGACTAAATGTATCATCAGTACCATTAGTACCGACAGACACGCTGGCGCAGTGGTCACTGCAACTTACTGAAGCGCTAACGGTCTCGGGTTCGATCCCCGCTCGCGGCAAACGTCTGTTGTCCATACAAATGTTTGTCGTGGTCTGGGTGTTTGTGTTAGTGTTGTGTGTGTTTCCGGACCCCCGACACAATTTAATGAGATCTTAATGAGGGCCGTTGAGTGTGATGCGTTTATTTATTGAGATACAAGACCACGAAAAAACTATACTCACAGCACAGGCAGGATCAACAGAGGCGACGCGTACAGCAGCGAATGGACCCAGTGCTGGCTCCTACCCGCGTACATGTAGTAGTACAGCACTGCGAACAGCACGTACAGCCCCACGGAGTACGCCATCACGTAACCGATGACGCGTTTGTGCGTCTGCTCCTTGTACTGGCCGTCTTCTTCGATACATTTTATCTTCGTTTCGAGCGTGTCGAGGATTTCTATTGTTGTTTTCTTACGCTGAAATATGAGGGCTTGTTCAAATTATAGGCGTCTATAAAACTAGAAAAATCGCGTCATAATGTTTCCATACACAAGGTTTGAGTGACGCCATCTGATGACATAAAACGCTAAATGGCAGGCAACGTCATCTTAGGAAATCATGGCTTTTTGATATGACACATGGGCGTTTATAAGCAATACAGTGTCAAGCCACACAGGCTCCATTTTGAGAAAATGGCGTCTAAAGATGTCGAACCTATTCTTGATAAATTTGTTTAATGTAATACATATCCATTGGTTATTTTCTATTTCATTAATAGTTATAATTTATTAAAAGCAGATTGATATAATTAAAAACTTTATCTAATAATAAGTTTTTCAAATATATGAGATTTTTATATAAATTGCAAAATATGAAACGCACTTGAAATTTGAAACATTGAATTAAGAAACTTTTCTAAGTATATTAAGTTGATTTGAAATTTTTTACCAATTTTAAATAATTGATGCTTTATCAGAATACATCAATATTTCCGAATTTGACTGTTCGTGGGATAACACATTATTGCTTATCAGTTATCCATATATTGGTCGTGTTTGTTTGTACCTAAACCTAGCCCCTACTGAAGCAAGAATATGTACTATAGCCCACTGGCAGTACATATTCTTGCTGACAGCGGAAGTATTACACTCTCACAGAAAATTAGCATCGGACAGACAGACAGATCACTTGACATAAGATGAATTGCCTGCTAGTATGACCGCTATGTACGTTAAAGAAAATTGATTTTTTTTGTTATTAAAAGGGGGGCAAACGAGCAAATAGTACCACCTATGTGAAGTGGTTACTATCGACCGGACATCTGCAACACCAGGGGCGTTGCGGGGTGCGGACGACGGAAAGGTGTCTATACACTCGACGCTCGAAAACCCCCAAATTATAGCTGGGAAAACCTTAGCAGGTAAATCATTCCACAGACTGCACGTACGCGGGAAAAAAATTTAAGTACGCTCAAAATTTAGTTTTAATATTGCATTAATATTTTTTTGTTAAACGAAAAAATTTAAAAACAGAGGCTAAATGCAAAACTACCGTCATCAATTCTTAAAATTAGTTTCTGATTTTTGTATTTCAGATTTTTTTACGCCTCCTTCAAATGATAAAAAACGTAAAATTGTGACTAATAATGTATTGATTTGTCTAAAATGTTTCTATAATCAGTTCTTGATCCTTAAAAATAACATGATACCTACAGAGTCTATAACCGCATTAAAACGTATTTAAAAATTCAATACAAAATACAAGTTTATTTAAATATTCTAATCTTCTAATATATAAAATTCTCGTGTCACAGTTTTCGTTGCCATACTCCTCCGAAACGGCTTGACCGATTTTGATGAAATTTTTTGTGCTTATCCGGTATCTATGAGAATCGGCCAACATCTATTTTTCATCCCCCTAAATGTTAGGGGTAGTCCACCCCTAAATTTTTATTTTTATTTTTTTACTAGGAAATTATTTATATGGCAAAACAACGTTTGCCGGGTCAGCTAGTATCAAATAAACTTTATAATTGGACGCTGATAAGCAATACTGTCTAGCCAAGAGTTCATTTTGAGAAAATGGCGTCTAAGGATGTCAAACCTATTCTTAACAAATTTGTTTAAAGAAGTATATATCAATTGTATCTTTTATTTTTCGATAAAAGGTACAATGAATTAAAATCAGTGTGACATATTTAATATATTATCTAATTAAAAAGTTCTTCAAATGTTTGAGATTATTGTATAAATTGCAAAATATGTGACGCACTTGAAATTCGAACCAATTAATCAAGAAACTTTTTTCCGTACTTATTTAGTTTATATGACTTCAATTTCTTTTTAATAATCTTAAATAGGTAATGCAGTTTCAAAATACACCAATATCTTCGTATTTGACTTTTTGTGGGTTGACACATTATTGCTTATCAGCATCCAATTATGCCTAATTGTATTGAAAAATATTTAAAAAAGCAAAATCCTAAATCCGACACAAAAATATTCTCCATTTTAATTTTAATTACAGCCTATAACACATCTTATAATATATATATATATACATATAATTCATAGTGAAATAAAAATATATAAAAGAAATAAATAAAAACAAATTTGACCCCGACGTGATTTGAACACGCAACCTTCTGATCTGGAGTCAGACGCGCTACCGTTGCGCCACGGAGTCGTTGTACGAAACGATGAAATAACCGATAGGTTTGTAGAATTTATCTACCCGAGTCACTATTCATACTAATATGTATTCAAAATTGAACTGGCAACAATTTGTCATTATAACAGTTGATACATTTTATTTTGAAAGGGGTCCACTAAGAATTAATTGTTTTGATAAAAACAATGACAGACATTGCATTAACACGAGAAGAAATGATAAACTTATAACGCCGAATTTATTATTTATTATTAATAATATATTTGTAACTCTTAAATGTACGAACCTATTGTAAAACTTTTTAAAAGAGTAACTATCGAGTTATTTGCCGGTTATTCTCTGTAGAATTTACATTCAAAACCAAATTGATAAAATCAATTTTTTTTTATATTTCCGTATTGACGATTCAAAAGTGCTTGTAAAAGCTTACTTGAATAAAGTATATTTTGATTTGATTTTGTAAAGAGAGGATTTTTGGAAATTTCTCCTCCAAGGAAGTAAGGCATGAACCGTTGTATGAAAGTCAGCCATTTTGTAAGAAACAGGTAGTTTAATATGATTAATTCTGGAAAGGAAATACACCAAGAAAGTACATCAACGTTTATCAAAATCTTACCCCTTTAACGATAAAAGTTTTAGTTATGAATATGACAGTATATCTGTTTGTCAAAATCATTCACAGTATAAGTTATTTCGAGTCGATTAGACCACAAGTTTCTCAGTTCAACAACTAGAAAGACCTATCACTATCAAACGTCTCAACGGATCTTCATGAATTATACTTATCTTGGTATATCTTGGCACCATCTCCATTACATCATAGCTTTCAAACAAAAAAGGAACATCAAAATTGGTCCATTCGTTACGGAGTTACGATGCCACAGACAGACACACACATCAAACTAACACCACCCCTCTCTTATTTAAACATAAAAACCATAAAAATCAGTTTCAGACAAACGAAACAAAAACTCAACTATCAAAATCTCGATTCGTAATATATGTTTTTTATTATTTCACATGAAAGTAAAAACCATTAGACCGCGTCCGGCGGTTAGATCTTATTACTCGGCCATACGGTTCAAGTTACCGTGGTCACTTCGTAACACACTTAAAGTCGATGGTCGCGTTTCAAAAGCCGCGTTCGAAAGTAATTTCTAATGTTAGAAGCTGGAACTAGACGATGGAGAGATATTCGAGAACTTTCAAATGAACAATACTATCTATGCAATATAAATAAACTAGCTGGTGGCTCCAACTTCGTCTGCGCAGAATAACTTCGAATTGCTTATTTTCTCCCCCAAGATCCTATGAATCTTTATACTAAAACTAGCTTCCGCCCGCGACTTCGTCCGCGTGGAATCGTTACTTTGGATTAATAATGCATTATTTTAGAACAAATTTGGTTAACATAAAAAAGGTTACAGTGAGCTAACCTTAAAAGATAAACATATGTTATCGCGGACTTTTTTTTAGAACCTTTAAAAGAGAATAATTCTGTCATACGTGATTTTTGCGAAACTTTAACCGTTTACGCAGCGTACGCAGCGTAAGCTCTCTCTATAGGAAAATATCCCCCGATTTTGAAACATTCTTCATTGATGCTCCGCCCCTTTTGGTCTTAGCGTGATAATATATAGCCTATAGCCTTCCTATAGATAAATGAGCTATCTAACAGTGAAAGAATTTTTTAATTCGTAGCAGTAGTTCCTGAGATTAGCTCGTTCAAGCAAACAAACAATCAAACAAACTCTTCAGCTTTATAATATTAGTATAGAGTAGTAAAGGCGTAATATATATAGTTACTTTGAGAGATCGTTGATCAAGATAAACATTCCCATTAAACTTTATACAGGTGACATTTATCGTTATATTTTAGAGAATTCACACAATATCTTTAAAAATTACTCCCTATGTGTTTTTTTGATGTATAAACTATATTATTTTAAAGTTTTATTAAAATCCATTCAGTGGTTTTCGCGTGAAAGAGTACCAAACATCCACACTTACAAACTTCGCCTGCCTACAACACAAACGTCCGTTGGAAGTTAAAATAACATTGACGTAAGTAATGTAAGTTTTTATGTTAATTAAATATTATATAACTATAGGTATGTTATAAAATCATGAATTTTGGCACTCATAAAGCCGATCACTTTGGACGACGTTGCCTAGCAACCAGATAGATATTGAGTACGACAGACGAGACTATCTTCAATCATGCTCGACAAAGTTGGAAACGGGTACATGTTTTCAACGTCAACTAGTAAGAACGTAGTCTTCGTAATTGAGTCGAAATTATTTAAGACTAACTGCGATTCGCAGGTTCACTCGCGTTCATAGGTACTGTTACTGCTGCCAAAAAAATTTATGCCATTTATATTATTTTATGCTTACTGCTAAAATTATTTTCTGTAATCGGAACAGAAGATTCAAATTATAAAATCATTCGAATCGATAACGCGAGTCACATCTCGTTTGTCAATTTATCGACAAAACGCGTCACGCAGACGATGCTATATGTATCAACTAGTTCACAACGTTCGTTGTATTATTAAAAATGTTTCTATAGACTGCTAACCAAGTATAATTTAATGTACTAACGCATTCGAAATCGTAATAAATTATAATACATTATATGAATAATGTCTATCATTTACGTACTGATACACTGACGTCATTGGTCAAAATAAGCCAATAGCGTTTCAGAACAGTGCTGTATCTATGTGTGTGTGTATCTACATATGATCTTTTTATCATATTATAAAATTAAAAAAGTCTCCCGACAATCAACTCATTGAGACGATTTCAACGAGTCTCAACACGATACTTCTGCTGTAAGCTGATTCCAGATGCTATGCAGCATCAGGTCAAAGTATGTATGTTATTTTGATATCATTCTCAGTGTAGTTAATTTCCAGTCGATTAGACCAGCATCAGTTGCTCAGATCAATCAACAACTAGACAAAGACCTGATAACCTTGAAACTTCTGGACAGCTCTTCACAAATCATAGCTGACTGATGTATATTAAGCTTTCCAACAACAAAAACTGCATCAAAATTGGGCCATTCGTTGGGAAGCTGTGATGCAGACACACACAGATACACGCGTCAAACATACAACACACCTGCGTTTTGATCGAACGTTAATCATCAAAATTAAATAATATTACCGTTGATAAAGATGTAATTGTATTTTACTGTAAGACGAGATTTACACTGATCTTAAATTTTCGTAAGGATCTACATAAGTTTTTTGTCATTGTTTTACACCGGAAAGAACCTGTATTTTTGATGACCACAGCTTACGTAACTCATGTAACTGTAACCAGATTACAGAATTGTTTTATGTCAATAACGAGAGTAAGACTTAAAAATGTAATTCTCGCCTAAGTCTATCCGTGAATTTTTACTTTCGTTATCATTATCTCGATTGTGATCGATCGACAACAATACATAAATTATATTACCAGCGCAAATATTTTTGCCCCTTGTTCTTAGCGTTGTGTATTTACACGATATTTTTTATTATATATTTAAAACACTTGTGATTGATTTATGTGATAAAAATTAGTAAGTTGTTAAGCAAATTACGCGATAACTTATCAAAGTCAAAGTTGATAAGTTGACTAGTAGAATCGAATCTATATGTCGCTACCTAACGACTCTAATGTGAATATAGTAAAATCAGTTGTTATACCGATTTGACGTGCGAGCACTTACCTTCTAACTTAATAACTTACGTACCTACTACTTATCGACTTAATTTAATATCATGTATCAAGTCAAACTCTAAGTATACTTTATACAAATGCCCATTTGTATGAAGACTTACTTTATGAAACATCTACTGGTTAAATATCATTTTTTTTTTATTTTTACACAATTAAAGGAATCTCAAAACATTGTAATAATTTCGACACAATTATCGACAGGCCTTTTTTTAATACGAGACCTCTTTTCATATACGTACACTGATAAGCAATACGGTCAAGCCACACGGGCTTCATTTTGAGAAAATGGCGTCTAAACATGTCAAGCCTATTCTTGATAATATGTTTGAAAAAATAATATCCCATCTTTTCTTTTCTATTTTGATAAAAAGTATAATATAATTTATTAAAAGCAGAGTGGTTTAATAAAAGGTTTTTTCTAATATTAAGTTTTTCAAACAGATAAAGATTATTTTATATTGCAAAATATGGACCGTACTTCGGATATTCGAAACATTGAATTAAAAAACTTTTGCCGTACCTATTTAGTTTAGATGAATTTCAAATTACTGAAATAATGTTAAAAACGTGACGCTTATCAGAATACATCAATATCTCCGAATTCGTTCGAAAACTTTTCGTGGGTTGACACATTATTGCTTATCAGCATCCATATAGTTTATATGAAATCGATTCATTACATTCTATCGACGCTTGATTACAATTCGCTAAGTAAACAATTCAGTTATACTGTTTAACACAAAGAGCACGCATGAGTTAATAGAACAATGAGCTTACGTACTAGAATCAACATTTACAGTGGTTTCATGGGGTTTCCATGATAAATCAGACATGAGGGACAAATATTGTATCTGCCTACTAAAATTTTCACTGTTTGTAGAACAGTGTACGCTCAAAGCGTAGTTTAAACAAACTCCCACGGAATGTAGATAGAATTATAGTGATACAAAACACATTTTATTCAGTTTTAGTAATTTATTTACGCAGAAAATACAGAGAAATATTTTTTTCCCATACATACATATGTACATATAACTTATTTGAATGTGATTGCATGGCTTTTGGCCCAATTGAAATTTGTACCTATTCAAGTACCTTATTTTTGTTTAAATTTTTAAACATCGCAATAAAATTTACGTCAAAGCCAGATTTTGCAGGTGCATTTCGTGCCGGTGTTCTGCCAATTGAGCTATGGACCGTATCGGTCTAAAGCTACCGAGAAATCGATTTATTCAAAGATTAATGTTAGAACCGAGAGATTTATTCAAAGATTAATGTTAGAAATAATTCTTTGAAAAGACGATACGTATGCTATTTAAATTTGTTATTTTATTTTAATAATGATGTTTAAAATTTTAACATTATTCGCCCACCTATGCATTCATATGAAATCTATATGATTAATAATCAATTTTTAATTTGTGAGATTGTAATGTAACTTTGGTAGGGAGTTCTAGTGATGCCTACGAGGGTTCCTAGCCCAAAAATTACTTTAGATTATTGTAAGGTATGCAGGTTTTAGCTGTTAATAAAATAAACTTTTTACTATTTTTTTATAAAAGAGAGTTAATATAGAAGCTTAATCTTGTCCCGGACTATTTAACACAACTCCTCGTCACCCTATTACTCCATATTCATTTTGTACTTGTTAATGTCAACGTTAAGTGATAATTACTCTTATTTAATATAATTAGTATATACTGAATTTCGTACAGGATAAATAATCAATTTGTAATCATAAACTGTTATATTGACAAAATTTTAAAAGAGTAACTATCGAGTTTCCGGTCTTCTCGGTAGAATCTACGTTCCGAACCGGTGGTAGCTTCATTATTGATGTAATTTTTTTGTTTCATTGATTGACGATTCAAAAGTGCTCGTGAGTGCCTACTTGAATAAAGTATTTTTTGATTTTGTCTTATAAGTTTTGCTCTCAAACTTGCATAAAAGATTTACATAACGTCCTCATTGCTTACACCTGAAATAATTTAGTGTCAACCTTATTTTTGACAGACAGCTTACGTAAGACTACCCACGAACTGTTGCCAACTTACAGAGTTGTTGTCAATTACGAGAGTATAACTTAAAAACGTAATTCTCACCTTCGAGTTATACACGAATCAATTCGAGATCACATTAGCTGTGGGTAGTATGCGTATTAATAGATTTTGAATTTCGAACATACCGACATTCTAGCACGTCGTATTATATTAACTTTCTATTTCACTTTCAGTCTCAAAATTATGACCAACGTATATCGAAATATCGATTGTCATTAAATTTACCGTTATCAACAATAATTTCGTTATTATTTATGACCGATGCTCTCATCTGATAAAGAGTTTCTACATCTCCAGCTTGGCTGGTATTATCGGTTCTTGGTCGAATTTATATCGGACTAGCTGCCTCTCATTTATATTTAAACTAGCTTCCACCCGCAACTTAATCCGCGAGCAATAGTTACTTTGGGCTAATAATGCATTATATTAGAACAAATTTGGTTAGCATAAAACAGGTTATAGTGAGCTAACCTTAATAGATAGACATATGCGGTCGCGGACTTTTTTAAGAACTTTTAAAGGGGAATAATTCTGTTATACGTGATTTTTGCGAAACTTTAACCGTTTACGCAGGGTACGCAGCGTAAGCTCTCTCTATAGAAAAATATCCCCCGATTTTGAAACATTCTTCATTGGTGCTCCGCTCCTTTTGGTTTTAGCGTGATAATAGCCTCGATAAATGGGCTATCTAACACTGAAACATTTTTTTAAATCGGACCAGTAGTTCCTGAGATTAGCGCTTTCAAGCAAACAATCAAACAAACAAACTCTTCAGCTTTATAATATAGTATAGATTCATCGGCTCGGCGGTGAAGGAAAACATCGTGAGGAAACCTGCATACGCCGGGAGAATTCTAACAGATTTATATCCGCCAAACCCGTAGTGGAGCAGCGTGATGGATTAAGCTCTAAATCTTTTCCCAAATAGGCGAGTAGGTCTTTGCCCAACAGTGGGAACTTTACAGGCTGTACTTTACTTTTTTACTTCAGCTGCCTAACAAGCTTATGATTGTTACTTCGTTCCATACATATGTAAACATACATTATAATCCTTATTTAAGTCGTAAGTACGTAATCTTATTTGTGAAATTATTACGATAAATGTTACATTACATTTAGACATTTATTGATATGAAACTTTGAAATTCGGATTCGGATTTCGAAATATTTTCCCCTTAAACGTGTAATTGAATACTATTGCGACATTGCATCCAATATTTTATTACACAGATAAGTTACGTTCATACTATTTGACGTTAAAAATCTATACCCATTCATTCTCATCAATTTTGACAAGCTCGTCAATTGTCTTATTGGCTCAAAGATACTCTCGCCTGTCATATTTAGTCGCTACCTGGTTGCTAGGCAACGTCATCCAAAGTGATGGACATTTAGAATATTCATAACATATCTGTAGTTATATAATATCATTGATTAAAAGATTATATATATCATCTATTTTATTTAAAAAATTAATTGAAATAATTTAATTAGAAAAGATACAGTAAAAAGCTGGCACTATGAAACTTTTGTAAATCAAAATCAATTTGGTTAGTGTGGTTATTCTTCATTTTTAACAAAGACAACTAGGTGCTATTAATTCTCAAAACTTCGTTCCATTTAATTTATTGTTTTATATTATATACCTAATGTCATGTAAAGTATAAGTTGAAAAATTTACATATAAGACTATTGTATTCATTCATTTACATTTTGCATTGATGGATGGACTAAATTCTTATAAAACTGTAAAATTAATGAAACCTTGAAAATAATTAACTTTCATTGGTAAGTTTAAATTAAGTAAAAATATCTTTTTCGATTTTGCTCACGACCTCACTTACGTTAATATAGATTTTGTTTAAAATAATAATGTACCTTCAATTGGGACGATAAGTTTTAAAATATATTCATCAGTACAGAAGTTTCCTTCACAGATACAAAATGTACTCTTCCTTCATTATATTAATATAGATTTATAGGTAAAATTCTTAGATTTCAAATGACATAACAATTAGCATTATAATTTACCCAATTCACACAATATCTTTATAAATTGTAGCCTAATTGATTATATTGTTGTGAAGTTTTATTAAATTCTTTTCAGTACTATTTCCATGAAAGAAGAATGAAATATTTTTCTATACAAAAAAAAAGTGAAAAACAATGACAAACAACTTACGTAAATCTTTATGAAAGTCTAAAGCAAAACTTATAAGCATAATTATCAAGAATAATTAATTTGCATGCAATTCCGTGCTTTCTTAATTCATAATATGAATAAAGAGACAATCTTGCTGTGCGAGGCCAGACTAACTGACAGAAGTTAAGTTTATGATAATTTCACACAAATTTTACTAATTAGATTATTACGTCCATGTGAATAGCTTCACACTAAAACTCACATGTCATTTATGTATTATTTTTATACATAACTTATCCAGGTTTTCTGACTATGTATGAAAAACTTGTACCTGCCATTGTCCATTTCGAAAGTATAAAAATAATATAGAATGACAAAGAATGTCGCTGTTGGCATTTTGTAACAAGAACAACAGGTTCTTATTTACTGTTTATTTTAAAAGAATTTATTTACTGTTTGTGACAATTGGCTATTTAAAGTTATCTTTTAAATTTAAAAATACTCGTTTCAAGTTTGGTAATAATAGTTATAATATTATAGCAAGATTTGAGTTTATATCTAAATTAGTCGATTAGTCATGGAATCCTTTTAAAATAAATTATACTATAATAATAATTTGAAACATAAATTTTTATAATGTTAGTTTTGTCTAGGGGCCTTATTCTGTCTGACGTTGTTAACTGACTACTTGCAATTATAGGCAATGTAGTTTAGTGATAGTACTACGTAATTTGCTTTTGTGTATATTTTTAAGAGCAATTGTAGCATTGTACTAGTGATATTTTACGAAATAAAGTATACTCTTTTTAAAATATTACACAGTAAAGAGAAGTATTTTTTTTTTTTTCAGTAATTGTACTTTTTATTAATGCTTAAATGTAGTCTTAAAGAAAACTTATTAAAGAGAATAACAATTATGTACTTAATGAATATTTAAAGTATATTTAAAACGTTGATATATTAAGTAACATTATTTAAAATAATATAAAAATTCTTTGCTTTTTTTTCGAGAAAAGGATTAATTGTACACCCCTCTTCGTTTAAGTTACAATAATGAAATATTAAAACTTTTTTTAAACCTATTTATTTAAGTTTTGTGTACTTTCGAAAGTATTGCCTGCAAGTACATTTTTTAGTTTAATTAAAATAGCATTGCTACTACTAGGATGTTACTTGTAGGTCATTTGAATTCGCGCCAGAAGATATTAAATGTTAAACTATCGAAATAGTTTTGGCTGTCGTACAAAATAAGATTAATATCAATCAAAATACTTACGCGAAATCTAGACAATATCAGACCCATTTTCTTTCCAGGCACGTAATATAATGTTCAGAGGTACACACTTTTTAAACACTTAATGAGGATTCTTTTCGATAATTACTTTCCAAAAATAACTTTTTCATTACACATACGTTATTATGATGACGAATTTCTTTAACCTAAAATGCCGACAAATATTGTATCATTTGAGATATATTAGAGTTATTTAGAACACTTATTACGCACTATCAGATCTCATACCCAAGTAAAAATTTAAATTAGATTAAGAACTAAATGGTTACAGGAGCAAAAACTCGAAACAAATAAGACGGGAAGCGAATTGACGATTTGACACAATCCGTTTATTCACCCTCGATCCTTTACAAAATATGTCATTCTTGCTTCATGTATTTTCGAACCATAGACAATTGTTATTCTACTTTTATTAAACAGGCACTACACAGTGAATACAGTGCTATATAAAAACAGTAACAAAAGTATAAATCATAATTATGTGTGTTATTTAAATGTACAATTGTACACGTCACATTCAAACTCGCAGAAGTTGAACATAAAAATGCGCGGCAGGTATATATTTTTTAAATGGTATCACTGAAGTACTATAGTAGCAGTAGGTAGTAAGCCGCTATTATATTAGCGTTAGTCGAGCATTCCTTATGTTAATCTCTTAATTATACTACATTACTCCAATATTTGACCAGTTTTCTTAAGGCGGGAAAAAACTAATGAATATTTGACTCTAATGCGTCTTTATATACAATCAAACGCAAAATGAAAAGGCAAAAATATGTCACAAATATGTAGATAGTAATCTATTGCAAAAAAAATTATTTACTTCTATACTGAATGAGTTAGGTATTTAAATAAAAAATAAAAAAACTATTTTTGCAACCTCTTATTTCACACCTTCAACTTTTTACTTTCACGCCACAAAACAAATAAAATATTCCACGTCCTTTTCCAACGTTCAATCTACGGTACAAACAAACACACAGACAGAGTTATTTTATAATATTATAGAATGGATTGCTTAAATTAATTGATAAATTCGTTCTGAGTTTTAGAAAATAAAGTATATGATAAAATTATGCTTAATTAAACATTATTATCATAATGTCCTTACAGTAAAGTATAAGGAATCACATCTAGTTTTAATAATGTTATCATTACATAGTCCACAAGGTTATGCGTTCGTCTAGAAAATATGTATCATGGTCAAGGATACAAGATAGTATTCACTTGAATGGAAAAGTAACATCTAAGCGATAATACTGTACACCATGATATAATATATTTAAAAAAATGAACATATCAGATTAAATAAAACATATTCTATCCGTTAAAGGTAGAATGGGGCAAGGAAATAAGTACACAGATTAGGCACCGAAAAGGCAGGAAAAATAAGTTTATTGAACAGTTAAATCTATTAACTTAACAATTTCAATATTACACATATAAATATTTCGATACCTCCCACGTCAGTTGTTATAACCCCAAAATTACAATTTTACAGTAGAGCACTTTTAATCCGTTTTAGTTTGAAAGTTACAACAAAATACGCCTTTTTTCAGGCGTATTTTGTTGTAACTTTCCTTGAAAAAAAAAAAGATTTTTAGTATTTTTTCACTTTGAATGCATTAAGCAATGCAAATTCGTGTAGTATTCAGTAAAAACGCTAACGGCAATTTTGTGGCTTACAATAACTTACGTGGGAGGTATCGATTTATTTATTAAATACAAATATAAAAATTAGCAAGTTCGCCAATTTTCCGTGTAACACTTTAGCTTGGTAACGTCCGTAGATTCCTTCCCGATTTGGCGTCCGTCTGAGTCGACGCAACGGCACTGCCCGAGGCGGCACTGAATCGGTCTGAAGTTGCCGTTTTTGCAACACCGTGGCGGCTCGTTTGATCTTCTCATCGCGTATGCTGTTACTGCACATTCTAGAATTATAAATTAAGATTATGAGGAAATAAATTGAATTTATTTTACCCATCATTTAGTTTGAAAATATGAGTACATATTGAATAATATCCACGGGTTCATAAATGCCTATTCTTTTTATTTTTTTTTACATCTTAAAAGTACGATTCTTATAAGTGATAAGAAGCTTAGATCTGCCTTAGATTCTAACTTATAACCTATAAGGACGTGAGTTCAGATCTGAAAGTTTCTCTCAGTTCTTATATATAGAAGGCTAACTACATACAATTAAGTATTTATAATTCAATTATTATACTAACTACAGTCCATATTGTCGAACTCGGCCGTGTTTGGTTCAGCTATATAATCTCCTAATCGTTCTCCATACTCGTTCACACAAACTTTTCTGAAATAAAATATAAAATATATTTTTATGAAAATAGCGGGAAAACAAGTAACAATGACACCCATGAAAGTTGTACCGGACCAGAGGAGTTACAAATACGTCACAAAGCTTAAAAAGGAATAATGGAGGATTAGGGAGTCTGACTTCTGTAGTATTCGAGTCAGTCAGTGCTAGACAGACTAGAGGGCTAGATTACAATTGGGGCTAATGGTGCTGATAAGCAATAATGTGTCAACCCACAAATAATCAAATTTTGAGAAATTCTAATCATCTGAATTAAATAAGTAGGGAAAAAGTTTGTTAATCTAATGTATAGAATATAAAAGTGTAATCAATATTTTATATTATGCAATAATCTCATATATTTACCAATCTAATTCATACATTTTTGTCCTAATACAAAAAAAGATGGATATATACTTCCTTAAAGAGATTTATTAGGAACAGGTTTGACATCTTTGGACGCCATTTTCTCAAAATGAAGTCCGTGTAACTTGACACAGTATTGCTTATCTGCGTCCAATTTAGGAATATTACAATAGGAAAAATATACATACGATCCACGTGACACAATTGTCACTCTACCATAAGTGCCATCTGGTAAACACGTCGTGGTTTGAAATGAAGTGAAATAATCAACATTGTATCCGTCCTTAGCACTCTGTTCTATCAAATCTCTTTTTTCTTGGACACTCTCGTAACACGGCGAGGTGTAAGTATAAGGAGGCTTGCTGTCTTCTTTGATTGGGAATAAATCGAAGTGGGAATTATCTGGAAATTTGTAGATTATTTTTTGTGTAGTTTTCCGTGATCTGAATCGGTATTTAAAATTGAAGGAAAATATATTTATTTATATTTAAAAACTACTTATTAATATTTAAAATAGATTTTTCAATAGATATTTAAAGACAAAACAGGTCAAGCGTTAGGAAGGCTGTCCTTTTCTGTTCCTTTGTATTATAAATGGAAATTCCTTTATAAAGAGTTTTACAATTCATATTGTACAGGCTAAAGCAAAAATAAATACTTTTCTTAAATCTCTTTTGCCTGTACTGACTTTTTCAAATAGTATGAACGTCATTATTGATAATAGTTTTGAAATATTGTTATTTATACTAATAATATAAAGAGGAATGATTTGATTGTTTGCTTGTTTGTATTCAATCGACTCCGAAATTTTCGGACTGATTTAAATCCTTTTGCGTTGAATAACCCATCTCTTAAGGAAGGTTTATATTGATTGAGGATTGGCTATATTACATCACGTTACAAATTATAACATAGAAATGAAGCAATAACCATAAACGCGAGTAAAATCGCAAGGGACATCTAGTTTGAAATATATCTGTTTCAATCATACTCACAACATGGTAACTCTGAAATATATGATTCATCCAGATCAATCGTTTTATCCCTGATCTTTTCACCAGTAATCACATTCACGCAGTAACACATCTTGCCCAAACATTGTACAGGGTTGAAGTTTCCATCCGAAGTACATCTCAAACCCACTACTGGAAAGGGTACAGCTTCGCCTATTAATTTCTGCACTTTGTGTGCCATGCGGGAACAAACTGAAAAGAAAACCTTTTTTTTTTAAGTTTTGTACCAAAAAACTCTAAATTCTCATTTACATACGTATATTAATATTATAAGGAGGAAAAGTTTGTTTGTTGTATGTTTGTATGTAGGGGGTAATATCTTTGCGAATCCGATTTGGAATTTTTTTTTGCATTTGATAGCCCGTTTATTGATGAAGGTTTTAGGCTATATTACATAACGTTACGACTTACAAGAGCGAAGCAGTAAAGTAAGTAGTTGGTTATAAAGATACGTATATTATATTAAATTAGAACAAAATTAAATTAAAGTAAAAAATGAATATCTTAATAAGTTATTAAACGGTTTGTAGCAAATATTTTATAAATAATTTATGTGTTAGAAACTAACTTTTACTGACGACTTCCTCTACATAAAACTCTGCATAGATAACTCGGCATATAGTCGAAGTATGGAGATAAAATAGGTCGGAGTTTAACTTAGACCACTACCCATACAACTGTGAAAACCACATCCGATTTAGTGCAGTATATTTTCGTCATGCGGGAACTAATTTGAGTTACATTTTTAATATATAGTATTGATAATAAATATAATTACTGGTTTCAAAAGGGAAAGTACCCGAAAATGGTAACTTCTGACTAATAGACAAAAATACTTACGACAAGGCATATTCACTAATAATCCAGTGTAGGGGATTTCCCCGAATATTCTTTCTCCATCCTCTGACTGGCAAGCACATCTGGAATATAATTTATAATCATTTAATGTAATACCTCTATACCAACATTATAAATGCTAATTCGCTCTGTCGTTTCGCCTGTTAACTGAAACAGATTTTAAAGAGACAAAATTCATACGTTTTCAATATTTTAATAATTCATTTTTATTATTAACATTATTAAGACTTCAAAAGCAAAATACGCAATTTCGTTGGCTTATAAAGTTCCATACATACTAATTCTAGACATTGTGATTTAAAAACCAAACTAAATCTATCGTGACCACGGCGAATGTAACTTCGTCGAAACGTCGGGCAATAAAAAGGTATTACTACTATTAGTTATCGCGATAAGACCCGTTATATTAAATATGAATAGAATAAATCGCGAAAGTTTAAAATATATAACTAAATCTATTTTGGTAAAAATCCCATAAGACCGATCTGAATGTATACTAATAAAAATGTTCACATCTGTTGATGAAACAGAAATGACAAAGTTTTGAGATACAAAATATACGCTACGAATTAAGAACCACTTCATTTTTGAAATCGGTTGAAAATAGAGATATTTCAACATCTTTTTCGTTTTTTGCGTCACCCACTCAATACATCATCATTAAATTTTGAATGCGTTGGGAGAGGTACAGAAAAGGACATAATATTCAAATAGAAAAGTAGATTCTCGTCCAACAACACGACCTACCGACTAACAACATGAATTGATCAATGCAGCTACATTAACTAGAGCGAAGCTAGGGACATAATTGAGATCATAATTACTGTACAAATTATAGAATGGCGGTAAGAATTTTCGACAGAATTTCCCCTTTAAATCACCCTTCTGAATCTGTGTGCAAAAATGAGCTGATTGTCACTAGTAGAGGTAATGAGACAAAAAATATTTTTTGTTAGGTTTAGTATTTTTTTGTTAGATGTATTCGTTATCTATTTATGCGGGCGGAACTGAGGGGAATGCGTTATAATGTCTAAATACTAGCCATTTAGGTTAAACTATTTCAAGGTAATGACACTGAAAATAACATTATTTTCACTGTAGTTTTATTTAAATATTAATCTACTATGAATACAATTTCATAACTATAATCTTCTTTTTTTTTGAGATTTCTATTTAATACAAACAAACAAACTTTTTACCTGAATATCAAAGACTAGCGGCCCCTTGCGGTTTAACTCGCATTCCTAGTTACTGTTTCCCTCCTATGCTATCCTATACTCGTAGCGTGATGGAATATAGCCTACGACAACGAAAAAATAATTCCTCAAATCTAATCAGTAGTTTCAGAGTTACTACAAACAAACTTACAAACAAATGTTACCCCTGTGTTATATTAGTATCGGTAAGTAGTACTTAATTTGACTTTACGTTTGAGAAGGCACACAATAATAGGAAGTGTAGGCTCCTTTAACATCGCAAGTTGGACGACTCTCCGTAATGCCTGTTTCGCCTTTCGCGTACCGTGCGTCGTACTCGTCTTGTGCATCGTGACATTTTGTTTTCACTGAAAAGTTGAAAAAAATCTTGTATGATTATCTCATCTCTTTCTTATACCTGTATTATGGTGCAAAGTTACGTACAATATTTGTAACATTACAAAATGTTTCACATTTTACACATTATAAATTTAAAATAAAAAAAGTAACAAAAATATTATTAATTTATTCTTGAACATTAGAGTTAACATGAATTTTGTCAAGTTGTAAATAAAATGAGTCGAGGTGGTCTAGTGGTTAGAACACGTCGTCTTTACCGATGATTACGGGTTCAAACCCCGGCTAGCACCGCTGATTTTTCAAGTGCTAAATTTGTGTTTAAATTTATCTCGAGCTCGGCGGTGAAGGAAAACATCGTGAGGAAACCTGCATGTGTCGGGAGAAATTCTGACACATATATATCTGCCAACCCGCAGTGGAACAGCGTGGTGGACTAAGCTCAAAACCTTCTCCTTAAAAGGAGAGGAGGCCTTAGCCCAGCGGTGGAACATATACAGGCTGTTACTTTACTTTACTTAATAAAAGGACGTATATTATGTTAACTTCACAGTATATCAAACACTGGCAGGCGGAATGCTGAGATACTTCTAATGCATTCGCATAAGGTTCGCATTTATTTGATGCAAATGGGTAAAATGACGTGAAAATTTCGCAAATGTAAATGCGAATAATTGACGTATAACTAGTAATTAAATATGTCATAAATAATATTGCAGTGTATAAAAAGATTGATTGAGATAAAATAATAATCTTACTTCTAACACACACTCGTGTAGTTTTATCACATGTTAGCCCGTGACCGCATCTACCGATTGTATTTCCGGTGCCAGGCCCTCCCAAGCTGCAAGCTTTACCTAAGTCTGTAAAACATAAATTGAAATTATCTAAAACTTGTATTTTAATCAATTTATTTAATTTTTAAACAATTTTTTACAGTTATCAACACATTATAACACCTCAAATATGGCAAATATTTAGATAATTAATCAAATAATATACAATTTAATTCCATTTTATGGGTTTTAAAAGGTACGACTTGCAGTAAACTTAACTAACATGTGGAGTTTAAAAATCGAAACTATCTACAATCTATTTATTATATATTTTCAACATCATACTACGAATTTCGTACTTAGAAAATTCTAGAACAAAATAAAACATACTGTACAACGGCAAACAGTAAGGACAGCAATTGCATATTGTAGGTGATGGTAACGACAATCCGGAATAAGTCGCATTATTAATAGAACAATCTGGCGCCGTTGCTGCACATCCTTTTTCTAGAACAAATTTCTGAAAAAAAAAATCCGTGTAACACTTAAAAAAAGAACGTGTTTTAATTTTCAACCTAACGCAAACTGTGTAGGGGTGGCATTATCTTAGCAATTGTCTATTGTTCGTATTTTTTTTATTATTATTATTTTTGGTATTTTTCGTTTTTTCGCATTTTATTTAAATATATATAAATATATTGCAAAATATTATTAAATTAAAAAATGTTACAATTAAAAATACATAAATAGGTGTTTAAGATAATATCATAAATCACAGAACACAATACACTAACATTGTGAAATGTCCAAATACAATCTACATTAATCATCGCTATTTTTATATTTAGCAGCTTAATTAAAATATCAATAAGATTTTACAAAAAAAGATACTGGTTACATGCTTTCAAAACTTAATTTTTTAATTTCCAAGGCTTTTTTGTCATAGGCCTTTGTCTATCCCGAACGAGTTAAACAACAAAATAATAAGGAAAATATTATAAAACAATATATACACACATGGCAAAAACCAATTTCGCATAAAACATCACTATTCACATAAACTAAACACAGAATAAAACAAACAAACAATAACACATTTTTCGCGGCCATTTTGTCCGCAACAATTATTGCACTGATTTCAATTATCTGATAAATTATCGGAAATATTAATTATCGTACAGATTATCTATTGTTTCTTAGATATCAAAATCGTCAGAATAATGCGACGTTTTATCAAATAATTAGGTATTTGTAATGGCATTGACGGGTGAAGTAAAATAAACACAAATGACAGATAATAATTTATAATAACTAATTGTTTATATTATAAAGAGAAAAGTAATTTTTATACCATTTGCCAATACTCGGGCGACGATTTCGCGCATTGATCCCTGCAACTAACAGAAGCGCGGGTCGATCCCCGCTTGTCAAAATCCACAAACACACCTGTAAAGGCCAGACAGAAAAAGTGCTGTGGGCGTTAGTGTTGGTTGACACACGTGTTAGAGAGTTTTTTTGTTTTATTCGTAATTTATTGTTTCGTTTCGTGTAAAAATAGTTGGTTTTTCATATATTTTGGGTTATACTAACATAATTAGTCTCGGTAAGTATTTAAGTGTGTGTGTTTTTATATATTACTTTAGTTTTAGTTTTATTTTTCTTAGTTTTTAAAAATGGACGTTGATCGCCCTCCTGACCCTCCTGATCCTGGAGGATCAAATGAATCTCCGACAACTTCTAGAAAACGATCTGCTGACATTGATACTGTCAGTGACTCGTCTTCTAAAAAATCTGTTATACATCCATCAACGGCGAATCCATCAATACAATTAATGTATGTCCATCCCTCCTTCTCCGAAGGCCCTAAAACTTATTCCAAGGAGGACAAAGGACCCTTCATTGTACAAGTCTCACGAGAGGTCCCAGACCCTGCCTCAGGAACTACAATACGGGCTATTCAGTTCGGCCAATTTTTACATAAACATAAAATTAATTCTATTATTAATGATGGTGTTAAAAATATTGGCCGCAATAAAATTACTGTGGAATTCTCATCTGCGCTAGCTGCTAATAACTTTTTATCAAACCCGGTAATAAATCTGTGCAAATATAAAGCTATCATCCCCACTTATAACCAGAATGGGTTTGGTTAAAGGAGTGCCCGTGGACTGGTCAATGGAGGAATTTGTTGATTCTCTGGATCTTCCTTCTGGATGTGGAGAAGTTTTAAAGGCTAGACGGCTTAACCGTAAAACCTCTAATGAAGGAGTAACTTCCTGGGTGCCTACTCAGTCGGTTGCTTTAACATTTAGAGGTCAGACCCTTCCATCCAGAGTTTACTCTTACCACACATCCTTGCCTGTAGAAACCTACAACCTACCAACCATCATATGCCTAAATTGCTGCCGTTACGGCCATATTCAAACGCAGTGTAGGTCAAAGCCCAGGTGTTCTAAATGTTCACAGTCCCATACTGGTGAGTCATGTAGTGTTCTCAAGGAGAATGCTACATGCTTATACTGCTCAGCAAAACACTATGCCACAGATAAGGAGTGTCCTGAGTTCTCTCGTCAGCAGTCCATTAAATTAGTTATGGCTCAAGATAACATATCTTATATGGAAGCATCCTCTCGTTTCCCTCCTGTCCAAAGGTCATATGCAGATATTGCAAAAGAGATGTTCTCCACTCCTGCCTACTCACCCAACTCTCCTCCCAAGTCCTCTTCTACAACACGATCATATCGTGAAACTGTAGTTCGATCTCCCCGCCCTAGACCTCTTCCAGGAAAAGGGTATGACACTCAGGCTCATCGAGCCCTAACCGCTCAATGTCCTTCCTCTTTACCGAATGGTTGTGCTCTCAACAATAATAATAATTCATCTCCTAGCACTATCAGTCCTAACCTTCTGGAATCACTTGTCCAGGCTATTATTAGTATAATAACACCATGTAGTGATGTCCCATTACCGTCCAACGTTGCCCAAAACCTATCCCAACTATTTAAAATCCTTAACAATGGCTCCAATCAGTTTCCTTCAGTGGAACTGTAAGAGTTTACGTCCTAAAAAATTTGAACTACTTTCCTTAATTAACTTGCATAATCCTGTCATTATTGCCATCTCGGAAACATGGTTGATTCCGGAGTCCCGTTTTCGACTCCCGGGATTTTCCTGTTTGAGAGATGACAGGAGTGATGGGTATGCAGGTAGTGCCGTATTCATTCGGCACCATACTCCCTTTTCCCAAATCCCCCTCCCTTCCCCCAGCCAGCATTTTAATGCTGTTGCTGTGAGGGCCTTTAACATCTCTTTTCTTTCTCTATATATTCCTCATCCTTCTTCTGTTCTTCTTCCTGAACTAAGATCCATCTTCTCTTCTCTTCCTAACCCCATTATTGTCATGGGAGACTTTAATGCCCATCACACTGCATGGGGTTCCTATTTTTGTGACGGCTTTGCTCGGGGTTTGATAGACACTATTGAGGATGTCAGTTTATGCATTCTTAATGATGGCTCTCCTACTCGTAGAGCGTACCCGTCTCAGAATCCTCAATCTGCTGTTGACCTATCCCTATCATCTACTGCTTTGGCCTCCCAACTGTCCTGGAAAATCCTGAACTCCACTTTTGGTAGTGACCACTTTCCTATTATCCTTTCTATGAATCATCAATCCACTCCTTCTCCACCTCCTAATCCACTGCTAAAATATAAATTAAAAAATGTTGACTGGTCTGCTTACGCTGAATCTGTGGATGACATGATTGCTCACCTGTCTGGTCTTGGAGATGATGGAAGCGCCGTTTTCTGCTACGAAAGGTTCCTTAAGGCTCTTTTAACCTCGGCAGATTCCCACTTCCCTAAAAAGCACTTCCCGAAAAAATTTATCCCTTCGCCTCTTTGGTGGGACGAAGAATGTACTTCTTTAGTACATTTAAGATCAGAAGCAGAAGAAATATATACATCGCACATGTGTGATGAAAATTTTTTAAAATATCAGCGTACAAATGCTAAACTCAAGCGTTTAGTATCTAAAAGGAAAAAAATCGGTTGGACCAATTTCTGCGAATCCCTTAGCCCTCGCTCTCCCTCCTCCATAGTATGGCTTAAGCTTAAAAAATTCCGTCGATCCCTAAACTCTTCGAATATTTCGTCCAATAACCCCTCCGAATGGCTTAACGAATTTGCAGACAGGCTTGCTCCCCCTTATGTTCCTTATCAGGACAGTTTCTTATATTCTTTGCCAGCGTCCACTTCGGATGAAATGGATGGCCCCTTTTCCTTTTCAGAGCTTCAATGTGCTCTCAACGGTCTAAAGGATTCATCACCAGGGGTAGATGGCGTTCCATATTCTTTTATTCAAAACCTAAGCGATTGTTCAAAGAATTTTTATCTAGACATTATCAACAATTTTTTTGTAATGGGAATTATTCCTGCTTCTTGGAAATCCCAAATAATTATACCTATTTTAAAACCTGGTAAAAGTCCTTCTGACTCTTACTCGTACAGACCTATCGCTTTATCTTCAACCCTTTCGAAAATTACTGAGCATCTGATTAAAAATCGCTTGGAATGGATAATGGAAAGCAGGAATATCCTCTCGCCCTCTCAATTTGGCTTCCGAAAGGGTTTGAGTACTATTGATAGTCTCAGCATACTTACTACAGACATTCGAATTGCCTTTGCTAAAGGGGAATATCTTGTGGGTATATTTCTTGACGTAGCTTCTGCATATGACACTGTACTTCTTCCGTTGCTCAGGCAGAAAATGCATCAGCTGAGTATACCTCCGAGGATGGTTCATTTCATATGTAATCTGTTATTTTGCAGATCAATATCAATTAGGCATGAACTTCTGTCTCTTCCCCCCAGACTTGTCTGGAAAGGTCTCCCCCAAGGCTCAGTCCTTAGCCCTTTGCTTTATAGCATATACACTCACGATCTCGATTTGTCTGTTAATAATTTGTGTAATATCCTTCAATATGCTGATGACATAGCTCTTTATTATAGATCTAGTTCTGTTGAAAATCTGACATTTCGTTTAAATTCTGCTTTACATTATCTAGGACAATGGCTTTCTGATCATGGGTTAAATTTGTCTATAAATAAAACTCAGGCAGTAATTTTCACCAGAAAAAGACTAGTACCTACCTTTCGTCTGTATTATGAGGGACAGCACATCGACATTGTAGATAAGGCAAAATTTCTTGGTATAATACTCGATAACAAACTGAACGGAATTTGTCACACGGCGCATATTACCAAGAAATGTGAAAAAGCCCTTAATGTCCTCAGAGCAGTTGCAGGTGTTTGGTGGGGAGCTCACCCATATTCATTAAAATTACTTTATAATGCTATAGTCCGCAGCCATCTAGATTATGGTATATTTGTTTTGGACCCCTTTAATAAAGCAGCCTCTGAAAAACTAAACAGAATCCAATATAGATGTCTGAGAATCATTCTGGGTGCAATGAAATCGACACCTACTAATGCCCTACAAGTTGAGTGTGTTGACCCTCCTCTACAAATTAGAAGGCAATTTCTATGTGACCGCTTTGTCATCAAATCGTTACAGCTGTCCTCTCATCCCCTTTGGTCCAGATTAAACAAATTGGCTCAACTTTCCAACCAAAATAGATCCTCTTCCTATTTATTAAATAGCTTCCTAAAATTTACCAATCTCCCTAACCCTCTTATTAATTTTCCGTCCAATCCTCTATTTTTGATCCCTTTTAAAGCCCTTACTTATAATGTTCCTATCATCACAGATATTGGTTTAATTAAAGGTGCTCCAGAAACATTTTCTAAATTTTTAACAATTATTCATCAAAATTGGTCAAATCACCTTCTTATTTACACAGATGCTTCGAAACTCTCCCCAGACGGTTGTGTTGGAGCAGCTTGTTGGATTCCCAAATTTAGGATTATACTACAATTTAAATGCCCCCCTGAAACCTCGGTATTTTCCGGTGAAGCTATTGCTTTACTGGAAGCCGTCCTCTTTGCCCACTCCCATGACTTACGACATACAGTGATATTGACTGACTCTTTAAGTTGCCTGTTAGCTATTAAGGAGAATCCCTTTCGCTGCAAATTGAGGTTCTCCATTATTTTAAAGATCAGAGAGGCTCTGTATTCGTGTCATCTAAAAGGATTACAGGTCTTGCTGGTTTGGATACCAAGCCATTCTGGTATAGCTGGCAATGAGACTGCTGACTCATGTGCCAAGGCAGCTATTGAAACCGGATCTCTTGAGCATTATAGGGTTACAACTCTAGATTTACGTGCTGTTGCGAGATCGCACTTAGACAACTCATGGAAATCATCTTGGATTGCATCAAAATCGGTTAAAGGAAAATTCTATGCCTCAATTCAACCAGAAATCCCAAGGCGTCCTTGGTTCTTTCTTCATAAACATGCTGACCGGTGGGTCACTTCCACAATCTGTCGTTTACGCCTTGGACACGCTTGTACTCCTGTTCACCTAGTTAAACTTAGGGTCCGAGACCATTCACTGTGTGAATGTGGTCTTGACGATGGCAATGTATCCCACATCCTCTTCAATTGTCCTAAACTTCTCTATCCTCTCTATGACGTTCTTCCTCCTAAAGTCCCGCGTCCTGTAAATATTGAATGTTTGTTGATGTTTGTGTTTAGTCCATTGTGTAAATTTTTATGTAAATATGTTAAGAAAAACAAGATTAAGTTGTAGATAAATTTGTATTCGTCCTTAAATTAATAATAACGGGTGTATGGGTTTTGTTTATATATATACATATATTTGTGTTGTTCTAGGTTAAGGTCTAACAAAGAAAAGTCTACTATTTGTATAGTCTTCAAAATTTGATCGTGATTGTATTCTCGACCGCACCGAACAATCTCCTTCGTGTCTTCTCCATCCTACGTGACATTGGCGAAATAATATGTGCTCATATGGCACAACTAAAAGCCATCAAAACAAAAATTGAAGGCCAGACAGATATTTTTCGTGGTCTGGGTGTTTATTCTCGTGTTCTGTGTTTCCGGACCCCCGACACCGGATTATAAGGTTTAGTGAGGGCCGTGATGAATTTAGCAATAGGCTGAGTAGGCTAGATTTTTTTCTGAATGTATATTTCCCTTAGTCAGTAGTGCAGTGTCACCGGTGGAGAGGGGGAGTACTGAGACTCATCTTTGAAAAGGTGAGCCATTGGAGCTCAGAATAGATGTCCGTCCGAAGGATGAGTTTAATTGAAGTCGCACCTTGGTTTAGGACGTCAATGATGTGAAAAATGGCGCTATGGGGGGTGCGGTTCCGAGAGTGTCGAGCTCGTGAACCGAGGACCTCGTCACTATCGGCAGAGGTACATGCCTCAAAATGGAGTAAGCATAAGCCTAAGGCGCGGAATTTTAAGAATGACAAATTCGGTCCCATTTTTTCTTACAAACATTGTCACTTAAAAATATTCATATTTAGATAACCAGATATTATTAGGTCCACATCAATAATAATTCAGCATAAAATATTTATTATATTTTTTATTTGAATAGTCGCGTTTGGTAGAGAGTTATATGTTTTATAGTTATATATTGTATAGAATTGTAAGGAGCGGTATGAGCGGCAAAATTTGAATAGCCGACTGGTACATGCGTAAACCCCCCACTGCCGTATCGTTCGTTGAGTGTAAAACTTGTTAAAAAGTGTTATTTATAATATACTAGTGGTGGCCTAGCGCTCGGAATTCGACCGTAGTTTATTAAATGTTCAACCGATTTTAGGATTGACCACAGGTCTATTTTCAATTCGATCATAGACTTTAACCATAAACAAAAGAGTATAATAGTGTGGAATATTTTTATTGATTTAATTTATTTTTATGTAGTTATAAAAATGACTAGCATTCCTCGTTCCTTCTCTATATAAACTATAAGTGTGCAGAATTTCATATTCTTTCGTATATCCGTATCCGTATCCGTATATCCGTATATGAGGTATACAAAGTTCTCGCTTTACGTATTAATATACAGATAATACAATACACATAGATACTGGTGATGGGACGGATGGACAAGTGAGTTAAAGAGTTTCCTGGCAACGGGATGTAAATGTTACGACTGTATTATTACAAGGATCAGAAAATAAAAACGAATTTCTTATTATCATTCACTTCTGTTAGGTTATCTCTGGGGTTCTAGTTACTAGTTTATTTGTAATTATGAATATATTTCTGAGAGTAAAGACGAGCAATCTGTCCTAGAGAGAGGGAGGGTGCGTACTACCGATATATAATAATAACTAACTGATCAACGAGCTACCATAGACAAAATACAGTATTAATTACTTTAATGATATATTCCTAACAACTTCTAGACTTGAACATGATGACATACTTATATCAGTTAATTTTAAAACCAAACTACTAAATTGATTTTGATAATAATTATATGGTACTAATGGGAGAGTATATCTTTTTAAACGAAAAAATTAACAAATCAGTCTAGCCGTTTATGAGTAATCGGGTAATATACATAAAAAGTCTCCGACGAATTGAGAACCTCATCCTTTTTTGGAAGTCAGTTAAATAGTTGAGTTTTTAACACGCGCTCGAAAAAAACACCGAACACGATTATGGTAGAAACATTAATAAACATAGTTTCGTTTCTCAGGTGAGAATTACACTTTTAAATTTTGCTCTTCATAAAGATTAAGTTATTTGTCATTGCCACCCCAAAGTATCCACCCTAAGGGTGATAATCGGAATTCCGTGACCGTTTAGCCACCCCGGTTAGGGTGAATAAACGGAATTTGTATAAAAATTTTATTCCGATTATCCCATTCGACTATGTACAGTCAAATGTACAATATTATCACGAAAATATATATAAAAACTCAATATTTTTCGTTAACACGTTTGTGTTACTGATATCTGTATCAAAGAAATTTAAAAAAGTGTCACAAGTGTTCACATAACATGATTAAGTTAATTTTATTTCAATTTGTGTAATATTATAAAGAATTTGGTTTGTTATTTTTAACGAAATTCTGATAAAGTGTATATAGGTGAAATGTATTTAATACCTCAGTATACTTTGAGGTGGATATTCGGAAGATCAATGAGAATTAAACTCTGTTTATTCCCTCGGCTGGGATGGCCAAATCTGATTATCCCCCTTAGGGTGGATACTTTAGGGTGGCTAAACGGAATCATCCAATTACACGAGTAAAATTTTTATATGTGATTCTCGCCTTATATCTATTACATAGATAAATATATATGACACCGGCTAACGTGCTTGTCAAATGTCACAAATACGTCGCGATATAAAAGTAAATAACTCAATGACAGGTTTTTTGATAACGACGCTTTAAAAATAAAACTGGTTATATGCATTTTAATTTTATTTTGTCTACAAAATAGAATAATTACAAACAATTAGAATAAAAAGTTACTAGAATGGATTTCAATATTTACAGTAATTAAGCGTAGATTTTTTTGAAGGAGAAGAAATTGTTTTTAAAAAATTAATAACCCGAGTGAGTAACAAGACCATCTGCAGTCAGCATCACCATATCAATATCAGTTCTGTCTAAAAACCTGTAAGAAATAATAGTTACTAACCAAATTAAAATTCTAAACAATAATACTGATTAAAAAACAACATGAGAAATATAAAAAAAATTAAATACCTATTCAACGATACCCTTCTCAATATAGTTCGTTGATTTCACATTTTTTTCTTTATAACACAATAGCGTTTAAAATCGGCCAATCGCCATCATGACGAATCAAAGGACGTTTCATTTGTCAAAATTGGACCACGCATTTGGTCGATATACTGGTACAAAGTTACACACTCACATACGTACATACATATGTATGTACGTAAATACACACATAGGCTGATAAACACATTACCCTCCTCTGCGTCGCGCAGTCGGCAAAGAAAGCTATCAAACGAATACGATTCGCATGATGGTTAAGTAATTACCGCCGCCCATGAACACAGCACCAGACGAACGAAATAAGAGGAATTAGAAGTAGGAAAGAGACAGGAGAGTTGAGCTTCCTCCTTACTAATTAACTGTTATGAGTTTTTGAGTTATGAAAATGTTTTGAGATATTTACAATGAAGGGCTAACGTCGAGCAAATGCTGAATATACTGGAGCCTAGCTGTAGCACACTAGGCTGATTGTTATTCAAATGGAAAAGTACCACATTACCACAGAAAAGGTACTAATATAACTGCATTTCGTACGGTGAGTGAGAAAGACAGAAGTTTCTCCTGTCTCTTTCATCACTATTACCTATTCCACAAAACTCCTCATTATTTTTAACCCGGTAAGGAATTTTGACTCCTCTTGTTGCTGCAAATGTTTATAGGCGACAGTAATTTATATCAGGTGACCGCCCGCTTTCTATCTCGAAATTCTTATAAAAATATAAATATATTCGTATAGGTATAGTCCTCTTTCTCTATACGTCAAATCTTTCTTGCCTGTCGGGTATTTCTATAACACAATCAATTATCTTTAAGGGAGAATTACACTTTTGCTCACAGACTTTCACTAAGATTCAAGCACATAAGTTATTTCTCATTGCTTTTTACCTCAAAATATTTACTGTCAGTGCCTTAATTTTAACATTTATTTATTTATTTATTTAATGCTTTATTGTACAATACAATCGTATGAACAAAAGGCGGACATTCACATTTTTCGTGACTAATTACGACGTATATGTTACTATATTATAGAGTTGTTTTATAACGCTCGTCAATAAAACTTACAAATTTATTTCTCGCCTTATACACGAAAAATTTTACTCTTAATAAAATTGTCAGGTACTCAGTTTTACTTCACTGCGGTAGTGTTATCAGTACTATCAAGCTCTTATCACTGATAAGGTGCTGTTAATCTATTTATACGATGTTGGGTAACTGTTTGTGGAGGATTTCTAAGATGAAATGACTGACAGAGAGTTATGAAATCATCATCTACCTAGCATTTTTCTCGGTTATATCAGGCTCTGCGTACTAGTCCAGATATTGATTGACGCAGAGCGATTGCTATCTGACCTCAGCAACCTCAAAGACAAGCCAGTAACCATTTAGACTATAATAATTTTCCTTCTAAAAGTAACGATCATTATCAGGTGATTGTGGTAGCAACCATTTATATACATTATACATAATAGTTGATCCCGTGTCTCCGTCTGCACAGAAATTATCATTGCACATTTCAACCCCTATACGTTTTATCCAACCCTCTTTAAAGGAGGAAATTCATTCTTAGTGTGTTCTTTAAATACCTCAGCCTCTGCCATTTCTTAACCGAATTTTAAAATTCTGAAATTCTGTCGGGGAAAAGACGAAAATTTTGACATCTTATTCATTCTTAGGCGAGAATTACATGTGTAAGTCTGAATCTCGTAATTGACATAAAACAACTAGGAACGTGATAAAAATTACCAAGGTCATCTTACGAGTTGAGACTGACAAAAATAAAGGCACTGCCAGTAAAGTATTTTAGTTGTAAAACAACGACAAGCAACTTATGTAAATCTTTATGAAAATCTAGGAGCAAAACTTATAAGTGCAAATCTCGCCTAATCATAGCAAATTCGTCGTTAGAATCATAACTTTAAGGGAAAGTTAGATCGAGAATAAAGGCAAGACCTACATTTTCTTGTTCTACCGATTAAACTCTGTGAAAATAAAATTCTTAATCATTATACATCAATATTATATAAATAAAAAAAAATATCACAGTAGATATAAATAAAATATCACAGTATTAAAATTTTATTAAAAAATGATCAAGTTATAGACCGCCAGACAGCTGGTTTATTACTTAACTAGTCTCGAAAAAGTGATAAGATCTTTCATAACAGTCCCGCTTAGATTATTTTGAAGTCTGTTATTTTCGTAAATCTTAGTTTTTTTTTCATGAAAATAAAACTGGCACGGGTTTCAGAAAGATGAGGATTAAATATCTGTGTCACAAAACTTATAAGGGTAATTCACGCCTAGAAACGTTTGATCGGTTTATGTATTAGCTTAGGCGAGAATTACACTTGTAATTGTTAGGAATACATCATAAAAGTAAATATACACTGTATTTTGTCTGTGAAATCTCGTTGAGTATTTACTAATATAATAGGCACCCTTCGTCTCTAGGATAGATTAGTCGTCCTCGTTCTTAAAAATATATACATAATTACAAGTAAATGAGACACCTTAGGGATAACATAACAGTAAGTTTTGCTAAATCTATACATAAATTGTTTATCATTTAGCGTTTAAACCTGAAATAATGTCAGTACCATGTTATTGAAATTTACAATTTTCAAAAGGTTGTCTAGGTAAGTGTTACCAGGTTACAGAGTTGTTTTTTATTAATTACGAAATTAAAACTCGTTTTCGTGCAAAATAAAATCATGACAGGCATTGTAAGGTAAAGAAATATTAAACAAAACAAATATTTTTACCACATTGCAGATAACGCCAACAATAGTGAGATGACAGACATTATCTCAAACCTGAATAATCAAATAACATTATAATTATTCAAACAGACAGATATGAGGCTCATATGTAATCAGGTGTTATTTAAATGTACATAAGTATATCATAAACTTATTTTTTTAATTATGTAATAAAGCAAAGTAGTCCGGGTTCCCTGGCCTATTTTTTCACTTGATTAGTAACAAGCTAATTTTCCGTGAGTAGCTTCGTTTCAATGAGACGCCCAACTTTTTCCTGTGCGAAAATTCTCGATTGTGGTAGGTAACAGGGGTAGCAGGAATAAAAGATGTTGACTTGATGATTCTCATAAATTTATTACTAACTGGATTTTTTTTTGTAAAATCTAATGATAATAATCTAAATTATTCGAAAACATTTTTGTCCTACAAAATGTATGGTTTCATCAAAATGTCCCCCTCCTTCGACCATGTATCGATAACAAGGTCATCAAAAATAATTGCTAACCAGCTGATTTATTTTTTTTTACTTCGTTAATATTTATATAATCTAACAGTTATATTGTCCTACAAATTGCATGGTACGTTATCCCGGTCCTACGCTCGAAAATAGTAATACAGATCCATGATATTAAAATAATTACTATCAAGCCAAATCTTCGTGAATAGCATCGTTTCTATAAGACGCCCAACATTTTCCTATGGAAAATTCTCGATTGTGGTAGGTAACAGGGGTAGCAGAGATAAAAGATGTTGATTTGATGATTCTCAAAAATTTATTAGTAACTGGATTTTTTTCCGTTAAATCTAATAATAATAATCTTCATAATTAAAAAAAAATTTTGTCCTACAAAATGTATGGTTTGATCGAAGAGTCCTCCTTCTTTCAACCTGTATCGATAACGAGGTCATCAAAAATGATTGCTAACCAGCTGATTTTTATTTTTTTACTTACTTAATAATTATATAATGTAACAGTTACATTGTCCTACAATGTGCGTGGTACGTTATCCTGGTCCTCCAATTGAATCTATATTTAAAATTCATGAAATTAACAAGCAAATTATTATCTGTATTTCGTTACTACAGCGGTAGTCATGCGCAGAGCATACATATTTTTCTACCAATTTTTATAAAAAATAAAGTTATTTAAATTTTAAAAAACATGTTATCACTGTATTTTTACCCTAACATTTAAATTCTTGGGAATTTTAAGTTATTCAATGGTCGAAACTCGCAAAAAATGGGACATAATTCCTTATTGGTTGAAACGCGAACCATCTTCATTTATTATTGACCAATTTTGAAAATAAAAATTAGAAAAGATGGTAGACCTTGCAGGCCGTCCCTGTAACTTCCCGCTATTCCCATACCTAAGTGCTTGGATTTCGTTTATTACCCTGTTTTTGAGCTCTGCGAGCTCAAAACTATAAATAGTACATTATTTTGACCTCTCCGTGCTCAATACAAGAGCTGCTCTATGCTTTTGAGCTCTTCGAGCTCAACAGTCTGATAACAGTTTCATAAAGTACAATTTATGTAAATTTAAATTGCCATAACTTTTGAATGAATCAACCGATTTTCACTCGATTGGTGGCCATCGATGTTATTTTTCAAGTCCTGTGGAAGACTCAAAAACACCTATTGATCATACGAAAATTTTCGAAATAATTTGAAAAAAATCATTTTTTTAGATTTCTTTCGTTCACGATAACTCACAAACGAATCAACCGATTTTGATTTGGTTTGCGGCAATCGACGTGGTTTTACAAGGTTGAGAGCTGATTAGTTGTTGGAATTGATTGGTTAAGCTATTTAAAAGTTAGTTTGAAAAAAACCACATTTGAAAAATTTATTTTTTAGTTTTTTTTGAGATTTCTCAAAATCTAAAGAATGAAATTGGTCCAAATCATATTAAAAATCTAAGTTCAAACAAAACCTTTCGAATGACACCAATTTTTACTAAATTGATCTAGCCGTTCAAAAGTTATAAGGGAGTTACATACTCACACACACACACACACACACAGGCATAGTCACACCCTCGCGGGAATGGTCACGGAAGCTTCCTAGGACCACGAAACATTGAGATCTGATTAAAACTCGATTTTTGCAAAACGGGGTAAAACCAATAACTTCCCGATTTTTAGAAAATTGTTAATTTTCTTAGCGGGAAGTTAAATATATTTGAGAGTCTTGAAGTTAGTTACGATTTCTTATTGGTTGAAATTCATTCGCATGCACTTTTTAAATTTCAAATAAAGGAAAACGAAAAAATGGCAATTATTGTAGGACTAGTAATAGATACCTGTTTTTTTGTAGGACATTGTTTTATTTGGGCAGAGAACACACTAATCTATTATGTAATATTTTTGTCCTACAGTTAGTAATGAAAAAGATGGTCTTGTGGTATTAACCATTTCGGAGTGTAGGACCGGGATAACGTACCATGCAATTTGTAGGACAATATAACTGTTAGATTATATACATATTAACGAAGTAAAAAAAAATAAATCAGCTGGTTAGCAATTATTTTTGATGACCTTGTTATCGATACATGTTCGAAGGAGGGGGACATTTTGATGAAACCATACATTTTGTAGGACAAAAATGTTTTCGAATAATTTAGATTATTATCATTAGATTTTACAAAAAAAATCCAGTTAGTAATAAATTTGTGAGAATCATTAAGTCAACATCTTTTATTCCTGCTACCCCTGTCACCTACCACAATCGAGAATTTTCGCACAGGAAAAAGTTGGGCGTCTCATTGAAACGAAGCTACTCACGGAAAATTAGCTTGTTACTAATCAAGTGAAAAAATAGGCCAGGGAACCCGGACTAAAGAGGATCTTTTTATAAATTCAAGATGACAGGGTAAAAATTCTTAAGTCCTAAATAAAAAAAATATTTGTTAATATTAGTATTTAGAATATTAGGCTATATACGTGTACAATGTTTATAATATTCTAAATTTATTATTAAATGCACATCACTAATATTTTATATTTTCTCTTCAACAAATATAATATTAACTTAGAGGTTCTGGATGATTCCGTTTAGTCACCCCAAAGTATTTACCCTAACGGGCATAATCTGAATCGCGTGTCCGTTTGACAACCTCGGCCGGGGCGGATTCCAAGTATCCCTCTTAGGGTATACCTTGTGGCTAAAATAAATCATCGCGGTTCCAAGTGACTTATTGAAATCTTGTCATATTATTGTTAATATTTTATATGAACAAACTATGGTCTCCTGTGGTCTCCAATAGAAGCAGCATACATATTGTGTAAACTAACATTGTTTTTTTTTATTGTTACAGATCCTCAAATAAAAAATACAATTAACACAAAATAATTAAATAGACAATCCAATTTTGTTTTCGTCTTCGGTCTTGTAATTCAGTGCTTCTCAAATGTTGTGCATGTTGACCCAGCATCCGTTCATAAAGAGAGCAACTCCATGACAGTGTTTAATGTCAATACTGTCGACGGATAGCTCTCTTCATTAACAGATTATAGGTGCTTCTTACGATGTCTTCTTGTGATGGAGTCGACCTAAAAATAATTTTAACTTAGAAATTTTTTAAAATGGCGTCCAAAGATGTCAAACCTATTCTTAACAAATATGTTTGAAGAAGTACATATATCCATCTTTTCTTTTCTTTTTTGATAAAAGGTATAATGAAATAAAAACAGATTGATATATTTAATGTATTATCTAATAAAAAGTTTTGATATATTATATATAATATTTGAGATTATGATAAATAATTGAGATTATTGTATAAATTGCAAAATACGGAGCGCACTTGAAAATCGAAACAATTTATTAAGAGACTTTTTTCGGTACTTATTTAGTTTATAGGACTTTAATTTTTTTTAATAATGTTAAATAGGTGATGCAGTATAAAAATATATCGCATTATTGCTTATCAACATCCAATTATAATCTACAGTATTCTTTTCTTATTACCACCAAAATGTCTGTAGGCTTTTTCTTTATGTAATTTATAAAAATTGTTTATTAATTTCGCTAAAATCATTCGTTTTTTAACATTTTCTAAAGCACATACGTGATATACTTTCAGACTGAACCCATATAATTTTTATCAAAACTGGTTTCAGTAGTTTGTTTTTAAATATATTTTTAATTAGTATGTTACACACACACGTATATATATATATGTGTGTGTGTGTGTGTGTGTGTGTGTGTGTGTATGTATGTATATACGTATGTGTGTTTTCTTTCCTACGTTTAATATTCTGAAATGATTTAATGTGAAAGGACAATTGTATATAAACTATAATCGTAACGGCTCTCTTAATATTTATGAGCAAACATAAGCATAGTGTAATTATACTTATTCTTTATTACTGGCTGTTCGACAAAGGTATCCGACATTTCTTATAACTTTGTTATCGAAGCACACAAAATTTTGTAACGTATTTAATGTAAGGAATACTGGCTTTGATATTGCCCCAATTGGTTAATAATATTTTAAGAATGTTCTGAGAATTACACAGCATTATAAGTCGAAAATAACATTTTGTAAGTTTTACTCTCGTAACTGATATAAAACAACTCTGTAACCTAATAAGAGTTACGTAGGTTTACGAAAGCTGTGATTGTCATACTTAAGACACTGCCTCACTGTAAATTCTTTCAGATGTAAAACAATGACACACAACTTAAGTAAATCTTTATTATAGTCTGACAGCAAAACGTATAAATGTATTTCGCGCTTATTACTGTTACTTTCAATATATAAAACATTTCAATGTATGTAGTATTTTTAAACCATCCTTGTGTCTTGTTTGTAAATTATTTACCAATACGGCTATTTATAATTATTTAAGAGCTGCTTCGCTCCTATGAGTCCTCCGTCGTAACCTATAATCGTCCTCATTTAATAGGCTATCTAACGTATAAAGATTTTTTCCTACATTCAAACCTACAAACTTTAAAATCTTTATAAAGTGAATATAAAACAAGACTTTTTAAAAAAAAGAAGTTCTAATTCAAAGCAAAATACGTAATTTAATTTATTTGAATTTGATTCGTTCGTTTCATGAAAACTCTATAGGATCTAAAAACATACCCTTTTAAACAAAATCATTGAAATCGAAATCGTCGATCGAAGGTCGTTTAAAAATAAAATATTTGCTGGCAACTTGAAACCAACGCACGACACGACATCACCTCCATTCGCACAGAGCCTTAAGCTGTTACAACCACCAAAATTGTATTACAAAGAACTTGTCAACATGCGGCTAACATTTTGAGCATATATCAAAACTGTACTCCTAAAAGGTAACGGTCGAGCACCTTGTGTAACTGACAATCAAATTAGATCGTTCGTGAGATCCGAGTTCACACAGTTAGATCTGTGTCGATAATTGTTCGCTTTGCTAACCTAACCTTTAAGTTTTATTGACATTGACCGATTTAGGTTACGTAGATTTTCGGAATGGGAGTCAAATATATACATACGTAATAACGGTACTACAATCTATGCTAATATTATAAAACTGAAGAGTTTGTTTGTTTCAAAGCGCTAATCTCAGGAACTACTGGTTCGAATTCAAAAATTATTTTTTTATTACATAGTTTACTTATTGAGGAAGGCTTTTAATAAATCGCAAGGGATATTAATAAATTGCAAAAGCTTGTGAAGATGTGTGTTTTGTTGGGATGAATTTGTGTTAGTTACATTTTCACGCAAAACTACGGCATTATTAAATTAATTAAGTATTTATTAACAGTTTTGAGTAACTTACTAACTTAAGCGGTTCATTAAAATTAAGTTATAACGTGATGATTCGCTGAAAGACTCCATTCAAAGAATTTGTTTCATTTCTTATTTGAAAGGACATACTTTGAGATTGGTTTTTAACTGTCTTCAAAAAAGGAAGAGGTTCTCAGAAAAACATACTTTTTCACATTCGTTTCCCGATTACTCAAAAACGACTGGACCGGATTGGTTAATTCTTTTTTATTTGAAAGGACATGTCTATATGGTCATCAAAATTAGTTAATAATTTTGTTTTCTAAATCAAAATAACTGAAATAAATATGTCATACAAGTAACCGAATTCCGTACTTTGCTTTCGAAGTCGGTTCCTTTTTTTAAAGCATATATAACAATAGAATACGTTGAACGAAATTAAAACCGTTTACAAAGTCAAATAACCGTTTACATTATAACAAACTTCAGTTAAATCACTACTTGCATACTTAAACATCTAAATAGGTCACTTGCATCACCGCTGTGTCCAAGACAAATAGGTATAGGAACAATGCATGCTAATTGCTCTGAGACAAACTATAATACGATTTTCTAAGGCATTTGCGTATGAATGGAAGCCACTTCTGTTGTATTGTCATGCTCCCCATATCCTTGAAGACATCACGATTTCGTCTTGAATATGAATCTTGTTAAGAATTTAATGAAAATCTATACTAATATTATAAAGCTGAAGTGTTTGTTTGTCTCAGGAACTGGTTCGAATCGAAAAATTATTTTTGTGTTACATAGTTTATTTATTGAGTGAGGCTATTTTACATTACATTACATTACATCACGCTGCGGCTAATAGGAGTGAAGCAGTAACCATTAACGCAAGTGAAGCCGCAAGGGACAGCTAGTAAGTAATATAAGTATTATTATAAACTATAGATATTTTGTAAGCTCATGGATTATGGTATCCAGATTGTCGACCAGTTTGGACGACGTTGCCTAGCAACCAGCTAGCGACTATGACAGGACAGAGTATCTTTGAGCCAATAAGACAATTGACGAGATTGAAAATGTACACAAATTTTTAAAATCAAACAATAAGAACGTAATATATCTATAGACAAAAATATTCTTTTAGATCTTAAATATTATTTTTAAAGAGAACATTTTACACGCGTGAGCGATTTTTGTAGAAACATCTTATGGATTTGTATCACGCTAACGCTAATTTTAAGAGGATTGCGAATGTCGATGATTGAGGATTTTATTTTTAAAATTTCCCTGTACTTTATAGTTTGAAGTTTTAACTTCTATGGTCAGTCTTTAATTAAACCAAACGGAATCCGATGAAACGTCTACCATTCCGATTCTATTAATCGGTAGTGTTTTTTGTCTTTAAGAAAATCAGTTCTTTAGTTTGTATTATTTTCATCGAATCTTGAAAAAAATTTATAATATCATTCAGATGTAGTATTGTCTTTATGAAATTTATATTTTTTTTTTTCGTAGAATAATATAAAGACTTCAAACAGAACGGTTGTTGTATACATTATCTATGAACGATCGGAACTATCGCGGATCCTTTGTTGTTAGCTATTGAAGAGTTCCTACGTTCATCTTCGAAGATCTTCATCAGAACCTAATGTAGTATATATTAATACCTTCTTTAAAAATATAAGTTATAAGTAGCGAAAACCCCATCATACGGGTCAAATATAAAATTTATTTTTAAGGTCGATTGATAAGAATAAAGCAAACCAGCTTACAACTTGCATTGATACATCACACAGTATAACTTTTAGTGTACGGTATACAGTGTGTAGTGTACAGTGTAACTTTTTAGTGTACAGTAGGTACACTAAAAAGTTTATACGAAAAAAATACCTCTTTTTAAAGTCAGTTTAAATAAATAAATTTAGATATTTATATTTTTTTATTATTTTACAAGCAATTAGCATTTTAAAAATATGCGCACCCATCCAAATTCTTTTGTACTCTAAAATAATGGAATAAATAGAATAATGCACAGAGTAGAACACAGTATGAATTAAAATTTAAAGAAATATATACTTTTTAGTCTATATTTCTTTCATTACAGCTGAGAAAAATTAGAAACAAATAAGCTTAATAACAAATTTACTTTTAAGTTTCAAAAGTCATATGTTCCCAAACTTTTCATAACACCACCAAATTTGCAAGGCGTTTTTGTAACAAATAACAAGTGTTTAATAATTAAAATTTGAAAGAATATGTACATACGTGTTGAATTGAAGAAGGGCAAAAGATATATATAGTTTTTAATATAATAACTTGAAATAAATAGAATATTCGTTATTTTGCGATAATATAGACGCAAAATAACGAAGTTATTGGTTATTAAATATGTATTACTAATATTATATGTGAAAGTATGTGAGGATGGATGGATCGATGTTTTTGCTCTCTCAATTAAAAAAAATCTTAACAGACTTTGATGCAAATGTATAGTAATTAAAAATGATGTCAGTATACAAAAGAGAGGGAAAAGGAAAATATACTATTTCTTTCATACACATATATCGTCTTTGGTCTTCGGAATTTTTTATTGATTTTAAATAGCTTGTTAAATTGTACTATTTACGATGAGTTAACATTGTAACAATCAGAAATAGTAATATTTTATGTGACACTAAGTCACGCACGAGAATACTATTATATTAGTTACAACTTACGGAAACTATAGATACCTAGTTAAGAAAATACTAATATATATGTAGACATATAATTTTAACTTGTCAACATAAAAATAACATAATCGTGAATTGTTTATATCTTCAAATTTCAATGAAAATAAAATGAAAATATCCAATTTACCCAAACGTTCAATTATTTTTTAGCAGTTTTAGCGTAACGTCTAAATGTAATTATATATTTCCTATTAAGAATACTTTTTTTATGATGTAGATTTCTACGGCTTGTTCAGCAGACGCTTATAAGAAAGCAAAGTGAAATGTACTTTAGAATTTTAATTTAAACACCTTACAGTCAATTCAATAACACAACGAAGACATCTGTTTGTCCTATTTAAATATGTATGTTCATATGTTATTGATCTATCGACTGTTACCGCGAAGGCATAACTAGAACTACAATCTCAAAAACATTTTTTTTTATTTACTTTGAAATCAACGAAGAAAATATCGTCAATATGTTTAAAAATTAATTTTAATTATCAAGAAAAAATAATGAAAAAAAAAATTTTGACTAAATTTATAAATAACTAAAGTGCCTACACCTAATTAGAAATATACTTATGCTCCGATTAATAATTAATTTGATACGCTGTGAAAGCAAGTGATAAATATTAATACTTATATACAAGAATAAACCAGAAAATTTTGCTTTTTTAATTCCTTAACATTTTACAAGCTACGAGTCAGATTAAGAAAATCCTTATGTTTATCGTAACTATTTTATTCAAACTACATAATCAGTGTATGCTACGACTCATACTGCTTGCAATGTAGCGCGATGTCAGCGTTACGTTTGTAAAAGTCTAGACGAAATACTTTGCCAACTGTCTTGCAATAGATGGCGCTGTATTTTGTCCATCCTTAATCTTAAAACTCAACAAAACTCACATCCTCAGGGACACAATAAGTGATATGTGCATAATGCATTATTTCCACACGTCAGTCTTTCAAAGCATATTGTCGGTTGAACCTCTTCACCATCAAATTTCGAGTCCGTGAATGGTTGGTTATATTTACAAAAGATCTCCTTTTATAAGATCAGCTGAACGAACACGTCGTGTACCGAAGACTACTAAAATGTACATTCAACTATAAGTCTTATTACGATTTGTATAAGGATTATTGAAGAACGAACTCTACATCAGCTGTATAAATAATCATCATAGACTGGAGGACAAGAAATGAATATGAATCAGATGTTTCGAAGTCATATATGGATGCTGATAAGCAATAATGTGTTAACTCACAAAAAGTAAAATTTGAAGATATTGATGTATTTTAATATTGCGTCACCTATTTAACACTATTCAAAAAAATTTCAAGTTATCTAAACTAAATAAGTGTGGAAAAAAGTTTCTTAATTCAATGTTCTGAATTTCAGTTGCCAATTGAATTCCATATTTTGCAGTTTATAAAATAATCTCAAATATTTAAAACCTTATTATTAGATAACATAATAAATAAATTTATATGCTATTGATTCATTATACATTTTATTAAAATAGAAAAGAAAAGTTGGATATATACTTCTTCAAACAAATTTATTAAGAATAGGTTTGACATCTTTAGACGTCATTTTCTCAAAACGAAGTCCGTGTGGCTTGACACAGTATTGCTTATCAGCGTCCATAAATATCCGAGTATTAAATAAGTAACTGCAACGAATATTAGACAATTATTAGTAATTTTCTACCTACTACATTGTTTTTTTGTTTCAATTGCCTTTGTTACTACTTTGCTTACTTTACTTGCAGACATAAATAAAAACATTAAAATGATTGTAAGATTAGTTATATTGAGTAATAACTATTGAGGCAAATATGTTCTCGTCATATTTAGATGTATATCAAAACGGCTAGTTTAAGAAATGTAGGGCTGAACACTTCATTACCTATGATATCTTAATATAAAAAGATCTCCTTTAAATTACTGTTCCAATGTTACCAAGTTAGAACTAATTTTTATTTACTTACATTAAAAAATCTTTAATAAATAAAGCGTATTATAACGTACAAGAATATTTTGACGACAAAGAGGCGTGGATCTAATGTGCGTTGATGATCTCACAGGATTTCAAAAAAAAAAATGTTATAAAATCCATAATGTATGAATGTTTTTTTTTAAAGAGTACCTATCGAGTTTCTTGCCGGTTCTTCTCGGTAGAGACTACATTCCGAACCGGTGGTAGCTTAAAAAAAATCTGTACCAATGGACTTGTAACTTGACGATTCAAAAGTGCTGTAAATACCCTATTTGAATAAAGTATATTTTGAATTGAATTGAATTTAAAATTTTAAAATTTGCCATTTCAATAGTTAGCCTAGACAGCGAACTTTGCTTTGACGTACACTAATTAATAGTTACTCTTACAAAATCGTGTCAATGAAACTATTTTCATTTTTTTTCTTAAATTCCATTGCCGTACTTAGCTAAACATTTATTATTCCAAATTATATTCATATAATATAATAATTAGTAACAGTAAAATAAAGTATTTGAAACCAACGCGTCTCTAATTCAACCATAAAGTTTTGCAATTATATAAAAATTGATCGGTTTAAATTATAACCTAATAACGGATCTAGGCAAACTTATGCAACAATTGATTGATTGAAAATGATCAATTCAAACATTCGATTAAACGACGTGATCCTCTTGAGTCATATATTTCGAATTACAAACTAAATCCCGAATCTTTACCACAATCGATTTTAACCTTAATGATATTATAAAAATATAGATATGTTTTAGGGTCTTGGGTTTTTCGCACCCAGAATGACGACCACTTGGACGACGTTGCCTAGCAACTAGCTAGCGACTGAGTATGACAGACTAGAGTGCCTTTGGATCAACTTGTCAATTGACGCTTGTTAATGTTGCAAATGGGTTCAGATTTTTAGTATGAACTTAAAAAATAATTAATCTACTAATTGTATTTGTATTGTACTTTATCGATTTTCATGAAACACGTGTTTTAAATGCTGAGACACTATAATTATATTTCAATCGATGAGGCGCTATAAAATTGTTTTATACAATTTCTATACACTTGACAAGATGGTGGATGAATATAGTTTGGAGAGCTGTGTGCCTATGATACTCATTTTTAAAAGGGTTATCTTTACCTGCACACCTTTCATATAAAGTAATTTTATTCGTAAGTCGAAATCGCGTAAGTAGCTTAAGTAAGCTGAACTAAACATTAAAAAAAACTATTATTTACCGTAAGACTGTAACTTAAAGTATTAATTTTTATTTTAAATCATGACATTTAATTTACATAACTCCGAAAGTTAAATCCGATTCACATATTTAAATCGAAGTATTTCTGAATTTCTGTGAAGGATACAATGGATGGAGACACCGAAAAATAAGAAGACATGGAAAACTGTAGTGGAGGTCTTCACTTTCGAAAACGAAGGGTTCTTACTAAAGTAGCCAAATTAAATATCTCTTTTTAATATACCCTTATAAAATATTTTATATAACTAAACACATTATTATTAGTAGAGAAGCGTAAGAAATATAACGCTTTATATATTTATTGGTTTATTTCTGAATTGCGTTAATTTTAAGCAGGATCTTCAGACAGAAGGCTAGAAAAGACCTTGAATGTAACAATAAGCATAAACAGGTGGACATATGTGAGAAATATGTATATAGAATCAATTATAACATATTCGCAAACCACGATCGTTACGGAATATTTGTTATTACGTCACATTAAAATATTATATTTATTTTACAATAAGCAATATACATATCGCTAGTAAAAAAATTAAAAATACACCTAACCATAAAAAAACCTTTTTGAAATTTAATTTTAAATTACCGAATATTGTAGAGTGCTTATTATCACTTATTTTTCTATTACAGTTGGACGCTGATAAGCAATACCATGTTAAGCCACACGGACTTCATTTTAAGAAAATGGCGTCTAAACGTGTCGAATCTATTCCTAATAAATTTGTTTGAAGACATGTATATCCATCTTATCTTTTCTATTTTAATAAATCGTATAATGAATTAAAAGCAGATTATTAAAATAAAAAGTTTTATCTGATAATAAGTTTTTCAAATATATGAGATTATTGCATATTGCAAAATAGAACACATTTCAATATTCGTAACATTAAATTAAGAAACTTTTTTCAGTATTCATTTAAATACGTGACTCATTATTAAAATACGTCAATATAACCAAATTTTACTTTTTGTGGGTTGACACTTTATAGCTTATCAGCATTCAGATATTCTGTCGTGAAAAGTTGTAAAAATACTGAAAACACCCACGCTTTTTTACGTTAGGTAAATGACGAAATTTATTAAAATTTAATGTATCTTCGTCATCATCTTCATGGATCTTTTTGATAGAATATCGTTAATGTATTCTTAATATTACCCATTATTATACCCTTTTGCTATGTGCAAAGTAAATACCGAATCTACTGAATATTTTTTTTAAACTATGGTACCATTTGAAAAGTAGATGATTCTATATGATCATGTTATATCTTATGTATATTATTTCAAAAAATCAACTTTATCGCGACGCAAACTCAGTAATAGCATAAAAGTAAAAAATGGTATAAAAGTAAGAAATAAATAAATACATTTTATATCCCGAATGAACCGTAACACAATATCGCAGTCCTAGTTCTCTTATCAGCAGTGTTGCCGCGTCGTAATCTAAGATAGGAAGAATATTTGCTCTAGCAATATGACCGTATTCTCAGTCAAATATTTGTTCATTAATCTTAGGTGTAATTAGGTCTGAGTTTAGGTGATAAAGTGTGTTTGATGAGCTTTTATTTTGAAGGCTAGATTTGACTTTGGAATGTGTGATGTTTATTTTTTAAAAGAAAAAATGTCTATGGATTTTTTTTTTGGTCTCAGTAAAAGCGTAAATGAAATACTTTAACAGATCAATACTATGATAAAAAAAAAAAAACAATTATTAATAAGTACACATTCTAATACTAATCTTTAGTGCTATATACTAAGCTTAAATTTATTTTATATTGTTTAATATTTGAGACATAAATACGTTCGTTTAGCATACATTCATAGATTTTAATTTTTTGTATTTGAATTAAAAGAAACTAATGAAATTAATATTTCAACACATTCATGATCAACATTTATAAATGAGAAACATTTTTTTAGGTTCAACAAAATATTAATTATCTCAATAATAAAAAACTATAATATTCTATTTATTACTAAATTTCACATCAAGATAAAATATATAAAATAATTAAAAGTAGTTTAAGCGTCTATTTACTTATCCATAATTACTCGGAAACGAATTTTAAGTAAAAAATACAATAATATTTCTTTCAATTTATCCAATTAAGTAATTAAGTTGAGTTTTTTTAATATGTCTTATTATATTCTAAGAAATTATGTATTAATGAAAAAAATCTTACCAATATTAAGCGCAGCTTCTTCTATCAATTTTCCTATGAAAATGTGCAGCCATTTTGGATCACATGTTTATCTCATTAGTTCATTATGATGTTACTCCTTAGTCATGTGACCAATCAGAGAGCAGACGAACGAAATCTATCTATAACCATAGATAATTTATCGTCCAATCAGATTTGTGATACCTATCGAAATTTTCCGATAAAACAATTCGAGAATTCCCGCTTAAATTTGACATTTCACTAGTCAATTGAAACACTAAGAATCAAAGAATTATTTTAAACCGTTCGCTTTGCGTTATGTTTAACGTTTTTACATTTTAAAGTCACTAATGAGTGATAATTATGTTAAAAAATTCGTAACGAACCCATACCGTGTACGGTAAATTTTAAAATGGCGGCAATGCTTCTGTGTGAGCCGCTTTATACAACCGTACCTGTTACGTCACACCTGTATAGACATTATTCATATTTTCTTATCGTTTTGAGACGAGAATGTTGGAAAATCGTTCTTATAGGCAGGAAGGCTAACGCTTTCGATTTTCAACTATTGTTTCACGTTTAAGTATAAGACGTATGTTGTATGCGGTTACAGCAACTAAACTTTATTGTTTTAGAAACTTAAACGTTTCGTATTTGTTTGTCGATTTTAATATTATTCATTGTATTAATGAATAATTTTAAAGTAGTAAGACAAAAGGACAACGCTATTCATAAATTATTTTTCCCTAAGATTTGTACAACGTAATTTTAATAATAAGTATTTTGTTAATCTCTTAAAAACAATGTCTTTATAAAATAAAAATTCGTCTAAATCATTCATTTGTCTAATTTAAATAGCAACCTAACCGGGTACCCAGAACGAAAATCACGAATTTTAGAATATTATTATTCATTATAATTCTGTCCCGAGCGGGGTTGAAACCCGCAGCCGTCGGCGTTGAAGGTACATTCAAGTGGTCTCCAAAGTAGCCACAAACTCACTTACTCGCCGTACGAAATGCTGCTGTAATGCATACGCTTTTTTTATTATTATTAATTTGACTCTGATATGCAATACTGTGTCAAGCCTCACGGACTTCATTTTGAGAAAATAGCGTCTAAAGATGCCAAACCTATTCTTAACAAATATGTTTGAAAAAGTATACATATATCCGACTTTTCTTTTATTTAACGATAAAAGGTATAATGAATTAAAAGCAGATTGATATATTTAATATATTATCTAATAAAAAAATTTTCTAATATAAAGATTATTGTATAAATTGCAAAATATGAAACGAATTTGAAATTCGAAATAATGAATTAGGAAACTTTTTTCGTACTTGTTTAGTTTATATGACCTTACATTTTTTTTTGAATAATGTTAAATAGGTGATGCAGTATCAAAATATATCAATATCTCAGAATTTGACCTTTTGTGGGTTGACACATTATTGCTTATCAGCAACCAATCAGCTGTGCCTCGCCTATGATATGTGTACTACATGTTCTTGTCAGACAGATAACTTTTTACAGAAATTAGATACATATTTAGCTAAAACATATTTAACCAACTAAGTAATGAAACACTTATAAGCTACTAGCAATTCCTTCCGGCATTGCCCGCGTATTCTTTAATATTCCTTAGCACCAAGCCCGCGCCAAGCCTAATCGGCGCCGTCGTGCAACTGTCTTATATGCGCCTTTTTTGTAGAGGCGATATTAGGAAAAAATGGTTTAGTCAATCAACAAGTCTTTTCCGTAAAGTTTTTAATACGAAATCTAATGTAAATATTAAAAATTTGAAAATTTCAAGTATAGGCCCGGCACTTTTTTGACTCGGCGCCGTCGTGCGTCGCACGACTTTGCACGTATGGAGGGCGCGGGCCTGCTTAGCACAACTATAAGGGATGATTTTAGAAATCGAGGATATAAATAAATATTTATTCATCCTAAGGAATATTTATGCTAAGTTTAAGGATAATGGCCAAAAAAATACATTTTGTCCATACAAACTTCACCACCCCCTTGCAGTTCATTAGGGGATGATATTTGTGCGTTTTGTAGTTCACATTTCATTACTATCATACAGAAGTATGTGTATTAAATATTAAGTTAATATGACCACGGAATAAGATTTACCATATAAATGTTGTTTCCCCTTTTAACCCTCTTAGGGGTGGAAAATCGAAAAACCCTTTCTTAGTGGATGCTTACACCCTAAAAGGCACCTACAGCCAAAATTTCAAGCTTGTAACCCGTAGACGTTTAGGCTCTGCGTTGATGAATCAGTCAAGACAAGCAATTTTATATGTATAGATTACTGGGACGATATAAATAAAGTTCGTTTAACGGTTAATTTTTGACGTTACTAAAAGCAGTCATTATAAACGCGAGTAAAACCACGAGGCAGAGACAATTTATATTATTATGTATATGTGGATTATAGATTAATTCTATATTTCATAAATTCGGAATTCGGAATTTAAAATCGGTAAGTAATTTTTTTACCATTATTTTTTAGAGTTCCGCGCCTCAAAATTACAAAACCTATATTATTAATACACTCGAGTCGACTTTTCATCTTTTTCCTTAGAGGGAATTGAGAAACTGTGCTCTACAATTCTTTGGAGGTATAAGAAATTCAGGCTTCTAAATAAATCTAATTAAAAGTTATGTAATTAAGAAATTCTAACCGTACCGGCCGGTGCGCGGGGCGGGAAGTGACTTTGTATTATACTATTTTATTCACAAATACATTTTTATAAACAATTATACATATATTATATACAGAACGGACGCGACGCGAACCTCTCTCACCAACTTATCATTAGTTCCACAGTGGTCTTCAATCTAATTAAAATAATCGAATTATAAAATAACAATAAATAATAAAATAATACAAAAACCTGAACTGCACGTAAAATTTTCGCAGTATATTTTCTACACGTGTAAGATTTGATCGTATTCTTCATTCATGATTTATGCGTTGAATACTTTTTTAACGATATATTTATTTATATTTAATATATAATATAATTAACATTGTGTAAAGAAAAAAAATACACTAAAACTAATTATTTATTAATAAAGGATTACTTTTCTGTTGTAACAACAAAATATTACTGCAAGTACTATCTATACATATTACGAAAAGGTCAATTTTGTTTGTAAGTTTCTATGTAAGGTAATCTTTGAAAATGGTGATTCGATTTGAAAAATTCATTTTGCGGTGGATAGCTCTTTTATTGGGAAAGGTTATAGTCTATATGGACGCTGATAAGCAATACTGTGTCAACCCACACAGACTTCATTTTGAGAAAATGGCGTCTAAAGATGTCAAAGCTATTCTTAATAAAAGTGTTTGAAGACGTATATATCCACCTTTTCTTTTCTTTTTTGATATAAAATGTATAATTAATTGAAGCTGATTGGTGTAATGAAAACTTGTATGAAAAAATAAGTTTTTCAAACTTATAAGATTATTGGATACATTGCAAAATATTGGAACGCACTCAAAACTCTCTGCAATAAATTAAGAAACTTTTTTCATACTTACGTAGTTTAGATGACTTAAATTTTTTGAATAATGTTTAATAGTTAACCTTTTTAATTTTTAATTTGACTTTATGTGGGTTGACACATTATTGCTTATCAGCATCCATATTACGTCACGCTACGACTCACATGAGCGAATCAGTAACTATAAACCTGAATAATACCGCAAAGAGCAGTTAGTAAATAATATCTGAAGAACTTAGGGTTTAAAATCGTGTTTGTTAATAAATATTATCATTATTTTACGTTTAACGATGATATTAATAAGGAAAAAATATATGTACATTTTAAAATTTGTCTTGCAAATCGGGTGGTAATACAAAAGTTTGAGAACCTATGCATTTATGCGATTTAGTAAATCCACCCTGTGATTAATCGCTAAAAATATAATTTATATCTGTATTTTTTAATTGTAAAAAATGAAAACATCATTTTTAAAATACGATCTATGTTTACTTCTATGATATAGCAAACATCACTTCTGTACTTTTTGCGTGAAAAAGGAACAAACACACAGCCATCCAAATATGCATCTATCCTCACAAACTTCACATTTATAGTAAGCTAGCTCAACACGCGTAATGTTTAGAGTTTTACATAAGCGATTTAGAAAACTGGAAAATAACAAAATAAATTTGCAACTTTTAAAATGTCGTAATTTCCATAAAAACTTCCATCCCTTATTTCAACCCTTTGCAGCCCTTTTTCGCATTAAAAACTAGCCTATGTCCTTTCTCAGGCTTTAAACTATCAGTTCCAAATTTCATTTAAATCAGCTTCGTAGTTTAGGCGTGATTACGTAACACAGAGACAGAATTACTCTCGCATTTATAATATTTGTAAGGATTAGAAAATAGAGTGGGAGATGACTTGTAGTTTTACATTTGGACGCTGATAAGCAATAATGTGTCAAGCCACACGGACTTCATTTTTGGCGTCTAAAGATGTCAAACCTATTCTTAACAAATTAGTTTGAAGACGTATTCCCACGTGACATTGGCGAAATAACGTGTGTCTAATTGGCACAACTAGAAGCCATTAACCAAAGAATTGAATTGAAAACGTATATATGCATCTTATCCGGTCTATTTTGATAAAATGTATAGTGAATTAAAAGCATATTGGTATAATAAAAAGATTATTTTATATTGCAAAATATGGTTCACACTTCATTATTCGAAACATTAAATTAAAGAACTTTTTTCCGTATTTATTTAAATTTTTTTGAATAATGTTAAATACATGATGCACTATCAGAATGCATGAATATCTCCAAATTCGACATTTTGTGAGTTGACACATTATTGCTCATCAGCATCTTATTTAATTTGGATAAAACTGATAGGTACAGCATTTTTATTTAATAATTTCATCAATCTTATGAGGCTAGTACGGGTGCGTTCATCAGACATGTCCGTCAAGATGGACAACATAAGTATGTCTAAGGAAGTTTTAAAACACTGACTTTTTCCACCAGAGATGTGCGAGAGAACGGAATAGTAATAGTATGCGCGATGCTGTGGAATAATGTGTAGCTGGGGCGTGCGAGGGTGCGAAACAGACTTTGTTTTTGTACTGACTCATATAGCTCTAACTTACCACTCTGCCTCGCACACATTCCTCGAACTACAAACACTTTCCTTGTTCATAATACTCGCACATATATTTCGCTTTTTCTATGTACAAATGCCTTACTTCACTAGCCTTTTACCATCAGAGCTTGGAGAAACTAGAAGAATGAATAATTCTGATTCTGAGTCTTAATAATCTATTTGACAGTCTTATCAAGCATTTTCCATATTTGGATAATAAACTTGAAATTCATATCAAAATACACTTAAAATATCAATGAGATATGATTTCATGTTATATATCTGTATTTTCCCAGATATTCCTTGCGGTTTCGATCGTGTTTATGGTTTTGACTCTACTTCTTTGAGTCATAGTGTGGCTTTTACGGATAACAAAAAAATATAAATTTTCAGATCGGACTGGTTGATCTTAAAATTAACGCGATCAATCAAACGAACAAATCTTTCAGTTTTATATATTTAGCTTACAAAGTATGAATATTCTTTCTACTAGTGGCCAGTGGCCCGGGCGACAAAATTTTTAAGGCGACAATAATTGGGATAGGAGAGATTTTTGTCAAGATTATCAATTAAAATTTATTATACTTTATTATCGTTTACTAAACTTTTTTCTTTATTTTTAAAGAGTTTTTCTACTGCTAAATTTACATAAATAATAATTTAGGTAAAGGGGCAGCATTTTTCACTGTGCCCCTGGGCGGCACTTAGGCTAAATCCGGCCCTGTGTGTACCTAATAGAAATTTCAAACTAGTAGTCATGTTTCCAGACATTCTTTGCAAAATCTATTTGATTTTGTATAATAATGTAGTTTTGCTAAATATATTTAATTTCAATAAAAAAAAAAACAATAAAAATATTAAAAGTAGAATTAAACAAAGAAAAATTAAACTATATAAAACCTACAAATCTGTTATGTCATTGCAGTGAGGCAAAGTGCCCAAAACACTGGCGGCATTGATTTTGTAAGTAAATGAAACAAAGAGAGCTAGTGATCTTGACAAGTGACATTAGCATTTAAAGAACCTTAAAAAACTAAACCAATAACTAAATTTTACTTAAGAGATTCAAAATTTAATACCGTGCTTATCATTTAAAATTTCATCTCATATCTTGTCCTCGTTTATGAGATAGTGCACATGATAAGGTGAGCAAACTGCGTGTGTACACAACATGCCGCCAAGTTGATATGGCGTGACGAAATTATTATATTTATTAATAAAATACAAATGCAAATAACATCTTTGTATTAAAATATTTTAATATGGTATGTTTTTTACTGATGATCGTGATGAAAATTGTTTAAACATATGTCAAGTGATAAGTTAACGACTAAAGCTGTGCTGTATTAGGCTAAGGTCATCTAGGTATACTGCTAAGTATATATAATTAAATAAATAGACCAGCAGCCTTGGGCATTCTCGGTAATTGTCACTAAATAAACAAAATAAAAGCTACACTCTCAACGGGCCCCGTTAGGATCACATGATTCTGTGGCGGAGGTTTGGAAACAACACAAACACAAACACCCAGACCACGATAAATATCAGCCAATAGAAAAAAAGACATTTGCCGTGAGCGGAGATCGAGCCCGCTACCGTTAGCCCTTCAGTCGATTGCAGTGACCACTGCGCCAAACTATTTGATGTAACGCATTTTAGAAAATTTATGAAATATATAAAGATATTGACTAGGCATCCTACAGCGAATTATAAAAATATAATTGGTGGAGAAAGTCCTAAATATATTACAATTCAGAATTCTGATTGAACGCGTCAGTGTCGACAGCACTACCAACGCTAGTCTTTCAGAAGTAAAACAGATATTATCTTTGTCATAGAACTTTAAACAGTGGTCAATTTTTGGAAGCTAATTACAACATTTAATATAACATAATACTTAAGAACAACGCGGAGGGGTGCAGCTTTCAAAGCCTTGAACAAGACTTAGACGAATAAGTTATCGTGTATTGGCTTTTTTCATAAAATAGCAGATAAAGATCGCAGACAACACGACATAAAAAAAAGTGTCAAAATGGATAATTGTAGTTGAATTTAAGTTTCACCTTTATAACCTAACTAGCTGTCCCTTGCAAATAAACTCTTCAACTATATTGATATAAATTTACTTTTAAGATATTTTCCTGACACTTAAAACAGCAGTAACCAAAAACGCCAACCAACTCGACGAACTGTAGAGAACAACGAAAATAAAAAGTAACTTTGAAGATGTAGGTAATATGAATTGTTTTACTGGGCGTTGATGCCTAAATGTGAAACTACATATGGGTGCGAATAAGCAATAATGTGTCAACCCACAAAAAGTCAAATTCGAAGATGATATAGGTATTCTGATAACGCGTTACGTATTTAACATGATTGAATATAATTTTAAGTTGTTAAAGCTAATCTTCATTTCATGTTTAGAATATTAAAGTGTGTTCCATATTTAATAAAAAGCAATAATCTTCAATATTTATCAAAATAGAAAAGAAAAAATGGATATAATTATACTTCTTCGAACAAATGTGTTAAGACTAGGTTTGACATCCTTAGAAGCCCTTTTTTTTAATGTAGTCCGTGTGTCTTGACGTAATATTACTTATCAGCGTCCATATATAATAGCTAAAAATGCTCAAGGAAGGCTCGGGACCATGTTTTCATTAACTTTTTAAAAAAAGGTAATCGACTTCAAAATCCAAATACGTAAGTTGAATGAAATACTTATTTTAGTTACTTTCATTATAATTCAATTTTTGTGACTATACTATGGGACCCATAGAGGAGTAAATAGGTATACTCTTTCAAACAGAAAAAGAAATTCCCCGACAAATTTCGAACCTCTTCCTTTTTTCGTAGTGGGTTAAAAACTAAAGCCACATAATTTTTTTAGAATAATTAATTGTCTAATTAGGAATCGAACATGTTGTCACTATATTCCTGCACCATCCTTTAGTGTCATTTGATTTTTTTTTGTTTTGTTTGGGGAACAAACAATTTAAAAAACACTCAAATATAAAAAATAAATAATATTTAAACATAGATCAATCAAGTTTCCACTGAAATATTCATTCTGTATATTGTGTTCTATTTCCGCAGTACAGTAAGGTGGTCTTTTTTAGTAGTCTTTCGGTTACAGTTACAATTTTCTTAAACTTTGATTTTTTGGTTTACTTAATAAAATAAGAACCGATTACATTGCAATAGCATTACTTGCACCATTGTCATGCCTTGTTAGGGAGATGATGATTCGAAAATGTTTGTAAATCTACTATATTTAGGTTATTAAGTGTATTTTTTAATGAATGTTCGTATAATACTATAAAATAATAAGAATAACTAATTAAAATTAATTGGGGAAATATTTTTATAATTAAATTTAGAACACTAAACTATTTCTTTTTAAATTTGAGTAACAATGCCATCTAACGTATCTCATACGAACTATTAGGACTAATCTTAGTATTTTTAAAGTAAAAAATAACGTATTAATATTAGTATTGTTAATTAATAAAATATATATTTTTTAATATTACTTTTACTTTATTCCCATTTATTATTTTCGTTTAATATTAAAAATATATAATTGTAAGCTATGAACATTTTAAGTGACTATATTGGTAAACCTGAATTTAAATAAATGTTGCCAAGTAATTAAACTTCTACAAACAAAAGTAATTGTTTCACTTTTTTAAGAAATTTAACATTTTAATATGTACAAATCAATTCAAAAATGTTTTAATTGTAAACTGATTACTAAGTGAAAAATATTTTCACGTCACATAATACCTCTGTAGATATGTCACATAATGTTTAAATAATTACTATTACATAGCAACAAGAAACTTACTTATTGTTATTATTATTTAATTGTTTACAAAAAAAAATTATAGAAAAAAATATTTAACTAAAGTAGGGTAATATTAATTTTTTAAATAGCAATATCGACGTACAGAGCATGCAACATATAGAATCAAATCGAAGGATACGACAAAAAAGACAAAAGCGACACTTTTCTTTCATTCGCGACTATCTGCGGGTGTATGTACGTGAATTTTGAAATATAATTGTATAATCTTAAAAAAAAACAGTAGTTAAACGTAAATCATTCGGAAATTCAATAAACAACAACGTTTCGATATTTAAAATCCTATTTTTATGTGTCCGTCAAAAATTGCGATTGACATACCATTAGCCTATATGTATTAGGTTATGTAAAGGTTTAGACAAGTGAATTTTTGGGAGTTTTCGAAGAATTTAAGTGTGTTTTATATAGTTTTATGTGTTTTTACAACGTGTTATTTCTTTTCTAGCCAACAAACTGATTTGGACAATGAGAACGACACAAATCGCCCAGTACGCTCTGAGACTCACATATTCGCAGGTAATTTTTTATTTATTTATTTATGTAATACATTAAAACTTATAAAAGAGTAAATCCATATACATAATTAGGAAATCCGGGAAATTAACAATGCAAGTAAATCTTACTCATTCTTTCTTTTACTAAATTTAATACAAAAATATCATTCAATAAAATTTTTCAAGGGTCTAACTTCAATATTAATTCAAATAAGAATAGTAAAAATACACTAAGCCTATATTTTATATTAGTATGTAGTTAATTTAAAACAGAACAGTAAATAAAAATAAGTACAATTTCAATTAATATATATATTTTTTTAATGCACATGTTTGGACAATGCAAGATAAAATAATTCTATAACGTTGAGATATAAGTAAATATACATTAAAAAAATACATTATTTCTATAAGTTCTTCTGAAGATATCAGTTTATTACATACAACGTCTTACAGACTTCAAGCATAACATTCAATACTTTTTATCAATAAAAACAATTCATCAAACAATGTATTGTTCCACTAAACAAAACTCAAATGCTTAGCATATTCTTTAAGTCTTATGACATGAACTCTAATACAGGATTTGATCGACAGAAAAGTTTTGGGGGATTTCGTTGACTTAAAAATTAGGTAACATTAAGATATTCGGCTATTAGTAGCATTAAACGGATGAGACTTATGTATATCAGTTGACTGACAATTGTCTTTTTATATACTAAATTGAGCTACATATTAGCAAGATAAAATTGTTTACTTGACGACGGATTGATGCTGTGGTTGCTATCTTAATAATCGCAGGTTCTACATATGCTTATACAAGTTTTTATAAAGTTGAATAACTTTGTTGTTATTTTTGTTTTTAATGTTTTTCGGGATCCAAGAGTATACTTTCTTAACAGGTATTTATTGATATGAATAAGGTAAATTTGAAGATATAGTTTGAACAACACATAAATGGGTTTTATATGTTGCGGGAATTGTATTTTTGGCATATACCATTCCGTATAGTCGTACAGGGTGTTCAACTTTTAAGTAAGGTATTAGAATAAAGGAAGACTTCATATTATAATGTACATCTATACAAATAAATAAAATTTAAGTGTCTGTTTGTGATGTCAAATATAATAGCTTTTTACTAAATACATATAAAAGTACATATACAAAAGCATTTACATCAAAACATTTTTTTTAAATTCTTTGTTTGTGTGTTTGTTCTGACTAACACAAAATTGAAACCAATAAAATAGTGAACAATATCCAATCCAAGTAGGGAAGGTATACATTATTTGAATATAATTTTCCTCTTAATTAACGCGGGTGAAGCGCACAATTAGTTCATATATGGATTCTCATAAGCAATATTGTGCCAACCCACATAAAGTCAAATTCGGAAATATTGATGTATTCTGATAATACATCATGTATTTAACGTAATATAAACTAAATAAGTACGGAAAAAAGTTTCATCATTTAATGTTTCGAATGTTAAAGTGTGTTCTATATTTTGAAATATACAATAATCTCATATATTAGATAAAACTTTTTAATATACCAATCTGCTTTTAAATCATTATACCTTTTATTGAAATAGAAAAGAAAAAATGCATATATACTCCTTCAAACAAAAGTATTAAGAATAGGTTTGACATCTTTAGACGCCATTTTTTCAAAATCATGTCCGTGTAGTTTGACACAGTATTGCTTATCAGCGTCTATATATTAATACTGGTTCATCACTGTGACAAATGTTACTACGCAATACAATATTCTAAATACGCATTTGTGGTGACAAAATGACTAATAAGTCGTAATTGTAGAACAATGAATGATCTGTAATTTCGTGTCAATAGTACAACATACTCCCTGAAGTATAGACATACTTGAAATTAAAAAAAAGTTACTATCAAAAGCAAACTACGCAATTCGTATTCGCAGACGATACATGGTGATAAAAATACTATCGAACCAATTTAAAAGTATAGCCTGTCAAAAAAAGAATTTTCTAAACTGTTTAACCCTTAAATGCTATATTTTTTTTATTTCAACAGAATAAAAAACAATGATTAACCACTAGATTTATGGTATAGTAAAAAATAGTAAAGAAAATCAGTATGTATTATTGTATTACAGGACATGTAACATATAAATAACGCATCACACTCAACGGCCCCCATTAAAATCTCATGACCTTGTGTCGGGGGTCCGGAAACACTCACAACATTAACACAAACATCCAGACCACGACAAACATCTGTATGGCCAATACACATGTTTGTCGTGAGCGGGGATCGAACCCGCGACCGTTAGCGCTTTAGTCAGTTGCAGTGACCATTGCGTCAAAAAAAAAGCTAAGTTAGACGTTCAGTAAATTTATTTAGTCGAGTATTCTTTGAAGCGTTACATTTTTGATACATTATCCTTTTGAGGATTAAGAAATGTGGGAGTTTTGAAGTAACAAACGTTAAATAAAACTGAATTGAGAACTTCCTCGTTTTTGAAGTCTGTTGAAAATACAGCGTCATATATCGCAAAACGGTTGTCACTATTTTATCCGTACAAAATTTGGACACTGATAAGCAATACTATGTCAAGTCGCACGGACTTCATTTTGAGAAAATGGCGTCTAAATATGTCAAACAGAATGGGTCTAATAAATTTGTTTGAAAATACATATATATAAAGTGAATTTGAAATAGATTGATATATTTTATGTAATGATAAATTTTTCAAATATATGAGATTATTGTATAAATTACAAAATATGAGATGTACTTGAAATTCGAAAGATTATATTAAGAAACTTTTTGTCGTATTGATTCAGCTTAAATGAGTTGCTATTGTTTTGAATAATGTGTGAAAGGTGACGCTTTATCAAAATATCTCAGAAGTTGACTTTTTGTGGATTGACATATTATTGCTTATCAGCATCTATATTAAAACACAAACAGTTTAGCAGGCCATGTACTGTTTGCGTAGTAATCCTGTACTATAAATAGTCTAGTAGAGCCACAATTAAACACAATGTTTCAATAATTTTAAAAATTAAATTTGCAATAAAGCGTTTAAAATTCAAATCTATTTTTCAGAAGCGATTCAGTAGTTATGAGCGGACATAAGAACGGACGTATGTCCCTATGTATATACAGCTTAAACACAACCATCCATTTGGGCTTCGCCGCTATCGGTTAAAAATAAAAACATCACAAAATTAAAAACATTTAAAAGGCATCTTTGTTTCTGGACCATGATGTCGTGTAAGATAATCCTTTGTTCCGTTACAACCTCGTAATTCGTTTACGTAGCGGAAATCAAGGTGAAAAACCTTTATATGCACTTGTTGGGTTTCTTGAAGCGTTCGGTATGTCGTAACCGTCTTGTTGATAACGGATAACAATATAGTTACTTCCGACTTGTTTTATAAATATCGTATTTCCTGTGGTTTTAATATTCATAAATAAATATTTTAAATTGTTGTGACGATTAAAAATGCTTTTAAAAGGCTACTTTTTTATAAATAAATAATCTTATCACACTCAAGTGGCCTCCATTGTGTTTATTTATTTTATTAGGCTCCTGTGTCGGGAGTCCGGAAACAGACACAACACAAGCACAAAGTTATGCTTAGACGCCATTTTCTCAAAATGAAGTCCGTGTGGCTTGACACATTCATAGCCGGCGCAAGGGTGGGGCAACTACGACGGCCCAGGGCGTCGAGGCTTACGGGGCGCTGGACGAGTCGACTTAACTTCAATACTTTATTTAATTTGAATAAGTATCCGTTTGAATCTTATAAAAATCATATATTATTAAACACTAATATTCCAACTTATAATCAAATAAATATAACAATAAATAATTAGTTAATTTTCCAGTAATCGGTCAACATACAAAAGTAAGTATCCAACGAATTGAGAACTCCTTTTTGGAAGTCGGTTAGAAGGGCCCCGAAGGAAACACCTGCACGGGGCGCTGGGATAGTTAGAGTCGGCTCTAGACACAGTATTGCATAACATCGTCCAGTTTCCTTACTATTTTTTTCATCATCAAAGAGTTGAATAGAAGTCGGTGTTATTGTTAGGTCCAGAAATAAGAAGACGCCATTGAAATCATACGTAGTTATGTCGTGTTGTTGACGCTTTTTAAAGTGTCTTGATTGTTCACTGACTTAAAGGTTGACGTTTGTTTACATTATTTTTATGTAAATGAAATTTTTAACTTTGTCGTCGTCATTGTTTTTAATTTCTCATGTATTTGGGTAGCTGCATACATGATATTAACTAAAACCCAAAAGCAGTATACTTTCCGATTAGCCCCATTGAATTTTCATCGAAATCCGGTCAGAAGTGAAGTTACTTCTCTTTTTAAAAGTCTTATTAATGTTTTGTACCTTAATCTTGTTGCATAATGCTCTTCGCATCTACTGAATGCGAGGTTAGTCAATAAATTGACTGCAATATGTACTGCGCATGTCCTTTCTGAACGATGCTGGTGTCTATTATCTTTATAAGCTTATATAGCGTTTTTGTTAGACTGACAAGAGATAATTGTTATGTAATATATTTTTTTACCTGAAATATATATTTTCTTCATTTCATTTCTGATTTCGTTTCGAATTTGTTCAACGATTTCTATTTAAATATCTTAAGACGTAGTAACGTACGTAGGACGTAGTACTATTCATTTTAAAAGAATTGAAGAGTTTTCTTCTTGCATAAATGAAAATTCATGCAGTAGGGCTGCAAAGTGGAAGTGAAGTTAATATAAGCCAAATTTTTTTCAAATTTAATACCTGACATAACTATAGACCATTTTATACGACGACTAAAAATTTCAACATCGAAACATATATAAAGCAATCTGCATAAAATTAAATTTTAGCACAACTAACAATTTTTCCTAATTTAATAATTCCTAATAAGTACACATAATACTATATTGTAATACGATAACGATATTTTCCATATTAATATTAACACAAGTGCTTGATAATGACTGATTGAATGACTGATAACTCAAAATAGCCAATTAATAGGCTATGATGTTGGTCAAGAGTTAGCCGCTTTGACCTCGGATATGCTTACGTGTGTCCTTCATAAATTTTATAATGTCATCTTATACATTAATGATACCAGTAATCGATAATCTCTAATCTTTCGATAGAACTTTCGCCTATATGCCAGAAACTTAGAATTTCAACCTCAAGAACGCTATGGAACACTAATAATTCTATTCTCCTTTAGTATGGTAAAACCAAGACCTCTGTTCACAACCTAGTTCACTGACTGCACAGTTCAGTAGGCGTTAATATTATTCAATAAATAAATAAAAGCTGAACACTCAACACCCCTATTAGTATCTCACTATCTTGTGTCCAGGGTCCGAAAATACAATTCAAACACCCAGACCATGACAAACACCCACGATGCCAATACAGATGTTTGCCATGAGCGGAGATCGAACCAGTCAGTTGCAGTGACCACTGCGCCAACCTATCGCCCTTCTAGTAGGAAAATCGGCGTGCGTTGGTGTAACTTAATAAAGCTGGCCATTAGTACGCTTAGGTACGTTTAGTGGGTCATAGGTTATTTCTTCAGTTTTTTATTTTCTTACTTCCTCTCCCCCTTCATCTCACATTCCTTTTTAAGCTGACAAAGCATTCCTTTTCGTTTATTACTTTTCTTACTTCCTCATTTCTCATTAATTTTTAAGCTGACAACGCATTTGTAGCTCCTCCGGTGTTTGCTTCGTACTGCTTTCCTTCGTCTGCTTGTTTTCCTACGGCTAACACATGGTTGTCTGTAGGCCTATCCATCCCTTTTTCTGATCTTTGAACCGTAATAGGTATTCTGTAGGAATTTTAACAAAATGTGTTTTTGTGTTTTTTTTTTTTATACAGATGCGCGTTTAGACCACTTAAACACTTCAACAGTCCACATTCAAGATACAAGGTGTTGCGCTGTTTTTCATTTTTTCTTGTGTTAAGAATAAAAAATAAAATGATAATTGATGTCTGACTTAAATAACAACTAACCTAACGAATGATACGAAATTGGGTATTCCTAACACATGTTTACAAATTCCCCGCCAAAATCTGACCTGTAACTTCAAAGTATTCATACCTACGGATCAAGACAAAGTTACTAATAAAAGCAATTGACTCGACATTGAAATCGTTGTAGATAAGTTAAAATGTATTTAATTACTTAAGCATTCGATTTGCGTGATGATTGCGTCTTCTAGATTTCGATTAACCCAATCGTTGCATACTTTATCAAGACTTGCAATTCCTTTATATAAAAATCTTAATAATAAAACACAATGCCGAATTGTTACTAGCAATGCTGTTAACCTTGACTAACTCAAAACCTCAATTGGATAGTTTAGTGATCTTGCAACATTGCGCATAAAGAAAAAAAATAGTAAAGCCTGTATATGTCCCACTGCTGGACTAAGGCCTCCTTTTTATTATTAAGAGAAGGTTTAGAGCTTAATCCACCACGCTGCTTCACTGCGGGTTGGCGGATACGTGTCAAATTTTCCAACTCATGCAGGGGTTTGAACCCGCGATCATCGGTAAAGATCGACGCTTTCCTAACCACTAGGACATCTCGGCTCAACATTGCGCGTAGCAACCACGAAATAATCTGGTACATAATTGCTTTTAAATATTAATGAGACTCCACGTAACGGTTTCTTCGACGCTTAAATATATTTAGAATACTCTAAAAATATCGTAGAAATGTAAATCGTTTTTGTTCTGGAATCTACGTTTCTGACGCTCTAGTTATTAGCGGGTATTGTAGTATATTATATATTTATTATTTATCTATTATGTAAAGATAATTGTTTTCATGAAGACTGCTCAGATATGGGATATTTACTTAAAAGTCTGGGTATGTTTTAAAGAAATAATTTTACCTTAAAAGTAAAGTAACAACCTGTAAATATCCCACTGCTGGACAAAGGCCTCCTCTCCTATTAAGAAGAAGGTTTAGAGCTTAATCCACTACGCAGCTCCACTGCGGGTTGGCGGATATACATGTGGCAGAATTTTTTCTGGCACATGCAGGTTTCCTTACGTTGTTTCCCTTCACCGCCGAGCTCGAGACGAATTTAAACACTAATTTAGCACTTGAAAAATCAGTGTTGCTAGCCGGGTTTGAACCCGCGATTATCGGTTGAGATCGACATGTTCTAACCACTAGGCCATCTCGGCTCAATACCTTATACATTAGGAATAGGTACTATTAGAAGGAAAGACATATTTACACATTAAGGAAAATTAACTAATTTATTTTACCTTAAAAAGATACTTCGAAAATGGTAATCAAATATCTTTGTGAATTAATTTAAGACTGCCGTTTCTTTTATCGAGTACAGGATAAAGCAATATATCGAATACATTTGCATTTAAGTATGTACGTAGTCATGACAATTATAATTCCATTGATTAAATTCATAACAACCGTAGTTCACAAGGTCTTTCCGCATCGAAATGTGAATGAACTTCTATGAATGTTTTTATTTGTTACTATGTAGTATCTATTTTAGATAATATTAATCATATCCCAATATAAAACTAAGTGCTCGGAGCGATTCCGAGTGTATATTCATACTGCTGTCGGAAGGAAATTAATGGGCAATCTGAAGGTTAATTGTCGTTTAATAGAGGCAGTTTTTAGATAAGTTAAAAACTTAATTAATTCAATAATACATCAAGAAATACATATGAAGTTCATCACTGGAACTCTTTAAAAGGATAATTGATATAAATCTAATAATATTCTCAAAAATATAAATTAAGTATTACAAATTTGATCTTTTATAAATAAAAGACACTAATAAAAGCCATCAATATTATTATAAAAAGAAATGTTTTATTGTAAAGACTACTCTTGTACGACTCTAAACTTCTGGAATTACAATAGAAACTCAACTTTAATAATAAAAAAAACCAGACGTAACAAGACCATCTGCAGTCAGCAGTACTGTATCAATAGCAGTTCTGCCTAAAAGGCTAGAAGTGAGAATTGTTACTAATAGACTTTAAATCGTTATAGATCTTAAACAGTAATTCTGATTGAAAAACGTTATAATAACGATTTTAACAATTTTAAATCCCTATTTAACTTTTGACACAGTTCGTCGATTGTAATTTTTTTTCTTTTTCCCATTATTGCGTTCAAAATCGGCCATTTTAATTTTCCCAAATTTTTTATGCTTTTTATGACATTCACGCCATCGTAACGAATCAATCAACCCACGTGTTTTGTCTCAATAGTGCCATAAAGGGACAAACACACACACATGCATGTGCTGAAAAATACATTATCCTCCTTTCGGTTGCGCAGTCGGGTAAAAAGGAGGTATTACATTTAAAAGGATAGCAAAAATCCCATCGAAACAACTTCCTTTCCATCATTTTCTAGATAACATGTTTATATCTTGTCACATTTTTCTTGCAAACAGATTAATATTCGTATATCTTCTAAAACTTATGAAATCGTTCGCCCTCTTATCGTTCACTTGACTACAGAAACCAAAGTGTAATATTACATCAAAATATTAGTAACGATAAATAAGAATGAAAATACAAAAGTTTAATTTTTGTATTTTCAACTACTCTTAGAAACGTTGTTGAATGTAAATAATAGACTGGTACAAAAACTCGCGACAATTTCTTCTTCGATATCATCTATTAAATACTTACAGGGAAAAGGAAAAATTCGTCTGTTAACAGCGGAGCCCTTAATATTAATATGTAGAGGTCGTTCGGGAACGTATGCTTTTAATCGGCTTCCAAATATGAGGAAATTCTCAATTCGTCGGAGATATTTTCTTTTATTAATATGTATGTTCATAGATTACTGAAAACGACTAGAGCGATTTGCTTAATTCTTTTTTTGTTTGAAAATGCGTAATTTCTAATCAGTACCATTGAATGTTCATAAAATTCGATTGATTTTTAAATCAAAATAACTAGAATAAGTTTGTCATTTAAGTAAATAAAATTACGTATTTTGCACTTAAAATCAGTTCCCCTTTTTTAAAAAAAGTCTTTCTCATACAAATAACAAAGAAAAATGATTATTTGTTGCATAAGTATTAAAATTTACATCGACATCAGACATTTGCTGTCATACTACAAAAGACACATTAAAACCATGTTAAACACGTGTCTAGCTAAACAGTGTTTAAAAATTAAACATTGCTTAAAATATTATCTAAATTGCTTAACAGCGAATAAACTCATAAAAAAACTTATTGATAAAATGTTATACGTTACATTTGACAGCTAAAATAGGTTTTAAACATCTATTAAACTCACTTAAACGTATATTAATCTATATCTAACGCATATTTAACTTAAAACAGTTTTTATACGCGGATTTGTAGTATGGAATTTTTTTAACATGCGTTTAACGTCTGTTTAAATCTTTTGTAGTAAGGCAGTTGATGTTTACGTTAATCATTACTACTATTTTGGCGTTTCTTTTATTTGGGATCCTAAATTTCTTATAAGTTTATTTATAGTTAGATAAATTTCTCTTGAAACTTTCTTCCTTTGCGACTTTTCCTTTATTCGCCGTTTTTAAACCAGTTTTGATTATGATCTTTACTAGTCGTCCCACTTACTGAACTGCCCGCTAAGTCTACACATTTCATTGAAATTAGTATCCATTTCTTCGTGTTTTTGTCATCTTCTTTACAGGCGATAATGTCTAAATTTGGGTAATCATTTTTTACCAATTTTGTCTTATTTATAACTAAATTCCAATAAACGCTTGACACTCAATGTCAATAAGATCACATAATCCTTCGGCTAATCCGGAAACACATTCAACAGAAACATCCAGGCCACGACAAACATCGATATTGGCTATACAGATGTTTCTCGTGAGCAGAGATATAACCCACGTCCGTTAAAGACAATTGCAGACCAATGACAATATGACGAAGCTAGTAACAAAGAATATATGATACGGAATTTATTAATTCCGCTTCAACGTCAATAGATATTTTTGTCAGGTAGTGCGTCTGCTCATCCGCTTTCCTACTATATATGTACGTATAATAAGTTACGATACAGTCAATAAAATGGTTTTATCAGTGAATTTAATTGAGGCTAATATATTTACGTAAATGACACGAGCCACTCGCGTTTGTTGATAACGCGTGTGACCTTTAATTTCTCGATTAGAAGACGTTGTTTTGTATAATTAATTAGTTTTATTACTTATGGCTCGCTGAACTTTCAATCACCTAAAATTAGAAGATCCACCATAAACGACATCTATTGAAAATTATACGAAGTTTTAATCCCTATATAAAGTTACCAATTTCGATCGTCTAATTTTCAACAGACGGGTTAGCACAGTAGTCACTGCAATTGACTGAAACGCTAACGGTCGCGGATTCGATACCCGCTCATCATTGTATTGGCCATACGGATGTTTTTCGTAGTCTAAGTGTTTGTTTGTGTGTTTTCGGACCCTAGATTCAGGACATAAGATCGTAATTGGGATGCGTCTTTTACTATTTTAATATTGTTTCTTCCTAAACCACTTCACTATTGAGGAGAACAAAACGAAAGAAAAAATTCAAATCGGTCGAACCATTTTCGATTTCCTGCTAAACTAGAACTCGTCAATTCATCGTTATTCAGTTTTTGTATTCAATATATTTGCATTATTTTGTATTCACACACTTATCCATTGTTAATTTCTCTTCAAATTATCAATTACCGTATAACTCCTGCGCAGCGGACAATCTGCTGTGATCAGCGCAACATTTCTACATTTCATTAAAATAATATACAAAATGAATTCTTTAGATTTAATTGTTCTACTTTACCTAATCTTTCAGTTGTAACATATGTACATACATACATTAAATTAAGTTATGTTACAATCTAGTGTAATCCAATTACCATCCAATCTAGTTTATTTTTGTAACCAGTGATGGAACAATATATAATAAATTCTTGATATATGCTACTTATTAGATAATAACGTTCGGCATTTAGAACGTTATGCCAAATGTAGTAACTTCGCTCAATACGCGTACCTTTCGTTTAAAACTTTTTCGATCTACCCTCAGATTTCTTACATTTTATTATGAAAAGATTAATAATAATTTAGTAAATCGTAAAAGTTTGGGACAGTGAATGAACCATTTGATTTTAATTTTGTATACTGAAAGTACGCGACCTTCAGCATGTGAATGGCGTCCCGCCAAATATTGGCGACGTTTTGCGTTTAAATTGTTATAAATAGCGCTAGCTGCAATAGTAGACATAAACTTGACACGAAAGGGGTGTTATTATATAGTGATAAGATCGTTTAATAATAATTATAGAGATAATAACCCTTAGATTAGCTTATAATGCATAGTTCCGCTCCTTATTAATATATTAAGCTATTATTCTAAGTGCCTTTCAAGAGCATTTTGTCTAAAACAAAATTAATGGCTAAAAAATAAATATTAGTTAAATTAAAAATCATATATCAGCATTGACGGTTGCTATACTATTTTAATGCAAAAAATAATGCTCTTTATTGCTTCAAAGTGAAAATCAAAATATGTTTTTGTTTATACTTTCTCGTACATATATAAAATAATTACCAAATTTTCATAACTTTGAAAGCTGTGAGTATTCTCTGATGTCTAGATATTAACCGTAGGTTCAAAGAGTCACCGCTTGATTATGGTTAGATCGTATCCTTCATCCAAGGCTGTCACATAACGGACTCAATAAGACGGACGTAAATAGTTTAGTTAACTTTATCAAAATTTCTACGAAACTAACAGACTACTTTCATAGACAATTTTGGAGTTTTGTTATTTGACGCAATAAAGCGGTCGCTAATTATCAATACAGCGATAGCGTTTAGGAAAAATGGCGTATGAGTAATGACTTAAGAATGTATCACGTTTTTTAAATATATCAATCAATCTAAGCTTAAATTTTGATTTTATCAAGATTTTCATCAATTTCAATCGTTATTACTTTACACAAAGAGTAGGTATATTGTAATCTATTTTATGTTAATACATAATTAGACATAATTGACAGGCATGTTGGCGCAGTGGTCACTGCAACTGACTGGAGCGGTAACGGTCGCGGGTTCGATCCCCGCTCACGCAAACGTGGTTGTGTTAGTGTTGTGTGTGTTTCCGGACCCCCGACACAAGACCACGAAGTCTTAATGGGGGCCGTTGAGTGTGATGCGTTTATTTATATAAAAAAATTTTGAACCATTTCTAGATAAATATATTAAATATTATGCAAGAACATAGAATCATCCAGTTTTTATTTCCTACAAAGTATAAGGTTCCGCTGAATGTCTCATGCGATTTCCTCCTGCGTCATATGTATATTTTTTTCTAAATCCTGATCAATCGATTTGTTTATCGTTCGAAAAGATAATGTGAATTCGAAATTCGAATAAAAATATTTTGATTTGTCACAAAATTTCATACCATGTTACGTTCTTACTTCCTCGTCCAAACTACCGTCAGTATTGTAATTGTGAAATCGTGAAATCTTCCAATTTGTTGAAAACTTGTTAATTTAGTTAGATATATCATATAAATTATGTATAGCAAATAAGGCATGCTGAATATTTTTTGAATTTAAGACGCTTTTTCACTTTTTCAATTGGATGCTGATAAGCAATACTGTGTCAAGCCACACGGACTTCGTTTGGAGAAAATGGCGTTTTAACTTTTTGTGGGTTGACACATTATTGCTTATCAGCATCCAATTATTCCTATGTAACGAAATTAACCAAAAACAACGAATTATTTTTCATACAAGGTAAATCTTCCGTTGTTTATATTTAAATTGGAAATTATAGATGATTCGAATTTCTGATATCACGATTTTAATAAGTATCTTTTTGTTTATTAATTTAAATTTCTGAATAAGCAAATGTCTATAATCGTTATCTACCCGATAAAGTCTGTTTCTTTCTGAGATAATTCTAAAACCGACTGTCTATGGGCGCCAGCGTTCTTCATGTTAGATAAAAAAATTAAATCACTGATAACACGTTAAGGTTAATGCAATACACTCAATACATATAGAGATTTCGAAGTATTAAACTTGGATTTTTCTTTTCTGAAATTTAAGAATATTAATTGTTGTAACGGTTAATTATGAATGATTTATATTTTTATGACAGTTAAAAATATAAGCATATCAGTCTGGCCATACAAAGAGGTAATGCTGCCAGTGTTTTGGGCACCTTGCCTCACTGTGATATCGATGGTTACTTAGATTTAATATAGCTATTTTTAATTTCTCTTTCCAAAAATATTATATGGATATCAAAAGTACAGTCTTGATTTTTGATAAAATATTGATTTGAGAAATATGTAAAATTAAGTCCCATCTAACCAAAAAATTAAAATTAAAAATCTTCACATTTTATTGATTTTATAAAACAACATTAATATCTGACAACCCTAATTATAATCAGTCAAAGAGCAAGGCATCTTATCTGAGTTCACAACGAAAAGTTTGTATAACAATATCGCGCGTCGTCTCGCGATAGTAAAATATATTTTACGAGAAATTTCTTTATGGATATTTTTATAAACTCTGTAATCATTATCAATAAAATAATTTTATTTTTACGGAACGTTCTCTTTGATGCCATGGATTGATGAAAAAAAATGTTGTACTGCAGTAATCACACGTAAATATCCATTTCTGGACAAAGGTTTTCTTTTATGTTAGGAACTTAATCCATCACACAGCTTCACTATTGTATGGGAATTAATTGTAACGACACGTGCCATTGTGAAGATAACATCTATCCTGGTTAAAACTGTAGGAATTACTCTTAAAAATTAAAAAAAAAACACATTTTCGAATTGTTGAGAAGTCTTCCATTTTCAATCCACGCGTACATATTGTCTTGAACAAGTGGAGAATAATATCTCTGTGAAATTACCCAAGATTTTGCCTACACAGATGCTCTGTCCTTAATTTTCTTGAATTATGAACTCGTGACGTCTGTAATTCCAAAAAAACTATGAATAATGCATGGATTTTTTTTATTTACATTATAAGTTATGTTTATATTTAGTACACATAGATAAAATAAATTACATTGTTCTGCGTCATTTAAAGAAATGTGGGTTTCGATAATAATACCTTATCGTTAATACACTAGTTATCTTAAAACACATACATACAAATAAATACTATGCCTTAGTAACAAATACCGAGAGATGTTTCATGAACTCACGCAGAGTACAGATCTCGCAGACTTCAGATTTTTATCTGTACTTAGAGGTACTAAACTAAAGAATTGGTGTCAATTGGACATGCGTTGATCATATTACCACAAGGATCGATATTTAAAAGTAACGTCATTTTTTTTAATTCTACTTTATAAATCGACGCTGATGAGCAATACTGTATCAAGCCACACGGACTTCATTTTGAGAAAATGGCGTCTAAAAATATCAAATTCTATTCTTAATAAATTTGTTGGAAGAAGTATACATCCATCTTTTATTTTCTATTTTGATAAAAGTAGAGTGAATTAAAAATAGATTGGTATAATAAAAGCCTTTATTAAATAAAAGTTTTCAAATATGGAATGCACTTGAAATTTGACACATTAAAATAATAAACTTTTTTCCATACTTATTTAGTTCAGATGACTTGATTTTTTTTAATAATGTTTTATATGTAATTTATTATCTAAATCCACCTACAAACGAATTTGTCTTTTTGTGGGTTGACACATTATTGCTTATCACCGTCCAAAAAAAAAGACTAGACAATACAAATCTCTATTAAATGAAGCCGGATTTACAATATTAAATAAAATTACTAAGAAATATTGCACAAGAGACTCCTCATCACGAAAATCGATTTTGGATCACGTAAGCACGAATTTAAAAAATGATAATTTTCACATGGCAATTATAGAATCGACTCTGTCGGACCATAAGCAAATTTGTATTGAATTAAAAAAAATTAGACAGCCACAAAAATCAAAAGCCGATACGAGGCTATTGACTATGAGAAATTATACACCATGGCCAAGGAAATCGAGGAAGAAAGAGTAGAGAATGAGAATGATGACTATATGTTACTCGAAAATAGTATTAAACATCATATAAGTAGAAGCTAAATTATAAAAACCAAAATACTAAACCCTCCTCAAAAAGACTGGATATGTAAGAATATAATTGATGGAATAAATCAAAGGAATTGCTATGGAATCAAGTGAAGAATAACCCGGATAATACAACCCTGGAAGATAAATTTGAAAAATATAAAACTGATTTATCTAATCTTATTCAGAATACCAAAGATACGTACTATCTTAATAAGTTTACGCAACTAATAAGAAAACCTAAAAAAATGTGGGAACTAGTTAATAATTTGGCTTGTAATAAAATTAAAGTAAGCTGTGTTCCCTCCAAACTTATAATACAATCTAAATCTGTAACTAATACTAAGGAAATTTGCGAAGAATTTAATAAATATTTTGCAGCAATAGGACCTCTTTTAGCCAATAAAATACCAAAACATTATCACGAGAATTACGAACAAGCTTTACCCCATACGGTTACTGACTCAAAATTATTAACTTTGCAGCCGTGCACTTCCGATGAAATCCTAAAAATCATAAATAATCTCGATTCGAATTCTAGCGCTGGCCTTGACGGTATAACTACTAAATCAATTAAATGTATAAAAAACTTTATTATCTCTAGACTTAAAAACTGTTTCAATGAATTATTAAAACAAGGCAAATTTCCAGATTCACTAAAAATTGCTAGAGTTACCCCCGTTTTCAAATCTGGTGCAAAATCGGACCCTGGAAATTACAGACCGATTTCTGTTTTACCTATTATGTTCAAAATCTTTGAGAAAATTTTATATACCCGCTTAGAACAATATTTAAATAGTATAAATTTTATTTTTGAACGCCAATATGGTTTTAGACCTAAAAGTAACACTTTGACAGCTACCATTGACCTTGTAACCAAAATCAAATGTAACATTGAAAAAAAAAACGTAGTTCTTGGCGTATTCATCGATTTGACAAAAGCCTTCGATACCGTTAGCCACAGCCTGCTCATAAAAAAATTAATGCATATCGCTATCGGTGGAACTGCGCTTCAAATATTTCAATCTTACCTCGCTAATAGATTTCAAATGGTCAAAATCGATAATACCTACAGTTCGAAGAGCCCAATCACATGTGGAATTCCGCAGGGCTCAATACTGGGGCCCTTGCTTTTTCTGACGTACGTAAATAACATGTATGATATAGGATTACACGGTCATTTATCTTTATACGCGGATGATACATCTCTGTTTTACTTTGGTTCCTCTATTAAACAAATAATAACTAATGCTCAAGAAGATCTTAGTAAATTATCCTCTTGGTTTCAATATAACCTTCTAACAATAAATATATCTAAAACATGCTACGTAATTTTTAAATCTAAAAATAGAATCATCCCGGCTCATGACCCATTAAAAATCAATAATATAATTATACAAGAGAAAAGTTGTGAAAAATACCTGGGTCTTAGAATGGATAGTCGTTTGACGTGGAATGCACAGATTGAACATATACGAGCAAAACTGTCATCTCTCACTGCCTCACTTCGACGAATCGTTCGATGTATCCCACGCCAGATTCGATATAATATTTACAATTCTTTAGTCAAACGCACTTACTGTATCTCATACAAATATGGGGCAGCGCTGCTAAAACTAAACTCGCTGAACTTCAAATACTACAAAATAAAATTATCAAAATACTTTTCTATTATAACTTTTTAACCCCAACTTCAAAAATATTTAAAGAAACTAAATTAATGACTATAAAACAATTATATATTTTCAATACATGCATTCTTGTCAGAAAAATTCTAAACAGCTCTCTCCATACTAGTTTATCATTTGTAATGCTGAAACAAACAACTAAACGTACTATGCGCGCGCGCCGCGCTAGCTTCCTAGTCTTACCTAAAACGAGAACACAGCTCGGAAAAAAAATGTTTACGTATGAGGGTGCACAGCTTTATAATAAATTGCCATCTACAGTAAAACACGAAACCTCATTTAATGCATTTAAAACTAAACTATCTGAACATGTTATCCAAAACTACCCACTTTAAGATACAATGCATTATATGAGGCGAGTAAACAAATTAATGTAGCTCACGAACGACGTTTGTTCTATTTTTTTTTTAATCATTTATTGTTTTCATGTAAGTGACTTTTTGTCTTTTATGGAAATAAATATCTTTAAACTGAAATGATATACATGCGTACAAGATCCAACATTTCAATTAAAAGGTTTTTTTTTTAATGTCCAACACATGCCCACTTGACATCCTGGATATAGTGGATTATAGTCAGTTTTATACGCTTAAAGTGACAATTAAAAGATTGGCCAATAGTTTAAACCAAAAACATCTGACAATTGGTACAAAATCGTAATAATGTATGATTAACTAACTGCCAACAGAATCTTATAATCTGCGGCAGGAACAGTCTATGCTTCTATTGTAACACATGATACTGAAGACTTGTACAAATCTCAGGATTAACCAGTCCGATGTGCAAAATTATTGTAGCGTTAAGTAGCCCAATTTTTCGGCCAACACAAGGCCATATAACATCACCCTACCCATCAAGTGAGGCGTAATAGCCTCGCGAACCTCGATAACAGTTAGTAAACCATCAACAATTGTTCGTCATTAAATTTTAATGAGCAGTACAAAGTGCAACGTTTCAAAGATCATATTTCATACTTTAATTCCGACATAACAATTGGCTCGATTTGCGGTCATTTGATATAATTTATTGTTTTCCAACTTCCTGGTGTCATTCATCTCAATGTATAGAATTTCAAAGGATATCGAAAGGTTCTGATTTCTTAAGATTACTCGTTACAATCATATTTTACTGCAGTAGAAACAGTGTAACAAATACCTGTTTTAAGAAACTTATTTAATAAAAAAATCTATTTTTCTTAGTCTTCTTTTTTAGCAGACAAAAATGGCATATTTCTAGTCACACAAGAGTTAGAAGAAATTATAGACTGAATGATTGAACTGAACTGTTTTTTATAATGAAAAAAAAAATTTCGAAAATTCGTGATTTTCGTTGAGGTATTGTTACCAAAATAAATTCATATTGAATATAGATTGTTTGAGCCAAGTAGGCGTCACCAGAATGACCTACTAAAGTTACAACACAACCCGATCAATGGTTTCGGAACGCAGAGTACAAATATACAAATACTATATACAAATAATATACAAATAATTTCAGCTACATAAATCTACCCGCGAAATTGCGACCGTTCCCGGATTTATTACCCCCTAGCGTCATTTTAAGGATGATTTTGAAATTCTGGGATACATATCTGGGATATTTCAAAACCGCGTATCTAACTTTTCCTAAAGTTAAAATTTGAATCAAATACTAAATCACATTATTGATAAAAATAAGGCTTATGGGCATTTTCCATTGCGCAAAAATGGACCTTATTGTGAAAGCTAATAACGCGGTTTTACACTATTCCCGACGATATATTTAATTATTTTCCCTAAGTAATATTTATGCTGAATTTAAGGATAATCGGGCAAAAAAATATGTTTTCTCCATACAAACTTTACTACCCCCTTGCATCCCAGTGGGGAATAACAGTACCACGTTTTCTATTTTATATTTCATTAGTATCACCCAGAAGTATGTGTATTAAGGTTTAAGTTAATACGACCACGGAATAAGACTTTGTATACAAACGTTTTTACCCCTTTTCACCCTCTTGGGGTTGAATAATCAAAAAAATTTTTTTAATAATGTTAAATAGGCGTCGCAGTATCAAAATACATCAATATCTCCGAATTGAACTTTTTGTGGGTTGACACATTATTGCTTATCAGCATCCATATAGACAACACAATGAATATTCACTAATTAAAAATGTTGGCAATAATTTCTCTTTAATAGTCTACTGCAAATATAAGTCAATTTATGTTATGACTGCTTATCATTGTTATCAAAGTTCCTTGAGCTATTTAAAGTAACAAGAATGCACTCCCATTCTTGTGAATTCATTTAAAATCTAAAACATAAACCAAACGTTAATAAAAACGTGAAATTACTAACAAAAACTATTGTAAGTATTGCCGTGTAAAAAGGTACATTTTTATTGTTTTTTTTTTTTGACAACTTTGCTAATCTTACTTAATCTGTTTCTTTATTGTTTTTATCGTATGGCGAAACAATCTGTACTCATTTGGCACAACTAAAAACCGTTAAAAGCAATTGATAATATTATTGAATAATCATTTTGAAGTGTCGCCAAGACTGGCGTTTAAGACTCGGTGGATATTTATAGACTTCTGCGAGAGACAACAAAACAATTCACATGACCCTCACCCACGCGAATACTGAACTATTTTGTTTACACTGACATTCTCGAATAGGCGCCGAATTACGCATTGCTTTCTTGTTGAAATCAATTTGTTGTCTTTGTTGAACTTCTAAAATGGCGGGCCGTCAGATAGCGGACGCGATATGATATACGTAAACATCTATGTGACTTGACTGTAAAAAAAAACGTTTTGTTAGGAAATCTTACCAAATTGTTCCATTTACAAGTTGAAAGACATCAGTCGACGCTATAAAACGGCCGCTAAATAACGGTGACCGACGATCGACGATCATAGAAAACCCTTAATTAATTACTACACTACATTTCTATAATAGTAACAAAAAAATTAACTGAAATAATTATACTCTAAAATTATTTATAATATCTATATAAAATGTATAGTAAGAACATACTACACTACGACTAGTCACTAAATAAAAATGTTGGCAACATTTCTCTTTAATATTCTACTGTTAACAAGACGATGTTGGCACTTTCACTCTGAAGATTATTGCCAGTTTATTAATAATCGCAATAAATCCCGTTTATATTAATAGTGGCAATGTTCTAGTAAGGTTTCAATTTATGAATAAGTATGTGTTCCCAAGCAGAATGTATGCTGTCCTAAGACATATAAGAGAAATAAAAAAATAAGTATGTTTGTTAATTCCCGAAAAAGGAGGAGGTTCTTAATTCGTCGGAGACGTTTTTACGTCCACCAATTACTCAAAAACGACTTGACCGATTTGGTTAATTCTTTTTTTGTTTTAACCCTTAAATGCATTGTGTGCCGAAAACGGAACAATAATATTAAATTCAAACAACGCACCAAATATTGTACTGTCATAGGGCTAGCTTTAACAACTTTAAAATATTATCTGTGAAGAAAAAAAAGACGAGAATGTCAGCCGAATAAAAGTATTTCTAGTCTATGTTAACTGTTACTTTGTGAAAACAGTTTGAGTATTTGGCGCGAAGTGAACTTTTCAAAGTTTGCACGGAGAAAAAACGAGTTACTTGAGAATATTCTTTCCAGAAATAATCAATAAGTAACAGGTAAGTTCATCAAATACACGTAAATATTATTATTTTAATTCATATCTTAATAATATATCATAAAAAGGTCGAAATAACTTTGTGCCGAAAACGACCCTTTATGCACTTGCAATATATTTTTTGGCTTACGGGTTCTAACATGTTCGAATATTTTATATGTTACTTTGCTTTGCTGGGTGATGGCTATTGCATGATTTTGTGTTGGCTTTTAGCTATGGATGATAAACGCATAGAAGAAATGCTTAGGATGTTAGAAAATGGCGACATTTCTGATGATGAGATGGAGTCGGACGGGGAAGATCTAGATTTTTATCCGTTTCGTCAAGTTCCTATAGATGAATTAGAAGATAATTTGAACCCTTCAATGATGCTGGTGCAGATATGAATGAATCTCCATTAGATGCCCGTGCCATGGAGCCTCCTTTAGTGACTGTTGACGTTAACTCAGGCTGTGACAGTGGTACTACTGGAGTAAATAATATTCTCAAATTAATCATATGCCAACTGGAGGTCGAAATTTGCTTTGGAGGAAACGGAATCTAGTTTATTCTGAAGATAAAATAAGGTTCTTAGGTTCTGAAGAGTTATCTTCTGATATTTTGAATTTGGATACGCCATATCAATTTTTTTCGTATTTTTTCACGAATGACTTCTTGGATTCAATTGTTCAGGAGTCAAATTTATATGAAACTCAGCAACAACCTAATATCATATCATCTTGGCAGATACAGGATTAGAATAAAAAGCAGAAAATGGTACATACGAATATTTTACCATTTGCTGGACCTAAGCATAATCAATGCCTGGATTCTTTACAGAAAAGTTATGGGCTAAAGAGGTATTGATACTAAAAACATAATGAATTATAATGAATTGCAAATACGTCTACACCTCGGGTCGTCCACGTCCACATCAATAGCAGAAGCCTGCCCGCCTCTAAAAATACGCAAAGGAAAGCCTTGTCAAGTTTTACCCCCAACCGACGTGATACTCGATGGGGTGTGTCATGAACAACTAAGAACACCTGACAGGATGAGGTGTATGTTTCCCGGGTGCAATTTAAAAACAATAATTATGTACAATAAATGTAAAGTACATTTACGTGCAAAAAAAGACTGTTTTAATCAGCCACACAAATCAAATTAGTGTAGCTGATTAAAACAGACAGATAATGCATAAAGTGCCGAAAACGGCACATGTTAATTTTGTAAAAAAATATAAATAAATAAATAATCAAATTTTTTTTTATTATTTTTCCTCGAATCTACGCCTAACACGCCACAACGTGCATTCTTTTTCCTTTTAAAATAAAAGCTTATGCATTTAAGGGTTAAAGTGTATAACTTTCAGATTGGTCTTTTAGAATTTTCATCAAAATCGTTCTAATAATCTGGTTTTAAAATCAAAATGACTGAAACAAGATTTGTCATTTCGGTTTCTCTTTCTAAAGTCTTGTTTTATAAACTAAAAAATAGGCCCTATTTTCGTTTGATTTTTGTTGTATACAGAATTATGTTATCTTCGCCCGTTGACTATATTAAAGATTATGTTACTCCATTAAAAGTTTTCTTAATAAAAGAGCCAAACGAGCTAGCGAAGCACTTGTCTTTAAGTGATCACCGCCGCCAATGCACATTTGCAGCATTGCAGTAATATTCTTTTATTGACTAATATCTTAAGGTAGAAAGCCATACAACAGGAATGACAGAAAGAAATAGGGAACGGGTTAACAAAACTAATTTACGTAAACAATAAATTAATTAAATTTTTTCTTTGTCCACAGCCAGCGAGTCGTGATAAAATGATGACAAGATCTGCCCTAGCATTAGCAGCCATCGGTCTCGGCCTGTCAACCTTCAGCGTCCGTCAGATGATCCTCAATCAGACCAGGCGATTCTAAACCAATCGCCATCGAGGTTCTACAGCCATCCGTAAAGAACCGCTAATACACGCCATGTTAAGATTAAATGTCATTCATATCAAAATGGAGGCAAATTTCCATGAACGCACACAAAGATAAATCTTAATAAAGTGCACGTTGATGTTGTACAGTATTTATTGTGTTGTGTGTGAGGATTTAAAAAAAAATTGTAAAAGATAATTATGTAAAAAAATTGTAATTTATTTATAATTTTAATTGTGATCGCTCGTGTGGCCCCTATAGGTAATTCTTTTTAAATTTTTAGCGTTAAGTCTTGTTATGGGTGGTATAGATTATGATCGATTGACTGAGTGGTATCATGCAGTTTTTTGTGATGAAAACCAAATAAATATAGACACTAAGTAGTTGTCGTTTTATTTATTACCTGCCCTAATTTATATATCGTGTGAGGGAAACTTCATATTTGATTGAGATATGAATTAATTATTTTTAACTTATTATTAATTAAACCCTTAAATAAATTGTTTATTTATTTATTTATTTCATCAAAATAAAACAATTTATTTAAATAGACTAACCAGTAGGTTCCACAAAAAATTAGTAAAAAAATCAGAATGTTATACAGGTCAGGTAAAATATAAACAGCCTAATTACATTTAGTACATTTTTAGTTGATAGTAGGCTTTGAAATAAGCGTCCTTTATGATACGCCATGTATTTAAGGGTTAAGAAAATATTTGCCAATATATTTTTAATAATGAAAAATGCTTTAAAACTTAAATGCAAATCAAAAATGGACCGCATATTTCACAGCCAACTATCAACTACAAATCTTATAAGGCATTTCGATACCTCCCACGTAAGTTGTTGTAACCCCAAAATTACAATTTTACAGTAGAGCACCTTTAACCGTTTTAGTTTGAAAGTTACAACAAAATACACCTTTTTTCAGGCGTATTTTGTTGTAACTTTCCTTGAAAAAAAAAAGATTTTTGGTATTTTTTCACTTTGAATGCATTAATGCAAATTCGTGTAGTATTCAGTAAAAACGCTAACGGCAATTTTGTGGCTTACAATAACTTACGTGGGAGGTATCGATTTAATTTGGCTGTATGTTTTTACTTGTAATTACATACTGTTTTTTTACTCCTTTCATGAATTTACTGGTTGATCTGCATTTTTTATTTTGATAAATGAAAAAAAACTCGTATAAGTGCGAACCGAAGTTTGTTACTTAATCAAAATAAATAGTGTTCGTATAGTTATAATAATATTTATAAACCGGGTTTTTTAAAAAGGAGGATATTCTCAATACGTAGCGTTTTTTTTAATGTTTTTTTATATCAGAACTCCGTCATATCTTAACCGATTTTTATATACGCAAGGACATACTTTCAGAATGGTCCTATACAATTTTAATTAAAATCGATTCAGTAATTTGATTTTTAAATCAAAATAACTGAAAAGAGTACGTCATCCAAGTAAACGTAATCACGCATTTTGCTTTGATGTCGGTTTTTTTAAGTCCCAGAACAAGTATATAATAGTGTCATACGAAAACCCTTATACCCGGAAATATGCTGTGGCTTTACAATAAACGTAATAAAAAACATAAGTAAAAGAAACACACTTTTTTCGTTAAGATATAAATATGATATACAAAATATCAGCTAAACATGCGTTGGACATTTTACTAACGATAACAGAATCGAAATTTAAAATTAAAAAAGTTTTAAATAAGTCAAAATTTATTTTTATTTAAACGGATCTTGTATAGGCATCATTCATGAAATAGAATAAAAAATATGTTTATATTATTTATTTATTTATAAATTGTAACGCTGGTAAAATGGTAAATAAAACTACCTTCTAAGTAACTTACTGTTTATTACTATAAAACAAAATACAGACTTCACACTGCAATCGCCCTAAATGCCAAACTATTTAAGTAAATTCTACCTCAAATTTAATACATTTAAGTATAATACAATTAAAAACTTAATGTATTACTCCTATTTCATTCCGAAAAAACAAATAAATTGAAATATAATACAAAAAGGTAAACAAATTCACTTACACTTTCAATTCGTTTATTTTGTAACGATTAACTGACTTAAACTTTTTGTACTAATTTTAATAAAAAATGGACTGTAAATAATGTCATTCTTACAAATTATTAATGTACAATAAAAAAACATCACCAAATTTACAACAGTATACATTGGTAAAGCAAATTAAAGAGGCACCTATTTAAGCATTTTAAGATAGACTAAAAATATTTGTCATAGATAAAATATTATCTATTATTAAAGACCTAACTATACTATAACGTAAAACCTAATTTACAATATAAAGAAAATTGAGGTATGATAAAATTAATATTATATAATAAATATTAAATGCTTCCAGAGCGGGTACCTAATACTTAGGTATGAACATGAATTTATCTACATTTAATTTTAACTGATAATAAAAAAGAAACCATACATTGTTTTAAATACAAACTTCCGTTTGAAACAAACGGAAATAAATGTGCAACACCCCAGGCGGGTAGTTTACAAAAGAGCATTTTTTTACACATATTTGTGTCAATACACGCACAAAATTTTACATATCGGTCGTGTAATAACACAGCGTGATATTTTAGGTTGATTAAATAAAAAGTTATCAGTTGAACAGCACCATAATCATTTTACACGTTTAAAAAAAATAACTTAGTTAGTTTTTTTTTAACATAAAAAGTTTTAAAATTGCCTGTTTTGTGACAAAACGATTTAATATTACTAGAAAGCTTATACATATTTTCATAGTTATTGATTTTATTATATTCATTAAAGTAACAAAATAAGCCTTCTAAATCAATAAATTCACTTTAGCAGAGGTGAAAAAATATTTGCGGTTTTTATAATTTTTATATACAATTTGCAATTGACTATATAAAAATATACATTTCAATATTCAGTGCACGTTTATTGAACTAGATATGTTTATAATTTACCTATTATAAATATTTTTGTGCATTAAAAATAACATCTTTATCCTTAAACGATACTTTAATTGTAATATTACGTCAATTATTTAACTATAATGTAAACGAATTTGCGACATACAAAGATTTATCTATTATTAATATAATATATATTTCACTTTACTTTTAAAAACAACACACTACACGTAATGCAATGAATAAATAAATATAAATAATGCAATACAGCAATAATCGTTATTCTAGTAAAAGACAAATGCGAATTAAAATACTCGAATGATTCCTTTATTCGATTAATTGTAATAGCCGTGTGTAACGATAATATGGGTCATTTTTTAAATCTTTTTTTTTCAATTATCAACCAATAAATTTTGTTTTTGATTTTTTGGCATTGGATACTTAGCACATTAGAAGCGGAGACGTTCGTTAAATTAAATAATCCTTTTTAAATCAGATAACAATTAACTTTTTAATCTTTATATTCGATTGTTATACTTATTAGCAATCGCGTATTACTATTAACTATATAATTGTAATACATTGTTTGAAATATAACATTTCAAAGTATATTTCTAGAAATTTCAAACTACAAAAACTTGCAACACTAGAGATCTTAATTTAAACGTCAATTCTGAACAGATTATAAGCTATTACAAAAAATCATATAGTAATTTCTACAAAATCTACAAACAAAACAAAACTAATTATAAATAAAAAAAGCAATAATTAAAAATAAAATACGTAATTGATACTTAATATTGATTTATCCTTATTATCTAAAGAAATTTTAATATATTATAATCTACATCGATATTATTTTGATGTTTGTATTTTTTTTACAAGCAAATTGCTTTGAAATAGAAATGTAAGTACGCTCTACAGTGCAATATTTTTTCCTTTAGAAAATAATTTGGCGAAAACTGAAAAATAAGTAGCGAGTTTAGAATAACTGGGCTCCTAAACAAAGTTATGTAGCAATTGGCAAAATCGTCTATAGACAAATTAATAATTCAAAATAGATAAAAATGACACACACAAGTCTGCAATTACGTTTATACAAAAATAAAGTAGCGAAAAAGTTGAACAAGTTTACGTATAATTAATTTCCTGTGCAAGGACAAGTTAGTGTTAAACTTGCGCAAGTATATCGTCACGTGTATAGCTGACATTAGCATTCATCTTATCACGTGATTGACATGTCCATAGATTATAATATTCCATTTTCGAAATCATCAATCGCTACAAACCTTTTATAACTCCATTACTGGGAATTAAAAAATGTCTATTTCATTAACACAAAAACAGTTCAGGTATAATTCAAGGACTCTTAAAAACAGTGGAGATGTCCTTGAAAATTTCGCGCTATGGTCGCTTAAAGTACTGTTCGTCGATACGTTTAGCGAGCGCGACAAGTGTGTCGTGCCGCCGGACGGTGTCTGCTAGCTTGCGACACGGCAGTCGTGTCGTGATGATCGTGAACACGTGACCGAATACCAGCGCGTCGAGTTCGGTTGGACTGTTGACAATATCATTAGCATGTTTTAAATTTTTTTTTTTATAAGCACTACATCTACAAGGCGAGAATACACTTATAAGTTTTGCTGTCAGATTCATAAAGATTTACCTAAATTGTCATTGCTTTAAGTGATAGAATTTACTGTACCAGGTTATAGAGTCGTTTTATATCAATTACGACTTTACAACATACAAATATAATTCTCGCCTTATAATACATACAATGGTTCTGAAACACTTAAACCTATTTCTATAAGCACTATATCTTTGCCCATAAAGTTAAAGCGGAAAAGATACTTTTTTGAAGTAATTTATAAAATTATAATCGATCATTTTTTTTACATAAATAAGTGTTGTAAAATGTATTTGAAAAGGACACTAACGAATTATTATATATTATATATATTTAGCTCGTGAATTTTAACAAAATAAAATATGTTTATTTTTTTCTACCATTTCGCATAAATAAAACAAAAATCGTATAGAAACGACAAACCATTTATTTCTTTTCGTTTCGTTTTTTAAATCTATTAAAAATATTATACAGAAAATAAAATAATTTTATTGTGATGTGTCATTCTTGTGATTCAATCAATGTTGCTAGAATAAAAATAGTCAATCAAGATATACATCCTCATGAATATTGTACGCTTCATTTTGCCTGCTAATAAATTTTAGAAAGCCTTCCAAGTTCATCCTTTCTTTACTCGGTACTTTTAATGTCAAAATCGGATCTAAAATCATATTTCAAATTATACTGACTAATAAACTCTGTCTAGCTAAAAAAATATATTAAAACTATCTCTGTTAATCTTCGTTGATTGCTTGATGACCATAGACATAGAAAATATAAAAAAAAAAACAAATACAAAAAACCTTTAGTGATGCCGACTGATGCTTTAGAACCGCTTGAAGACACTTGGTCATTTACATCTTTATTTATTTTTTGCATATTTTTATCATTTTCTCTGATAAAAAAAAAAACTATTAAATATGTAATTTTACTAAAATTAAAAAATTAACAAAAATATTGATTATTAATAGTTTACTAAATTTATGTAGAATTTCACGACGTCTTTATCAAAAAAAGACGTTGAACGACGTTTTGATATTAAAAATTGAATCAACTACTAAATTAAAAAAATATATAAATAATCTAATCATCCGTTCCGTTACCTAGAATCCATAAAATTCTCGGAACTCCGTTTCATATCTGAGTTCATAACGGTTTCAGAATCGGTAAGTGCATCGGTAACAATCCCATCACTATCTACAATACTGTCGATAACCTTAATTTCTTCCTCCATAAAATCCGAAACAGTAACATCTGTCCCACTTTCATCGATAGTATCCAAATCGATTTTCCTTTCAGAACAATCGAAATTCTCATTCGGAAACGCAATAATTTCAAAGTCGTTTTTTATAATTTCTTTATATTTAATCTCTGCTATTTCATCGACTTTATCGATTATTTCGTCTATGATATCGATTATGAAATCATTCGATTCATTTAATATCGATTTTGTTATATTTTCGCTTGATTCGTATTCGCACGACATTTTTCCATCATTTGATGTCATTATAATTATTTGCTTTGATGCGAAAGGTTTAAATCCTGTTTTTGATTAAAATTTTTATTACAATTATTAGGAAAAATGATTATTACCGACTGTTAATTTTTTTGTACATTTAATATCATAAAAACTAAAAACCTCCTAGAATAGACTTATGGGATTATCTGATGGGATAATTAGGTGAAAAAGTTAGATCTTAAAACATTCATCCCGAGTGGGTGAAATAATAAAATAAACTGAAAAGATAATTCTATCGAAACATATTTTAAAAACTTATATAACTGTTTATTCTATTTACAAATTAAAATAAATTTTAATGTTATTATAGATAACGACTATGATAAAATATAATAACCAAACACATCCTTGCCGCATCTCTCACTATCCCTAGTATTTCTGACGCAGACCTTGGAACGTTTTCCCCTGGGCAGACTGCGTACAGGCGAAATACGTCGTCTGACACATAACTGACATCCCTGGGTCACTAAATACTCTTCCTGGGGCTTTATAAAGATTAGGTCAGGAAGCTAAGTTAGTTTCTATCAAACTGAAGAAAAAATCCTATCGTGTTACTATTAATTAATTATTAACTAGCTAATTCTTTTTTTTTCTTAAATGAACGCGGGGCACACACGCGTTAATTTATGAAAAAATATAATGTTTACCCTCCCTGCTTGAATGGGACATTTGTCAATATTTCATTAGTTTCAATTAATATTAATTTATATAAATAAAAAATTTAAAGTAATTGTTGCCTAAGTTATTCCTTATGTTAGCTATCTGTGAGTAAAATTCCGTCAAAATCGGTCCAGCCGTTTCAGAGATTAGCCGTAACAAGCAGACGTGTTTTGATGTAAGTACCGTGTATACTTTCATACGCATTTAGTTGAAAGCTGTTAATTTTATACACAGACACTTAATTTTTACAGTCCTACCTATTAAACTACTAAGACAAGACAGTCCTATCTATTAAACTACTAAGACAAGACAGTCCTACCTATTAAACTACTAAGACAAGACAGTCCTACCTATTAAACTACTAAGACAAGACAGTCCTATCTATTAAACTACTAAGACAAGACAGTCCTACCTATTAAACTACTTTTTCTACTATGGCGTAAAAACCGGCTACATGTCGCTTGACGGACACGTTGGCGCAGTGGTCACTGCAAATGACTGAAGCGCTAACGGTCGCGGGTTCGATCCCCGCTCACGGCAAACGTCTGTATTGGCTATACGGATGTTTGTCGTGGTCTGGGTGTTTGTGTTTGTGTTGTGAGTGTTTCCGGACCCTCGACACAAGGTCACGCGATCTTAATGGGGGCCGTTGAGTGTGATGCGTTTATTTATGTCGCTACTTTTCAAGAATATCGATGCAACTTGATGATGAATTTTAGGTAATGGGGTTTTTAAATTTCTTTATTAACGTGTTGGTGCATAGCTGTAAAATTTAAACGATCCCTTGAGGTTAGAACCTTATTGATTTAAAGAAAATTCATCATCGCAACTCTTTTCATGATAAAACATCAAAGATTTATGGTCTTTTGACATACTTAGTTCAATTTGTTAGAATTTTGAGTTACTACGATATAGCACGAGATACGAGCAAACCAGCGATTTATTTAATGTTTTACTATAATCTGCTTATTTATTAATTTTAGAATTACATCTCGAGAGCAGCACTGGATTCACTTTAGGGGCACTAGGGACCAGTGGCCAGGCGGCAAAATTTGGGACTTAAGGTAAAAAAATTTTAAAAGATTTTTCTAAGGTAAAACAAAATATCTATACGATGATTGGAAGGTAATTATGATTTTCAATATAAAAAATTATATTTTTATTAAAAATACTTGTTCATTTGAAAAAAAAAATGTAGTACAAATAAAAATTATATTTAATTTGAAAATATGCTCCGGTTTTATACTACACTTGTTACTTTTTGAAGGAGTGTTTTTTTTAATAATTTTACATAGGCAAATAATGATTTAGGTAATGAGAGCGGAATTTTCACAGTGCCCTAAGGCGATATTTGTTACAGTGCCCCATCGCGGCATTTTTTACAGTGCCCCAGGGCGGCATTTTTACAGTACCCCAGGGCAACATTATTTACAGTGCTCCAGGACGGCATTTTTTACAGTACCCCAGACCAGCATTTTTTACAGTGCCCCAGACCAGCATTTTTTACAGTACCCCAGACCAGCATTTATTACAGTGCCCCGGACCAGCATTTTTTACAGTGCCCCAGACCAACATTTTTTAAAGTACCCTAAGGCGACTAAGGGTAAATCCAGCCCTGCTCAAGACTAAGGTATAAATGTAATTCCCTCCTAACAGCGGACATACCGTCAACTTCATCTGAGTGATATTAGACACTCGTAAGAAATGTCTCAACAGCGCATTTGTGATGGGTTTAATCATGAGGGAAGCTTTTGGTCCGTTCGCTGATAGCAATGCCTTCATGTGTCCGTATATTAGGGCATCAAGTGGAGTTGGTCTAGATATAGAATAAATTAGGATATAGGGTAGGATTTAGGTATTTTGGCTAGGTTATATAGGATACTAGTTGATCCCCGCAACTTACTCTGCTAAAAACTTTTATCCCCTATTTCACTCCCTTAGAATTTATTGTCGCAACAAAAAGCATTCAAATCAGTAATCAAAATTGGTTCAGCGGCTTAACAGTGTAAACAGGACAGACAGATTGCTTTCACATTTATAATATTGGTGTGGAATATAGATATATATTTTAATAGTAGAAATTTTTAAAAAAAGTCATGAAAAAAAAATTGTTTCCAAAATACGTAAAATATTAAGTTTCTACAAGAATGAAATCCCCCATCTTACCTAATACTATGACATAAACCTATAAAGTTATTTCTTATACTCAAATTAAAAATTAATTTATTCAAATAAATAATAAAAAAATAAATAAGTAGGCTTTTAAAGCACTTTTGGTCAAATTACAAATTAGTTTTTTAGATATAATAAAGCTACCACCGTATTTTTTTCTATATACTTAAATAAATATTATTTTTATGCAAAATGGCAGATATAATGACTCACATATCGTTGTCTTAGATTTTCGCGATTATTATTCATTGAAATGAAACTATTTTAAACGGATTTAAATCGCGTATATTAATTATTTTTATCATCCCGACGTTTCGAGCACTTTGCAGCGTTCGTGGTCACGGGTAGACAGTCTACCCGTGACCACGAACGAAATCCGTTTGAAATAGTTTTATTTCAAGATATAATGACTTTATAATATATCTACGAAACAAATAAACTTACGTCCCGAAGAAATAGTCCCTGTCGCCTAAGCGTTGACTCAAAGAATTACAACACTGCTCGACCTGGAATACATAAAAAAATATAATAGTCAACGCACCCTTTTAGGGAGTGGCTCTACTATACATTGTATTTGTCCTAATACTAGCTTTTTCCCACGGCGTCAAGTTCGATTTCTTCATACAAACTCTCAACCCCGTTTCACCCCTTTAAGGGATAAAATTTCAACAAAACGTTCTTATTTGGTGTTTACGTTATAAGAACTCTGTGTCAAATTTCAACCTTTCTGTGATATGCGTGCGTTGATGGATTAGTCAATCAGTCATGGTTTCAATATTATTTTATATTTATTTACAGACTATTAAAATTGAATTTGTAACTGTCAGACCAACTCAAAAATTATGTTCGCATTATATAGTCCATTTATTATATAATATTTCTTTCACAGAAGTGTCATGGACGGAACAAAAACGCAGGAAAGCAAAATTCGCAATTTTTGTCTACTTGGAAGATAAACTTAATCCAGTTATTTTTATTTAAAAACTAAACGGATGACACGATTCTGATTTATATTCTATAGGACCAGTCTGTATACTTTAATCAACATTAAAAATACTATAACTTGAGAACCTCCTCCTATTTTATAGTCGGTAGAAAAAATTCTAGAAATTCCCATAACATTTACTAAAAAAAAATGTACTCACATCGGCCAAGACCTGTTCCAATGTTTTATCATACCAATGCAACGCTTTCAACCTTTTGATAACGCTGTTCCTTTTCGACCTAGTCTGCAACCAGCCCAACGGCCACGGATACACCGACGAATTACGCACTCGAGTCACGGTGTTGAACGTTTCTGGATCTACCCACGATATGTATAACTATAAAAAAAAATCTATTTTACACAATGCAAATTTTTAACTCTAAATTATACAATTAGATAAGCAATAATGTGTCAACCCACAAAAAGTCAAATTTTTAGATATTGATGTATTTTGATACTACGTCACCTATTTAACGTTATTTAAAAAAAATTCAAGTCATCTAAACTAAATAAGTATGCAAAAAAGTTTCTTAGCTCAATGTTTCGAAGTTCAGGTGCGTTCCACATATTGCAATTTATAAAATAATCTCAAATAATTTAAAAATGTATTATTAGATAACATATGAAATAAATCTATCGTCTTCAAACAAATTTATAAAGAGTAGGTTTGACATTTTTAAACGCCACTTTCTCAAAACGAAGTCAGTGTGGCTTGATACAGTATTGCTTATCAGCGTCCATATAATACTAGCAGTTCTTCGCGGCGTTGCCCGCGTATACTTTAATACCCTCTAGCACAGCTATAAGGGATGATTTTTGAATTTCGGATATAGATATTTATTTATTAAATCTAAGGAATATTTATACTTAGTTTAAGGATAATCGGCCAAGAAAATAAATTTTGTCCATATACTCGCCACCCCCTAGCAGTTCATTAAGGGATGATATATGGCGTTTTATGGTTTACTTTTCATTACTATCATCCAGAAGTATGTGTATTAAATTTTAAGTTAATATGACTATGGAATAATATTTTCCATACAAATGTTTTTACCCCTTTTTAACCCTCTTAGGGGTGGAAAATCGGAAAACCCTTTCTTAGTATATGCTTATACCTAAAGCCAAAATTTCAAGTTTGTAACTCCAGCGATTTAGGCTCTGCGTTGATGAATCAGTCAGGACAAGTGATTTTATACGTATAGATAGAGATAGATATAGATATATAAGGACAACAAATATGCTTGTAATAAAAAGTCGCTCAAATATTTATCAAAGTGCATTTTAAACTTAATTTTTAAATAATGAAAGTGATAATGGTGACGAAACAAGAAGGGTGACCTTATAACTTGTATCACCACTCACATGAACATCTGGCAAACTAGGGGAGCGTTGTAGATTAAGCTCCAAATGTTCTCCTAAATAAACGCCTTTGCCCGAGAGGAAACATTTACAGGCTGTTTCTATATACTACTACTACTACTCAAAATCAAAATATGCTTTATTCAAGTAGGCTTTTACAAGAACTTTTGAATCGTCAATACAGTAACAAAAGAAAACTAAACACTAATTAATTAATTAATTTACCACCGGTTCGGAATGTAGATTCTACTGAGAAGAACCGGCAAGAAACTCGATAGTTACTCTTTTTAAAAGTTTTACAATGGGTACATACATATGAGTTACAAATATATACATAAACAGCACAAGGGGAGCTAAAAATATACATATAGCTAAGTTCTACCACAATATATTATCAATACTAAACATAGTGTTTCATTGAGATGAGTCAGTATACAGAAATCTGAAACTATGCAAATTAAAAAAATTTGTTAAAGGAAGCCATGGCACCGATTTTGAAGTTAAAAAAACTACACTCATTGACTTATAGAAAAACTCTTCACAGTTTGGGAATGTTTGATGAGTTGTAAAGAATAAATCTAAGTATGGCACCATGTTGTTCACCATCTTTATATAACCTAAAATACTTTTACCTAGTAACTATAAAATTTACTAATAACATACCTCGGCATTAACCAAAACGTTAGTTATAAGACTCATATACGCCCTCATCTCGGCTCTCTCTTCGGTGGATAATTTCGAACATAGTGTCACACTTTTGTTTGCTGCGAACTGCACAATTGGTTCCAACTCAGAAACGACAAAGGCCCCACATTTGATGAAAGGAACACGTCCAGATGGTGACATGAACTCAGCGTTCCAACGCATTTCTACTTCGAATGGTAGATTGCACATCTGGAAAAAGATAAGGTTTATCTATACTAATATTATAAAGAGGTAAAATTTGTTTATAAGATTATTTGTAATTATAAATTTTTTTTTTTTTTGAAGGAAAAATTTCTATCTTTTTTTTTTGGATAACCTCTTTATTAATAAAGGCAAAATGGTAACTACAAATGCGAGTGAAACTATGTGGCAGCTAATTACAAATAAAATTGGTGTAGAGTTGTTACTGTTATTTTTTGTTGTCTAAAAAAATTATTTTTTAAATTTGATTTTATTTCATCTACATGACTTTCAAAAGACACCTCTATAATTGACTCCCCTTACATATCTTTGTCATTAATATTTTATATGAGTATCTTTTAATCTTCATAGACTTTTTTCACCAATGATTGATTGATGAACATAATAATTATGAGTTTACCTTCAAAAAAGCTTGAACAGCTAAACAGCTAGCGTTATCCGGGAGCAATATTTGTTCCACCTCGTAAGGCTGGAATAATTTGACGTTGTCCGGCCATGGCTCTTGTGCTGCAATACGTATTAAACACAAATATTAAATAAAAGTAAAGATAAATTATAGAACATGGTTGATTTGTGTTGTGGCAATCATAATAATAAAATCAAAATATAGAACATAAAAAATATTAAATGGTGTATTGGAGAAAAAGAGTTGGATAATTTTACACAGACTCGATTAATAATATATATATAAAAAATGATGCAGTTTTTTCACTCTTCTATAAAGCTCCTTATTTTGACTAATGTGGTGTTAGAACTTCACTGACAATATACTGTTTGAATGTAAAAAAACTATACCTACCAATTATAAGTCATTTTAGACACTTTAAACACTTAATAATTAAAAAACTGACATAATTATGTATAAAAAACCATGCTAAGATGTTATTTTAATCATGAATGGTTATTACAGGACATTTTCTCCGACTTCTGGAGTTTAATGTATAATGTATGTAACATATTTCTAAACATAAAATTATTAAACACATTATCAATGCACTGCTTTTAATTAACAAAAATCACGCAATTTTTAAACTTTCGATAAATACCGAAGACAAAGTCGTCGATCGGCATTTTAAGAAAATATCATACAATGATGTAACCGTAAAGTTTCACTTCATTAATATTTAGGGCATCCCGCATCTATAATTAAATAATGGTGTCAAAGAGTTTAAATTTAGTTGAAAACAATATTATGTAATACGCTGTAATGTAAATAATAACGGGATGACGGAATATTTGATTAAAGAACTTACCGTTAAGCGATGTTATGATTGTATCCTTAAGAGATACTTCCGGCATGATTTTAAGTTGTGTATATTTTATATTTGTCAACTTATATGTATTTTTATTTGCACATTAAATTCGAAACATGAACACGAAAAAAACTTTCACAGGTTGACAAATTGTCACATTTATCGAATTATATTTTTAAATTTAAAATGACATTGATATTTTAAGAATGTTGCTTACTCAAAAATACAACTCTAATAAACAACAAAATACAATTTAAAAAAGTCATGATCTTATTAACGAAATAACCTGCTTTTTCTAGTTCAGCACTAAAACATAAGCATAACTAAAAATTACTTACCCATTTGAATAAGTTTTGTTACATTATCTCCCACACATGCAACATTATTATTCAATAAGTTTATACCAAATGCAAATTCCTCATCATCGCAAAAGTCAAAAGGTTTATCTAGAGCTTCCGTTTGCCTCGCTTCCGCGGATATATTCGATTTAGAGTGTATAAGTTCACTATAATTATTAAGAATCGCTTCGCCAACTCTACTTTGTGGAGAAGATGACCTCGAAGTTTTTATTGCTGATTTGAAACTATCGTCATACGATAAACATGTTTTTAACTTTGGTTCCTTAATTTCATTTGTCCATAAATTAAATACACTCATTTTAAATTTATTATCTATTATAAAGTAAAAATAATCTTTAATTTAAAATAAAAATATCAAAGTTTTTGAAAGTTACAAATGATATGACAATGAAATGAAAGTATCTTTTTTATTTTTCTAGTGCTTATAGATAATGAATAGTTTTGAATTTCCATTTTAATTTGAAGTACATAACAAATACATAATTGTTTAGAATTCATTAATATTTTATACTACGCATTAAATGAAATAAGCATTTGATAATGGAAATGTATAAAAGTATACTAGCGCAAGTCTAAGTGGCACAATAATGCATTTTCGTTTGTGGAAAGAAATAACGTATATTTCAGACACGTTTGTTTCAATTTTATTCGGTAAACGAAGGGTTGACACAATAAGTTAACATGTTCATTGTTATTCTTATTATAAAGCATTCTTATTCTTATATACGGTTTTCGGCAGCATAATTGCGCAAGCATGTCGTTACGTGTATGGCTACCGTAAGAGTTTTAATTTTGAATGCCGTAAGGTTTTTACATTATCTGTGTTTATTGGAATATTTTTGTTTAAGGTTCTATAATCTGTTTCGACTGTGCGTGTCAAACAAGCACAAAATAGATGTTTTAATTTAGGAAATTAAGAAAAGAAACAAATAGATTTTGTGAAAAATTTAACACCAGCAATCATCTGTAAAACTTTACATAATTGGATTTATATAGGACAATATGGCAGACGTCTTGGACATTGAGAATTCGGAAGAATTCGAAGTCGATGAAGACGGTGAACGTAAGTAACGCGAGGGTATTTACAGTGACACAAATTTGTTATTATAGTACAATTTTTGTTCTTTTAATATTTCACTATATTTATATACCATGAAAACATAGTATTATATCACTACTGCAATGAAAACTGCTTAAAGAATATGATTTATATGTACATTAACAAAAGTAGGTTATGTTTAAATCACTCAATCGAAACGTAGCGCTTTCCAAATTCTCTGGACTATTAAATGAAGAAAATGACATTATGTTTTTTTAGAGGGAATTGCACGATTGAAAGAAAAGGCGCGAAAACGCAAGGGACGTGGTTTTGGATCAGAATCTGGCGGAGGCGGTTCCGAAAGGGGCAACAGAGGAAGGTACGGAAAACACTGTAATTTGTCCCTGGCTTAGAACGTTTGTACGAATTGAGATTTATTCACTTTCTATGCGGAGGTGTTAAAACCCGAATTCTACACTGTTCTGTAAAATTTTTCAAACATTTTATTTTGTAGAAAGCTTGTCCTGACAATTGTTAACGATAAAAAAGAGTTAGCCTAATATGCAGGTGTTCTGGAGTGATGAAATAAGATGTAGGTCGACTAATGATTTAGAAATTCACAAAAATATATATATTTTTCACTAATAAGACTGAATTTTAATTTTAAAAATTATGAATTTAGCAAAATGAAAGCCAGGCAGTTCACTGCACAGTCTGACATCCGAAACAAAATGATAGTTTTTATCTTGGAATGTAATACAATAGAAGAAATACAATTCAGCTTGCTGGTCGGTTTTAATGATACCGCTCAATGAGTTGATTTGAGATCAGATTCATTAAATCTGTCTCATATACGAGAATGTATTTCAGAACAAACCATATATGCTATTAATGAAACCCATTTAGTTATTTATTTATTAAAGTTTACCATTAAGGCACACATGTGTTATATAGATATAAACTAAAGAATGTGTAATAAATCTTAAAGAAAGTGTCCAATTTATATATATTAGTTATTAGTAAATATGACTGCATTGTTGCTTACGACTAAGAGTCATTAATTTTTTTATAGATATGATAGCCTGGCTCCAGAGGGAGATGGGAACACACCAGGACCACAGAGGTCCGTCGAGGGATGGATCCTGTTCGTTAGCAATGTGCATGAAGAGGCCCAGGAAGAAGATATACAGGTACAATACAAATACAAATATTCTTTATTGTACACCAAAACAAAGAAATAAATAACATAAAATAATATATAAATATACTACATATACAGTTATAAATACGAGTATATATATATATATATATATACTCGTAACAAGTACAGTATAGATTAAGAAGGGCTTACTGTAGGTGTGTACATTTTTCAGTTTTGTGTGGTATATTTTTGTGCTTAATTTTATTAAAATTCATCTCATTTTTTTAATTGTAATGTATTGACAAAAAAAAAATCAATTTTGAATTTTATTGAGCTATTCTTATCATTTATTTTACACACAATTATTTAAATTTAAATTAAAAATAATTCAATTTAATCATATAAATAATGTCTTTATGTTTATCATATTGTCTTTATATTACAGTAACATTCTCAAAAATTGTTATTTGCTTATAGAATCAATTCTCCGAGTTTGGGGAAATCAAAAACATTCATTTAAATCTTGATCGTCGTACTGGCTTCCTGAAGGGTTACGCTTTAGTCGAATATGAAACTTACAAACAAGCAGCTGTAAGTATTATTTCTTTTTAAAAAATAATAAAAAAACATGACCATAAAACCTCACATACAAATCACAGAACATTCTTTTTGTTGAAATTGATTAATAAAAGCATATTTATATATGGCAATATAATTTCTATTACACACTGAAGGCTGTTATTAACTAAGTAACAACACTAAATAAATAGTTTAATAGAAAATGCATATTTTGTATAAGTTAGGTTATTGTAGTAACTGACAATTCTATTATATATATATACCCTTCCTTGTACCCTTCTCCTCAACCCTACCCTTACATCACATTCCCTTTTGATTTGGCATTTGTATCTCTGGTGCTGTAAATGTGTTCATGGAGGAGGTGATCATTTTTATGGGTGTTCTCATGCTGATTTGTCTACTATTATCATAAAAAACCTAATTTTAGTACATTAGTACTCCATCATGCTCATCATCATCATCATCAAGGTTTTTAGTCGTGCCAGTTAGAACAATTATTAAGAATGTATTCATACATAAACTTCACAATCAATTTTGATGAATTATATTATAGATATAGATTGGACCTTTGAGAAGGGCATAGACTAGATTTTATGATGAAAATAAAACTTGACGAGGGATAAATAGATTATTTAATATTATGTTATGCTTACAGAGTGCTCGTGAAGCATTAGACGGAGCTGATATTTTGGGACAGGCAATATCTGTTGACTGGTGCTTCGTTAAAGGACCCACGAAGACTCACAAGAAGCGACGATAGTCTATATCTTTAATTTCATTATGTATTGCACTTTAAAATGTATCTAAAGCTTGTGAATTTACTGTTAAGATAATGCATGTTTACTATAAAAAGTGACCGAATTCGATGTGTGTGTAATGAGTTAGCTAAGTTAGTAACTAAAATTTAGTTTCATATAATTCTATGATTTTTCAAAAGAACAAATAACTATTCTTTTAACATTTTATGACATTTTAGTCTAAATTCATGGCCGAAGTTCGAAATGTAAAACGTTTTTTTGTTCTGTGCCCAAACATTTTAATTTTTTTATTTAGTCACTTTTATATACTGTGTGATATGTTTTAGATGAAAATTATCTTAATGTAAAAAAACTCCATTCAATAGTTTCTAATAAAGTAAAACGATACAGTGACAATAATATAAAACTAATAAAGAATAATTATACTTAATTTAATATTATGTAATGTTTCGGAATCTTAATTAAAAGTAACATAGTTTATAGTAGATTGCAACAAATTTCTTTCTCTAAAAGTCTATTGAATATTTGTGAATTGTAAAGTAAATAGACATGACGGTTAAAAGTAATGTATGAGTGGATTCTTTAAAGTGCTGTGCATAATTTACACATTATCTAAGCTAAGACTTATGTATGTAATATATGTCTTTCTATAATATTTGTTGTTTTATTTATCAATTGCAAGCCCCGGTTTCGCACGGGTGCAATGTAGTATTTTACGACATTCACGTAACGAATGTTTAAAATTCTCGGTTTGTCTTTACTATAATCTGCATATATTATACACATAAACTTTCCTTGTATCTGCTTATTGATGAAAACCGCAATTAAATCCGATGCATACTTTAAAAGATCTAAGCGCAAATATGCAAATGGTCTAAATAAAAATGAATAGTAAAGTTACCCCAAAATCAAAATTCTGTATCCGTCATTTGTTAGGGTCAACCACGATACGAAGATATGAGAATCTATGAAATTTAATAAAACGTTGATTTATGTTATAGAAATATTTTTTTTACTCGGATGTCATTTTTTCCAAAATATGCACATGTATCGTAAATATCACGAAGCCACGTCGTATCGTACTCCGATATCATCGCGTTGTGATAACTGAAGACAATTCTACGTTAACTGATGCTGTATTATATGATCACTACTTAAATGCGCACTGTGGTTTCTAAACAACATAATAAAAATGTTCCCAAATACTACGTATCACACTTTTTAGGAACACTATTTTATTATCTAATTGCTTCTACCATTTTCTCAGTATAAAATTAGGAATAATTAGAATTCAAAGTCAGTTGGCAATGATAACTTTTTTAAATTTATTTTTGGCCAATCAAACATCGCTTACAGTTTTCGAAAAATACATCAAGCATTTAAGGGTTACGGATGTATCGTGAGTAATCGCTGTAAAGGCCATTTCTTTAGGTAGATTCTTCCGCCACTCTACTTCCTTATAGTCCTGTATAACACAACTACAGAACAAACTTTTAACAAATAAGCACTTAATATAGTGGTAATTTCCCATATTGATGTATCTGTATGTATCTAGCGCTTCAGATCAAAAATTATTCTAAGCATAGTGCTTTATTTTAGTAATGAATAGGACATGGACTTTTTAATATATCTAATTTTTCTTTTCAGTAATAACTACTTTTTACACTACTCTGACATTCTTATTAACATTTCATTTTAAAACAATCTCAAGTTAAAAAGTACAAATAACAAAAAAACGCGAGTCAATCCCGTGTACTGAGGGTTCCATAATACTCAAGTTTCGCTGGGTTTTAGTATTTGTTAGGCATTCTAACTTAGGGCCTGCGCACACCAAGAAAGTCTAGGCAATGTATTTTTTTGTCCTACGTAAATTCATACGTAACTAATAGTAATAAGGCCGCTGGTTGAACAGACGCGATTAAGCTACAGCTGCGACATATACATTCTTTGTAAATTTCGAAATGTTCGTAGTGGGTAGGTATATAATAAAAACACAAATATTTCCTTAGCCGTATATTAATTTCAAGCTATAGAGCTCGCGTTGGAAGCGATACGAGGCCACAGATCTGCACACTCCTTCGCAACGGGTCCGGTGATAGCTGAGCCTTTCATTTCACCCTTGTTGTTAACTATGACCCCCGCATTGTCTTCAAAGTATATAAACACCCCGTCACGCCTTCTGAACGGTTTCCGCTGCCTGATAACCACTGCCGGCATTACCTGGGATAAAATTACAACATATTATTGTACTGTTTTTACGCTTAGATCTTTTAAACTAAACAATGGATTTAACAGTGATTCAAGAGTAAGGTTTATAAATATAATACATGCATATTACAATAGAGAAAAGCCGAAAATTTTAAAAATTTCTGATGTAATGTCTTAAAAACTAAATTGTACACATGCAAAGCCATTACGGATTGCTAGATTATTGTCAAACGTCATGTTATGGTACATTATTAAAATGGTTAACTAATTTTATGATTTTTTGAATTAGTTTAGTTTCAATTTTTGTTATTTTAAAATTTTATTTCAATGAAATTTAAAATCTGTGTAGACGAGGAACAATTTTCAAGGTATTTTTTGTCCATTGAAATAGAAAATTAAAAACTAAATCGCATACACACATGGGACTAATAGTACCACATGTAAAAAATCTCTAAGTGGCTTTTTATTTGTAACAGACAAGTCTCTACTCTGTGAGGGCTTTAAGTCGAGAAATACACTCATAAGTTTGCCCTCAGACTGTCATAAATATTTACACAAGTTGTTTTTCATTGCTTTATATCAGAAGGAATTTCCTGTCAGTCCCTTATTTTTGACATTCACAGCTTTCGTAACTTACAACATATCCCTAAATGGGTTACAAAGTTTTTTTCAATCGGTTACAAGAGTAAAACTTAAAATGTAATTCTCGCCTAACCATAATGGTTTTAAGGAATAAATTATGATAAAAAAAGCTCAGTCAGCCAAGGTGATATCGACACACTGTTAGTAACAGTTCAGCCAATAAATTAGCGAAACCATGGAGGATCATCATTGCAATTTTTATCATTTTCAAACACAATAATAAATAGCATTTTTAATTTATTGCCTTGAGCGTTAATTAATAAACAATATTAGTCTATGGTCAGTTTTAATAACCTATCTCCATTCATGATTTTGTCTGCAATTTTTGTTGTTAAGTTTATTCTACCGTCATAAATGACGTGGTTTGTATGAATATTTGTTATGATTTTATGCAAAATCTACTAAACAGATTTTGATTAAATTTAATAGTCATATAACTTAAATACCAGAATAACACAAGACTTGTGGATAGTCTATGGTTCAAAGAGATTGCCTTTCATAGTCAAACCTATTTTTTTTGCAATCAACTTGTCACATGAATATTTTTAATAACTGGCTTTGTAGTTTGTTTGACTTAAGTTTCAGATTTAATAGAACAAAATATAATCACTATGAAATAGAAACCGGTTAAATATTAAGTAATATGTAAATTTTTCAATAGTTTTCTTTATGTACAAGACTTTTTAAAAAGAGGACGCACTTTTAAAAGCAATTTCATTGTCGAATCGGTACATTGTCATTTCCCCAACAACTTGTCATTCAAAATAAAATTAGTGTGTTGTATGTATAAGTGACATTTTGCACATAACCTCCAAACAAAATATGTTGATTTCCCTAAAATGTAAAACTGAAGATAGATTATTGCAACTGACCATTAATAATTCCAAGATAATTCTATAAAAATAAGGTTTAACAAATATAATAAATCATTTTTAATGTAACATATCATACCTTTTTCCTTAGTTCAGGTTTGCCTTTCTTGACGGTGGCAACGATCATGTCACCTGACCCGGCTGCTGGTAGTCTGTTCAGGCGACCCTTGATACCTTGCACAGCGATGACATACAGGTTCTTTGCCCCTTGAAAATTAAAATAGGACCATATTTTTAATTTTATTACAGTAGAATTTAAGTATAACTAAAAATTTGTTAGGTTATAAACGATTTGTAATAACAAAAAAATTAATATATCTGCGTTTAGTGTAAATTTTACACGATTTAATTTAATATAGAATTATTATATCGAATAAAAATTACAGTAATTATAATACTTTCCACTCCATTTACCTCCATTAAACAAAACAATGTGATTTTAATTTTCGTTGTACAAACAATTGAACGATTTGAACTGGATGACTTCAGACACAGCCAAGGAAGATATCATTATGAATCAAAACACAAAATGTGTTATAATATAGAATCATCACTAGTGCATCCAGCACCTATGTTAAGAATTAAGGTTATGAAGGTGTAACTGTTGTTTTTACCTGTGTTATCTGCGCAGTTTATAACGGCACCCACTGGGAGACCCAGTGAGATACGGAACTTCGCTCCCGCGGAACCACCACGTCCTTAAAACATTAAAAATGCACTCTTTAAACATCTTTCACTTAATCATAACACATGACAAAATAATAATATAAATGGAAATAAACATGCATTCACAATATATGCGGTACAATATCTGTTTCTCACATTGTTACAGAATAATTTTCGTTAAATAAAACGAGATTCAAACGGATATTTTATAATTCACGAACCTCTCTTAGACATTTTGTTGTGTCAATTTTTTGAAGAGGAAATTGAAAGAACCTCTATGTGAACATAGCAGAAGATTGCGGTTTGTTACAGTTCAGAAATACGTTCTCTGTGAAGTTAGGTACAGTTTGGAGTTACCACTACATTAATTTTTTGAGCCCTAATTAAAAAAAAAATTTTTCAAAGTATAATAAATTTAATAAACTAACTAATAATTGGAATTTAAAAAAAACCTATTGATAAAGCATAGAAATATTTAGTTATATTTTACTTACGTTATCCAAAATAAATAAATAATTTAAGATTTGATTAATGTAAATACCAATTTGCTTGTGTAATAATTTTAATACTAGACGATTTTTTTTATTATTGTGATAATATTTACAACATAAAAAATATATATTTCACTTATAACTATTCCAACATTTTTATCACTTCGGAGTACTACCCCTCTGCACAATTATTTTGTAAATTTCTGAACGAGCTTTACGTTCCAATTTTCGAAATTAACAGCTTCAATTATGTTACATCTTCATATATATTTAATAAAATAAATTAACTTTTAATTTTCACATTTTACATATATGAATTTTTTTTTGTACTGGTTAAAAATTTTAACAATTCTGATAAAATACTGTGAAAAGAAACACATTCAAAAAGTGTTTGTCATTTTCGATGCCGCTTGTCATTCAGTAGAAATTAGATTTAGAGGGTGGACAATAAATTGTGATTATAGTTAAAATAAAAATATAATGGCATTCATGGGCGATATGATGAATCCAGCGCCCTTATGGCACAACGGTCCTGCACCTGGAGCATTTTATAATTTTCCAGGAAACTCGAATTCCTTCGGACCTACAAATCACACAGTTCAGGATTTCAAAGCACAGTAAGTTTATTTTACATTTATTTTTAAGCAAGTTAACATACCAAAATCGAAAAGTCATGTGTTTAATGTATATATATATATTTATATACATATGTCATTGAAAATGCAGTTGAATCAAAAAGTTCATTGTCATCAAGCCGTCGTAAATTGACAATGGTCACATTATTTACTTTAAATTATATTCTGTTTCAAAATAATTTTTATTTTGCGAATAAAAAGCAAAAATACAGCTAAAACTGGTATCTTAAAGTATCGTGATTCTGTTTTACATATATTGAACTAATAAACATTAGTCCATCCATACTATTTTTTGTTAAAGAATTTAACTACTATTTTTCATTAAAAAGTTTAACACATTCATCGCTGCTGTCACCCCAGTTGTGTTCATTTATATTACATTGAATGTGTGTTGGCAGTAAATTGGTAAATTTTTGTAACATGAAATAATTTTATATTACAACGTAACAAAATGCTGATAATATAATTATATTACATTTTTCGTAAACACTTTTTCCAGCTCAGCAACTCCAATCACAACTACCACAACGGTGATAGGTCTGAAATTTGATAAAGGGTGTGTTATTGCTGCTGACACTCTCGGCTCATATGGGTCATTGGCTCGTTTCCGTGACTGTCCTCGTGTGTTGAAGGTCAACGATTTGATTTTACTCGGATCTGGTGGTGATTACGCCGATTATCAGTATTTGAAAGACATCATTGAACAGAAAATGTGAGTATGATATTGATAATAAGTAATTATAAACATTTTTTTATATGTTTAATTTAAATAAAATCCTCGGTGTATATAAAAAATGTAAATTTTGTGAAATCATAGATTACCATATAATCTTTCATTCCTTTAAGATTTCGTTTGTGCGCCTATAAGTAACCTATGTACTTTTCCGAGATCCAATTGACAATTACACAAAAATTCATCAAAATGATTCAATGGCTTTAGTGTGTAAACATAACAAATAAAGAGATAGACACACAGAAGTACTTTAACGTTTATAATATTGTCATATGATTCACGAAAGAGGTCCCCCATTAAAAGCATTAACGTAAGGCCAGGCATTAAAAATAATTTTAAGTGGTAATCTTGTAAAAAAAATTGTAAGAATATAGCAAATAACTATTTTTATTTTATTATGTAAAATATTTCAGTATTGATGAGCAATGTATTGGAGATGGACTAAATTTAAAGCCAAAATCCCTTCACTGCTGGCTGACCAGAGTTCTGTACAACAAGCGCAGCAAGATGGACCCCTTGTGGAACAACTATATTGTTGCCGGGATTCAGGTTTGTTTATACTTAAAAAATTTATATGCTAATAAGCAATAATGTGTCAGCCCACAAAAAGTCAAATTTGGAGATATTGATGTATTTTGATACTACGTCACCTATTTAACATTATTAAAAAAAATTCAAGTCATCTAAACTAAATAAGTACAGAAAGAAGTTTGTTTGTTAATACAATGTTTCAAATTTCAAGTGCATTTTATATTTTGCAATTTATTAAATATTCTCAAACATTTAAAAAACTTATTATTAGATAACACATTAAATATATCAAACTGCTTTTATTTCGTTGTACCTTTTATCAAAATAGAAAAGAAAAAATGGATATATACATCTTCCAAACAGATTTATTAAGAATAATTTTGACATCTTTAGACACAATTTTCTCACACTTGGCTTGGCACAGTATTGATTATCAGCATCAAAATATTGATTCTGCTAACATGCCCACATGACACCATGTATAGATAAAATAATTTTCGTTACACTAAGTGTGGCTTGGCACAGTATTGCTTATCAGCATCCATTTATATTGTGTTACAAAAAACTTATGTGGTGATGTTTTTCACTGTTTAACATGGAAAAGAAATTACTGCCAATGCCTTATTCTTGACATATACAGCTTTTGTAACTTTATACCACATATTTGTTACAAGGTTATTTTTTATCAAATACGAGAGTAAAACTTACAAATGTAATTCTCTCCTATCATAGTACACTAGGCCAGTCATTTTTATATCAATCCCATTAACAATGTCTCCCATCTGAAATCTTAATTATAAATTATAATTTAGCTATTGATTCATATTTTAAATAGATCAACAACAACATAATATAAATTTTCATCTATATTTCAGGATGGTGAACCTTTCTTAGGTGCAGTGGATAAACTTGGTACTGCATATGAAGATGCAACCATAGCAACTGGTCTCGGAGCATACATGGCTACTCCGTTGCTACGTGATGCGTTGGACAAGGGACCTTTAGATGAGGAGTCAGCGAAGTAAGAATTTATACAATATATTAAACTTATATTCGTCACTATGTTCTATTTGTTGGATTTGTTGGAAAAAAAATCCAGTAAAAAAATTATATAAAGGTTCTTCGGAAATAGAATGATTATTATTTTTATTGGTTGTTAATTAAAATTGTTGTTTAATATCATAACTTTTTTCCAGGGCTCTAGTCCGTAAATGCATGGAGGTTTTATTCTACCGTGATGCCCGTTCATTCCCTCGCTACCAGCTGGGTGTGGTCACCGCTGCCGGAGTGACCGTAGAGGAGCCCGTTGAACTGAAACACGACTGGTCCCTTGCTCACATGATACACATGAAGTAATTCTATTAATAAAATTATATGTTTTTAATAAATGATGCAGTTTTATTTACTAACCAGCAATTGGAAAAGAAGCAGCCTATTACTTTAAGATATGACTTCTGTTCTCTTAAAATTAAAAGTAAAAACTATAAACATTTACAAACTGTCCAAAAAATGAACACACGATACTCATTACATTTCTACAAGCTGGGAATCACAGCAGTAGTGACCTCGTGAAGGAACCCATGGAACTGAAATGTATCTTGTCCCTCGCTCGCAAAATAGATATTAAGTAATTAACAAAATGATGTGGTTTTAATAAACAATGATTTTTATAATATATTATTTTTATTAAATAATTGGTATGTTTTACAATGATTACTCACATCTACCATTCACTTGGGTGTGCTGATAGTGGCCATGTTGATCATTACATTCATCAATCAATCCACTTATTGAGACCTTTTCACCAACCCCAACACGAATCTTCTATTGTAAATCGGTGAGGATTTGTGTATACTGCTGATTCTAGATGATGCTTAAGGTTATACAATTATGTTGTTTGATATCATTCACAGTATAGTAAATTTGGAGTCGATTAGACCAGTAGAAGATGGTCAGTATCATTCAACAACTAGAAGAGCTGATAACGAAAAAGTATATAATCACTACGTTACGTTATTGATAACTTTGAAACGTTTGAATGGATCTTCATAAATTATAGCTAATAATCATCTCGATTACGTCATCTTACAAACAAAAAAAACCGCATCAAAAATGGTCCATTCGTTAGGGAGCTACTATACCACATATACACCTGTACTCTACTTTTTGAGACGGAGGTTAAAAATGTACCTAAATAGTTTGTAAATAAGTTTGTTTTAGAACGTGCAACATTCTGCCGCGCGGGAGCGAAGTCGTGTAAATTCGCGACTATATTTACATTACTTTTACGATACATTTGTTCTAATATTATTACAAAAAAAGACATAATGTAAATATTTAATGAAGTATATATTTTTTTATTTCCGTCGTAACTTGAGAAAAAAAGAAAAGCAAAATACAAAGAAAATAAATATTGCATTTTTAAACGCTATTTTTAATTGCGTAATATTGTCGTAATTTCTTTTGTTACGAACATACTGTATCTACATATGGATGCTGATAAGCAATAATGTGTCAACCCACAAAAAGTCAAATTTGGAGATATTGATATATTTTGATACTACATCACCTATTTAACATTATTCAAAAAAAAAATCAAGTCATCTAAATTAAGTAAGTATGAAAAAAAGTTTCTTAACTCAATGCTTCGAATTTCAGGATTTTCATTTGCGTTACATATATTACAAATTATAGAATAATCTTAAATATTTAAAAATCTATTATTAGATAACATATTAAATAAATCAATCTGCTTTTGATTCATTATACATTTTATCGAAATAGAAAAGAAAAGATGAATATATTCGTCTTCAAACAAATTTACTAATAGGTTTGACATCTTTAGACGCCATTTTCTCAAAACGACGTCCGTGTGGCTTAACACATTATTGCTTATCAGCGTCCATATACTAATGAAAAAAGTTAAATTATTATTACATAGACCACTTACATACATAACTTGATAACATCATAATAATTTTCTATTATTTAAATATGAAAAGTACACAAGTATAAAGAATAAGGCTGTATAATGAAGAATCTTGGCTTTCAACTTTAATATTAAATTTAAATATACAATTTGTCACAAGTGTCAATAGTTAGTTTCCCTCGAAAATTGAAACTTATTTCTCTCATCACAGTGATCAAAGAGCATATATTCACTACGTTTTAACAGTGATCGTAGAACGTGAATTCATTTAATAAAAACTATTATTTATTTATAAGTCAAATTTTAATAAAACAAGTTTTCTTATGAAATGCCACAGAAAGGAATTGATAAAATCATCAATTTTCTTAATCAGTCGTTAGTAAGGTAATTTTTAAATATTTTTTTTTAAAGTGTTTATTTTCTGTTAAATGTTAATGACACAATAACTACTGATATATTGAATAATAGTAGAATAATACATTGCTTAAATGATTGCTTAAAGTTAATTATTGATTAGATTTTTGGCTCTTAACTCAAAGTTAATCAAAAGTGTTCAAGTTACTTTTAATAGTCTTGCTAATGAAATTTTATACACGATTATATACTAGACAGAAAAAATCGAGGCGTAAAGGTAATTTGTATTAATATTACTTGAATTAAATTTTTGATGATTACGTAAGGACATAAAATGTCAAAAAAATGTGGAACGCTTCACGATTTTGCGTGTCATCCTTGCGCAGGGGCCATGCTAATCTTCTCTGTATCGTTCCAATTTTAGTATATGTACTGCCGAAGCGAGTACATTTGAGATGCTACAGTTTTTGTATATATAGTTAAGTATCGTGAAAATGTTGATAGCGCGATTCAGCGCTATACATATTTTTAAAGTGTTTTCGGTATAGGGAATTCATATTTGATATTAGTTCATTTTTATTTACATATTTTAGAATTGCATTACATGAGTTTATACAAATAAACATATTTATATTTAATATTATTATAGATTTTGTTTATTAAAATAATATGTTACATTATCAACGCCATCTATGATCAAATGTCAATACACATAATACAGCGCCATCTATGTAAAATTAGGTATTATCGTAGCTCCCAATAGGTGGAACTAAACTTACTTTTGTAAGAAAACATTTCTAAATCGCGCTATTAAAGTTTTGAAGGGGTGGTTACTATATATTGCCTTTATTAGATGTAACCCTCGTACTCGCTTCGGCAGTACATATACTAAAATTGGAACGATACAGAGAAGATTAGCATGGCCCCTGCGCAAGGATGACACGCAAAATCGTGAAGCGTTCCACATTTTTTGGTGTTGTTAAATTTGCTTTTAACAAGCTTTTATTAGACTTGCTTTTGCTTTGTTTAATATCTTATTCGGGCAACTAGCCCATCATTTCCCTGCCGTAGTATTTATTGCCAATTAATTATAATGCATATACTTTTTATTTAAATTTAATGAAAATGTATGAAACCATAAATCTATATATATGATGAAACTTGAAGATGTCTTTTCGAAGGAACTAAGGTAAACGATATTTCAATAAAACAAAACATAAAATATTTGTTTTATTTATAAATAATTATAATGTTAAAAAAACAATCTGCGATTCTTATAGCTATGGCTAATTAAATATAATTAATAAATGCAGTTAAATAAAGTATTTACAATTTTATTTATTATTTAAAAATCGGACGGAATTTGTTACAAGCGCTTTAAATTAAAAAAGTTAATCTTCATTATAGATAATTCGGCAGTTTTTAAACATTAATATCTACTATTTTATCAACTAAAATTACCTATTAAATTATTAAATGTAAATAAATATATTTTTTTACAATAATATTTTTAAAAAGTATGAAGTCAAAATCGTTTTGGCCGCAATTAAATTCGTTGTCACAAACCAGATCTTTCGTTGTTAAAATGTTTTATAGAAATTCGAATATGCGTTCGAAATTTAACATTAGAAATCGTTGTTAAATAGACTAAATTCGTTAAAGACCTACATAGACGGGGAACAATTTTCGGAGTACTTTTTGATCCGTCGAAAGATCGTTTAAGTATGAATCACATAACACAAGTTCGCGAATTTCATTTCTTTAAGGCCATAAGCTCTTCCTCTAGGCAGGCCATTAAGCTTATTATTATATTATTTATCACTTTTCATGTGTTTTCTCACCCGTGACTTTAATCAAAGATCCCTAGCATAAAAAGGAATAATTATGAATACTTAGTTCTCGCGATTGGAATTTATCCTTTACGGTTCAAGGTAATTAATGCAATGGTCTTCTTACATTCTAGAAAATCACATTTGATGGTTTCAAATCCAGTATGTAGTATTATAATAGTAAAAAATAGTTTTTTTTTTCATTTTGTCACGTTTAAGTAATTCTGATTAGAATTTGCTAGACAATTGTTAGATTCACAACGAGTATAAAGCAAATTCCAATATTTGTGCTAAAACTTTCTTTGAAAAAAAGTTAAAACCTCATTCCATTAATCCTTTATCACACACAGTATACAATTATACATGTACTTTAAAAAAAATAACACAAAACGAAAATGTTGTTCAAATATAACGGTCAATATTAAAAAATATCGTCCCATTTTTTTTTGTAAATCACTAAAACTGTAGTATCTGGTTGATCCAGTCTCTGAATTCAGAGATCCGCGTGTAGACGCCGGGCTGGTTGGGTTCTGCACAGCCGATACCCCACGAGATGATTCCGCTTAGCACGAAACGACCATCACGTTTTCGGGGTACCACCATGGGCCCGCCACTGTCGCCTGATAACAATATTAATACGATTAATGAGCACTCTACAATATGTTAATTTAATTCGTTAAAAGCATATTAAGTAAATTTATTTAGTCACAAAAATAAAACAAATAAGAAATAACAATTTACTCCATAAAATTAAAAATGTAAATATATGGTTAAGAAATATAGAAAGATTATATAAGCTCTTCGATCATGGATCTTTTATAAATACTATTTGACTTCAAAAATCTGTACCCGTTTCCAACTTTGACTAGTTCGCCATTTTACTTGTAGGGCCAAAGATACTTTCGCTTGCATTCTTAGTTGCTAGTGTAGTTATATACAGGTAGTCAACTGGGCATGTGTTGGATATTGTACCAGAGTCGATATTTAAAAATAAAAAAGCGAACATTTTTTTTGTAATTAAAAAAAAATTGAAACGTTGGATCTTGTAGGTTCCTACAATATAGGCATAATTTAAGAAAAATAATTAAAAAAAAAAAAAACGGTTTTTTATTTTTAAATATCGATTCAGCTAACGCTGGTAAAATGGCCAACACATGCCCAATTTGACACCTGTATAAGGACCAATCTTCAAGATTGGCACATCCTTTCAATTCGGTTAAATGACGTAACAAACATAAAAAACACGTCACGAATTCTGAAATTATGAAAAAGGACCTCCTTTAAGAATACAAATACAATCTCACCTTCACAACTATCCGATCCTCCCTTCATCCAGCCCGCGCATATGAATATGTTCGGTATGTGTTCATTGTACCCCGCTGATAGGTACATAGATTCACAAACCGTGTTGTTGATAACCGGCACTTCCACTTCCTGGAGCACGCTGGGGAGGGGACCCTCTGGAAAAAAGGGGGGGTTTATAAAAATAGTATAATTTAATCAGTTAAGTTAAGATGAGATACGTGTAAGTTTTACTCTAGTAATTATAGTAAGTAGTTGCGAAAGCAATTCGTGTCAAAAATAAGACACCGACAGTCAATTATTTCAGGTGTAAAGCAATGACAAGCAACTTATGTAAATCTTTATGAAAGCCTGGGAATAAAATTTATAAGTGTAAATTCTAGTCTAAGAATAACGCAAAAGTAAATAATAGTAATATTTCATTATCAGGATGAAATTCTGATCGTTTTATTAATATACAAACTGCGTCGCACAGTTTTAACCCGGTTAAAAAAAAACTGTTCAAAATTCGCGATGAACTTAGCTTAATGTTATAAACTATTATTTTATATGAATACAACACTCATGAAATTTGACAGACATGTTGGCGCAGTGGTCAATGCAACTGACTCAAGCGCTAACGGTCGCGGGTTCTTTCCCCGCTCACTTTGAGTGTGTTGCGTTTATTTATTTATTATTATATATGAAAAAAAAAATCCTCCATTTTGAAGTTGGTTTAGAAAATGTGTAAAACGGTAACTGACCGTCATAAAGTCGCCCCCATCCAGTCACATAGGCCGTTCTTCCGACGTAATCGTCATCGTCGTCAGGCACACACACTGGCAGGATGTTCGGTTGGAATGTCACTGGCTCGTAGAATCTAAACATATTTTAACATATACTCCAGGACATATCCCATTAACATACATAAAAAATAAGGCAAAAAGTTTAATAAGAAAAAGTAGAAAACTAAATCGAAACTACGACAAGAAAGGAGAGAAATCTCACAATTATCGAGTGAATTCGGACAAAGACGCAAGCAAATGCTACTAGCATTCATATGTTTTTGAAATGTAACGCCCTTTCCAATGATACCAAACACGGGATATTTGAAGCTATTTTTTTTAATTGAGTACTTATTCCCGCTAGAGGTCGCCATATTTATTTAGTGGCACTTTATATAGCTTATAACCAGCAATGAAAACGCTTCTAACATTACCTCATTTGTCCAGTTCAGGAGTTATGAGGGAACAGATCAACCTACATACATACATACATACCCTGTCAAAATCATAACCCTTCTTTGGTTTAGCCGTACTCGGGTAAAAAACTATAACACGACTACGTAAATAAATTCCGTTCCGTTTCCGTCAACATAGTTACCCGGGCCATTATTAACAATGTATTGGAACCTTATTCATTCAAATTGGTTTAATAGATTAGTCAGCCAAAATTATTACTCTTTCTTTTGGTTTTGCCGTAATTCGGTAAAAAATAACAATACGTCTCATATTACCTGAGAAGTGCCAAATCGTATTCAAAGGTGGCTGGATCGAAGTGAGGATGGCTGGCCACAATCTGTACCCTTCTTTCCGCAAAACCATAAGGCTCGTCATCGTTTGCCAGATCATATTCGCCCAGACGCACCAAAAGTTCCGATGGTGCTACTCTGGAAAGATTAAGTTGAAATGGTTAGTTTTTTAATCATTTATTAAGTTCTTATTGGTTAAGTATTTGTTTTGCTGGATGTGTACTTCAAATTCCAAGAAGTTTTTATTGCCTAACGAAATAAATATTACTACAATCGCGACTTAATATATTAAGAGTATGTGAATGTGAATTCTTTGCTAATATTACGTTAATCCATTCATATAATAAAATATATTATTTCGCAAAGGGGTTTTCGGTATGTAATATCTTTCCCTTACTGCATCAATATTAAATAAACCGCATCGGGAATCTCCATTACTTAAATACTTTTGATGGTAATAATTTTCCTTGATCTTCTGATTCGAGTAATATACTTAAAAGGTCGGCCTTTAATATATGACATTTTTTCTAAACGTTCCGTTAAGGATACTTTAAAAACAAATAAAAAATACAGCAATTATGATTTAAAAGTTTCACAAGTATCATATAAGTCATATGAACTTGAAAAAGGTCGATTGAGATCAAGATTTAACGAAGTGTATTTACTAAGTATTTTCCTCTACAGTTAATTATAGCTTCCTCATCCCCGGTTCAGGAAAATCGAATATATATCATAATTTAATTATTTAGTGGCGATATTTTTTCAATACGATAGTTATTATCATGAAAGTGACTTTGATGACAAGAACTTTTTAATGAGAAATAAATAGAAAATAGTTTCTCTTTTTTTCGGAATTCTAATTTTAGAAAACGAATAATATTAAATGACATTTAATTAAATTGAGTTTTTTTGGGAGTTATCGAGGTTTTGAGAAAAATGAAACCGATATTTAGTTTTATCCGATACTTAGAGGAGAGCGTGCATATAAAATTACCCTGAGCCCTATCATTTTAACGCATTAATATTACGGAATTTTTAAAACCTTTTATTATTTATCATCTACTTAATATTTCCTGATTACCATTGTTGAAAAATGTAATAACATGTTATATAAAGGTTTTGCGAATCCTTCCGCAGTTTTTAATATTTCGTGTTAATTCGTTCTTCGAATTTTAATTACAAATAAAATACATAGTTACAACATTATCAGATTAATATTATAATTTAAACGCATATAATAATATAATATGAATACTAAGTACTTCCTGCCGTAAGGAAATATATTTATTGAAATTATTAAAATATAAATATATTGTATATTATATAATAAGTTTTACTATACAAACTTAACTATTTAAATACATACCTTTCAACACAATGCGCAGCCGTTATCGCCCAGTTTTCGTTGAGGAGGGCGGCACCACACTTGTGCAGATACGTCGAAGTCCTGTACTGCCTGAGGGATATCTGCCAGGGCCACTGTCCGTACCCGGACTTGGTGCCGCCGACTATCCTAGCCTGCGGCCACATCCGCCTTCCGCAAACTGCCAGAACCATCAACGTGGAGTTTATGATCATTGTTATAAAAACTCCTTGGTATAAATCATATAAAAACATTTGCAATAGTCTGTGGTAAGTGTTATATAATATGCGAAACATTCATAAAAATCGAAGTCCTTTATTCACTTTAAACTCGAGTGTTAACATAGTCACAGAAAAATGACCACGAAAATTGTTCCATGATATATCCAAAGAAAATTGTCTTGAAAATTACTCCAAAAATATAATTAAAACAATTTTCACAATACGTATTTAAAAATTCTATTACACTAGTAAAGTAATAAATATTCGCACATATTATTCAATTTGATTCAATAATTTAATCTTTGAAGGAATAACTCGTTTCCTGTAAGCGGAAATTGTTATTAATTGAACTAACGAGCGCGACCGTATTCAGTTTTTTCGCAACTAAAAACTGCACAGCACTATACGACACTAATTTTAATTAATTTGTTGACATTCGAAGCATTTTTCTCACAACACCTTCGAGTGAAGCTCTTTTTAATCGTCTTTAACGCAGTAGCAGAATGTAACATAAGAAATAAATTTTAAACAACAACGCTTTTAACTCGTCCTTGCGTCTTTGCCGCCTGATAGCATCGCGCGTCTGACTCTTTGTTTGTTGAACGAAATGAGTCTTTTTATATTTTTTATCGTTGTTTATACGCTCGGGAGGCTGCAGTTATACATAACACTGTCAGGGGCTAGGTAGTTCTTTGACCTGGTGTTTTGCGCGGGAATGTCAATGGCAGCCATGTTTTATTTATTGGTTGTAGTTCATAAAAAAGACATGAAAAGGTTTTATTGTGGTTTTACACGCTATTAAACTGTTTAACATGATCATTTTGGAAATAAAAGTGATTTTTCATTTTTCAATTTACCTTACTGTTGTGTTGTTATTTAATAAAGGAGAACGGTACTATATTTGACTTTTTTATTAAAAGCCGAAATATTACATATAACTCTACCTTTAGCAAAATGCCTACAAAAATAAATGAAACTCATAGATTTATCCGTTAGATCAATTTGGGACAAGTACCTAATAATTATTCAAGTAGGTGCTTTATTTGTTTACACTTCGCTTATTTTAAGCTATATTGTAAAGATTAACGTTGTAAAAATTCTCGTTTTTGATGCAATTTATTTTGTTAAGTAAAAATCACCAGTATATTCATTATTTTTAGCAATAAAGCTTTGCCAGATTTCAAATTAAGAATATTTCCCTGTAAAGATAATATTTGACATATGTCGATAGGCTTTCTCCTTGGTTTTTACACATATGACTTATTAATATTACAGTATCGAAAGTTTAAAGCCCTAATTCTTTTCTAGTACAGGAAATCATTTCCTACTGTCATACTCATCGCAATATTAAAGCATGCAGCTCAACTAATTTTTAAAGACTTCTAGTTCTAGATATAATCATATTTTAACTTTTTCGTTTAATTTTAAATATTGTTAATACTTTCGTCGTCGCCAGTACAAGGAAATAACGTATACAATTTTATATCAAGGATTAACTGTACTTTGGAAAAATATTTCTTTGCTATTAAATGATTGCAACGATAAATAATTACTGTATTACATTCGAATTGTTCATGTAAATTATTGCAACAATATTACAACATTTAATGTAAGTTACTTTAATATATTGCAACACAGGAATTTATTTGGATATTTAGTAAACAAAGCAAAAATCTACGTTATTATACAATAATTATAATAATACTGCAATGCAGGAGATATGTATGTATAAAATCGGTTTTTATTTTTATTTAATTATACGAATAGTATATTTTTTCCAAACAAAAAAAAGTATATTTCAGTTAATACAGCTTGAAAGGTAAAAAAAACAATTTATTTCTTCAAAATTAATTAATTTACGGAACATTCATAAATTCGCATGGTGTGAAATATAAAAGTCCACTTTATATTTGTATAAAGTATACTATTTTTTTATAAAATGGAAGTAAACTCTAGCCATCGATTTAAAAAAAAAATCGTTTAATTATATTGTAGGGACAACTTGAAAGAGACATTAAACGATAATGGCGCCATAAGTTTGACGTTAACGAACGAAAAGTCAACAAATAAATTACGCGGTTAACTCATTTTCATTATAGGTATATGTATTTCGATTTAATTACTTGTAAATAATGTAATAAAATTTTAATTATAATTTCATTATTTTTAAATATTTAGATATATTTTTTACAGAGTTTTTGCCTATTGTCAGACCTATTTTAAGAGCTCGTTGAAGTTTATTTAGAAAAATATAATATCATTAGAAAAGGTAAATTTTGTTACAATGTAAAGCGAGATATATATTGTATGTTACTCTCGAGAGCGATATAAAACAATTCTGTAACCTAATAACAGATACGTTGTAAATAGACACGAGAGCTGTGAATGTTAAAAAAGGTAGCAAAATGCAACTAGAATATAATGTCAATGATTTTAGTTTATATCTCATGGAATTTCTTTGAGAAATACACGAACTTACCTTCTTTGTAATTGGACATGTTGTACGACTCGGTGGTGGTAGTGATCGTGGTAGTAGATTCAGTAGTGGCATTTCCATCAGCTGTTGATACATCTGGAAAACGGACATTATTACGATCAATAATGTTTTATGAACATGAGAAAATTAACTTAATTAGGAAAGAAAGTAAGAAGGAGAAGATGTTTGTGTTCGCGCCTTCGCTCATTTTGTTTTGAAATAATACGTTAAATAATAAATAACAGATGTGCACGGAATATTGCGTTGAGATTTTGGAATATACTGTCTTTATAATCCAAAAACTTTTTAATGATGTTTTTGCATATTATTGTTCTAGAACATTTTCAATTCAATTCAATTATTTGGTTAAAGGCTTTTAGAAGTGCCAATTGGACACAAACTTTAGTAGTAATTTGACGCAATAAATAATTATATTCAAACCTGTGACAGATCCAACAGATGGAGTTGTTTCAGTCTGATTAACTGATGCTGAAGTTGTATTATCTGACGTCGAACTTGAAGTTAAGCCAATACTTGAAGTTGAAGTCGGTACCGTCGGAGATAGTGTAACGTTAACTGTAAACTCCAAAATAGGTGCCTGTGTTGTTTCTGACGTCAATGGACTGGATGGCGAAGTTGGTGAAGTCTGTTCGGGTGTTGTAGTAGGACTTTCTGATTTTGGTGTTGTTTCACTAGCTATTGGTGAAGCTGCTTCAGTTATTGTTGTTGGAGCTTCTGATGTGGTAGGAGCAGCTGTTGTTGTTGTAGTTGTTGTTTGTGAAGCTGTTGTTGTTTCGGGTTTCGGTGACATACTCGAAATCAGCACCCATCCTTCTGGAGGCGTGATAGGTGACCAAACGTCTGAAAATATTAAACAAGGATATGTATTTTTCTGTCTTGAATATTGCAAAATAATTTTGCCTTATTGACAAGGTAAATATTTCAAATGATGATGACGAAGGTATTAATACTTGTAAGTGCAGTTTTGTTAAAACATGATTATTAATTTATTTGCATATTGTGAAAATAAACATAGCTTGGTTAATGTTATTATATTCAAAATAATTTAAAATAAAACTGAAGCGCAATTGACTGTTGATTTCCGATTCATGTAGTAAAACATGTGATAAGATAATTTAGCACAATTAGTCCCCAGAACAAAAAAAAATCTTTAAACTCAAACTCAAAATATACTTTATTCAAATGGGCTTTTAAAGCACTTTCGAATCGTCAAGTTACATGTCATATTTTTATTTTAGAATTTTATAAAGCTACCATTGACGAAACTTTATCTATTGACAAAATTAAGAAAGGTTCTAATTAAGTTTTACCCTAGCATTATTATTTAATATTTACGAGGGTCATACAGTTTGTCTTGTAAAATGAGGGAGGGACAGAGAAAGTTTGAGTTTGGTAATTATACAACTTTGATACACCGGGTCTAATAGTGCATTCTTCTATTTTTTTTTAATAAAGTTTCTCAACGATCTTAAGTTCTCAGATCTTTAAAATGATGCCCTAATATATATTATTTATAGCACGTGTCTTTAGGTTAAAGCGACTTACACTTGGTATAAATGATGATTGAAGTTTTTTTTTCGGTCTTAAATGAAATGGAGAAGCCGCAGTATCGCTTGCGCATGCGCATCATCTTAGCATGCGGTTAATCCATTATGTCCATTATTGCCCATAGCTTGCAAAGTTGACTTAATAGAAAGTGGCCGATTTAGAGTTTTTTGATAAGTTTTTATTTTACTCACTTTGTTATTGATATTATATGAGTCAAATTTTGCACGCTAATGGTTCTACCATTACCTATTAACAATAGAGTTGTAATTTTACGTTTTGGTTTAGTTTGCATAAAATGATTTATATTATCCGAATGTACATCCAGGATTGGCTTCTGACGAGAGAACATCTCAGTAGTCAATACCATACACACGGAACTGTATTCAATTGTGTTTATTATCATTAGCAGATTTTCCATACTAATGTTAAAAAGGGAAATTTTTCTTGTAAGTTTGTATGTAGAAGGTAATCTACTGATCCGATTTCAATTTTTTTTCTGTTGGCTAACCCGTTATTGAGGAAGGTTAAGGCCATATTACATCACGCTACAACACATCAGCGAAGGAGTAACCATAAACGCAAGTAAATCTGCGAAGGGCAAGTAAAATTTAATAAGAACCAACGATTATTGGTTTATTTATTTATTTATGGTCTGTGCGTGTCGTGCTACTTACGTTAATGTAGAGCGTGTCCGTCACGTTGGTCGTGACCTTTGGAGGTTTACCGTTTCTCGTGTTTCCGATTTAGTTTAATTGTTTATGTTGCTAGGTCATTTTTTATTTAAGACTAGCTGTCCGTTGCAGTTTCACTTGCGTTTATGGTTCCTTCGCTCCTATGAGTAGTATTACATCGCGTAGCGTGATGTAATATGGCCTATAACCTTCCTCAATTAACGGGCTATCTATATCATATCAAATCGATCTATAAAAATATTTTTTTAAGTCGGATCAGTAGTTTCAGGGATTACCATACATATAAATTTACAAACTTTAAAATATATTTATTTATTTACAATGTTAGTAAAGACTAGCTCTTCCTCGCGAAACGTAGCGGTTATAAAACATTATGGGCTATATCAAAGGAGGGCTTTCCTCCGTAGAGGACTTAATCCTTGAAAATCATGTCTATGTATGTCCTCGGTTATTCGAGATTTAATTCTACGGACATTTTACCTGTAATATCATACCTCAGTAAACGCATAGCGCGTTTATTGAGGTAAAATGTGAATTAATAATGGGAAATAGTTTTTAAAAACGAATTTGTAATGCCAGAAAATTGGCGCAATCCTGAGATAAGCAAATTTAATTTAATTTACAGAACTATAGATATAGACAAGCGAGAATATCTATGGGCCAACAAGTCAAGTCATTGTCGGAAATAGGAACAGATTTTTAACGTCAAATATAAATGTATCTATAGTTATAAAATTTCCAAGTGACATTGGCGATATAACATGTCGATGCTTTTCAAGAATATCGATGTAATTAAAAATGATGACTTTAGGGAATGGGTTTTTTAAATTTCTTTATTAATATGTTGGTGCATAGTTGCAAAATTTAAATGATCCGTTTATGTTATAACTTTATTGAACTAAAAAAAAATGATCATCGCAACTCTTTTCACGATAAAACATCAAAGATTTATGGTCATTTGACATACTTAGTTCTATTTGTTAGAATTACTACGATATTCTTGAAAACCAGCGATGTGTCTAACTGGCACAACTAAAAGACATAAACCAAAGAATTGAATTGAATAGTTGGACGTTGATATGCAATACTGTGTCAATCCACACGGACTTCATTTTGAGAAAATAGCGTCTAAAAATGTCGAACCTACTCTTAATTAATTCGTTTGCAGAAGTACATATATATAAATTTTTATTTTCTATTTTGAAACAAAATATAATTAATTGAAAGCAAATTAGTTTAATAAAAATTTTCCTATTAATATGTTTTCAAATATATTATATTCAATATATGGAACACACTTCAAAATTCGAAAAATGAAATTAAGATTTTTTCCGTGCTTATTTAGTTCAGATGAGTTGAAAAATTTTTGTATTATGTTAAATACGAAATGCATTATCAAAATACATCAATATCTCTAAATTTTCCTTTTTATGGGTTGACACATTATTGCTTATCAATATCCAGTTATAAAATAATATTCCATATAATCTAACCTTAAAGTGACCAATGACGTTTATGACGAGTGAAAGTAATAAATTCAAAATAACAAAGTGTAAAAGTGTAAGTTATAACCACAAAAGCCATATTAAGTTTTAATTGTAATAAAATTTTATCACGTGCCATTTGAAAAACTATTACTATCAATGAAGAAAGTGAGGTTCGCAATTTCACTTAAAGAATAGAATGATGTTGACCCGACTCTACCTTTTTAGCCTACTTACGTGATCTGCGTCGGCATTGGCGTTAAGTTTCTGCATATATTGGATATAAATTATTTATAATCTGTGCATTGTTGTGACAAATAAACGATTCCTATTTAGAGTTTTATTGGACGGTTTGGTGGGTAGGTTGCAACAGGAATGATTATTAAACGACTTCAAAATGAAGGAGAACTTCCTTCAATCAGTAGTGTTTATTTAATGTATGTTACCTCAGGACTTTATCACTTCTTAACCGATTTTTAAATATAGTGTTTGTTTGAATATTTATTAATTATTTTCTCGACAATGGTTGGATTTTAAAAGCGAACTAGTAATTGCTTTTGAAATCAAAATGAGAACAAGTGTCTTAAAAAGCGATATTACTCATTTTACGTCTAAGTTTTTTGTAGGTCTTTCAATTAAGACACTTTAAAAATTTCAATCTATTATGGGTATTATTATTGCGATTATTCGGACCAAATTTGCTTATTGAAATTTATAATTTTATATGCATCAAAGTCAGTTTTAAATCATTACAAACTAAAATAAAAAATATGTTATTAAGAACACCATTTATTTAGTTTCTAAAATAATAAACGTAAAGAAATGGTCTAAAATAATATGTAAACGTAAAATATTAAAAGTAAAAAAGTGCTACTTCACAAAAGCAATTAAAGCTTTACGAGATTAAACATTTTACATAAAAGTAATAAACAAATTAAAAAGCGAACATATAAAAATTAATGACTTCGAGCCAAAATATCAAAACTTTCTTTTAAATACGATATACTTTCTCGATATTCTATAAATAGATGTAATCGAAATTTTTAGCTCATTCTTATAAGGAAACGAAAAAAACCAAAAAGTTCAAGACGCGGAATTTAACTACATTCATGTTATAAAGCGGGATCGATACTTAATTGATAAATAATCACAAAACAATTTCGCTTTAATCCGCGTAACAATAAACATATGTTTGGTATCATGCAGTAAGAGCATTGCTCGCCCTCCTACATGTGTTGATTGAGCGTGTGCATATGTGGGAAAGCAGGCAGTGTTTATTTGCTTTTGTCATATGTGTATATAAGCAATACTGTGTCAAGCCACACGGACTTCATTTTGAGAAAATGGTGTCTAAATATGTCAAACCTATTCTTAATAAAAATGTTTGAAGCAGTATATATTTACCTTTCCTTTTATTTTTTGATAAAATGAATAATTTACTAAAAGCAGATTGATATGCTTAATAAATTATTTCATAAAAAGTTTTTTAAATATTTGAGATTATTGTATAAATTGCAAAATATAGAACGCACTTAAAATTCGAAACGATTAATTAAGAAACTTTTTCCGTACTTATATAGTTATATGACTTCAAATTTTATTGAATAATGTTAAACAGATGATGCAGTATCAAAATACATCCATATCTCTGAATTTGACTTTTTGTGGGTTGACACATTATTGCTTATCAGCCTCCATATGTGGGAGGGCGTGTGCTGCTCATGCAGCATGGTAGTAAACAGATGTATATTGCGTCGCGGACGAAAGAAAACCAATTTTGTCATTATTTAAATCTGGATAGATTATTTGGTTACACATGTTAATTTTAGGAATTAATATCAGATTAAAAAATATATTTTAATCTAGCTCTGAAGAAAGAAAGAAGAAGAAAGCCGATAGAAGTGAAAACTTCAAACAATGAAACAAAAGTAAAATAAGAAATATTAAAATCCCTAATCCACGACGTACTTGGTCTCCTTAATATTAGCGTGAAGCTGATGGAACTTTTTTGTCTACTAAAAATCGCTCAATATTAAATCAATATATTGGGATTTAGCTTTAGAATATTGTTATTATAGAGGAATTTATTTCTATTAGTAGAATAGTAAGAGAGCAACAGCTAAAAACATAAACCAGTTTGACAAACTAAGGACCAAAATTGAACTGTCAAGAAATAAAAAAAAATTATAAATAATAATAACAATTTACGCACTCGCATTTTATAATTTATTAATAATGAGTGCATGAGTCAGACACTCGAGTAAAAGAATTTGAAACAGCCTTATGACTAATGACTTAGATAAATAGAAACGAGGGAGATAAATGTATTCTTTAGTTTTTATGCGTTGGTGTTTATTGATGAGTAAATATTGATATTCGATATGTTAATATTGAAATATTTACATTCGATTTATTACAACGTAACAGATGATATTAATTTCTATTCAGAATATTTATAAGCAATATTTAAATTATTTTCAACTTGTGTATTTGTGACTTTTTATATTTTTAAGTTATAGTTTTGCACTTCTATTCCATATAAAATATCGGTATAATTCAAGAAAGAAAAAGTAATGAAAAACAAATATGGAACGGCTAAAGAGTTGACATAACATTATTTATTAATTCAGCGGCCTTATATATTATTAAATACGGACTCGCTCGATCGAGGGAATAACTCACTCTCACAAAAGATCGGAGTGAAGTAATAGCATTTCGTACAGTGAGTGAGAGAGCCAGACACGTAATCTCCTCCCTCATTGCTTTTCTTACTTCCTATTCCTTTTCATGCCTTATTGCTTTTTAAGCTAGAACGCATTTGTAGCACCTGTAGTGCTGCAGATGTCCATGGGCGGCGTTGTTCACTTAACATCTGGTTGCTCGTTTTGCCAGTATTTTTTTTCTATAAAAAATCAGTTTCATTGTGATCAAAGTCATGGATTTAACTGATGGTATAATGAGCATGTAACCTCTGTTAATACCTGGTTATATTTAGAATGTAAAATCTACATAGTCATATTTTTTAATCAAATTGTCGTGGTCTGACTCACACCCTTTCCTTAACGGAATGCAGTAATCCAACATTTTGCCGGATGACAGCAAAATAGTACTGTTGGGTACAATTGCACCCAGGGCCAAACGTCATTACAGATTTTTAGAGAGAAGATTTTTCAAAGAAAGAACTTGTTTGAAAACATTTTTTCACCAGTCACGTAATATTATGATATTACTAGCTAGTTCAAACCACTTCATCTGCGGAGAATTACTTTTGGCGTTAGTAGCTTATACATAAAAGATAGATATATGCGCCAAGGCTTTTTTCTTTATGTCCTTTATTCCGTTTTAAGCTATTTACGCGTTTGTGGCTCCCCTGGTGCTGTAAATGACGGACGGCGGTGATCATATTACCGTCAGGTGTAGCGCCTGCTCATTTAGGAGTACTGTTATAAAAATATATATGTTCAAGAATTATCGCGCTAATTATATAGTCTGCGCAGGTGAGACCCTTTTGTCCACTAAAAACTGAAATCCTTAAACCACCACAAAATAAAAGCGTTGTTCGGAAGATTTTCTTGCTCGGTTTTAAGGCCGAGGAATAATGTTCCGAGTGCTTATTTGTCCGTCGTAGAATGTTTAGAATTGTATCACATTACGTATGAAGGACGAAAAGTGCTGTTAAAGAGGTCTTCTAAACAATAGTTTTATCTTGTAACGAACTAAATTCCCGTGAACAAATTCCTTCCGTTAGGTAGGCCATTATGTTCAACAATTATGTCGTTGATTATAAATGTCTTTCTTTCAATGGATGTTATTTGATTTCAATGAGAGCTTTTTCGAAAAAATAAAACCAGTTAAAAGGAAAATCCTAATATGTTTAAAGGAAAAACCCTAATAATTAATTAGTCTTGTTTAAAAGATCCTTTTTACTGATATGTTTGTTTGATGTTTTAAATCAAGATCTTAAAATGATATTACAAAACGATTACTTTTATAATTATTTATAATATTGATTTTATTTTAACTGATTCACCTTTCTTGTTTTTGATTATTCATATAAGGAAACCGAGGAGACCTTTGCAATAATAGCGAGCAATGGGATTTATGTGCCATTATTGGCATTTAAGTAAACTGGGTTGGGATATTATTTTTATTAGTAGAGAGAATGCAAACATTTTATGAGTCACTTTATAAATAATTTTATCGGGGTAATAAAATTATTTCTAATGTAAAATCGAAATAAACCGTTAAAACAGGAGCGAGGTTTGCGTTGTCAAGAATAAATTAAATTACTTAATCCAGTAATCGTACCATTTATTTGATTCTTTACTGATTTAATTGAATTATTTAAGACTTTGATATTACATTGTAATATTAGAGTAAAAAAATTCACGTAAAATAGTACGCAACAATTTTTTTTTCAAGTCTTGCCTCTTAAAATTTTCCTCTTATTTAATCCCTATTTGGGATAGGCAAGAGTTTATGACCATACAGCCTTGGTTAATTGTTTTAAATTGTTAAATTTGTTAGTAAAAACAAATCTTGTCCAAATGTATAATATAATAATCTGAGAAATTGCGATATTCGTGACACCTGTATCTTTATTGAAAATTTTGAGATGTTTACTAAATCCTTGTCATCGTATCAAACATTACTTTTTATGGATTATTTATATTTTACATCGATGTAAAAACTATGAAAAAAATAAAATACATTTAGGTATGATAAACTGATATCAATATTCGGTATTGTGTATTGCAATACACGAGATTCTCCAAAAAAAGATGGTATATAGTACATATATTATTTATTTTTGGTTAGACTATTGACAATGCTTATAATTTAAATAATATTGGTATTGTGCTAACTTTAATCTTTCGTTTTTCGTAAGTCAACTAAAATAAAATTCCTTACCAGATATGGCCTTAAAATTATTTCTATAAATAGCACATTATCGCATTAGATATGTTCTTGAAATTAATGATCATATTATGTACAATAATTTCAACATAAGGAAATAGAATAATACCAAATTGTCTTCAATTCGAGATTTTATCTAGACTTCTGGTATATGCTTCAAATAATTAGGAGTTTTTTGACCTCAGGTCTCATAGTTCAATGTGATGAATTTTAATGTTGTCAAAATCGTATTTTAGTTACAAGACAAGTTTAAAGCGTTTTGCATACCGAATCTCATTGGATGTATTTGTTAATGACGGTTACACCTTGTATCAGTAGATGGCGCTGATTTAATTATTGAATAATTCAAAATCGCTCTGGTCAGATATTTGTTACTTTTTCGTTTTATGAAGTTTGTAATATCGATTAAAATGAAATAGTTTCTAGAATGGTAAATCAGGTATTTATTATTTATTTTAGACACGTTGGCGCAGTTGTCCGATCCATAGGGTTCGATCCGCACTTGCGGCAAACGTCTGTATGGTATGGAGTATTACCATAATATTTCAAAAATGAATAATAAGTCTCCGAAAATATTAATTTCTTATAAATGAAGTTAAATTTGTAAAAAAGAATAAATTAAAAAAAATATGCTTTTAATTTAGACATATATGATGTCTCAAAATCGCTTCATAAATATTTTTAAGCTCTAAATAGACGTTCTTAAAAATTGTCTATTTCAATTTTTCTTTTTAGTATCCTATTTCAAAATTATTTTTACGCTAGATTTCATTAATAATAGTTATAGCATTATAACATCACGCTACCCATGAGGTTAAAGAAGTAACCATAAGCGCGCGTGAAACCGTGAGATTACCGATACTAATATTAAAAAGAGGTAATATGTTTGTATCTTTGTGAGTTTGTATATAGGGGGTAATCTCTGAAACAACTAATCCAATTCGAAACATTCTTTTTAAATTGGATAGCACGTTTATTGGGGAAGGTTATAGGCTATATGACATCACGCTACGACTCATAGGAGCGAAGTAGTAAACATAAACGGGAATGAAACCGCAATGGGCTAGTTAATAATAAAGAAAGTAGATAGCTCACCTTCAGGATCTGGCGTTGTTTCCTCAGCAGGTTTGGAACTGGAGTCAACAGTATTAGACCACGTCACTAAAGGCGGATACTCCGTAGACGTAGTAGGTCTCGTAGTGACGGGAATATCAGCTTCAGTTACTGGTATAAAATCTTTTTCAGTAGATTCCTCTTGTAATGTTACCTTTTCTGTGAGAGGTTCTTCAATATCTTTTTCTGTTATAACCTCTTTAAGCGGTTCAGTTGAAATTGTCTCAGATTGAGATTCAGTTGCAATTGTAACTTTTTCTGTTACCTTCTCTGTTGCTGCTTCAGTGGGTAAAGATGTAAATACGGTTTCAGTGACAATATTTTCCGTTGTCTCTGTAATTCTTTCTGTTGTTGTTGGAGCGGGTGTGGTTGTTGTCGTCGTCGTTGTTGTTGTTGTTGAAGTAGTTGTTGTTGAACTTGGCGGTAATGTTGTGATTGTCGTCGTCGTAGTTGTAGTAACAGGTACGTCTTCGACTTTTGAAATGGTTGTGTTAATATACGTAATGGATGGTACTGATGGCCTAGTAAATACTGGTCTAGTACTTGTGGATTGTGGTATAATAGTTATATTTAGTCTGGGTGGTGATGGTAAAGGTTTTTTTGTTGGTGGCCGTTTAGAAGAAGGTCTGTATGGCGGTTTCCTTGTAGAATTAAAGGGTACGATTGGTTTTGTAGGCCTTGGTTTGATACTAATGTGTGGGGGTCTTGTGTAATTTGACGGTCTGTGGGGTCTAGGTTTGTACGTAGGTTTAATCGGCTTCCTAGTTGGCTTTGTGGGTTTTTCTGTAGTTATTTGTTCAGTTGTAGGTTTAACTGTCTCTAGGTTTTCGGTCTTAATTGGTTTCGAATCCTCTGTCTTTTCAGTGACTGCATTATTCACATCGCCCGAAACTGTTTGGAATGTAGACAATTTCACAGGGAGTTCGGTAGCTTCTGTTATTTGGGAAGTTAATTTTATGGATTGAGTTGTTGGATTTTCTTTGGTTGTTGTTGTATCAATTGCAGTTGTTTTAGCATTATCACTTGTAATTTTATTTGGCTGTGTGGTAGACTCATCGGATTTAATTTCTTGGTCCTCTGGTTCTGTTCTATCTTGAACAGTTGCTACCTTTTCATCCGATTCAACAGCGGGTTTCTTTGTTACACTATGAACTGGTGTTTTGTCTTTATTAGATTCATGTTTGTTTGGGAATAAACTTGGAACCTTATCTTGTGTGAGTGGATGAACAAAATTTGCATTATCTATTGAATTATCTTCTATATTGTTACCAATTATCTGTGGTAAAGTTGTTTTATCTTGTATTTGACAACACGAACCAAAGTAGAACCTGTCTATACATGTTCCTAAATGTGTTCCGTTTGCTTTTAAGCAGTCTATGGCAAACATACACAGGCCTTCCTGGCCTGTACTTCTTGATATGCAGGGCAAGTGTCTTATATTCCTAGCTAAGGGTACTGGACCTGAAACAAGAAAAAAATATTATATGGATGTTATTTTTAATATCGTTTCTAAATAACACGTTTTATACTTTTCTAATTACATTAACTATATAACTTAAACAATAGCTTTTTATCGCTACTAATCTCTTTAAATTATGGTTACTAGGTTCTCTATGGGTTCGTGTTTTCTTTGTAATATTGTGTAACATAGGTAGGTATAGTTTACACACGTAATGTAAGCTACAAGGTTTACGCAAGTAACTAGCGACATCTATTTCGTATTCAGTAAATTCTGATAAGTTATGTTATTAGTTCCAGAGATGGCGTTAGATGCTACAACAAATTCTCTATTTCTTTTATAATCGAATATATTTTATTTTATTTCTTTTTTATATTATAAATATAATGACAATAACATTTATCAAATTTTAGAATAAAAAAAAAGGTTTACTTAAAATTAATATTAACTAATGCATATATCCGACGACCGCAGAAAGAGGTAATATTTCTCGAATGTACATATATGTTTACGTTATTTAAATCCTTTTGGCACGCTCTATAATTTTTACGGTTATTAGGAATATATAGGTAAAATTACTTGTTTGATTTTGTGATATTCGACTTTAATTCATCCTTCATACCGATCATTGATATGCGTAAGCACGTGTGTCCGAACACCAGATAAGAAAAAACTCATATATCGTCTCTTAAGTTCTAACACAACGTTACATGCATTATTAGCGTGTGTACAGATGACAGAAAAAGGTGCATATATTTGAAAATTATACTAGTATCGGGGCCGTCTTAAACTTATTAAGAGGATCTGGCAACATTAGGATAATGGTAGATTCATTTTCTTGAGATTCAAAAAGATAATGTAAATTCCTATTTTGAATAAAAGTACTTTTATTTGATTTTGGAGCCTTTATGAGTTTGACAGAGAATTTTGTCTAAATAGGTATAAAGAGTAAATAGGCGATATGCTAGATTTATTCAACTTTTAGGTATATTTATTTACTATCCCATTAAATGATAAACGTTCACAGAAAATCTACGTTAGTGAAAAGGTAAGTATTTAAAGAGAGGCAGAATTATCATTCACTTGTCCATTATCTGGCAGGAGGTATGACGCCCCCATCGGCCGCCGGGACCTAGGTAATTTCCCAGAGTGCCCAGGGAAAAATATGGGCCTGACTATTTTGAATCAATAACGTACTATTTTTTAATGGTATTTTATACTGCTGATAATTAAAAATATCATTCAATTTAAATGGCGTTTGCGTGAAATTAAGTATCTTGTTAATTTTACTTATGTTACAACTTAAACAAAGACGTTTCTCAATTAAAAATTTGTTAACTTAAGAAGTTTTTGTAAAAATACATTATAATATTTTTATTATTCCGACTACGTTCATAATTTATGGATACAAGGACATAGTATTTCATCAAAACGAATTAAACTTGAAGCAAAACAAAAAAAAATCGTGTGAATTACACACGATAAATTGTTATAATCTTAACGTCATAATTAAAATAAAAATAACAATAATTAGATGCTAATGTCATTTTATTTGCTTAGATTAATAAATAAACAAATGAATTAGCCATTAAAAGCATCTGATTGGCGGGATCTCTGACGAACTGTGTTATCTTTTATTGTTTCTTTTTGTTTAATTCAAACTGAGATGGATTAACTGATAGAACCTATGGATATCAGGCGAAGGTTGTGGATTCAAAGCCGGATAAGTAACATTGTATTATATTATACACGCTGAGATGGCCCGGTGGTTAGAACACATCGATCTCAACCGATAATCGCGTCTTCGAACCCTGGCTAGCACCGATGAGTTTTCAAGTACTCAATTTGTGTTTAAATTCATCTCGTGCTTGGTGAAGGAAAATGTCGCGAGGAACCAGCCGGGAGAAATTCTGATACATGTATATCCGCCCCGCAGTGGAGCAGCGTGGTGGATTCAGTTCTAAATCTTCTCCTTAATAGGAAAGGAGGCCTTTGCCCAGCAGTGGGATATTTATTGGCTGTTGCCTTACTTTTATATTATACAATTTTTTAAAGTATAACCTTAAATATAGAGCACAGCATTCGCGTGTTTATTACAAAAGAAAAGTCTAATATGTTTCTTTGTTATGAACAATATATTTTTTTTTATCGGTTAAAGAATGACGGAGTCTTGAGGTAACAAACATTAAAATAACTTACGCTACGAATTGAGAACCTCATCTTTTTGAAGTGGGTTGATAAAATAGCAATTCGAGATTTCATTAGCTCTGGTTAGTGTCTGGGTTGTATTTCGGAATATACTCAATATATTCAATAAGTTATTTATTTACTAGTCTTACCAATTCGTAAAATCGATAATCATTAAAATATTTTTATTAAATGTAAGAATTTCCATTTTCCTTTTGAACATCAAAAAAATGAATTACCACGGTTTTGGAAAAATATAAGCTTTTATCGTCATTTTTTTTAAGAACGTGAAAATTAGTTACGAATTATAAAGTATTGACGCAGACTGGAAGCGATCGCCTTATTCGAATTGCAATATAAAAGACATCAACGCGCTGTAAGTAACATGATTAGTTGACTCTAGATATTATTTTATATGTATTTGATGTTATTATGCATTAAATTTCTTTTAGTAAATATTTACTAACAGGTCGATCAAGGTAGAACTTAAACTGCTGGGTCTGGAAACATGGAATTTTGCATAAATGTTCCTTAAGTGTGGGGCTTAAAAGAAGATTAAAAGTTTGATAGGTATGAAATTCCTAAGTATATATTGATATATTAATGTATTGTGATAATACGTCACGTATTTAACAATATTCAAATAAATTTCAAGTCATTTATACTAAAGCAAAAAAGGTCTTAATTTAATGTTTGGAATATTGGAGTGTGTTAAATTTTTTGCAATATGCAATAATTTAATTTATCTGAAAAACTTTCTAGTATACAAATCTATATATTTTTTTAATTTTACTTTTTATCAAAATAGAAAAGCAAAGATGGATACATAAGTCTTCAAAGAAATAGGTAAAGGATAGGTTTGATATGTTTAGACGCCATTTTCTCAAAATGATGTCCGTGTGGCTTGACATAGTATTGCTTATCAGCGCCCATTTATGTTTTACTTTTATGTAACACAAAAATCTGAAATACATGTAATATAACAACTGTCTAAAACCATATCCGATTTGAAAAATTATTATTTCATATCTCGCGGTTCCACTCGAAGCGTGATGTAATATAGCCTATAACATTTCTCAAAAAACGTGGTATCCAACGCAAAAAGTATGTTTCAAATCGGATAACTAGTTTCGGAGATTATCCTCTACATACAAACTTACATACAAATTTTACCTCTTTATAATAGAAGTATAGGTAGAACTAGAAATTTGATGTTGCAACCAACAGTATTCCCTACCTAATTATTAATATAGAAATTCCCTGAAACTCGTTCCATCTCTATATCAAGTCTAGAGTACCGTTGCAAACCTGTACCAACGTGAGTATCATTATGAACCTCTAAGCAGGCTGTGAACGACGATTGTGACTAATTAAACTTGGGCTCTGGTAAGCAATACTGTGTCAAACCACACGGACTTCATTCAGAGAAAATGGCGTCTAAATTTGTCAAACCTTTTGTTAATAAATTTGTTTGAAGAAGTATTCATCTTTTTTTTCAATTTTGATAAAAGATATATTGAATTGAAAACAGATTAGTATAATTAAGAGTTTTATCTAATAATAAGTTTTTACGTAAATGAGATTATTGTATAATTACACTATTAGGTGACGCATTATCAGACTACATTAATATTTTCGAATTTGAATTTTTGTGGGTGGTGGTTTAAGGGTTTGACTGTTGTGTATAGTTTCATAAATCCTATAATCAGCTACCGCTGTACAAAACGCATATGACAGCCTTTAATGGATTACTACGGAGCACCGTCTTTGCAGGATTACCGAGAGTCAATTGTATAGCCTATAACCATTCTCTATAAACAGGCTAGCTAAAGATTTTCTTCTTTGTTAGAACTTGCTTATCTTGGCTTATCATCCGATTTGAATTGATTTGACAGTCTGTTAATCAAATTTAAAATATTTAAAAATAAATAGGCTATATAACATCACGCTGCGACTCATAGAAGCTGAACAGTAACCATAACGTTAATCAATCTAGCAATTATAAGTATTACATATGTAGGTACATGGCCATATGTCATCTATACTGTTATATGATGACACTCAAGGTCTTCTGCATGTAAAACATATGATTATATACTGCTATTGTAAATGCGAAAGTAACTCTGTGTCTGTTTGTTTTCGCGAAACCGTTAAGCCAGTTTTGATGAATTATGGTGTGGAGATAGATTGGATTTTAGAGAAGAACATTTGTCGTAACAAGACTTTAAAAAAAGGGAACAGACTTCAAAAGAACAGTACGTAATTTTGTTTACTTGGTTCATATACGACATCAAGCTATTTTGTCTAACCAAACTACTCAACGAATTTTAGTAAAAATTCTATGTGATAATGATCTCTCATTGTATGAAACCTATGAAACAAAGTGGATCGATTTGGAATAGCCATTTTCGAGTAATCGGAGAACACACATAAAAAAGTCCTCGACGAATTGACAATGTCCTTCTTTTTGCAAGGTAAAAATAGTATTATTATTTATAAATAAATGTACTAAATATAACTGGATATTATCTGATTAATTTATATACAATTTCCCCAAAAAAGTAGTAACAAAAGCAATAAAGAAATCTTTATATATAAAAGCGAAAGTTCACTCACTCATCATGAAATTTCAGAAACTACAAGTGCTAGGAATTTTTAATTTTGCACCAGGGTTCTTTTTAGGACTAAGGTGTTTGACCCCCAAGGGGGTAAAACAAGGGTTTGTATTTCCATATTAAGCGCGAGGGAGACGGCGGGGAACATTAGTAAATGAATATTATCCACGTATTAAGAATATCAAAACAAAAACGAAAAAGCCATCATTCGAGCCATTCTAAACAAGACACGCCTCACCCAGAAATGACGAATATTTTTAAGATGAAAGAATCATTTACATAACGAGGAAACCGTTTTGCGTCAGTGCAGGACATCGACACACATTCGACGAATGACGCATCATTAATGTATCAAACGTTTATAATATCTTATAAAAATGTATTAATCATTACATACAAACTTTCCTCGCCTATAATAAATCAAAATCAAAATATACTTTATTCAAATCGGCTCTCACTAGCACTTTTGAATCATAAATACATAAAAAATTACATCAATAATGTAGCTACCACCGGTTCGAAATGTAAATTCTGCCGAGAAGAACCACCAAGAAACTCGATATTAATATACACGTATACTCGATAATAGACAATACACCAATATTATAACGAAGCTCGAGAACTACACGTATAAATTTTGCTTTCGTAATTGATAAAAAACTGTAGCTTGGTAACGTTACCTAGGTAATCTAACGAAACTTCTGAGTGTTAAACATAAGTCACAGACAGTAAATTCTATTCGAAATTTATGGCTGGAAGCCTCACATTCTTCCTCACTGTACGAAATCTTTAACCACTTCACGGCGATCTTTGAGAGATCTGTGAGAGTTGGGTCCCGGTCGAGTTTGTATATGAGCTGCAGTCAGTGGGCTACAGCTAGGTAAAGTTACATTTGGCTCTAAACCAAACACCTTTGTCATGTGTCGAAAGCGACAATTGCAGCCTGAACACAGTGATCATAAAATTCTGGATCCGACAGAAACAAAGGCGGATAATGCGAATTATGTGTTTGTTTTCTTTGTGTTTACACCTAAACACTAATATTAAGACAAATAAGCCCGTTTTAAAGTATTTGCATATAAATGTATATATATATTTTCTTTTGCTGTTATTGATAAATAAACCAATAAGATTTGACCAAGAAATTAACGAATCACACTCAACGGCCCCCATTAAGATCGCGTGACCTTGTGTCGGAGGTCCGGAAACACACACAACACAAACACAAACACCCAAACCACGACAAATATCCGTATGGCCAATACAGACGTTTGCTGTGAGCGGAGATCGAACACGCGACCGTTAGCGCTTGAGTCAGTTGCAGTGACCACTGCGCCAACGTGTCTGTCAAACAAAGGTTCCGTGCTACATATATTTCTCGTTTCGTATAACATATATTGCTGTTCGTCCTTAACACAGGTTATTTAAATCTAGCTAGGCTATCACCAGTTGATAGGAAAGCATATAACATCAGATAATCAAATCTAATTACATATTTAAATAGATCAACCATATTTCAGTTGTTACGTTAAATAAATAAATTTTTAGTATGTTTGAATATTCCCTGAAAATTTCAACCAATTATTACTATTTAAAATATGCATTGCATCCATTAATGGTAGACGACGCAATACCTACGCGACTTAAATAGAATCCCTTTGCCACGCTTTCACTACGGAACCCTAAATAGCAACATTGCAAGTCAATATCCTGTAAAATACCAGTAGTTAGGTTCAAAGAGACTCGAGTCAATGTTCTCTAACACTCCAAATCCTTACGTCTTTCGTTAAAACAATGTTTATATTGATTTTAATGACAAAGACATCTTATACGATTTTCTAAGAGCTTCACCTGTGTGGGTTTTGCTTTGTTTTGTTACCATGGTGACATAATTAGCTATATGTCACAAAATATACTATCGAAGTTCTTGTCGGTTCTTCTCGGTAGAATCTACATTCTGAACCAGTGGTAGCTTCCCATTAATATAAGTACATTTTTCTTTTTTTTTCTTTTGTATTGACGATTCAAAATTACTCGTGAGAGCCTACTTGAGTAAAGTATATTTTAATTTTGATTCTGATGAATCAACTTTTGGAATTCCCAAAATTAATTGTTTTAGCTATATTTTTTATTTCACATGAGGCCTATAAGACCTACTGAAAAATTCACTAGAATATATTATAGGAAGTAAACATTTTATATTAACACAAGCTTAAAAGAAAATGTAAAAAATACTCATAAAACAACAAAAAAAAGCTCACAAGTAAGGTTTTATTCAGATATCATGTTAAATAAATACGAGTATACGGTGTAATAAAGAAAGTCATTCCTTTTTTGTACTGTCATGTAATAATTTAAAATGATAATATGCTATCCAAAGATAAACATGTTTTTTTTTCACAAATGCATGTTTCACATGCGGAAATGTTCGAATCATATTCGAAAACAGAATTCACAAAATAACACAGTTATGCTATAAAAAAAAAAAAAAAAAACAAACTAAATAAACGAACCGAATAAATCCTTAAATTTCTTTTCGTCGTCTAGTTTACATTTAGAATATAAAAACGCTTTAAAAAAAATACTAATACTAATAAACGTTTTTAGATATATTTTTTATTATTGTTTGCTTAGAGTTGGCAAGAAACCCAACAAATAATAATTTATTCATTTAGTTTCTTCTTATTTCTACACTTTCATTTATTTTCTTACGCATTTCGACAAAATCATTTTATATGCCATTTGCAATTTTATTGCTATTTCCGCCGTGGTGACTTACGAGTATGAGCCGTAAAATTACACTTATAAGTTTTGCTCACAGACTTTCATAAAAAATTTGTAGAAAGGAAACGAACAATTTGAAAAATATAATAAACATACTTATTAAAGATGGCGCTATATGGAATTTATTTTGTTATCATGCAACACTAATAAATTATAATGCAACAGATTTACATATTAAACTGTTTAGCTTTGCTTTTCACTTAAAAGATATTACTATAAGTATCTTAATACCTAGGTAAGTTCGGTAAGTTAATATTAATTGATTAACTAGTCGACATATTTAATAATGACATTTCTTGATTCTAAGGCGAGAATTCACTTATTTTCCTCACATTGTTTTTCACCAAAAATTATCAACTTTCAGTGGCTTATTTTTGATATTTACAGCTTTCGTAACTTCTTACGACGTATATGTTACTAGGTTATGGATTTTTTACGAGAGTAAAACTTACAAAAGTAATTTTCGCCATGAAGTACTACTCTGCCTCGAAGGTGTCGCACAAAGTTTGTCGTGTTTCGAATGTAAGACATCGGTCATTATGTTATTTTCATAAAATCGATATTAAATTAACAATACTATATTTGCCAAGTTGTTCCACTTGACACAAATAGATTGCTGATCAAAAAGTATTTAAACTCTACTCATCCAGAAAATTAACCACTTTCCGCTCCTGACATTAATTTATTATTACAAAAATCATATTGTACAAACTATTTACAAAAGTTTAGGATTTTTTTTTTGTATATTTCTATTTTTTTTAATGAATGTAGTAATTCGAATTAGAAAAATAACGAAATTAATCTGTCATGTCATATTTACAACGTTTAGCACTTCAAGATGGCGGACAAGATGTCCTCTAATGTGACACATTCGACCCAGATGCGAAAGGAAGTGAAAGTGGGGAAAACACACGTCTAGAATACAGGTGGATTGGTATCGAATGAGATGTCCACCCTCTTTCGATCGTAAAGTTAATCACAAAAAGAACGGGTTTGGAATAGCGATCGTAAATTAAAAAAAAATGTTTTTTTTTTTTATTACTAGACGAATGTCATACAAACGTTTACAAAAACTAGTGAATCAATAAATATAATATTATTCATTATTTACAAGCTGCCTTTCGCGGTTTCACTCGTGTTTATTGTTACTGCTTCGCTGCTACGAGTCGTATCGTGATATAATATAGCCTATAACCTTCCTTCATAAACAGGCTAACCAACACAAAAAGTTTGTCAAATCAATCTTAAAAGTCAAATCCTTCGTCTCTATAATATTAGTATAGATGAGAAGAAAAAATAAAAGCACAAAAAATCCAGACGTTTAGCCAATAAAAAAAGTACTAAAAGAAAAATATATATATCAAATATATATATAAAAATATATATATATATAGTATTATTTCCAGAATTATGGGTGTCGCGATATCCTATAGCACCATTTATTGATTTTATTGACTCTGTGGTCTAGAAAGAAGAATGAGTCATTACTTATTTTTCACCTTTTATTCTTAAAATCACAGTTAATCTTATTTGATCTTTGATATTTACAATACGAAATTTAAGAATTTCAGTATAAAAACAATGAAAGATTATCTAGGTGTTTTTATATATTAAACATATATTATGTATTAGGAATCAATAACCTATAGTAATATTATAAAAACGTAGAATTTGTTTGTAAGTTTGTAATTTTGTGTCTTTGAAACTACTGATCCGATTTGAAAAATTCTTTTAAAGTTGGATAGCTGTTTGTTCAAGAATAAAAATATTTTCTTCGTCAACTCTATAGTATATTGTAAATTAATTTAGGTTTCTTTTATTATTATTGAAGATCCGACATGGCCTAGTGGTCAGAACACGTCGATCTCAACCGATGATCACGAATTTAAACCACGGCTAGCACCGCTGAGATTTCAAGTTCTAAATTTGTGTTTAAATTCATCTTGTACTCTGCATGTGCCATGAGATTCTGACAAATGGCTCTAGCCCTTCTCCTTCATAGGAGAGGAGGCGTTTTCCCAACCGTGGGACATTTGCGGGCTGTTATTTTACTTTTACTTTATTGATATTTATTTACCACGTGTACTCTTCTTATCTCTAAGATACATAAGTTTTTGCTCTTATATTAATAATATCAAGCAAACAAAATACTAGAACTTTAGTGATAACTGAACAATATGTCATCGATATAGAAAATCGACGTAGCATAGCTAGAATATATTGTGAGAGCCGGAAGCCTAACTCCCCCTCCCCTTCGCTCATTTCTTTCCTTACTTCCTTTATCCCTTTGCTTCTCTCCCCTTTCCTAACATCCTTTCCTTCTCTAGCCTTTATTCTTTCCTCTCTATATGTCGATTTTCGAATTTTATTGATCGAAAATTAGCGTCTGTAGCGAAAATTTTGGTGCGACTAGAAAATTTACGAAAGAATATTGATCGCAAAATACGTTAACGAACATTACCAAAGCTGGAACCACAGGTTCATTTAGGTGCTTTATTAACATTTCAAGTCATTATCATAAAAAGAAATTGTTAATTTTATCGATTGAGCCGATAATCATAGAATTGAATTTATTAAATTCTCATGCTATTTTATTCGTTGTAAATGTCTTAACATGATGTGTAGGTAAGTATAATCATGTTTTTGTTTAAGTTTTTGCTAGAGATGGTCCGATGGACCCGATGCGATCCAGTTCTCATTTTTTATACACTATTGGCTTTGTGAGAATTCATCGTGAGGAAAACCTAATTTGAATCTAATTGATTAGTTATTACTACTTATTCGCACAACCTGCTTTAGGTACAAGGGCGTATCAAACTTCGTAGCCAAGTGGGGGGGGGGGGGTTGACAATAATCGATACAGGTAAAAAGCTATCACTTCTTATACTTCGATGGGTACGTTTTTATGGACGTGGAGAAGTGCAATCATTCAAATTATATTAAATTAATTAAATATTAAAGCTACTTACATAAAATCTATATTGTAAAAAAATATATAAAAATCATGTTAAACATCGTCATGTTTAATAATTATAATTAGTGCTCTACCTAGGTCTTGGACCCAGCTCAGGGGGAGGTTATGACACCCATGACCTCCCCCCTGGATCCGCCCTTATTTAGGCAAGACTATAAAATATAAAAGTCTAGAAAAATATATATGAACGCGTTTTGTAATGTGCCAACAATAAATTGAGCGTGGGTAAAATGGAAAAAACTAGTAACTTTAATCGCTAATTTTATCTGTGGGCACGCACCCATATACAATTAGCTTTTAAAGCAAGAGACAAAAAATCCATCAATCGAACTTTGGTATGCAATTACGTGACATTAACAATGTATAAAGTTGAAAAAATTCCGACTACGTATAAAAATTCTGACACAAAACTTATAAGTGTAATTCTCACCTAAAAGAGATCTTTTCAGACAATCTTTGAAGGTGAGTAGTGAGTCAAACAGCGGGGTACATAGAGCTAACAATATATACCTAATTATACTCCAAAATTGAGTAATATTGATGACAATAGTAAAGTAACAGCCTGTGAAGGTCCCGCAGCTGCACAAAGGCCTCCTCTCCTATTAAGAAGGTTTACGAGCTTAATCCACCACGCTGCTCCACTGTAGTACGGATATACATGTGTCAGAATTTCTCCCGGCACATGTAGGTTTCCTCACGATCAGATTTAGCAGTTATAAACTCAGTGGTGCTGTAATCTAGATATCAAATATGAATCTATTTTATGTTTCATAAAGAATACATTTTTTATTCATGCCTATTATTTATCTGTGAAAAAGTGTAAGTGAATTTCAAAATGGCGACGACAACGTTCGTTCGTGGAACGAATTTCTCTATTATATGTATAATTTTAAGTAAAAGTGGAAAAAAGTGAAATTATTTTGACGTTTTGTTTTATTGTTGAATTGTTTTGTTGTGTTGTTCGAATTTCTTTTGAAGCACAATAAAGATGTTCCACTTCCCACCAAATAATAGCTTATAGTCCGAGATCCCACCGCTAATTTCGTACCAATTTGTAAAATATAAACATTTTTTGGGCCAGAAACACACATGTGCATTCCTAGAACACCCTACCAAAGTTTCATCACAAACCGAACAATGGTTTTGGAATTCTTAATGGACAAACATAAAAACACAGATTTTCATTCATATAGACAAAATCTTAATGCATTATTAAGGAAACTGTTTACACATATTCACTTATGCTGTGAAGTGTAAACTTTTATTTAAACCTTATGTTAAAATCTATCAATCTGTTAATTATAAAGCTTGCTATACACATATACGTAAAACATTACCTTTCTCGCGTTTAATTTAAAATAAATAAACGTTAATTAATACTGGCAATACAAAACAAAAAGCAGTTAATAAAAAAAAACAAATTACAATAAAAAAAATATATTACCTTGCAAGTAATCCAGATTCAATATAACCGGGCCGGCGGTCACTGAACTCAAACTCGAAAACACTTGTAAAAATATCAACGCAAATGTAAAATTTATGCCGACTGTACGTACATTGTCAATTATATTAACTATTAAGCACTTTCTGTCTTCGCACGACACTTTCGCTCTTTCTAGCGGGTGGCTGTACAGCCAAGTGTTGATAGGTGGACCCATTTTGTTGTTTTGTTGCTATGATTGTCGTTGCATTGTTGGATCTGTAACAAAGAAAGGATAGACTTAAGTGCATAAGTATAAAGTAAAAAATTCGGCTGCCTTATATACTATAATAACAACACCTCGCACTTTAAAATCGGTTAAACTATGTAGGCTACAAATAGTTATAACAATTCGTCATTTTTGACAGCTTACGTCCGCCATCTTGATTTTTAGCTGTCGTCACATATTTTATACTTCGGGGAAGAATATAAATCTATAAGCATCTTACACTTACTGTTAACTGTTCAACCGTTTAGAGTCCAGAAGATCACATGGAACGGACATACTTACATACCCACATACATTCCATGCGCACGAAAAAGATTACTCTCCTTCTCGGTCAATTGTGTAAAATATATATTCACGAGCTGTCCCTTGCGGTTTCACTCGCGTTTATGGCTACTGCTTCGCTCCTATGAGTCGTAGCGTGATGTAATATAGCCTATAGATAAATTATCTAACACAAAAATTATTTTTCAATTCGAATCAGTAGTTCCAGAGATTAGCGCGTCCGAACAAGCAAACAAACTCCTTAATTTTATAATATTACTATAGATTAAAATTATTACATTAATTTTTTTTCCGTATAAAATTATAGCCGACTTCAAACAGAACTGTTTTTGTATACATAAATATCCGACGACAGTAATCACGAGTCATTTGTTATCTGTGATAGTTATTGAAGATTTTTTTTTTCTATGTCTGTAAATCTACTTTAGATCCTTATACAAAAAACTTTACTTAAATATATGCATTTAAAGACCGAAAACTCCGATCGATCAGCAAAGTTCAAAAAATTTTAAAGAAACGTTTGTGTGGTAGAGGTTATTATATTAAAGATTTCATAGATGATGACACACCTTAGGAATAATTCAATCACTTCCAGGCTGTCTCAATATATTTTACGTAGTGTAACCAATCATGACGTTAAAAAAATTAACAAAAAAAAGTCCCACTGAGTTTCTTCGCGGTTTCTTCTCAGGCCTAAAGTTATACTTTTCTGAAACCGTGGTAGATTTATTTTCTTTACGTTCAAAAAGAGAATTTAAATTCTTGTTTTGAATAAAAATATTTTGATTTTGATTTCGATTTTGATCAGTAGTTTTTAAGAAATCGAGGATATACAAGGTCGAATGCAGCTGTTGAATAACCTCCTTTTCTGAAGACCTCCTTTTTAATCTACCACTCTGGTCCTTCGAGCCATAAAGTAGTAGAGCAAACAGCTCTTGTATGGGCTGGCTCAACCAGGACAGGCACTCACTCTGAGCTTGTATTTAATAAACAAATCAAATTTTGGAAATCGGTTAACTTAAAAGTAATAAACTTAATTAGATACTCATGACTTGTTTATTCATTTAAGCGAAGAGTTATAAATTCAAACGTTATTTATTACTTTTAAAAGCTATAATATGTGAAATAATTGGATAATTAAATTGACTCAGTTATTTTGTAACTAAATTTTTGCATTAAGTCTTAGTATGTTATTTTAAATGTTTTCCTGGTACCATGTTATATTGAATTCATTAGCATAATGATATGTTGCTAATTTCAATATGACTAACAATTTAAGGCTAAAGAGTTTATTGAAAAAGAACCTAATTATCTTTGCTAAGAAGGTTAGGTTTGGGTTTTTTCAAGTACTTAAGTTTTTGTAAAAAAAGGTTACCGAAGGGCTGGCGGCTACTTTTCCCAGTATCAGTCTGGCCTTTCAAATAGGTAATGAAACACCAGTGTTTTCGGCACTTATAGAAAAAACCACTAACGCAGCGGAAGCTCTCAAAATGAATTTTCCAAGTTTTTGAAATATTTTTCAAAAACTTGGAAAATTTCCGCCGAAGTTTCGACTCCGCAAAGTCAATGTTACCTTCTTGGGGCAAGGTATTCTTTTTTATAATAAAATTCCGCAGAAAGTGTTACAGTTTACAAAAAAAAATTTAAAGTACATATTAAAAAATCCTTAGTAGCTAAAGCATATTATTCTGTTCAAGATTATATAGATGATAAACATGCTTGGATTTAGTATAAGCTGGATTCACACAGGGTATTTAATATATTTGTAACTCATAAATGTATGTACCCATTGTAAAACTTTTAAAAAGAGTAACTATCGAGTTTCTTGCCGGTTCTTCTCGGTAGAATCTACATTCCGAACCGGTGGTAAATTAATTAATTAATTAGTGTTTAGTTTTCTTTTGTTTTTGTATTGACGATTCAAAAGTGCTTGTAAAAGCCTACTTGAATAAAGCATATTTTGATTTTGATTTTGATTGATCCTGCGCTCCTATTGGTCGTAGTTGTTGATTTTTTCGCTTTCAGAAAGACAGACAGACATGACGAGGTACTTTTTATATAATATGAAGCGACACTAAAACAGTGTAAAAAAAGTGCTCTTTCTTTTAGCGTGGAGGCCTTTGCCCGGGAGTGACACATTTACAGTACATTCAAAGTTAATAAAATAAATGTTTTGTTTTTTATTTATTTAAGAACGATTATCGTTATCTTCGAAATGTAATTTTTTGATAAAAAATAATATTTTACAACCATCTTTATAAAGTGACTAGCGGCCTCCCGTGGTTTCACTCGCGCTTAAACATAGAAACTTCCAACCCCATTTTACCCGCTTAGGGGTCGAATTTTGCAAAATCCCGTCTTTGTGAGAATCTACGCCCTAAAAGAACCCCCCTGGATAATTTAAAACTCCTAGCACTTGTAGTTTTTGAGATTTCGTAATGAGTGAGTGTCCTTTCGCTTTTATATATATATAGATTTCATAAAATGTACATTATCTTTTTTTTTAACGATAGCACGCTATATAATTCAGGACTTACTAAATCGAAATAATCGGAAAGGTTATCGGCTATTATAACATATTACGCTACAATTCATAGAATTGGTTTAATCACTATAAACGTTCGTTTTTGCTTTAAATCACTTGTTTATTAAGGTATGTTATAGGCTATACAACATCACGCTACGACTCATAAAAGCAGTGTAGTAATCATAAATGACCAATCAGGTAAATATAGTATATGTTTTTATTAGTTGCGGTTATCTCAGGAAGTATAAGTCCTATTTGAAAAAATATTCTTGTGTTGAATAGCTCTTTTATAAAGGGACCTTATAGGCTATATAACATCACGCAACAGCCCACAGGAGCAGAGTATAAACGAATAAATGTGAATTAAACTGCGAGGGAGCTATTCCTTAATCCAATTATACGCAGTGTAACTGTGTAGTAATGTAATGATCTGCACAGATGATATCTTGTGGCGAGCTCTGACGGTAACGGTTGTATCATTTACCTAGCGGTACTGCAAGCTGCAGGTTTTGCTAGCTATATATAAAACTATAGCTGAGCTGTCTGTCTGTTTATAAAACACGAGCTACTCATAAATGAGCGCTGATACGCAATACTTTGTCGAGCCACACGGACTTCATTTAAAATGGCGTTTGAAGATGTCAAATATTTTCTTAATTTTGTTTGAATACATATATCCATCTTTTCTTATATAATTTGATATAAGGTATAATTAATTAAAAGCAAATTAGTATTATAAAAAGATTTTCTAATAATAATCTCTTAAAATATATGGGTTTTTGCACTTGAAATTCGAAACATTTAATTTAGAAAAATTTTCGGTATTTATTTAGTTTAGATGACTTGAGATTTTTTGAATAATATCAAATACGTGACGCATTTTCAGAATACATCAATATCTCCGAATTTGACTTTTTGTGGGTTGACACATTATTGCTTATCAGTATTCAAATTTTGCTGTAGGGTTTTAGTCTATTTATGTATTTTTAACCGACTTCCAAAAAAAGAAGCAGATTGTCAATTCGTGGGGGATCGATCTTAAAAACGTCTTAACTGTTTTCATTAATATTTTTTTTTGTTTGAATAGGTATCGCATTGGTTCCATAGATATTCATTAAAATTAATTTAGTATGTTAGTTTTAAAATCAAAATGTTGAAATATATAATGACATTCCAGTTAACGAAATTGCGTATTTTGCTTATAAAGACTTAATTTTTATAAGTATGTAAGATATTAACATAAATTTCACTTTTTTTTTTGTTGATTCTTTTCAGTGGAATCTACAATTGAAACTACTTTAATAACTTAGGACTTAATAAGTTAAATTTTTTATCTATCTTTATCTTTTGGAGAGCCATATATAGCGAAAATTATTATTATAATACGTCTGTTGGTACAGTAAAGTAAACATAGCCTATTAATAACCCATTGTCGGGGATAGGTCTTTTCTTAGGGAGAAGATTTAGAGTTTAATCCACCACACTGGTCCTTCGAGCCGTACCCACTGTACGCTAGAGTCAACAGCTCTTGTATGGGCTGGCTCAATCAGGACAGGCACTCACTCTGAGCTTGTATTTAAAAAGGTTGTCAAAAAGATTCGCGAAGCTAATCACCAAAACGGTATTATTTGTTTAACCAAAAAGTCCTTTTAAAATCTAACAACGTTACTGTTTTAAAGTGAATTTTTATGTAACTTGAAACAATAGACTTTTAAGTTTACACGTAGACATTTTAAAAGCTTATAAGGAAACTATTAAAAAAGAATAAGTGCTTTTTAAAACGTTTCTTGTAAGCTTCATTTACACCGCAGAATCCGTAAACCAAGATGATGAACGAATCGAGCGAAGCAAGGAATGCGAGCTCTAAGGAACATCGCGTACTTACACGAATTCTTAAATGAATGACATACTTTTTCCAGTTATTTGGATTTTAAAGTCAAACTACTGAACCTATTTTGATGAAAATTTAATGTGAGCAATCTGGAAATATAACGTTTCAAACAAAAAAAAAAGTAACCAAATCGGTATAGCCTTTTTTGAGGCGGTGAACATATATAAGAAAATATTTAAGACGAATTGAGAGCCTACCCCTTTTTTTGGAAATCGGTTATAATGATCTTCAATGGTACAACTTAAGGTTTTTATTTGAATATTCATTATTTTGCTGTTCGGGAGCGCAGTTGTTTAAGTGGGCGATGACGTTAGCTCGTGTGTTGTGATTGCGCGCGGCCCGTTTACACTTACTGCGAGTTTGGATCGTGTTCGTGAGGCTTGCGACCGGAGCGCGGTGAATCACCCGGTGCGAACTCAACTTCATTTGTTCTCATAATGAGGTGTTCATTATAAGACATTATGAAAGTGTATGTTTTTGTATAGAATAAGCAGAACTCATCTAATTACGTAGAAATCATGTATAATTCTAGTAATTATGTACATGTTTGGTATGTTGCCAGTGTTGCTTATCCAATTGAATAGTGTTAGTGACATTTATAAAATATGCTAGCAATGAAGCTAAGTGTATGCTAACTTTGCTGTGATGTAGTACACTACAGAATCAGCAGAGAGCCTAATGTGAATTCGTAAACTGCATACCTTGGCGACGTCGATGGCGTTGTATTTTGTCCATACTAAATCTTAAAAGGCAAGCGAAACGCTTTGCAAATTCACACTAGACACTCGGAATACAAAAGCTGATATTAGTAGGACCAGGAGGCTGATTACGGTGAGATACCGCTATCGCAATGCGGTACATTAATAGTTGATTCCACGATAACCTTAACAATACGAAATAAAATACTACTAGTAATACTTATTATATAGCGAGATTTTCACTTGTAAGTTTTACTCTCCTTGTAATTGATATAAAACAATTCTGTAACGTAGTAACAGATACTCGTAAGTAGTTACGAAAATTCAATTCAATTATTGTTACGAAAACTGTGAATAACAAAAATTAAGAGTAGATTCTTTGTATTTTCCACGTGGCGTTGGCGAAATAACATGTGTCTTAGTGGCACAACTAAAAGCCATAAACCAAAGAATCGAATTTAATTGAATTCTTTGTATTGTAAAGCGAAGATAAAAAACTTAACCAATTTTTTATGAAAGTCTGAGATCAAAACTACAAGTGTAAAATATATATAATCTGAACAGCTTATTTATGACAGACAGGAAAAGGAGTGACAATACAATAAATATCAAATATAGAACAAAGGTACAAAGGATGTTCGAATACATATAAAAATAGCCAGTGTCACATGTAGATTACGCACTAAATAATTATGTTTACTATATTTCTGTTAGGAATATATCATAAACGTAAATAATACTGTATTTTGTCTATGGTAGCTCGTTGATCGGCTTGTTATTATTATATATCGGCAGTACGCACTCCCACTCTAGGATAGATCGTTCGTCATCACTCTTACGTATATATCCATAATAAAAAGTAAACTAATAACTAGAACCCTAGATATAACATAACACTTTCAACAAAAACTTATAAGTGTAATTCCCGCTTTAGGTTTAGTGACGTCAACTGTCCTGAATCTACCTCATATCTTACTATAGTTAATAGGAGATATTCGCACATAATATTTTTTGCTACAACAACACTTCCTTTTATATCATATAAGGAAGTAAAAACAATGCCATCGTAACAGATTTTATCAAAATTACCGTAAAATATGAGCTTTATGGGTGATCGTGATTTAGAATTTTATATAAGGTTTTCCGGGTGTCCGGAACATCTAGAATTTGCTAGAATTGCTGATCATCACGATTCGGAAGAAACAAGACCATGGTTTCTCTCAATAAAATCTGATAACCAGGGAGTTAACCCTTACTGCGTGTTTTTTTTATGCCTCCAAAAAAAACACAATTTATAAAAACATAATACATTCATGCAAAATTATAACAAAATTGTTTGTGATTACAGGTCAAGTAAAATCTATATAAATTTATATTAAATTAATATTGACTGGCTGACATATTCACTGATTGATCGATCAACGCAGAGCCTAAACCTTTGGATCTAGACTTCTAGACACATGAAATGTTGTATAAACGTTTTTTAAGTGTCGCAAGTGTGCACTAGGAAAGGATTTTTGAAAATCCATCCCCTCAGACGTTTAAATCAGTCAGTTAGACAGTCAAATTCTTAAGTATACGAGGGCGAAGCGGCGGCGATCTGCTCTTTAGTAAAATTTTTAGTTAACAGTAGTCTTTGTAATAAGCGTTTCATTTTTATACACCATACATTTAAGGGATAATTGTGTGAGTAATTTAACTCTATAAAAACATGTCATAATTTTACAGTTTAAAAAGGCATTTTAGCACAAGAATCGGAAATCGATTGCCTGAATGTAGAGTTTTGATAACGACCGTTTAACGTTATTACACCTCCGGACAAAAAGCTTGAATGTCAATAATACTTTTTAAGGTAGTAAAATAAAAAAAATATTTTAAACTAACGCGATTTATACTATTCATATTTAATATAACGGGTCTTATCGCGATAACTAATGGTAGTAATACCTTTTTATTGCCGGACATTTCGACGAATGCAGCTTCGTCAAAACGTCGGACAATAAAAAGGTATTACTAAATAAAAAAATATTGATAATTAATTTGAATCCTGAATATAATCCTGTAAATGAACTCGCGTTTATGGTTACCGCTTCGTTCCTTCGAGTCGTAGCATGATGTAATACAGCCTATAACCTTCCTTCACAAACGGGCTAACCAACACAAGAAGAACTTTTCGAACCGGTCAGTCGTTTCGGAGCCTATTCAATGCAAACAAACAAACACTCAAATCTCCCCTCTTTATAGTATTAGTGTAGTACCTTAAATATGCAGCGTTTAGCGACAATCGTAGTAATCAGTGATAATTTGGTCAGTATCAAGCTATGTGTGTCAACGGTACCGTTAGATATGCTCGAATGCGTGAAAGTTAGTATTCTGCTGACCTTACCTACGTAGAAAGCTATCTGTCTCTTTCTTGCGTAGCTAATGTGTTTTAGCTACCAAAGCATTTAGTATATCTTATCGTATTTATAATCTACATATCGTTAGTGAAGTCCTAATAGTAAAGTAACAGCCAGTAAATGTCACACTGCTGGGCCTCCTCTCCTATTAAGGAGAAGGTTTAGAACTTAATCCAGAACGCTGTTTCACTGCTGGGCGGTTATATATGGGTCAGAATTTTTCCGGCACATGAAGGTTTCTTCACGATATTTTCCTTCACCGAGCACGAATTTAAACACAATTTAGCACATGAAAATTCAGTGATACTAGCTAGAGTTTGAACCCGCCATCTTTGGTTGAGATCGACGTGTTCTTACCACCAGACCATCTCGGCTCTTTTTAACAGTGCGTAAGTCAAAATTATCAGCTTTAAAAAAAAGATCGAAAATACTGCTACTAAATAATTTTAGTTTAAGTTCACGAAATAAAAATATACATTATTTAAAATGATATAGATATGAAAAAAAATGCAGTTTGTTTGTTCTGCCTTCAAGTCGTCGTTTACTTTAGACGACGTCGCGTTGCCTCGCAACCAGTTAACGACTGATTACGACGCCCGAGAGCGTCTGTGGGCCAACAAATTAAATGACATGTCAAAGTTGGAAATGTTCATAGAGTTTTAACGTCAAATAGCACGAACGTAACATATTTGGATGCTGATAAGCAATAATGTGTTAACCCACAAAAAGTCAAATTCGGAGATATTGATGTATTTTGATACTGCATCACCTATTTAACATTATTCAAAAAAAATTTAGTCATATAAATTAAATAAGTACAGAAAAAAGATTCTTAATTGATTGGTTCAAATTTCAAGTGCGTTCCATATTTTGCAATTTATATAATAATCTGAAATATTTGGAAAACTTTTTATTAGATAAAATATTAAATATATCAATCTACTTTTAATTCATTATACTTTTTATCAAAAAGTAAAAGAAAAGGTAAATATATACTCCTGCAAACATATTTATCAAAAATAGGTTTGACATCTTTAGACGCCATTTTCTCAAAATGAAGTTCGTGTGGCTTGACACAGTACTGCTTATCAGCGTCCACTTATATGATTATTAGAATACAATAAGCGAAAAAATTTATATATAATAAGTGACAAAGACTATCAGGTGTGCACTCACGTTCTTAAAGATCGTAAGCTAGATTCTAAGGTAGTTTTAAGCTTCTTGCCACTCATAAGCATTGTACAGTGAAGAAAAAAAAAGAATTGAAAATAAAAAAAGCATAGGCATCTATGAGATGGATGTCGGCAATAATAATTAAAAAAAAAGAACATATGTATAGTTTTATTAATAATAACAAGGCAAATCTAAAACTATGTCAAAGTCGGTCACGTTTACCGACGTCTTGCTGCGGTTTTCGTTTAAACGATTGTATAAATACTCATCTATTTAAAATAGAATAGCAGACATTGGAACAAGAGTATTTTTAGTATTTAAAAATAAAAATATCATATGCTGCCACTCCTATAAGTCGTACGCCGTATTGGTCTTTTTTTTCTGTAATGTGTATTGCTGTAGGCCCTACTGGCCTTGACAGCGTCACCGGGGGGGCTGAGTATTGAGACTCGACCTTAAAATTGAGAGCCCCCGTTGGGGCTCAGAATGGACGTCCGTGTCTAAGGGTGTCTCCTAGTGAGATCGCACCTCGGCTTAGAACGCCGTCGGAGTGGAGCCATATTGGTCTGCTAAATATATACAAGTAAAGAAAAATAGACTATTGATTATAATTCCTTCTTTGTAAATATTTCATTATGGACAAACTTTCTTTGACAGACACGTTAGCGCAGTGGTCAGTGCAACTGACTGTAGCGGTAACGGTCGCGGGTTCGATCCCCGCTCACGGCAAATGTCTGTTTTGGCCATACGGATGTTTGTCGTGGTCTGGGTGTTTGTGTTAGTGCTGTGTATGTTTTCGGATCCCGACACAACGTCACAAGATCTTAATGGGGGCCGTTGAGTGTGATTCGTTTATTTATTATTATTTATTTATTCTAACCAACAAAAAAATAGCACTTCAATAACGATGTTATTTAATAGATCAATTAAAAATTAACTGTTTAATTAAATGGCGATGACATTTCAAAGAACGTTTTTTTACTATATGCCATTTAACCGTTTTGGTCCGTTACGACCGCAAATTGTAAACACACCGTTCTCACTTGTAACTGTTTTTTAGATTTGAGATCAATAAAAATTGTCGCACTAAAAATTAAGAAACCCCTGACGCAAAAACCTTTAAAAAGTAGAGAAAAGAGTTCCTTATCTTGAAATGGAGCAATCTTGATAGAACAGAGCTAAGAACCATCGCTAGGAAACCCTTTTTCAAATAATAAAACCGCATCCAAATCGGTTTATCCGTTTTGGAGCGAAGGTGACACAGACAGACACATACAACACCCCTCTTTTTGCGTCGTCAATCAAATCAAATCAATCAAATCAAAATATGCTTTATTCAAGTAGGCTTTGTTTGAATAAGTATTTATGCATATTTTCTTTTCTTTTTTGATAAAAGGTATAACGTTTTAAAAGCAGGTTAATATATTTAATATATTATGTAATAAAGTTCTTTTTTAATATATGAGATTATTGTATCAATTACAAAATATGGATTAACTTTGAAATTCGAAACAATTAATTAAAAATCTTTTTTCCGTACTTATTTTGTTTATATGACTTTGTTTTTTATTGAATAATGTTCAATAGGTGATGCAGTATCAGAATACATCAATATCTCCAAATTTGACTTTTAGTGGGTTGACCCATTATTGCATATCAGCATCCAAATATAATAATACTTAAACAATATACAGTATATATTCACTTTTATGATACATTCCTAACAGTGTGTTTTACAAAAGTATTTAAAAAGTACAAGTGCCTGTGTTCAACTCATACTTGACCGGTTTCTATACCATTGCATTCTTCCAATTGTCGTTATTTTATGTTGTTGATAACTTTATCGAAAGAGTAAAAAATATTATCCGCGTGTAAAAAGTTTTTGTATCTTAATAAAATATCACATAACCTTTATGCCATAAAGTGGAATAAAAAAAAAATGTTTGCTTTTTTCCGTTATAAATTTTTTTATTAAATTTATGCATTGTCAATGTTTTGCTTTTTATTGTCTTTTTTACACATAATTGGCTTTATTATAAATAAAATACTCTTTTTAAAAACTTTCAGATTTTCAGTCAAAAGTACTTTGCCAGTTTGCCACTGATTTTGCCAGTTAAAAGTACTATTGAACAATTAAGAGTTTTGACTGCAATATGCAAATGGAATACTTATTAGTCAAAAGAGCCATAAAATATAACAAAGATAGTGGACACACCGTACGAAACAAATAAACACTCATTCTTATTTATAACATGAGTTATAATAACTAAAATATAACATAAACAATTTTAATACTATCAAGGAAGGCGCCAATCTTCGCAGACCCGTCGCCCCTTACCATTTATGTCGATTAGCCTAACGGTGCTTGATCTTTCTAATTAAAATTATATTAAAATTAATTCGTTCCAATAAACATGCTAATCTGATATTCTTAACTGATATTTTTTTTTATGTTGCTAAAATGCGGGACGGTTTTTTGCATGAAATAATTGGGAATCACTTTTACGGATGATATCTTTCTATTATTACAAATGGCAAATGTTTGTAAGGAATGAATTCTTTAAGTGCCACGAGACATTGGCTAAATTACATTATACACATGTAATTTAGCCAATGTCGCGTGGAGTCGAGGAAAGACGTTAGAGATTGTTCGTTGGCATCGAGAATGCAACCTTAATTCAATTTTGGAAATACCTTGTGTAGTGTGAATTTTATCAACATTATCATTACCAACTTTGACGAGTTCATCAATTGACTTGTGTACCCAAAGATATTCTTATTTATCAATCTTAGTATCTAGTTAGTTGCTAAGCAACGTCGTCCAATTAGTTTTAGGATGCCAAAATCCATGAGCTTGTAACACATCTATAATTATATAATATCGTTGTTCTATACGCTATAGAAATATCTGGTATACAACATTTTAAGCTGTTTTAAGCTAAATAAAAGAAAAAAACATGTCAATCAAGACGCGTATGGCCTGATCATTATCATCTGAAATGTTTTAATTATCTGTGCTAAGTGCCATAACCTTTTTATCAACTTTTTTTACTTATTTACACGTCAATGCATTTTTGCAAAATGCGTACTTCCGCATTGTGAACATCCGATATATCATGGAATCGTGATAAGAATCTATAACTCGATATGTACTCATTGTATGTTAATTTGTGTTTTTAAATTCACACGACAGTTATTCACTGTAGATGCCGATGGTAAAAATATATATTTCTAACTGACAGGAAAGAATTTTTAGTATCGCCTAGTTAATTCTCTTTAATATATTTGTGTTAGAGCAATGATATTTTATAAGTATAGACAGGCTACGTTCATATTATTTGACGTTAAAAATCTGTACCCAATTCCAATTTTAAGCTCGTCAATTATATTGGTAGCTCGACATACTCAGTCGCTAATTGATTGCTTGGCAACGTTATCATAAGTTGTAAGTCGTATTTTGTCTATGAAAACTATTTAATCAGTAACTGTATATAGTCAGTACGAACCATCTTCTCTCTAGGATAGATTGCTCGTCTTCACTCTTACAAATATATTCATAATTACAAATAAACTAGAGACTAGAACCCCAGAGATAACATAACATACTGAGTGCCAAAAATCTATAAGCTTATAAGATATATATAAAATAATTATATAATATGTAGGTTTATTCATAACGATTGAAAATCGCTTAAGTTATAATACAGAATAAGTTAAAGTTAGTAACTTTATCGGAAAGCCAAAAAAAAACATTTAAAAATGGTAAGTTATTGATTAATAATCCGTTCTTGTCAGTTAGTTTTTTTCGCTTTTTCGTAGAGTTGCTAATTTTGACTTATTTTGTGTTAGGATGAAGCGTATCTATATGTATATGATCTGTAGACTAATCTATATCAAATTTTAGGATTCGCTTGTCTAAACACCTATACCTAAGTAATTAACACGGGAGAAACTACGTAATGCAGGTAGTATAACTATGAAAATTTAAGTGATACATAATATTATATGGCTATAGATATATTAAAACTCGTGGATTTTGGCACCCAAAATGCCAACCACTTCAGACGACGTTGTCTAGCAACCAGCTAGCGACTGAGTACGACAGGCGAGAGTATCTTTGGACCAACTAGTTTACGAGCTCGTCGAATTTAAAACGTTTTAAAAATAATATTTATTAAAAAGTTTTATTATTATCGATAATTCAAGTGGTTGCAATAATTCGGATTTTGCTATTGCATAATGCAGTTTTCCAATGAACCGATTTTTCCTTGTTATTTCACAACCCTATGCGGGTGTTACAACACTAATATTTTGCGTTATAATCTGAGCGCCGGTTTTTACCGTACTTTCACATTTTTGCATAAAAAATGTTTATATATCCTTTTTTGGATTAAAAGAAAATAAAAATACATAAACGATTTTTATATAGCTCCGATAAATAATAAATTATTACGTTTGTTGTAATAGTTATCATTCAAAAATTAAGTTAGAATAATAAAATTTTTAGTGAATAAAACCGTGATAGCGACCGTTGAATTTAAATGAATTGTTAAACAGTTTTAGCTTCAATTTAGAATTATTATCTTCCTACAAAAAAAAATGCAATTAATTTTAATGTTTAGTTTTGTTTATTTCCCTCTTTTTTGGTTTTAAGTATTTACGATTACGAATACATTGTTAAGAATAATATGAGTAGGAGATACACTGTTAAAATTACCAACATGTGAATTTTCATTTACGTGTTACAAATCTAATTGCGTGTGTACTATAGTCAGTCTAAGGGCGCATGCGCAAGCGATCCCGTGGCCATTTCATTTTCGTACTCAGAACGGCCGTCACAGAGGTTTTAGTGGGAATACAAATATAAATCTCCACTTAACCCGATCTCCCTCTTTCCCAAGGATCGGGTAGCTTTTCAAAGATTCCCTAAGCAAAAACATCAAGAACAAAAAAACGAAGGAAATGGCCCAGATATTATCAACCGGCCATGTAATATTAGTTCTGTTACTGTCTTCTGGCGTCAGTTCAGTCAGTTCTTGTTGTCATAATGGCGTCAAATTATTTGTGTATGACTGTTCCGGACTAACGGATTGAAAAATCTGTATACATAGAAATCGATATAGGCATGCTTCCTATGGACTTTTAAATGACTCGAGATATTTTAATTAAGTTTTTAGGCAATGTTCAGATCATCTTAACGGGTTATCCTTCGAAGTTGGATAGCGATCGAATCATCAGATTTTTTTTTTGCGTTTTGACAAGTGGGTCGCTAGTGTTTAAAAAATCTTCAACCTATCATTTTAATTTTAATTTTGTAGTAATCAATGTCTTTAATTGAACTGATGCAAGAATGGTCATATAACTAGTGTCGTAAAAATACATAAATTATTAAACGATCCATGGCAGGCGGGAGTTGACTCTGGGGGTCAATTACCTCCATTGTTTTATTACTTAATGTAACAAATTAAAATAAAACTTAATTATATTCTCTTACAAAAACAGCTACTACTGTTAACAAATCATAATACAGTGTAAACAAAAAAATGTAAGTTTTGTCGTTTTTAGACATAGATAAAATATTACAAATAATATAATATTTAGAATATTTGCATTGATTTTATGTTAAAATTCAAAAATTCGCTGCTAATAAATGTAATGCCACTACGATAACATTTAAGCTCGCCAATACCAAACAAAAATATTATCAGAACTGTTTTGTCTTCGCCAATTTATTTTATAATAATAATTTTTAACACATGACACACATTTTGTAACGAATTATCGATCAAAGAGTGACGTTTAAGAGAATCGATTGTCAAAATATAGGCTGTCAAATAGAGAACGCATAAAAAAGTAGGATACTATGTCAAAGACATAACATAGATATTAAAAACGCAATATATAACGGGTAAATTAAACTCTCCGCTTCTCGGACTAAGCAAAGGCTCACAGATGTTAATGACCTCACCAGAACCTGCTTATCTCGTACTTATCTCAAAAGTAAGTCAATTGAAATATAAGTACTCTTTCGATACTTTGAAAATCTAATTATGATAGTGATTTGGTTTATGTGTTGATGTTGAAAAAAAATATAAGAAAAGGTTTTATATGGGCTATAGGTATTCTGTTAATTTTAAGCTTAATCGGTTTTATGTTTAAAATTTTATATAAGAAATAAGATATAATTTTATTTGTAATAAATTAAATGTTTTTTTTTTGTATTTAGCGTTATTTATTACTTTTTTAATTTATGTGTGTAGCCTACTTTATTTTAGGTTGTTTAATTGTTATAACATAAAAACATCAAAATAAGGTTCTTTGTAGTGCAACTAGTGGAATCCGCGAAAAAAAATTCGATAAACTAAGAATAATAAAAGAATCTCGGTCAGTGTCGGTGACAACAAAATCGGCCGCGGTCGTCCGGGTCGGATTCCATACGGGACCGTGTTTCGATCATTTCACTGACCTACATTCACACAACGGAACACAAACTCACGACGCCGTACTTTTTACAACGAGTTTTTAGCGCAAATTGAATTATTAAACGGCGTTCGAAAATTGAATTGTCTTTTGTCAAAAGATGTTTTATGTTTTTTTTTTTTATAAAAGAGTTTTTATATGTTTTTGTTGCCAGTTTAATTAATGCTTGATATTTATTAGGTTTTTAGTTGTTAGTGTTTCCTTAATAAACGAGTTTTTATTTCTCGGGTGCCGGCGGTAGGAAGATCAACAACCTATGATTGCAGGGCCGTTATTCCCGATCGTCTCGGCTGAGCACTGATAAACTATGAAAAAACGAACTCTTTCAACCATTACTTTGTGAATTTATTGTGAAATTTTAATTATAGAATATTTATTATAATAATTTCAAAGTATCCACATTATTTATTTCATAAATAAAATCGTTAATAGCAAAAAAATATTCAATAAAAATGCCAACAAACAAAATTTTACAAGTTATTTAAAATTACCGTTGAAAATAAATAAAACATGCAAGTAATATAATATAGTTAAATATATTCACCTGTTTAACGGACTCCGAGCTTTAATACACAATCACGAACTCATTATCCAGCGGCACTGAGTTAACGGTTATTCGTACTAAAAGACTAACAGCTGCAGCGGAAAAGAAAATTAAAAAAAAAAAGAAAAAGTTTTTAATTGTCACCCAAATGACATTGACAGTTACGCGCGCTTTTTAGTTATTTTTTTTAAATTCCCGGCTTAGCGCAAAGCCTTGACCGCTAGGCGACTACGGTGTTACTGAGCGAGTTCGCTGCTGGTCGCTCGTCCTCTCGGGTCATGTATACTTTCCAACAGTTACTTTTCGCTTCGCTGCACTGATTACGGTGTGGTTTTTTCTCAAGCTTGCAGAAAGAAAGGCGATAGCTTATCGGTTGACGCGAACAAGCTTTTAGGGGACTATGATTGTTAGATTTTTTTTATTTCCTGTAGATATTTAAGTGTTTTTTAAACAATATAGACGAATGCAAGTAAAATTAAGTCTTCTCCTTGTTGTGAATTTTAAAAAGGATCTAATGCTAAATTGAGTGACATAATTAAGTACGATATGGGTAATATTTAACTTTATAATTATGTTTTATTTATGAAACATATTTTAAATCCCTTAAAAATTAAATATTTGTGTTTTTTTAACCCAAATCCAGTGTCGTAATTTTTTTTTTTCAAATATTTTAGTACTTATTACGTTCAAGATAAGCATATCGTTGCTAAGTTCTAACATGAGGTACTTAAGTCATAAATGACAATTTTAAAGGAGAGGGTTTTAAACTGCCAAATGCTAAATATTATTTTAGCAATAATAATAAATCTAGACCCATAGTATATACTAAGAAAAATAGTACATTTTTTAATCATAATAGTTTTTACTATTATGATTAAAAAATGTACTATTTTTCTGTTTGTTATTGTATATGTTATTGTATGTATGTTAAATTACATAAGTACCGTTTTTTTTTTCTTCAAGAAATGATTTAAATTAAATTAATCACACAAAAGATGAAAACCTAAGGCACTTAAGGAAAAATTTTATATAACAAAAAAAAATTGAAAAAAAAAAAACCCCTATTAGAATATAACCTTTTCACGACAACTTTCTAGGAGCAGGTTTAACACGGTCTTTAATCTAAAATCTGAATTCTAAGAAGCCATTAAATATAACCTATAAATAAAACTAGTTAGCAAAGCTTTATTACATCTAATAACTAGACTTACCCTGCCTATGTTTCGGTATCACCATTTGTTAAATTTATGGTTTGTTATTAATCTGTATTTTTGATTGGTTGTTTATTAATCTGTATATTGTATAGTCTGTTACCTTTCCCAATAAAATGTTTACAGAATATATTACCTGATAACAGTTATCTAGGTAACGTAACGAAAGCCGTAAATGATAATAAAGTGTAAAGCAATGACAAACAACTTATGTGAACCTTTGTGAAAGTTTAAGAGCAAAATTTACAAATGTAAGGGCCGGTTTTATGAGTTACTGATAAAGTCTACGATAGCTTAATCGGAACTTATCAGCCTAATTAACTATGATTTTGGATTTCAAAGGTCTCGAATAGAAAAAATATATTAGGAAGCCTTATTCGGTAGATGTCGTTACATATCGGATAACTTTATCAGGAACCGGGAACAGACCCTAATTCTCACCTAATAAAAATGTTAAACTCAATTTAGACTAGCGCAATAAGAATTTCTCACCACCGGGACTGAGCTCTCGTTTGACTAATTTTAAATATTTATTATTTTACATAACGGCAATATATATATAAATATATTACTTAAATTTTACCGATTTTATTAGGTTTTTTAAATATGTACAAATATATTTATATAAAATGCTTTTTCTTCCCGACGGATAAACACAGCAACTGACAGACACAAAATCACCTTTATTCAGGCGCTAAGGCATGTTAAATTTGGAAAAATTCACTGAAATATATATTTTAAATAATTATGTTTATATACTGCCTAAGGCCTTTGCCTTTATTACGTGTGCTTATCTTTATTACAAAATCAAAATCTGTGCTTACGAAGATGTAGTAACAGCTATTTCAACGAAAAATAAATAAGACCTATGAAAATGTTAACAAAATAGGAAAGTTCATATTCATTTAATTATTTAAAACAAAAAGTATAAGACAATACACGTTGGTCAAATTTTATAAAATGTTCTTTTCATACCACTGAGAAAGTAGACAGTACGTTTTAAAAAAAGATTTTCCATGTCAGTTAATTCAATTCTTTGGTTAATGGCTTCATGTCAGTTAATTATGACAGATTTAAGTACCTATATAGGTATCAAATTTCAAAGTATACGCGCACGAAGCCGCTTTCAACTACTAGTAATACTATAAAAATTTCAATTTCCACTTTAAACTGAAATAAACATTTTCTTTCAACTGAAACCATTTTAACACCCTCTGTGTACGGAACCCTAAAATCAATCTACAAAACCCGGTAATAGCATACACTTATCCTTCACACGCTTTGAGGTAATAATTTTCATCCGTTTATGTTTTTTAAAATATGGTCTCTTACGTAGAATTTTGTACAACACATTATTAGTCCTAAACATTTGTTTCTTTAGTGTCCATCAGTCATTTGCAACATGTAATTGAACTGTACCCTTATATACTAATGTAATGCATTTGTTAATTTTACCTTCGAGAGCGATACAAAACAATTCTGTAACTTAATAACAGATACCTCGTAAGTAGTTACGAAAGCTGTAAATGTTTAAATTAAGCACTGACAGTAAATTCTATCAGGTGTAAAGCAATGAGAAACGACTTATGTAAATCATTACGACAGTCTGAGAGTAAAACATAAGTGTAATTTTCGTCTAAAAATAGCGAATTTGAGCGAAGTAAATTCCGAATCCTTATCTATCTATTTTAAAAATTATGGTACCATTTGAAAGAAGCTTTATTATAAGTAGACATCTATATATTTTCATATAACGAAGTTTGGTTAATTACATCGTTCTTAGCTCAAGAACGGCTGAACAGATTTTTATGGTGACGGACCAATGGGGTCCGAATAGCCGAATACTCTTTGTAACATCAAAAAAGTTCACGAAAAACAACGTTATGAGAAAAAAAACATTTTCTCATACATGCATCATACATACATATATGACAAAATGATTTTCAAAAAAATATGTAACAATTAATAATAACTTCACACAACATTTCGCTCGTTTGCAAGAATATAGTAGTAATTCAAAATTCTAACAAATAGAACTAAGTATGTCAAAAGACCATAAATCTTTGATGTTTTATCATGAAAAGAGCTGCGATGATGAATTTTCTTTAAATCAATAAAGTTATAACATCAAGGGATCGTTTAAATTTTACAGCTATGCACCAATACGTTAATAAAGAAATTTAAAAACCCCATTCTCTAAAATTTATCATTTTTAGTTGCATCGATATTCTTGAAAAGCAGCGATTTATTGATTCTAAGGCGGCACGAAGTTCAAGGGTCAGCTAGTATGATTTTATTTTACGTAAAAACGCGCATTATATAAAAACAAATTCTACATTAACGCAAGCGAAGTCGCGAATAAAAGCTAATCTGCCTTACTACAAAAGATTTAAACAGACGTTAAACGCGTGTTTAAAAAAATCCGTACTACAAATCCGCGTCTAAGCACAGTTTTGAGTTAAACATGCTTTAGATATAGATTAACATACGTTTAAGTGAATTTAAGAGATATCTAAAACCTATTTCAGCTGTCAAATGTAACCTATAACATTTTATTAATAAGTTTTTTTTTTATGAGTTTATTCGCTGTTAAGCAATTTAGATAATATTTTAAGCAATGTTTTTTTTAAACACTGTTTAGCTATACACGTGTTGAACATGGTTTTAATGCGGCTTTTGTAGTATGACAGAATAGGTTTAATTTTGATACACAAAAATTGAAAATCAATCTTTAATTCTTAACATATAAGGACGTATACACAAATACTTCTCACGAAATGGACCATCCATTTATAATATGAATGCTATGCATATCGGTAAAAAACAATAAATATAATATTAACGGTTCCAAGCATTTTGCTGATAAGCTAAAGAATTTCTGCTATGTTGGACAACAGGTGTAACAAGTTTCTTTCTTGTTTTTATACAAAGTTTATATTGTGTGATACAAATATTTAAGTAAAAGTCGCTAACATATTGGCAAATATTCGAATACAAAAGTTAAAAAAAAAGTAAAGTAAAGTAATAGCCTGTAAATATCCCACAGCTGGGCGAAGTCCTCCTCTCCTATTATGGAGAATGTTTTGAGCTTAATCCACCACTCTGCTCCTCTGCGGGGCGGATATACATGTGTCAGAATTTTTCCCGGCACATGCAGGTTTCCTTACGATGTCAATCATCGCGGAACTCAAGATGAATTTAAACACAAATTTAGCACTTGAAAAATCAACGGTGCTAGCCGGGGGAGATCGGCGTATTCTCACCACTATCTCGGCTCAATATTCGAATACAAATTAATGTCTTATTTAACTGACGTCAAAGTTTTGTGGACCAGTATGTATGTATGTAACTTATATTAAGGTATATATTCAAATTCAAAATATACTTGGCCAAACTGATATGTTGGCCAAGGTAGGCGCCAGCTCTCCGGTCACTTGTAGACTCGACGAGGCGGGAAGATAATTCTTGGTAGAATCTTTTGGCTTCCTCGCCCCAGGACCCCATGGTTTCAACGGCAAAGGGCACAAATATGAAACTCCTTTGAATGTTTTCATATTTGCGCCGTTTGACATTTTCGGCGGTAGTAGCCGCCGCTCCCGCTGTTGCAGAAGTCCCTTGCATGTGTGATGCGGCCAATGTGTCAACGCAGGTAGCATCCCATACAAGGGACTTTCCCAACTTCCATGGAACGAGCGTCATTCCATCCGGTCTCTTGCCATCACTGCGAACTAGACCATTAGGTTCTAGGGCTGATGGAATTTCAGCGGTAACAAGAGACCGATGAATGATACCGTTCAGGGAAGCATGACGGGAGAACCGGCCAGCGCTTTTGGCGCACGATAAGCCATGGTGTCCATATTCGTCCACTGCCTCGCCACAGTGACATCGATGTGGATGATAGATTTTGGCGCCCAATCGAAGACCAACTGAGACAGTTAAGGTTAAATGATCTAGTAGGGTGCCAACATGAGGAGATGGGAGAGCATGAAGCCAGTAGCCAGATTCTCTCGTAGACACAGCAAGGAGACGAGCTCGATCTTTGGCAGAAGGTGCATTTTCAATTAATGACTTTAGCCCATCCGCACAAAGTAATTCATCCCACTGCCTTTGAGAGGAAACGGTTACTGGTTCTTTGCTAGGACATAATAAATGAAATGCTTCTCTAGCTTCATCCAAGTACGACAACTCTGTGGAACCCAGAGAAGGGCTAATAATGTTCCCAAAGAGTTTAGCCGAACTGTAAGCAGAAGCCAGAAAAGCAGGTAACGATACACTCGAAATTTTACGTATGCCTAAACCGCCATATCTAATTGGTAAAGAAGCCTGCTCCCAGGCCGTATCCAATAAATCACAATTTAGAATTTTGGTTAGTACTTCTCTAATAATGTCGTCTAAATGTAAAAGTAAGTCTTTAAATTTCCATAACGGGGAGCAGCGTAGAAAATATGCGAATTTTGGGCCAAAAAGACAATACCTAACTATAAAAAGAGCCATGTGGGAATTTATTAGATGAAGACGGTCAGAAACTTCATTAAATTTAATTGTCTGATCAAATATAAATTTTGGGATAGCAGCATCTAAAACGGGTGCCCCTAGGAGGTGTAGTGATTCCTCATTCAAAATTTTGATGCCCGGAGCCAAAGTATTAAACTGATTAATAATTAAATCTTTTCTAGACGAAGAGATGTGATTCGGAATAAATAATTCGCATTTTGATGTGTTAAACTCTAATCCGATATTGGAAAAATTTTTGATTAGTTTTGAAAAATCATCTAAAACGGTTGTCACTTCACCACCTAAAGTTCCGTCATCTAAATACCAAATATTAAATTTTGAATTTAAAGATGTAATAAGCGGATGAATAGCCAAACTAAAAATTGCAGGTCCTAGCGGGTCTCCCTGTTGACATCCCACAGCAGAATTGAGAACATTATTATGATACATTAATTTAGAGTTTTGCCCGTAACACTGCCAAATATATGGGTATATTTTTGGAATTTTGTTTTTAACTTCAGAGAGGAGTGCACTACGACATATGGAGTTAAAAGCATTTTTTATGTCAACTTTTAAAATAACCTCCCCTCCGGATTTTAAAAGAAAGGTGCGTGCCGCATGAACGGCAGCTTCGCACCCACCTTTACTTCCAAAGCCTAACTGTACGGGTTGAAACATATTAGCCAAAACGGGTGTTATGTTGCGACAACAAATTTTGGAGACGACGCGACGGATAGTAGAACCTACCGCTATCGGTCGGATACCACCATCCTTTTTAATAAGGGCGCAGAGGTTCGCACCATAAAGTACTCCTACTATCGCCTTGGGTACACCACCAGATAGCATCAGGTTTACTAGATCCGTGATTGATTTCAGAAGAGTCCTGCCAGCATCACCATTTGAGCCACATATTAGGTCTTTAAAATGTTGTGGTGTTAAGCCATCAAGGCCGCCGGCAGATCCACTTCTGAAAGACATCGCGGCGCCGAACACGTCGTCAGTTTCAGCCTGAAGTGGTGTGTTAGAATCTGTAAAACAACTAGATATAATAGAAGTATTATGCTGAGGATGTTTGTCACTTAGCGCCTTAACTGTCTCAGATGTGTTGGGGGCTATTAGGGGCTGCCCCCTTAAAGTCACCGTCACTAATTTTATTTTCGATATGCTTTATCGAGTTGAACTTTTTTCTTCTTATCGATTGTTTCATGGGAAAAATTAAATTATTTGCAATTTTATTACAGTTATTTTTTATTTTTTGAGTAAGCGAGCCTGGATCATTTTGAACAACGTTTAGAACTTTATAAGCAAAGGTGAGCAAATGTTCCCAACAAGTGGCGTTATTGGAATTAATAACATCGTTAATTACCTTCGTAAGGGCGACGGCAACTTGTGTTCTCGATCCTCTAGGTATCCTCTTTATTACTGGAAAATTTGCTTTAAAAACGCTTAAACGATTCCATAGAGGATCCAGATCAGTAATAGAAGTTGATGGACATGGATTAAAATGGGTCTGCGAATTCGATTTATGAGTTTTTCCTAGATGAATATTTAAGCCCCTTTTATTTTTAAAATAACGAGGTTGGGAACATTGCTCACATTTAAATAATTCATCTAGCGATATATTATCCCCACATAAGGGAGAAGTCATAGGCGCAAGATTAGAATAAAAATTAAAATAAAATAAATCAAAATTAATTAGGTGAAAATAAAAATATGACTAAAACTATTACACACAAACAAATTAAATAAATATTGACAATAATAATTATTTCTAAGTATATGTACAAAAATAAGTGATTCATTGTCCGCTAATAATGTTAATAATAAATAAATACCATTGTTCAGATATATGAAAAGAAACTGTTGTTTGGCCATTCAAAGAGGCAATGCCGCCAGTGTTTTGGGCACTTTGCCTCACTGCAGTGACATCGACAGATTTTTATGTACATAGTTTTATAAATTACTTTTAAGTTCATATTTTTATACTTAGATATTGGATTTTATGTTAAATAAATGTAAATATACTTTATGCTTAATCTTTAAAGAATTTTTGTGAAATTCTACACAGTTATGATAAAAAGTTTGCTTGTCTTATTACGACTAGTTTTTGATCGCGGGTTTAATCCTATTAGGGTGTTGACTTTGTTATAAAAATAATACGCAAATATATACATAAAATATAGCCTATGACCATCTATACATATAAAATCACTCGTCCTGAATGATTTATCAATGCTCTGCACTAAGTCGCTGGGGCTACGAACTTTAAATTTTGGCAGTCGTGAGCTTTTAGGTTGTAGGCATCCACTTAGAATGGGTTTTTTGATTATTCACCTCTAAGAGGGTGAAAAGAGGTAAAAACGTTTGAATGGAAAATCTTATTCAGTGGTCGTGTAACATACTTCCGTTTGATAATAATCAAATGTAAAATAGAAAACAGGGTACTATTATTCCACACTGAGGTGAAAGGGGATGTAAAGTTTGTATGGTGAAAATGTATTTATTGGTAAGGATAATCGATCCTTAAATTCAATAAAAACATTACTTAGAGAGAATAACTAAATAAATGTATCCCAGAATTTAAAAATCATTCCTTATAATGACGCTAGGGGGTATTAAATCCTGGAACAGTAACAATTTCGCTAGTAGATTTAATTAGCTGAAATTCCAAAACATACGCGGGCGAAGCCGCGGTCAACTGCTAGTCTATAATAATGTACCTTTCAAGTAGTACCATAATTTTAAGAATAGCTTCAGTGTTTCCGGACATTACATCGCACATACGAAGTTCACTCTTTCTTTTTATTACTATTATATTAGTGTAAATTTTGATCCTGTTAGAAACAATTATGATATTTTTTATAATAGTTAAATATATTTTTAACTTTAATTGTATGTATTTCAGTCTACATTTACTAGCAAAACGAGTCTGTTAGCGTTTTCAAGAATTTCCTACAAAATTTTTGAAGTGAAATCATCCTTAGGCGCGTTGAGTAATTTTTAGTAGGCGAAAATCTGATTAAATCGCCGACGTTAAAGGTGCGTCCAAACCAAATTGAGGTGCCGCACCTTAATGTTAAAATGATTGCGATTAGCGAACATCCAAGATTAACGATTTTTATATTTATTATTTTATTCAAAGTTTGTAATTTTTACTTCTATCGGCAATCTCTATGAATGCCCATATTTTTGTATATTTTATACTCTTGAATTCGGTACCACGGTTTCCTTTTATTTATTAGGATATCCACTATAAGGAATTTAATACCTAGTTCATATTTTTCAAAAGACACGGTTCCTTAAAACTCGAAAACACAGGCAGCTTAGTAATAGTGTTTCATTAGCGTTTGGATTTGGAACTTTAAAAACGATCAAAAGGCTTCATTTACGTGGATAAAAAAAAAATAAAGGTCATGAAATACTCGACATTTATAAACATGTTTTATAGCAACAACATATAACATACATGTAACATATTTGTATTTGCGCAAGTACAAATTTGCTTAAGTATTACATTATTTAAGTGGAAATAATTTGTACAAATAACGCCCCTACTGTGCAAAAGCTAAACAAAATTGAGGAAATACAATTTGCATAAGTTAATGATCTTCTTATATGTATGTAATGTCCTGGCTCACTGTCTGAGTCATAAACGCAGAATCTAAATTCCTGGGGCTATAAAATTGAAATTTTGGTATGCATTTTGGTTTGTAAGCATCCACTAAGAAATGGTTATTCCGTAGGCCACCCCTAAAAGCGATTAAGTACTAGGCAACGTCGTTCAGTGGTCGGTACACTGGGTTCAAAATCCATGACCTTATAACGTATTCATAGTTATACATGTATGGCATAAGTCCAATAAAACACAAATAACACTATTATTAACATGCACAGCAGGATTATCTAAAAATTATCCAAATTTAATTAAATTAGAGATATATCTAACTGCAATGCAAGTATGGTGCATTTTAATTGAGTGTCTTATTTATTATTATAGCATTACCATACTAGAGCGATGATTCTATTTGAGTTTAAACTCACAAAACTATATAACTACCATTTTTTCTTTAATTTATTTATCTGTTATTAATATCGTTTTTGAACGTTAGTGTCAATGTCATTAATCATTGTCAACTTGTCAAAATTTTAAAAACAAATGTGTATTGTCTAAAGATAATTTATTTCAACGCAATTTAATTTTTTTGACTCAAATTAAAAAATATTTTTATTTTTAATAACCTTTACAGATATAGTATACCTAACCGAAATCTGAAAAGCTAAATTATTAAAATCTTAATAGAATATTCGAATCGTAAATCTCTTTAACGATCGATTTATAAAAGATCGAAACTAAATTGCTATGTTGAAATAAGTTTAAATAAAGAAAATAATATTTTATTTGTATACGAAACCAAACAAACAGTTATAATATTATAATAATATACTTTCGCAAATTCGCCGCATGACATAACCTCAAAAATCATCATGGCGAAGCTAAGGTACATATCATTTATTTTGTCACTTAAAGTGTATAAGTTATATTATTAAAATAGCTATTATTTATCACATAAATATCACAACAACAACAAACATCATAGAAATACGAATAAAGTAAAACGCATTATTAATTTTATTTGATGTAAATTGCTCCATGATACACATGTCATTAAAAATTATTATTCTCATAAATCTCTAATAATAACAATTTTGTCAATTATTTATTTATTATTTCTTGTGTAATCCGCAAGTGTGTGGTACATAGCTCAATTGGTAAATCATCTGGCACAGTATGCAGGTGTGGGTTCAATTCGCATTGCGTTTATTGACTTAACAATGAATCTTAAATTCCAGTGAGGTGAGCCCTGTAAAACCTGCCAGTCCTAAAAAACGAAGAAACAAACCTAAAAAGAACAAAGCAAAGGCAGCTCAGAATGAGAAACCAGACAAAGTAGAGGATGCAGATACGAAGGTACGAAGAAAATAAACTTAACCTAGATTATTTTTTATTATTTATTTATTCTGCGCACTATTATTGAATTTTTTTATCATATGACTTTTATATGGATACTACTTATATATGGACGCTGATATGCAATACTGTGTCAAGCCACACGGACTTCGTTTTGAGAAAATGGCGTCTAAAGATGTCAAACCTATTCTTAATAAGTTTGTTTGAATAAGTATTTATCTATATATCCTTTTTTGATTAAAGCTATAATGAATTAAAAGCAGGTTGATATATTTAATATATTATCTAATAAAAAGTTTTTAAAAATATAAGATTATTGTATAAATTACAAAATAAGGAACAACCTGGAATTTCAAAACAATTAATTAAGAAACTTTGTTCCGTACTTATTTTATTTATATTACTTTATTTTTCATTGAATATTGTTAAATAGGTGATGCAGTATCAAAATACATCAATATCTCCGAATTTCACTTTTGTGGGTTGACACATTATTGCATATCAGCATCCATAGAATAATTTGATTTTAATTAATTATATCTTTTATCAAAATAGAATAGAATAGATCAATATATATTACTACAAGCAAATTTAATAAATTTCTTATTTAGTTGGACACTGATCCATATGTTGGTGCCATAAATTTTATATAATTATGTTATAATTCAATATATCGTATATCCCTCAAGGTGACTGAACAGAATGTCGTATCAGATGAGTTAGCTGAAAAGTTTCCAGTATTGAAGAATCAAGAATTAGTGAACAAATTCCTCGGTGTATCCATGACAAATAATCAGAAAGGTAAACATTTTACCATTTATGATATTATTAGCTGCCCCTCGTGCTTTCACCCATGTTTATGGTTACTGTTTCACTTCTGAGTTGGTATATATATACGATAATAAATGAGCTTTCCAACAACAAAAGATGGCTTTCCAACTTATAAACAAATTTTACCTCTTTTATAATATAATATAGATTAGTATGCTTATTTTTTTATTTCTACTTATACATATTTATCCTAGCTATATTAAAGACAATGTTAAAAGTGACGAAGTATGTACGATGTGTTTATATTCTTATGAGATAATCTCAGCCTCTTTGTCGGTGTAAAAATTTTCATCTTCATTTCACATCTTTCAAGTTTCATTTACGAGATAAAGAAACATATGGCTTTCTCCTCGGTCCAATCTTATCTCTATGCCAAAATTCATCATAACTAGTTCAGTGATCTATGTGTAAAAACGTAACAAATAGACAGACATATACCATATAATAACAATGAATTAAATCATTTTTACTTTCTGTAATGTAACATGCAATAAAAATGTGATGATAAATAAAAAAAATGGTGAAATTATAAAAAAAAATTAAGTATTAATTATTAATTTATATGGAAATTAAATTTAATACAGTTTTGTTATATTATGAGACAAAATGATTAAATTGCTATTTAAACTATCTTATAAATATTGATTATGAAATTGTTTTTTCTCATTTTCAGGCAGAATTCGTCAACAATTACGAGACAATCTGAAAGGGACATCCGAGGTGCTTCTACCAGAAGTAATACACAACAGGATACAAGCCATCGTAAAAGATATTATCACACTAACCGATGCGGAATTAAGAAAAATAAGAATACTTTACAATATGCTAAAAACTTCCGTTCAGTCTGGAACTCCTACGAAAGTTCAGAAGAAAAAGAAGAATAAGAAAAATAAAAAGGCAAAAGATAAGATAAAGGTAGGAGGTGAGAAAAAAGAAGAAGATAAAGATAACGTAACAGATGCCACAAATGAAGATGAGGCAAAAGATACCAAAGATAAAGATGTGGCAAAAGATGCCCCAATTAAAGAAGTTAAGATTGATGTTAAGAAAGAAAAAGATAATCCAAAAAAAGGGAAGGGACCGAAAAGATATGTTGTGTTTGTAGGAAATTTGCCCCTAGATATTGATAAAGAAAAAGTAAGTTTTAATTACAAGTATTTACTATTCATATTTAACATAGCGGGTCTTATCGTGACTGTCAGCTCGTGACCACGACGAATGCAACTTCGTCGAAACGTCGGGCAATGAAAAGGTATTACTACCATTAGTTATCACGATAAGACCCGTTACATTAAATATGAATGATATAAATCGCGAAAGTTTAAAATATATAAAGTATTTATTGACTACATAATATTATGATTATTATCTAGGATTTTAATGTGGAGACTTGAAGCTAGGCTTTGTCAAGATAAACACTAAAATTCTAAAGAGACTATTCAGTTTATTTACTGAAACATTCAATTGGTCTACGAATCATAGCATGACGTTTTATAGCCTATACCTTATAACCTTTTTCATAAATAGGCTATACAAAGCAAAAAATGTCCAATTTGAATTATTTTTGCATAAAATAACCTGATTTTTTTTAGATTATAATACACTATAAACTAAGATTTAAAACACAAGTAAAAATATACACTGTTTTGTGATAAAACAAAAAAATATATGTATATTAAAATTGATTGTTCTATATATGGATAAAAAAATTATTTATTCTTCTTACAGATAATGCATCATTTCTATGAATTAAGAGATCATATTGTAGACGTAAGGATTCAGAAGCCCGCTGAAGGCAAGAAGAGTTGCATAGCTTATGTGGAACTGAAAAACGAACCTAGCTACGAGGTAATTTCTTTAAATTGACGTATTTTAACAGCACAAAATTTACTACTATATACCTATATTTAAAAGGAAATTATTTCAGTTATTTAGTTAGTAGTTAATAAAATATTTTTTCTTGTATATTAATTTAAATATTTGTGAGTTTTGTTAATGTTTTGTTTTATTTTAATTTTTTCACTCTTTGTTTTTAATTATTTAGTTTATATAATCTTATGGTGTCTGTATTAGTTTTTCTTCAATTGTAAATTTATGAAAATTTTGTGTTGTTTGTAACAAGTGTTGTATACACCTGTAATTCTACACAGAACAAGAATACTTAAATGTGTATTATAAATGTGATCTTACAAATAAATAAATAAAAAAAATATAATGTATATAATGTTTTCATAGCTCGCTCTCTCCAAGCACCATTCAATGATGAACAATCGTCGCATCAACGTGCTGTACACAACTCAACAGAACAGCAAGATATCGAAAACTGAAGCCAAGGTAACATCACCTTTATTCAAATAAGAATATGTATGTATTATATTGTTTTGGAAATTAAGAAAATAAATTTCTTAGGATAAATTTATATGTTATCATTATTCCATATTTATTATATTTTTTATGTATTTGAATAGGATTTATGAAATGTGTAGTTAAATTCTTTGTGCAACTGGCCATTATTGCTTTTTCTTGTTCTTTTAAATTTGGAATGTAAAAAATATGTATTGATTTTTTATTGTTGTAATGAGTGAGTTATGAATATAAAGTTGTTCTGTTAATTTAATGTATAATTAAAAATACTTAATCTATTTATCTATCTAACAACTTTCAAGCTAGCTATCGAACAAGATCGGTCTACCCATATTCCAGTAATAATATTAAAAGACTCTCCATCTGTGAAAGTCGGTGTAGAAATATATAGCTATGGAATATGGCATTAATTTTTGAACAGACGAATTTGATAATACTACATTGTAAAACATTACGCTGACCACCACTATACCACTGGTATGAACTGTAAATGCAAAATTTATTTTCAGAGTAAGTCAGCCAAGCTCGTGGCTTTACAGAAATCTGGAAAGTTAATGGGCAGTGTGCCGTTAAACAAGAAGAGAAGTCATCGCAGGATGATAGCGAAGAAGGCCCGAGCCAAACTTGAGGCTGAATCTTAAGGAAAGAGTTCATTATGAACTTGTAAATTATTTTTGTGAATAAATGTGTTTTATATTACTTTATTAGAGTTTCATTTCATTAAACTGATCTTGTAACAGTACTAAAATAAGAGGCACGTTTTAAATAGTAACAAGCTCCTGCAAATAATAACTGGTAAAATCTCACTACTTTAATTCATATACTCTCTCTCAGTTCTGCTCCTCTGGTACTGCAAATGTCGAAGTATGCGTGCACACCTATATGGATGCTGATAAGCAATAATGTGTCAACTCACAAAAAGCCTATTGATATTGATGTATTTTGATACTGCATCACCTATTTAACTTTATTCAAAAAAATTCAAGGTCATATAAAACTAAAAAAGTACGGAACAAACTTTCCTAAATAATTGTTTCCAATATTCAAGTTATACAACAATCACAAATATTTGAAAAACATTTTATTAGATAATATATTAAATATATCATCTTCTTTTAATTCGTTATACCTTTATCAAAAAATAAAAAAGGTGGATATATACTTCTTCAAACATATTCGTTAAGAATAAGTTTGACAACTTTAGAAGCCATTTTCTCAAAATTTAGTCCGTGTGGCTTGACACAGTATTGCATATTAGCACCCATATATGATTGCGTGCCTAGTCCAAGTTTTTTGATGAACACTCAATGGTTTTGCGTATATTTTACTATCTCATATAACTTTAACTACTCGACATCAAAATTGTAACTCGCAGTGAAAATATAAGAATCCACCTATAACAGGCGCTTTTGTTTCAATGTACCGATTACTTTTACGCGCTAAAAACTCACTAATTTGTAACTCCTTATTAACACGTTGTTGAAAGGATCTGATCAACTTTTACTTGTCTGATCAACTCCAAATTTACTATAGTGTAAATCGTATAAAAATAACTGGCTGCCTAATAACTGCCGACTCGCCTTTTCATACAAATGAAAGACCACTTTAAAGAATGAACACTATTAAAGCACTATTTTTTTTTTCTGAAAGAGTATGCTGTTGGCCCGGCTACTGAGACTCGGCCTTGAAATTGGGAGCCCCCGTTGGGGCTCAGAATGGACGTCCGTGTCTAAGGGTGTCTCCTAGTGAGATCGCACCTCGGCTTAGAACGTCGTTGGAGTGGAGGACGGCGCTGTGCGGAGCGCAGGTGTCGAGGGTGACGGTCTCACGACGCGCCTAAGCGCGCCCGAGCCGTCGCAAACCGAGGACCTCGTCGCTACTAGCGGAGACGGTGGGAATGGCGCGTTCGCCAGGGTAATGTTATCGTCGGGATCAGCCAAGACGTGCATGGGACGTCTTAGTCTTTTCGGTAGGTTACCTCTCCTACCGGAATAGTCACAAGCCTCTTTAATGAGGGGGTTTGGGTGGCGGGTAGCTGTCTCGAAGAAGGTAGTGGACAGCGTTTTGAAATGTTTTGCGATCGAATCGAGTCTAATCGGGCGGTATTAAAGCACTAATTTTACTTTCGACATATATATTATTACGAAAAACTCTAGCCAGCGCGATTCAGGATTATACCTTCATCTTAACAGCGCCATCTCTTGACAGCAATCAGAACTACATAATTATATCAGACAACAATTGCGTAACCTTGACCGGATACTGCAGCATGATCCGGAATCAGCAGGATATGCAGTCTAACACTAACATACAGAAGTATAGTGTTGGGGCTCATCAAAATCTTCTCAATGAGTCGATTGTCGGGTTTTTCTTTTTATTTTTCTGTTTTTTAAATATAAACGATTACGATAGTTAAATATAGTTAAGGCAACAACAATAGTTGGTGCCAGTGGTTGGTTCATTGCTATGTTGCAAGTCGAAGAAGCTAAAGATTCAATTTCTTGCTTGTATTGTGATTTTTATTGGCTTGTATTTGTGAACAATGTACCACAATGCAACGTCGCATCGTAAAAATGTTAGACTGTAAAAATAATTATATGATAAAAAATTTTAAGTCATTAAGTTTTTAAATATATTTAAGTATGTATTCATTTATAAATATAAATTAGATTAAAGCTTCATTATACAAGCTTAATGATCGGTAGTGTTTGTCCTGAACTGGGTAAAGGTTACATTCGATATTGAAATAAAGACAGAAACAGAGTGCTTCAAAAATTATTTATTTATTCGTATATATAATTTATATATCCATTTTATAGTTAAAATCAACCAATTCACACAACATAAAACTATAATTTCTCATACACGCCTCGCGAGTACCTACCAAAATATGTTTAAAATTCAAACATCGACCGTGCGTACTGGCAGTATAGATGAGGTTCAATAACATATCTTGGCAGATTTACAGACTAAAAAACTAGATATAATAATTTATTAAGAGTCCTGTCTATTTCGTATATTATCTGTGACGTCACAGATGAAATATCTTTTAAAATTATAAGCTGCATTAAGTAAAACACATAATACTTTAAAATACTCGAGTAGAAAAACACAATTTGTGCTGTAGGAATGACTTTAAACTAATAAAATTAAACTATGAAGTGCATCCTTTATATATTATAGAAGGAAAGTGCACGCATGTCAAGAATTTAGTATTCAGAAACACTCAACAGTAGACAGCTAAGAATATCTTGACTATGAGTAACACCGGTTTAAAAGTTCTACATTAAAATACAATCTGTTTGAATTATTGTTCATGTTCATAATTAACACCCTTTCTTGGACAGTCGGTGACTTGTTATCATTTGAAATGTATTTAAAACCAAACAATAATATTATAAGTACTAGAACTTTTGGAATTACGTGAAATAAATAAAACTTATATTAACTAATGTGAATATTTTAATTATTTTTTTTACAATAGTACAGCTTCAAGAGGAATTAGTAGTGAATGGGAGTACTGGCAAATAAAAACTTTATATAAAAACCAAAATCGGAAATCAATTAAAATTTTTAATGTAATGGCATTATTATTAGAAAGATTCGAAATTCAAAAAGTACCCCATCAACAATCAGTGTTACCATTTCACAACTTTAGGCCTAATCTACACTTACTCACATTCTATTCTATTCAACAAAGTGAATTTTCGGTTTAGGCCAGGGTCGCATAACATGTTATAATGTAAAATAATCATAATATATAATCTTTTAATATGGAATATTGCATATTTATTCAAGTTTAGTTTGATTAAAGTGTCCTATATACCCTGGTCCAAACCTAGTTTATAACGGTCCTACTCGTACATATAGCAAACCGTCTACAAATAATTTGAAATATTCAATAATTTACATCCAAGTACACATTTACAATCCCTATAATAACTGGCCAAATTCATTATCGAATCGAAGAAATGCAGAAATGGTAGAATACTGCTTCGTTGCTACGCAAATTATAAAAATAATATTCGTAAAATGACACCGACATTCTAATTTCGCTATCCTTAATGTTAAACCTTAATACTTTTAAACTTTATCATAATATGTACAGTGTAAAGTAAATACAAGTTCACTCGGGTGTGTGCGTCGCCTTCTTTATAATAAAATCACATTTTTCACATGAGATTCGTAATATACATTGTCCTATCCGATTGTGACCTTTTCATATGGTCTAGCTTTCAATTTCTTTAGGAATGTTTTTTGTTAAGTCGTATATTTCCATGGAAAACATTATAATTATTAAAATGCCCTTTTTAATTTCAATAAATAAATTCTTGATGTGTTACGATAAATGAAGAACAAGAAAATATATTTTAAAAGGTTTATATATATGCATTTACATATAAACCAATATATATTTATATCGTTTAGTAGAAACAAAGTCTTAAATTGTCATGTTTAAACATTATTGTCGTACTGAGTCAGCTTATTATATATATTATCAATCTACGTTCAAGCGTGATGCGATCCTACCGTTATCGAGATCAACATAATAAAACACTCATATAAATAAATTATCCCATCAACCATACCAACCTATCAATCAAGCAATGATGAAAAACCCAATGTTTACAACAAATACTTTAAAATACTCGTACAGAAAAATAAATTTCCTTTATATTAACTCATCACTTTCATTACACTTTGCCTTATGAAAGACATTGGCTTTATTTTTATCACTGTGTTTTCACTGAACCACTTTAACACGACCGGATATATCACTGTATTTTAAAGTCCATAAGGTTCACTGTTCGCTGGCTGGCCCACGCTCCCCATCAGTGGGTCGTCAGGCGAGCGTCCAGCGCTCCTCAAAGAACTGTCTCATATAGTGGCCAGCACGCCCCACCGGGCTGTCATCCTCGTTGAACACTTCACAGTTACTAAATATAAGACGAACGTCTGATGCAAACTCTTCTTTGCATTTATATCTGAAATTAAAAAAAAAATGTTAGTATTTATTGATTTTATATATCATATTGCACACTCATTATTAAATTGACCAAATTTGAAAATGGAAAAATGTTTTACAATAACGATATTGGCTATTTATTTTAACTTAAATGTCACAAAATGTTGATGAAATAGTAATTTAATCTTTTCATAATATTAAATTGATAATTTTAAACTAAGTAATGAAAAACCTGTTTTAAGTCAAATTTCATAATAGTTTTTAGTTACAATTTTTAAATGGGCAATAGATATTTTTTTTTAAACCACATTATTTTTACACTAGTATCATGATAATTTCCATGAATAATTGACTACTAAAGGTATAATTCACCTATGAATTTAATAGCATTTTGTATACAATTACATTATGCCATTAGGCCGTATCCTTCAGTTTGCCATATACCAGAAGTTGAACCTTATATGTAACACTGTCAGATGGTGCAATAATAGTGTTTTTTCTTTCAAAATCACCGGGTTTGATTCCTGGCTTAAAATGAATTATAAAAAGAAAACTAAAGATGCAGTTTTAGTTTTCATCAAAATTGGTCCTCAGGGTCTTTTAAGTGTTTTATGATAATCCTTCCACTTTCGGATATGTGCTACCAATGCTCATATAAAAAACTCAATTTGTATGGACTATAAAAGTTACATCGAGTCGTGCAGTTTCCGCTTGATGGTGGAAAGGTCCATGGGGCATTTGATGACCTTCCGGTACTGCGGGAACTGCTTCGTGTTGACGGGGACGAGGAACGGCCAGGCGTGTTCGTGGCATTCCATGTCGCAGAGTAGATTCCTGGGGAAATATGTATTTTATAGTTAATTATTGAGAAAAATATATCTATCTGGCTGTCCCTTGTGGTTTCACTCGCGTTTATGTTTACTGCTTCGCTCCTATGAGTCGTAGCGTGATGTAATATAGCCTATAGCATTCCTTAATAAATAAATTTTTCCAATTTGATCCAGTAGTTCCGCGCTCAAACAGACAAACAAACTCTTCACCTTCATAATATTACTATAGATAAGACAAGATGGTTATTAACAGAGTAGAAATATATTTTTATCGGTATGACTATGTGACGTCAGCAAAAATCAAAATGGCGGGCGTAAATTGTCAAAAGATACGAACCGTTGTGACCCATAACTATAGATATGTTTTAGGCAAATGAATTTTAAAACACATAATGTGAATGAATTGGCAACCGCTTTGGACGACGTTACCTAGCAACCATCTAGCAACAGCAATGCAAGAGATAACTTTGAGTGTTTGTAATGTCCATAAGGATATGGGGACAGATTTTTAACGTCAAATAGTATAAACGTAACACTTTTATAGTTCTAAAATATCATTGAAGTAATATAATCAATGAACGTACTTGCAAAATTGCATTTCCTTGATTTGTTTTTTGGCACTGTTTTTCTCCTTCTTAGCGCGGGAGAGCAAGGGCAGGTTTTCAGACTCGCGTTCGTCAACTGAAATAGATGAAAAATATGAATTATATACATTGTTATATGTTTTCAATATGTTTACATATTTGAATGGATCTTCTAGATTATGTTAAATTGTTACTTTATAACTACTGTTTACATTGTTGAATATTGGCTTGGCGTTAAAAAAAAAGACAGAAAATATAGGCGAGAATTACATTTGTAAGTTTTACTCACGAGAGCGATATAAATAACTTTTTAATCTAGTAAAAGTTACGTCTTAAGCAGTTACGAAAGCTGTGGATGTCAAAAATAAGGCACTGACAGTAACTTCTATTTGGTGTAAAGCAACAAAGAACTTATGTAAACCTTTATGGACGTTTGAGAGCAAAAGTTATAAGTGTGATTCTCGTCTAACATCGATTAGAGCCTGAACTGCCAGCCCGTGGGGCGTGGAGTGTGGGCGTCCGTACCGTGCCCGTCCACGGCGTCGAGGTCGTGCTGCAGGGCTCCGTTGCCGGCCAGCGGCGCGGCGCGGCGCTTCTCCGGTGCCTCCTCGCTGAGCTCCGGTACCACTGGGGGACATCATATTTATTTTTGTTAGAAAACTTTCAAAAAAAAAAAAAACCGACTTCAAGAACAAAACACGTAATTTATTACGGCAGTTATTTTAATTTTAAAACTAATGATTATAGAACACATTTTATGGCCCTAATCTGAAATTATACCTTTTCGAACAAAAATAGAATATTGCTTATTCGGAAATACATGAAGTGACTGTTACACTAAAATGATTTCCATATTTTTAAATGCGAAATTTTGTAAGCATGATAAAACTTTTTTGGACAAATAAAGGGGGGGCCTTTATACAACTTACTTAGACGTAGTAGATTGAACGAATACCAATGTCAATGGTTGACATAAAATCTAAATAACTGAGACTAGCATTTACAATCGTAAGGGCCGGATAAAAACTAGTTTACCTTTGTACACTTTGGACCTACAATGATACCCTACCCCTTCGGACTTTGCCCTTGCATAAAACCCTCCCATATTAGAGCTAGGTCCGTGGTCTAGACTAACAGTACAAGTAAACTAACCAGTGTGATGGTTGAGGCCGTTCTCAGGCTCCGCCGGCGGCGGGGGCTCTGCGGGAGTTGGTGGGGGCTCCGCTGGCGGCTCCTCCAGCTTGTCGGGCTCCTTCTCCGGCGTGGCGCTGGGGGGGCACTCCTCCGCCGTCGTGGACGTAGACGCGTGAGATGCCGCGGGGCTGGGTATAGTGACACAATTATAGTATATTTTTCTTTGTCTTATTCGGTAACAATACCCGAAACGAAAAATCACGAATTTTTGAAAATTAGAGATATTTAAGTTAATGAAAAGCTGGTAATGATTCGAAACGTAAATTCTACCGAGAAGAACCGACAAGAAACTCCATGGGTACTCTTTTAAAATATTGTCAATACATATATTTAGAATTTCCTAACATTTATATTAAATATCCTATATGAAGTCCGGCTAAAGTAGCGGTAATTATGATATTAGTATAGACAAAATTTTAATTTAAAAAATCAAAAATCCGACTGTGTGTCTTGTAATCATCTGCAGTCAGTATTGAATTAATATCAATTTTTGTCTAAAAACCTATGAGTTACTAACCAACTTTAAATCATTAGAGATCCTAAACAGGAATTTTGATTGAAAAACAATAACACAAACATAAAAATGATTATGTATAATGAATACCTATTTAACGATACTCCACTTCATATATTTCGTCGATTTTGATTGGCGTTTAAAATCGGCCATTTTGATCTTTCCAAATTTTTATTCTTTCTATAACATTCAGTCAAACATATCATTTATCAAAATCGACCCACGCGTTTCGTCTAAATAGTGCCACAAATGTACAAATCCATAGACTGATAAACACACTTGCGTCGCGCAGTTGGGTAAAAAATAACGGCAGACCCCCATAACATACGGATCCAGGGGGTCCGTACCCTACAGGTTGAGAAGCGCTGGTCCGTCACGCACCTGGGCACCATGCTGGCGTCGAGGTCGACGTTCGCGCTGGAGTCCTTGTGCTTGGCGTCGCGCTTGGTCTTGCGCGGCTTCTTGGGCGGGGCGCGCGAGATGCACTGCGAGCAGTACCACTTGCCGCGCGGAGTCTGTCGGTTTGAAACGATTTTTTAGTTAGTACATTTTAATTATGTTAGATAAATCGTGATATCAAAACATTTTAAATGATTATATATGTAAAGGAAAATATAATTTTCTTTTAATTAAATTTAGTGCAATAAGCTTCATAGACTAAGACCGCGAGTGTAGAACTTTTTAAACTATGAAAAAGTTAACCTAAAAATGTTACGATATTAACTAGTCGTGTAAAAACAATTTTTATTATAAAATAGATAATTATATTCAAAAAGTGATTTGGGAACTGACATTGTAATTGATAACATTATATGTCGGTTCTTTTTTTACGGTATGTAAGGTTTTGTTAGTTTAAACTTATTTTTTTATGTAAAGCATCGTTCATAAATAAATCTTTTCTTACAGAGAAACTCAATTGTGTTTGATTGACCGTGTCGACCAAATCATAAAAAGCCTAGAAAATATCTTATATGGACGCTGATAAGCAATACTGTGTCAAGCTACACGGACTTCATTTTGAGAAAATGGCGTCTGAAGATGTTAAACCTATTCTTAATTAATTTGTTTGAAGACGTATATATCCATCTTTTCTTTTCTATTTTGATAAAAGGTGTAATGAATTAAAAGCAGACAGAAAGACAGATATATTTAACGTGTTATCTAATAATAAGTTTTTTAAATATTTGAGATTCTTGTATAAATTGCAAAATATGGAACACACTTAAAACTCGAGACATTGAATTAAAACACTTTTTCAGTACTTATTTTGCCTATATAAGTTAAAATTATTTTTAGTGTTGTTAAATAGGTAACACACTATCAAACTACACTAATATCTCGGAATTTGACTTTTTGTGGGTTGACACATTATTGCTTATCAGCAACCATATATATTTTAAACCTTCGCGATTTATACTATTCATATTTAATGTAACGGGTCTTATCGCGATAACTCATTAGTAATACCTTTTCAGCTATCAGCTCGTGACCACAACGAATGTGTCTTCGTCGACGTCGGGTAATAAAAAGGTATTACTACCATTAGTAATCACGATAAGACCCGTTATATTAAATATGAATTTGAAATGATATTTTATTTCAAACACTTATTCAAGGCCTGAGGATCAATATGTATGCGCCAGTGTGTAAGTGCGTGTGTCTATGTCTACACATGAACATGTGTGGATATATTTGCGTGTGTCAAAATGTGTGTCTAAAACTATAAGTGTACATGTGTATGAACTGTTCATATTTAATATAACAGAATGGCTGACTTAGCCCATGACCACGACGAATGTAACTTAGTCGAAACGTCGAGCAATAAAAAAAAAGTATTATTACTATATATACTAATATTATAAAGCTGAAGAGTTTGTTTGATTGTTTGCTTTAACGCACTAAGCTCAGGAACTGGTCCGATTTGAAAAACACTTTCAGCGTTAGATAGCTCATTTACCGAGGAAGGCTATAGGTTATATATTATCGCGTTAAGACCAAACGGAGCTGAGCACCAATGAAGAATGTTTCAAAATCTGGTGATATTTTCTTATTGAGAGAACTTATGCTGAGTGCGCTGCGTAAACGCTTAGTTTCGCAAAATTTATGTATGACAGAATTGTTTCCCTTTAAAAGTCTAAAAAAAAGTCCGCGACAGCATATCCTTTAAGGTTAGTTCACTATAATCTTTTTTTATGCTAACCAAATTTGTTCTAAAATTAAGCATTATTAGCCCAAAGTAATTATTCCACGCGGACGAAGGTTAGTAAGTTATAAGATCCGTTATATTAAATATGAATAGTATGAACTGTATTAGCCTATGTGTTTATGCGTGTGTCTGCGTGCTCGTCGAGTGTCAACACGGCGAGGCGGAGTGTCGGCGAGCGGCACCTTGAGCAGCGGCGGGTAGTGGCAGTCGAGGTGGAAGGCGCGCGCGCACAGCGCGCACGGCAGCGCGCGGCCGCGCGCCGCGCCGCCGCACACGATGCACACGCGCTCGCGCGCGCCGCCGCGCGCCTTGTTCACGCACTCCCAGCAGTACCTGCGCAGCGCGAACACTGAGGCCTTCCGGGCTCTCGACCGACCAGCGAGTGCCACAGTTACCATTGGTTGGCCGAAAAATTTACTTCATTTGGAGGCTTACGATATGATATTAGAAAATAACAATACATACACATTAGAACATAATAAGTTCTGGGAATAGTATACAGGCTGAGTTTTCTAACTAAACGAAATACTGAAAATTAGGGGGCCAACTTTAATGAAAACTAAAACTGCATTATAAGTTTTTTCAAATACAATTTCCTAGCCAGGAATCGAACCCAATGATTTTGAAAAAAAGCCAATTATATTATTGAATCATCAGATGGTAATAGTATACGACAAACTAAAGGAAAAAACTTATTTTTTATAAAATGTTTAAAAAAAACACTCAAAAATGTAACATACAACTTTTTATTAGTCAGTTTTATCTAGTAATAAGTTTTTCAAATATATGTGATTATCGCATATTGTAAAATATCGTCGGTGATATTTCAAAACCGCGTATCTAACTTTTCCTATAAAGTTAAAATTTGAATCAAATACAAAATCATATTATTGATAAAAATAAGACTTGTGGGCATTTTCCATTGCGCAAAAATGGACCTTATTGTGAAAGCTAGTTACGCGGTTTTACACTATCACCAACGATATGAAACATACTTCAATATCCAAAACATTAAATTAATGTTTTTCCGTACTTATCGAGTTATTTATTTAAAGTATATATAAATAACTATAAAAAAAGTATTAAACTCACCAGTCTCCCTCCGGTATTTTCTCCATTCTAGGCTTGAAACAGTACGTGTGATAACCTTTATCACAGCCGTCGCATAGCAACAGCTGATCTTCGTTATCACCGGACAAACAGAATTGACAATTCTGTAAACAAAAAACAATTTTGAAATTCACAGTGAAAGAAAATATTAACAATAGTTCAATAACAATGCATGTTAACTTGTAAATAGTTAAGGATGTAAATAGTTGAATAAATCTAAATCTTTAATTCGATTCAGAATATCAAAAATTACATATCGCTTTGTTAAAAGTAAAGCAACAGCCTGTAAATATCCCACTGCTGGGCAAAGGCCTCCTCTCCTATTAAGGAGAAGGTTTAGAACTGAATCCACCACGCTGCTTCACTGCGGGGCGGATATACATGTGTCAAAATTTCTTCCGGCACATGCAGGTGTTCTCACTATGTTTTCCTTCGGCGGTGAAGGAATTTAAACTCAAATTTAACTTGTAATCAGTAGTGTTATCCGGGGTTTGAACCCGCGATTATCGGTTGACATCGACGTGTTCTAACCACGAGGCCATCTCGGTTCTCAGCTTAGTATTAAATTGACCAAATTAAAAATCTATATGAAATAAGTTACCTAAGTTAGTAATTAAAATTAAGTTTTCATCTAAACCTGTGGTTCGTAATCTATGATTAAAAGAAATTAAACTAATAATCTACTAACGTTTATTGTGACCTTGGCTTTTGGCCTTTGTAACTGTATATTTTTATTTAGAGGAGTACTCGTATCTTAGGAATTTAAATTAGTTCTGAACACTATTAATTATGCATTCAAATATTTCATATTAACTAGCTGCTTGTAGGTTCCCACCTTCCTCGATAAACGGGCTATCCAAAGCAAAGAGCTTTTTTCTAATCGGTTTAGTTTCAGAGATTAGTCACATACAAACTCACAAACAAATTTTACCTCTATATAAATTTAGCTTATATATACATATGTATATATCTTTTGCATGACATATAAGAAAAACTTGGTTTCATTATTCCGTATTCGTCCTACTCACTCACCGCTTTCATGATGCTCTTGTCCCAAGCGATAGCGGCTTCTAAAGCTTGCAACAGCATGGCGAGCTGCGCGGACGTGTTGCAGCGCGCCACTGCTTCCCGCCAGGTCGCCAGGCCTCGCGCTATTCCCTTGTTGTCATCTGCCACAGATTATATTACATTAGTGAAGCCAGTGACTACAGATTAGAAACTTTAACCAAGATAAGTAATCTTAGTATATGTCAAACTTATCAATTCGTTAAACAATTTCGAAATTATATTTTTTGTACTCATGAAGAAAGATAATATCTTGTAGGTTCGTGTAGATATACATATAGGCTTACCAACTATAAAACAAATATATTAAAAAAAAAAACTGTTAAAAATTAAACATTGCTTAAAATATTATCTAAAGTACTTAACAGCAAATAAATTCATAAAAAAACTTATTGATAAAATGTTATACGTTACATTTGACAGTTGAAATAGGTTTTAGACATCTGTTAAACGCACTTAAACGTGTTAATCTATATCTAAAGCATGTTTAACTCACAACTGTCGCTAGACGCGGATTTGTAGTACGGATTTTTTTAAACACGTGTTTAACGTCTGTTTAAATCTTTTGTAGTAAGACAGAAATTGTTTAATATTTTTTGCTTTTAAATATCGATTCTGCTAATGCTGGTAAAATATCTAATACATACCCTGTTAACACCTTTTGTTACATAAATAATTTAATTTATTAAATTAGATATGAAGTTAGTTTATATATACAATTAGACTCATTTTGTCATGAATTGGTTATTCAGTTTAAAGAGACTATATTTTAATAGCAATGTTAATATATAAAATTACTTGTCCTGACTGATTCATCAACGCAGAGCCTAAATCGCTAGGGCTTCAATCTTATAATTTTGGCTGTAGGTGCCTTTTAGGGTGTAAGCATCTACTAAGAAAGGTTTTTTCAATTTTCCACCCCAAGGGTTAAAATGGGTAAAAACATTTGTATGGAAAATCTTATTCCGTGGTCATGTTAACTTAAAATTTATTAACATTTGGATAATAGTAATGAAATGTGAGTCATAAATTGCACGAATATCATCCCCTATTGAACTGCAAGGGGTTGGTGAAGTTTGTATTGCCAAAATTTATATTTTTGGCCGATTTCCTTCCACTTAGCATAAATATTCCTTAGGGTGAATAAATATATATCTATATCCCCGAAATCTAAAATCATCCCTTATAGTTTTGTTAGAAGGTGCTAAAGTATACGCGCGCAACGTCGCGAGGAACTGCTAGTGTTAATATAAAAGTGAGAATTAATTTTCTATTTATTAAAGGTTCTATACGTACTCTTAGCTTCACTCGCTGTTTCCGAGTGCGGCGACGTCGCGGACGCGTTCCCGTGTTCCGCTTGCAGAACTGCGCCTAATGTTGCTTCTGTCGTGCTGAAGAATTACAATTTCATTTTTTAATTATATATATGTAATAGGAGTATATGTACATATATTCGATAAGTTAATGGAATTAAAAAGAGATAAACAAATGAATGTTACATGGATTGTAATGCCAGAAGAGATTTTATTTATTATAAAGAAGTTTTTTAATCACGCACTGTATAGGAACTTTTAGTTATGGCTGGGTATTTGCATATCATATCATAGCTGTAGTATATAATTTAAATGCTTTCTATAACTTTTTACTTATTTTAATTAATTTACATTAATTTTATTATAAAGCATTACTACAAATTTGACTCTATTATTTTAATGACAACGAAAATTGGCGCGCAATTTATTTTCTCCTTTTTCTTTTATATGACATTGAGCAAGATAATAATGCATTCTGCCCAATAATGCTAAATATAAATAATATTTCATTAAACGTTATGAACACGCACCAAACGTTATATTTTCTCATGGATGAACACGACACACGTGGATAGTTTGTTTGTAATGTGTGACATATTTTTTATTATACACTAGCGACCCCACTCAGTTTCGAACAGGTGCATAATTTTTTACGATATTCCATTACAACGGTAGCAAGCGATTTTTTTATGACTGACTTCTGAAAAGGAGGTTCTAAATTCGTCTTAAATTTTTTTTATATATATAGTTTCACCGTTTACTCGAAAACTATTGGACAGACTCTCTGATTGGTGCCATCAAAATCGGCTCAGTAATTTAATTTTAAAATCAAAATAACTAGAATAAGCACATAATTCAATTTCATATAGTGCTTTCGCAGGCGGTTCCCCGTTTTCTACAAGGCCAATGCAAATGTTTTACGCGTACCTGTGCACGAGCGGCGGCTTGAGGTAGCGGCGCTCCACGTGCGCCTCGAGCGCGGCCAGCTTGTGGCGCGCGCGCGCCACGATCTCGGCGCCCGACGCCGCGCCCGGCAGCGCCAGGCGCGCCGCGCGCCAGCCCTTCACCTGCATGGACGCCGCCGCCACGCGCTCCTCCAGCGCCTCCACCTGCGCGACACTGCCTTCACTCGCACGCTCGGACTACCTTAGCTTTGGTGCCGACGCGACACGGGCATAGTGTACGGCGACGCATTCGTGGCGCCCATCGTCGAATTACGTCAGAGTTAGATTTGACAACTAGTGCTACGATTTCCAGGAATCACTTTTGTTCCGTATAATATTATTGTTAATTACAATTAATTATACTAAAGTGAAAACATAACATAGGGGACCTTTCGCGTTTATAGATATTAAATTTCATATATTTATTGTAAATTAATGTAACAGATACGAATATCCGGCACGTCACTATATGAGACATACCACGCATCCTGTAGCCCGACACAGAGTCGCGCCAGTAGTAATGCCATAGGCGACATGAAATTACCATAGACAAGAGCTGCATGTCCACCCGCCGGGCGGTGACGGCGCAGAAGGAGTTGGGCTCGTCGGGCGCGGGGAAGGCGCCGCCCTGCGCGAGCGCGCGCTCCGCGGGCGAGGCCGCCAGCTGGCTGGACGGGTCGCCTTTGTCTATGTACAGCTGGGAAATTTAAAAAAATTAATACTCGAACAACTTATACACTTCAAGGATATATCCTCCAGCGTAGCTGAGTACGGTGAATTTTTTTAACCGACTTCTAATAAAGGTAGCGGTTCTTAATTCGTTTGGGACTTTTTTATGTATGTTCATCGATTAATTCAAAATGGCTTGAACAATTTTGTTATTCTCTCCATTGATCCAAGAGATTTCATCAAAAGCGATTATATAATAGACTTCATCAAAAATTAAACTACTGAATAATAGTTTAATTTTAAAATGAAAATAGCTGGAATAAGTATGTCATTTAAGTATAGTTTATTTTTCTTTACTTGTGTTATTTAAGAAACAAATATGGCGTATTTCTAGCCACACGTAAGTTAAATAAGAGGTTATTGACTTGATGATTGAATTGAATCGTTTTTTATAATGAAAAGAAATTGTTTGAAAATTCGTGATTTTCGTTGGGGGTATTGTCACCAAATAAAGTAAAGAAAAATAGGCTATAAACGAAATTACGTATTTCGCTTTTGAAGTCGGCTCCCCCTTCTCCACAGTGGTGGTAAACACTCACCTTGTTGTTGAGGGTGGGCAGGTGGTGCGCGAAAGCCGCGTGCAGTTCCCTCTCGCGCGCCCCGCGGGGGTGCAGCGCTTCGAGGAGCGCTCGCAATTGCTCCTCCTCTGTGATGCGCCACCAGCCGTGTCTGGACAAAAATATTTGTAATTTATAAATGTATATATTAACAAAATTAACAAAATTTAAAAAGAGTACTGAGTTTTTGCCGGTTCTTCTACATTCCGAAGTGGTAGTTTTTCTTTAATTTAAATATTTTTTGTTTGTTTTAACAATTCAAAAATGCTTGTAAAAAGCCAACTTGAATGAAGAATATTTTATTTAAAGTATATTGCAATTGTAAATGACAGAAAAATTATTAAAAATTTTACTTATTAATTAGTCTTTGAGTAGTAGTTATTTTTTACTAGCATATTTCTTATCTAGTAGCACATATTATATTCAGTGATTAATATGTGACAAACAAATATAAATCAGCATTGAATCATTTAATGGAATAATTGTCTTTTAGAGGATGATTCTGTTTAGTCACACCAAATTATCCACCCTAAGGGATAATCGGAATTGCGTGTCTAAGCGGAATTTGTATAATATGATTTTTGTTTAAGCGTTACTGAAAAATAATTTGGTTTAATATGTTTAGCGAAATTCTAAAAAAAAATGTATTTAGTACCTCAGTATACCTTGGGTTGGATAATCGGAGGATCAATCAGAATGAAATGCCGATTATATTTCTTAGGGTATGTTGGGGTGGCTAAACGGAATCCCTTTTAGAGACACATCGAATCCTAATACAATTCTAATACCTAATTCTGAGACCATAACATTTCGGCGAAACACAAAAGGTAAATATAAAAGTACTTATTATTTTAACTTATAACTTTTTTTTAATTTTTTACTTTCACTTTTTTTTATCTTTGGTTAATCTTGGAATTGCTAATAACTTTCAAATTTTCTATCTTCTGGGCATTATAATGTAATCATTATCAAGTCTGAAAGATGTGCATTGATTCCTAAAATACAGTTTATTCTAGTTTAGAACTCTAATTTTGTACTTAATTATTGTCTGTATCAATAAATAAATAAATAAATAAATAAAACACTATATACTAAAACACTACAAATAAAAGCAAAATCAAACACACCTCAAGTCTTTAGGCACATAATTTCCTTCAACTTTCTTCGGTAACCCGTGTATCTTACAATGCTCCAGCTGCTCCAACTCCTCGGGGGACATCTGTATGGGTGGTGGACTATCACACGTCACGTAGGTGGACAGTGCATTGAAGTTTAGCAGACCGAGACTTGATAGACCGGAAGCTTTTGCTTTTTGTACTGCTAAGTCTTTTGTGGCATCCGCTTGAAGCTCCTTTTCTAGGTCATTTTCCTGTTAAATGAAAAAACAAAATCTATTGGTATACCCAATTTTTTAAGTTCATCTCGTCGGGAGTAACTCTGAGATATGTATAGTCGCTAATTTAAGGGAGTAGGGTGTCGGATTAAGCTACTATCCTACTCTATAATAGACAAGGCATAAAGTTTAAAAAACTATAACCAGATTATATAAATAAACCCAGTCACATAAAATTTCGATAAAATTTATAAATAGCTTATGTCATCCGGGTCAATTTTACGAATATACTAATACCTTATTCATTAAAATTGTTTAAGTTGTGGTGAAGAATACAAACATACATACTGTCAAAATGATCCTTCTTTTAGCTTTGCCATAGCCGAGTGAAAAGCTTTTACCCTGAAGTAGAACTGTACTGTAAAATACCTTGACAGTAGTATTTATTGAAGGCAATAAGATGGTACATTTAGTAAATATATAGAGCATTTTAACTTAAAGTTTATATGGTAAAACCCTTTTATGTTCTTAGAAAAACTTAAAGACTCTAATTTCATGCAATTATGAGAAGAAAAATTCAATCTATGTCTTTTATAAAAATGTTCGATTGTTTTTAATATTATTGTCTATTAACCCAAAAAAAGAAAGATTTATTTTAAATTGCTTATTTATATTACCTGTTCCTTACTCTCCTCTTCGACTTCCGCTTCCTGAACGCCATCTCTGTTGAGACTAGCGTCCATCATTTCCTGATCCAAACCCGACATCGTCAAGCTCGAATCCGCATACACATTATTCGATGGAACCTGCACGCTCGTCACCATCGAGTTTAAAGTGAAGAGACTCGGGTCATTTAACAGGTGCAAATTGTTCGAAACATCCCACTTATGACCTTGGCAATTCACAACCTCCGAGCATGTATGTTCGTTATCACAGAACACTGGAATATCATTTGATTTATCATCATTAATGCTCGTCAAAAATGAGCTCTCATGCCTTAAGATAGAGAACCATTTCCCTTCCAAAATCTTCGTATAAAGCAACGCGTGCGCCGAATCTATTTCCATCACTTCTTTCTTAACGTCGTTCTCGACTTTCGCTTCTTTTTCTGCTTTTTCGCTCTCCGCTTTCTTCGCTGCGTCTAGCTGAGACGATACTGCTTCTGCCATTTTGCGTAATTCTTCTAGATTGTTGACTAAATTGTCCTTGTTCTCTTCTGGTTCTTCTGGGTCGTTCTTGACCACGTTCTCGACTTTGACGATTTCCTGCGGTTTGTCCATGGGTTCTGCTTGGGTTGCGTACATGGGTTTATGGGATGGCTTTTGGACGAGGAAGGCTGTCGGGATCGAGTCTTCTATGTCTAACATGTCTTCTTCTTCGTTGTTTTGCTTATGCTGGATATATTTCTCTTCCATTTTAATTGATCCTATAATTAAAGTAATATAATTTATCATGATTTAGAAAATATTTTTTTAAAGAATAGACTGGCTATGAGCTAATTATGCTCTCCCAAACTATACCTAATAACCCCTATATATACAAACGCGAATACCTAAGTTAATCAGTTTTAATTTACTATTATAATTATGTATTATTACTATTTATAGACATCACTATGAGCCAAAGGATTTAAATATTGTTTGTATTTTATTTTGACAAGTAAAATTCATTTATGGCTACGGTAATGACATTTAACAAGGCAGAAGGATACAGTGTGGTTATATGACCTACAAAATTTTCCTAGTTCTATTTCTTAGTTATATCTGTATCCATTATTCAATTATTAAATCCAAGTATTTACCAAAGAGTTTATTACCTAGCCAAAAATCACAATCGCTTTCCAAACTTAGTTCCCTTTTAAGATCAAAATCTTTACCTTCGACTTTACAAGCGCCGTGCGTAACGTTGGGTTCATATTTGATAATCTGCGTTCTATCGCTGAGATTCAGTTCATTCTTAATGCTTCTCAGTTCTAATGCCTCCGCTTCTTCGTCTATTTGCGGCGCCTGTTCTTTTTCTTCTTCCGGTTCGGTTTCCGGTTTTTCTTTCGCTGTTAAATTGGAGAAATTTTAATTCATTGCAAAGTAAATAATGATAGATATAGATAGAAAGATGGCCACTTAAGTATCATTATTTGATACTTTCGTTTAAGGAAAAACGCTATGGCGCGTTACATGAGGGGTCTAAAATCTTCAAAAATTGCGTTGAACTTGAACGCACTTTAACACATTCTCTGTCGCCGACACGACAGGCGTGTCCATTTATAATACATTGAACGTGTAGTGTCAATGAATATATTATAATGTAAAAGAATTTAATTCGTATATTCTATAATTAATTAAGTTTTGACTAAATATATAGAACATTTAAGTGTAAATTTTAGATAACAATATTTATTATACTTTACTGCACAAAAATTGAAATTTACAAATAGCAGATTGAATATTAACAAACGATAAAGTTCTCTACTAACTATCTCTAAAATTCACTCACGTTTCTTAATCTTCGGTTTGGGATCCAAAGCATCTTCTTCCAGCTTGGCCTGGTAGTCCAGGATCTCCGGCTGAGCAGACTCCATCGCCTCAACGAACACCCCGCCACACTTACCAAGAGACCAGTAACGACGCCAATACCTGAATTAATATATTATAATTATGCATTTTAAAAGAGTACCTATCGAGTCTCTTGCCGGTTCTCGGTTCTACATTCCGAACCGGTGGTAGGTTAAAAAAAATCTATAACCAATGGAACTGTAATTTGACGATTTGAAAGTGTTTAAAAAAGCCTTTTAGAATAAAGTATATTTTGAATTTGCTTGTTCTTTTTTATATACTAAAAAAATGGTAATTAGCGGGGGTGTTTAGTCATTAATTAATGGTCGACTCTTATTCACAATATTAGTATCAGTATCGTCAGTCACTATTGCTTTGTGTATTATTACTAGTTTGCTAAAATAATTAACATTTATGAGATATGATTTCTCTAACTTATGAGTTGTAGCATGAGGTTTTATAGCCTATAACTTTTTTAGCGTTAATGTAAACGAATTTTTTCACTATATAATGCCATCAACAACAACTTTTGTAACTATCTATGGTATGTAACAGACTATTTTGTTATCTAATGTAAGCACAGACAACTCCTGTACGTAAGATATCTTTTATAATATCGGCGGGGACATTGCAGAACTGCGTATCTAGCTATTAGGTTTAAACTCAAATATTAAATTACATTGTCGATCAAAATTAAAACCTTATGGACATTTTCCATGAAATATAAGCTAGCTAAAACTGATATGGGTTATATTATCTTTAGCTAGCTTCTTTTTTTATATATAAAAAGGGAGACAAACGAGCAACCTGATGTTAAGTGGTTACCATCGCCCATGGACATCTGCAACACGCCCCGTTGCGGGTGCGTTGCCGGCCCTTGACGGAAAGTTGTTTAACACTCGACGCATGAAAACCCCCAAATTATAGCGCACCGGGCAAACTTCAGAAGGTAGATCATTCCACAGTCTGCACGTACGCGGGAAAAACGACCGTGAAGCATTGGATACCGACATGCATCCAAGTGGTGTGGATGATATCGAGTCCTGAGACCATAACACTGTTTATGGTAAAAGCGAGACGATGTCCTCAAAAAGTTCATCAGAATTTCTTATCAACAATGAAATTGAACATTTGGTTCCCAGATGCACGTAAGCTGAAGGCTCGTGTCGCCGCGCGCACCTGTCCTGCCCGTAGCACGTGGCCCGCAGCGCGTGCGAGCCGGCGGCCAGCGCGACGAGCTGCTGCTCCGACTGGCGCACCAGCTTCTCCAGCTTGCGCGACAGCTCTTCCGACGACAGGTTCTTATCCTCATCCTGTGTAACGAGGTCAAGCTCTTCAATCTGCAGTGGTTACTTTGGTAGTTATTAAATTATTTCTTGTAGTTAAAGCTTTTAACCGTTTATACCGATTTCAAGTTGAAATGAAAATGCTTAAAACATTCAGCACCGACACAACATATGTGTCTATTTATAATACATTGAAAACGTGTTTGAAAATGGCAGTAAATGTGTTAACAGTTAATGATTGACCTAGAATAATCCAAATTCTTAGGGCTATCGTTGTTAGATACAGACTGTATTTAACCGACTTCTAAAACGGAGAAGATTCTCCGATTTATAGAATTATTTTTTGTTTGAAAAAGTATATTCTTTCTCCGATTAGTCCCATAGAATTTTCACCAAAACCGATTCAGTAAATTGATTTTACGATCAAAATAACTGGAATTTCATTTTAGTTAACAAAAATACATATTTTACTTTTGAAGTAAGATCAGGTATATGGGGAAGAGTCGATGAGATTGTCTAATGTGATGCGCAAATCACAACGCACACAACAAACGCAAGTATATATGATATTAAACTTTTTTTTTTACACATCATACTCAACGGCCCCCATTATGATCTTGTGACCTTTTGTCTGGGGTCCGGAAACACACAACACTAACACAAACACCCAGACCACGACCAACATCCGTATGGCCAATACAGATATCTGCCGTGAGCAGGGATCGAACCCGCGACTGTTAGCGCTACAGTCAGTTGCAATGACCACTGCGCCAACGTGTCTGTCAACTTTTAGTAAGATCCCATAAATACTAGATTACACCTTACACATAGCTAATAAGTTAATTAAGAGTAAAAATTCTATATCAATGACTTGTCTAACAATATTTTGTCATACTACAAAAGACGCATTAAAACCATGTTCAACACGTGTCTAGCTAAACAGTGTTTAAAAATTAAACATTGCTTAAAATATTATCTAAATTGCTTAACAGCGAATAAACTCATAAAAAAACTTATTGATAAAATGTTATACGTTACATTTGACAGCAAAAATAGGTTTTAAACATCTATTAAACTCAGTTAAACGTATATTAATCTACGTCTAAAGCATGTTTAACTCAAAACTGTCTTAGACGCGCGTTTAACGTCTGTTTAAATCTTTTGTAGTAAGGCAGATTATATTTACCTCTTCAGGCTGAGTTCCTTCGCTCTCCAAATCGCTCAAAACATCACAATCTCCCATAACGCTATCCTTATCGATCTTAACATCAGTCGGGGAACAATCGTCCTTATTGTTGTTCAACATCTCCTTGCTCTTCATATTGTTGGAGAGGTCCTTTAAGGGCGATAATTCCTTGTCGCTTTCTTCTGGCGTTTCTTTGTATGGGGACGGTGTGTTTGGTTTGTCGTCTGAATGTGGGGATGATTCTTTATCTTGCTTTTTCGGCGTTTCTATCTTTTCGTGGTGATCTGTTATGGGATGTGGGGATTCTTTTATTGTGGTTTAATATATTATTAATCAAGAGAACAAAATACAATTTTATTTCTGGTTAATAATGTCGTGTTTTGTTTCCTAAGCTAATAATATACTATTTAAGGTGATGTATATAATTATGTATATGCGATATTTATATTGTGTAAGGAATTCCTTTAAAGTCATTAATATTATGTTATGTATAAATTAAAAAAAAAATAAAATATAAAAAGCCTACATTTCTTGCATTCTTTAAATTATTTATATACATGACTATCTTACTACTAAAAAAAACTATTATCCGCGTTCTGACACTACAGAGATAACCACATTCACTGCCGTAGACACGCCAGGCGTGTACATTTATAAGGCACTAGCTGTCCCTTGCGGTTTCACTCGCGTTTATGTTTACTGCTTCGCTCCTATGAGTCACAGCGTGATGTAATATAGCCAATAACCTTCCTCAATAAATAAACTATCTAACAGAAAAAAAAATCCAAATCTCTGGAACTAGAGATTAGCGCGTTCAAACAAACAAACAAACAAACAAACTCTTCAGGTTTATAATATTAGTATAGATGAAACACGTAGTGGCAGTGAATGTGTTAAAAGCGAGTCAATGGACCCAAGTGCATGAGGTGTCGGCCTCACCGGGCGCGTGGTGGTCGTCCACGAGGCGCTGCATGCGCTCCAGCGCCAGCGCCTGCTGCCGCTCCGCCGCCTCCGCGCGCGCCTTGCGCTGCTGCAGCGCGCGCACCCTGCGGGAGCCGGACTTGTGAGGACGCTCTACCTGCGGCGGGCTAGCGCTCCCTGGTGCCAGCCAGAGCTTGGCGTGCCACATTTTAGCACTCCCTTGTCTACCGGAGTCAGCGGGGACGTACACCGAGCGGCATTTTAGCACTTCCCGTACATAACGATATCGAAAACGCTCTACGTGCGCCATTTTAGCGTTCTCTGGTATTTATCAGAGCTTGAAACGGCGACGCTATGTAATGTGATTGATTTGACACTTGGAGGCATTTTAGCGCACCCGCTACCAGGTTCTGGATAGAACGGCATTTTAACACCCCTATATAAGAATAGGGGTGTTAAAATGCTGAGTGTTAGCAAGTACGGAGCGCGTGTGGCATTTTATTATATTTCACACACATTATGAATCAACATGTAATATTTTAGCGCGTATTAAATTAGAATACACATCAATACAGTGAATAAAGTGACTCGAGTTGTATCCTGTACACAGTTGCCTACGTGTAATACAGGATAATTTTCTCCTCTCAATCAATGGATTCAATTCTTATTTAAAGAAGACAATTTTACAAAACAAACCGTGTGTATTTTATGTTATTTATTATTGAGTTTTATGTTATTTATTATTGAGTATTATACTTTTATAATAAACCAAATGTGTCCTCTCGAAAACACCCTGTATAAGCTCATAGAGCTTTGCTACACTCATGACGCTGAGCACAGCGAGCGAGCGGCACTCACTTGCGTATCCGCGCGTCGAGCAGGTACCGCTCGCGGCGCAGCTGCGCCAGGTGGTCGAGCGACGCGTCGAGCTGGCGCAGCACGGCGCGGCTCTGCAGCAGCTCGTCGCACACCCGCGCCAGCACGCGCGCCTTGCTGGCCGGCGACAGCGACACGAACGGCTTGTCGCGCAGCATCTCTGCGGTGGTCGAACGGTGACAATGTGTTATATAAGGATGCTGATAAGCAATAATGTGTCAACCCGCAAAACGTGAAATTCTGAGATATTGCTGTATTTTGATACTGCATCACCTATTTAACCATATTCAATCAAAAATAAAGTCATATAAACTATATAAGTACGGAAAAGAAATCTTAGTTAATTGTTTCCAATTTCTAGGTTGTTCCATATTTTGTAATTTATACAATAATCTCATATATTTAAAAAACTTTTTATCAGATAATACATTACATGTATCAACCTGTTTTTAATTCATTATACCTTTTATTAAAAAAAAGAAAATATGGATAAATACTTATTCAAACAAACTTATTAAGAAAAGGTTTGACATCTTTAGACGCCATTTTCTCAAAATTAAGTTCGTGTGGCTTGACACAGTATTGCTTATCAGCGTCCAATTATATGTGCTAAGATATTAGTAGAAATTTATTAAGTTTAAAGTAATTTAGAAAAATAAAATATATGTGTTGAACAATACATCATCGTTTCGATCATTTAAAAAATGTAGACTTCTCTCCTCACCTGTTCTCCTATCTAATAAATATTAGCTACTATAGTTTATACCTGCCTTACTACAAAATATTTAAACAGACGTTAAACGCGTGTTTAAAAAAATCCATACTACAAATCCGCGTCTAAAGACAGTTTTGAGTTAAACACTCTTTAAACGTATGTTAATCTATTTCTATTTATATAAGTTTTTTTATGAATTAATTCGCTGTTAAGCAATTTAGATAATATTTTAAGCAATGTTTAATTTTTAAACACTGTTTAGCTAGACACGTGTTCAACATGGTTTTAATGCTTCTTTTGTAGTATGACAGAAATTTTTAAATTTGAAAAAGAACCCGACAATATATTCATTAAAACCTTTTCAATGATACCCAATACCATACTTCTGTTGTAAGTAGGTGAGGTGTTGTGTTTTCTGCTGATTTCAGATCGTCAGATCAAGGTCACTACGTAACAACGTTATTTTAATATGATTCACAGTATACAGTAAGTTTCGTATCGATCTAACCAGTAAAAATAGCGCACAACCTTTCAATATCACCTTTCAAACTAAATAAAACCGCACCAAAATAGCTCCAATTCGTTATGAAGATCAAACTCACAGCACCCTGGTCGTCGGGTCGGAGGTTGCGAACTACTCACCGGACAGCTTGTAGGTGGCGTTGCTGTGCAGGTGCTCGTAGTAGGTGCCGTTCTTGGTGCTGGCGCACGTCATCTGCATCTCCGCGTCGCTCTGGTGGTGGTCGGCCACGCGCCGGTCGCGCTCGCGCTCCACCGTCAAACCTGATCCGATCATTTCAATTTCCAACTGCTACATCGAGCCTCATAGAGGAAGTTTGAATAAAAATTTAACGTTTTATTGGTCAATAAAAAGCAAAACATTTGATTTCATTTCGAAAAACGTAAATCCAAAAGCGTTGTAAGAAAGAGACTGACTGAATTAACTATGTTGTTTCCTACCTGAACTGAAATTCTGACTTGGTCAGCCACGCTACGCAAGTAGGAATCGTAACAGAGCGATGCGATTAATGAGTACAATTTGAAACGCAATATTTCGCCTTTTTGACACAGAAGCTGTCATTCGTCTAATTTTTGCAATTTTAATTTGAAAATTTAGCTAGTTATGTTGTACTTTCTACATTTAAATCATTAGTATGATATTTTCATGTACAAGTGAATACGTAAGTGGTATCGTGACATTGTCGCGTTCCAATGTAGTGCAATGTGCGTGTGAGGTAGTGAAGCGCGCAAGCACGTACCGGTGAGCGCCTTGACCTCGGCCGTGGCCTGCGCGTACAGGTAGATGCGCAGCACCTCGCTGAGCGTGTGCGGCGCGGGCTCGGCCAGGCGCAGCGCGTGCCCCAGCAGCGTCGTGTGCCGCCCGGGGTGCGGAATGCCCGGCTCCTCTGCGGGCAGCACGTGTATGGTGTTTACATATACTGACACACGGCAGGGACAATGTAGACGGCACACCATGTATACAGACCATTGTCAATGTTTTTATTTATACCAAAAAAATCTTTGAACACATTCAGAGCACTATGTATACAGGAAATTATAAATTTTTTTGAGTGAGATTTTTAATATTATTACGTATAAAATCACAAAATCTTCACAAAGTTTTGTTCACTCCGCGGTAGGCATATTTATGCACTACTTAAAGTCTAAAACCCACTCATGAAACAAATGAATTGAATTGTTTCTCTTTATGTTTTTTACCAAACCACCATTGCTATGACCCATATTCCTCTAAATCAAAATGTCTACTCACCGATCGCTATAACGAGCAGTCTCGACAGCACGTTGAGCAATTCGTCCTCAGCCTCTTGGTTGCAGTTGGGTATTAGTCCCATCTGCAATGTGTTAAGGGACGGTAGCGATTCCATTTCTGTGGACAAGAGAGTGGAGAATATAGTGTAATAGTTATTATTTTTTTTATATTAAACTAGCTGCCCCTCGCAGTTTCACTCGCGTTTATATTGCTTCGCTCTTATGAAAGCAGCGTGATGTAGTATAGCCTATAAGCTTCCCCAATAAATGGGCTATCCAACGCAATACGAATATTTTAAATCGGAGAAGTAGTTTTAGTAATACATACAAACTTAGAAATAAAATTTGTGAACTCTTTACAATATTAGTATAGATCAATAAATAATATAATATCTTCGGTCCCTACGGAAATAGAATATTGCAGCGATCCAGTTAAAGAATTTTGTTCGATAAAACTCAACAATTTTCGGCAACTTTTTCCAGCGCAATCTCAAAAATTTAAGCAATTCTGAAAATAACTCCGAAATTATAAGAAATAGCATTTACAAGAAAACATCGACTTTTAAAATCCCTTCCATTTGGAAATCAAAAATGAGAATATATTTATATATATATTATATATTAAAATTCACTTAATTAAAACTTACCGAATCCGAGAGCTTGACCGAAATTGTGTAGGAACTCGTATACTTGCAGGAGGTCGGCCATGGCCTGCCCTGATATCTTCAGTCCTGGGATTCTGCCTAACGTTGGTAAAGGCTTCTGGTCTGATAATGACGAGTCCTCTTGGGGTCGTCTAGAAGAAAGCATTATCACAATGCACTGATTGTAATACTTAAAAATTATCTACTATTTTGGGAATTAACTAAGTTACAAGAATTTAGTAAACTTCTCAAAATGTTATTGTAAATTGTAGTACAACTGCGCATTTCATTTGCATTTTACTTCATTGATCAAAGTTATTGATATGATAATGATATTATTTTTTTTACAGATTATTTAGCTCCTTACCTAAAGAAATTCAAACTTACTTAATAGCAATACTTATTTAAACCAAGCAATATATTCTAATATAACCAAAGAGAAGCAAAACTAAAATAAATGGAACATTCTTACCGTAGTTCAGCTAGCAACTCCATCTCTTTTCGTCTCTGCTGCAGCTTCTTCTCCTTAACAAGCAATCGATCTAGAAGATTCTGGTGCTTTCTTCTCTCTCTTTCTTCCCACCGTCTTCTAGAATCTAATTGACGGATGAATGTCGTGTGCTGGCGCCGCCTTTCCCGTTCCTGATAAATATGAATCAGAATTGTTTATTTCGGCTTCAAAATTACTTAACTTTTTAATGAATTATGGTCAGATTACAAAAAAGTACATTTAATTAAATCAACGTTTTATTACTTTTAGAACTGACAATAAGGATTTAATCAAATTTCCATTGTGTATAATGAGAATTAACAAAAAGAAAAGATCTTTATTTACACGTTAACTTATTATTATGAATATTAATGAGTAGTCCACAACCATACATGCTCGCAAATAAAAATAGTAAAACTGAAATGTTAAAATAAAAGTACAACGTTAAAGTAGAAGCTGATTAGAGATAACAAGCAGTTAGTAGTAACAAGAATATTTTTAATCTATGCTTTGAAATAACTTGTCAGTCTTGGTGCACGTTAGAAATCATTTAATTCATTTATTAATGACTTGATGGTATATGGAAAAAAAAAATAACTTCTAGGTAATAGGTATTAAGACAGATTATATTTTACAATGGTAATCTGATATAGGGCGAGAAGTACACTGATAAGTATTACTCTCAGACTTATACAAAGATTGATATAAGTCGCTTCTCATTGCTTTACACCTGAAAGAATTTACTGTCAGTGACCTAACTTTTGACTTAACGTTTTTACCTTCGTAAGGTTACCTAGGTAACTATTACCAGTTTACAGCTGTTTTATATCAATTATGAGATTAAAACTTACAAGTGTAGTTCTCGCCTAGAAAAAAAAAAAAAAAACCATGCTTAATGTACATTAAGTTATAAAAGAAAAGATATACACAGCACGAAGCGTAGAAGACAAAATATATCGAAAATTTCCTTACAATGTTATTTACCTCCGTAATATATTTTTGCTGTGGCGGCGACGCGCATTCCCGTTTGGAAAAACAGAATTCAGTTGAAATATAATATCAACACACGTCTCGTTTATGGCATTAAATAATTTATTTTACTAATTTAATTTAAAAATAGAAAATCGAAATAATGGTTTAAACGACCTTTGGTATCTAACGATAAAACACTATAGATGAGAAAACATATTTCATCCCCACTTTAGGTATAGGATAGGTACCCTAAAATTTTTTTTGAAGATTTTGTATCACCACATTGTCATACTTAATTATAACTTTATAATACTAATAATCTCTGACTTAGGTCATCTGAATTTGAGTGGTTTTATTTATGTTATTACTTACTGGTAAACTCCATTTTCAAATCATTAAAACATTACATATTATTTCGTTATTGGTAAAAAAAACATACTTAATACCATAAACAAAATTGAAAACTATTCATAGACAACTAATTCTATCGATTTTAACTATTATACTATATTTAGTGACAAAGCATTTTAAGGCGAGAATTACATTTGTACAATTTGCTCTTAGACTTTGAAAAAAGATTTACATAAGTTGTTCTACATTTTTTTTTACACTTTTACATCTGACAGAATTAATTTTTATCATTGATGGCAACTAAAATAATTTACTCTCCATGTCTTATTTTTTACACTAACAACATTACATAGGTAATTATTACCGTGTTAAATAGTCATATTAGTTAAGTAGAACTTACAAATGTAATTCTCGCTTAACACACGTAAAATAAATATATATATTAACACACACAAAGACAAAGATTTTTATATAAGCGTACCTGTTCTTTTAGAAGCATAGCCTGGTGTCTCTTCAGCTCTCTTTCCTGTAACAATGTTATTGTAAACTTAGTTATAAAGTTAATAGTTTTATATATACTCTCTCTTTTTAAGGTTAAAAGAGAGAGAATATATTTTTTTTAACATGCACTGGTCGATTGATTTAGCAACAATAATTGACTCTCCATTTCATGAACTTCCAATCTGAAATTCGAGTATAAGTTTCACAAGAAAAAGTAGAATACTTAAACCCAACTACGAATAAAAAACACAATTATCGAATTAATACAGACGAATTTACAAGCAAATGCTAGTAATGTATATTTCTGAAAAGTACAAATAACGCTCTTTCTAATGATACACGGTACATGTATCACAATTTTTTAACAGAGTACTTTATGCCCGCTAGAAGGCGCCACATAAGATTTAATGATACGTCATATAGTGTACAGCGGACGTACAAGACGCTTCTAACGCTACCTCATTTGTCGTATTTTGATAAGTAGTTTAGGAGCTATGAAGGAACAGATGAACATACATATATAGCCTGTCAAAATCATAAACTTCCTTTGGCTTTGCGGTTTTCGGGTAAAAATTAAGGTAATCCAAGAATTACTATGTTGTAATTTTAGAAGTGTATGTTTTTTCTCAAATAACTCAGCATCCTCAATTTTTTAGATTGCTTATTCAGATAAGGAAAAGTGTGCCTAATGCAAGTTTTTCACAAAATATAGGAATCCACCAAACACACAAGCTTTTGTTTCAATCGACCAATCACTTTCATTCGTTATGCTCGCTAATTTGTACCTCCATGTAACCACGAGATGGCGCTGATACAAGCCCATATAAATCTGCGTTTAATTTTCCACAATCGAATAGTTTAAAAAAACTATCAATAGATATAAAAGAAACCTTTATACTTTGTTTTGGTCATTATTTTGCTAATAGAGTATTTGTTACTCGATACAGACCTGAGACAAGAATTACATTTGTAAATTTTACTCTTGTAATTGACATAAAACAACTCTGCAATTCGGTAACCTAATGAAAAAGGTAACTTATTGAAAATTCATTTTCAAAAGCTGTGTCTATTCCCCCAATTTCACCTTAAACTTAAAATATCTAAGAACAATTTGCTTAAACTACATCGATTTCTAGATTAGGCAGCGTGCTAATATCAAAACTAACCTGTTGTCTCTTAGCCTGGTCTTCGATCTTCTGCTTCTCTAACTCCTCCTGTTTCCTCTTTTTAGCCTTCACATAGCCAAAAACAACATCGAAAGCGGTAGAGCAAATTATATAACAGCAAACATGAAACAAAATTCAAATAAAATAAAATAAAACTCATAAAAAATAAACTAATGTAAGTGTCTGTGTGAAATTAATTGCAATTATTACGAGAAATATTTTTATATAATCTGTATTTTTCATATTCGAAAGTTAAATTAATATTATATAAAAATTCCCTAAAGGCAATGGACAATAAACTAATTCAATTAAAACAATATATATAGTGCCAAAAATATTTTTTTATTTAGTCACAGAAATTTTAAGGACATTCAAAAATTGAAGAAAAAAAAAGTTACAAATATGTGCAAAAGCGTGCAAAACAGAAGAAGAAAAAATAAAAAAAAAAAACGCATAAAAGCCAAAAACTCCAACTATATTTGAAACCACAATATCAATTCAAAAAAGAGAAAGAATCGGCCTCAATCTTAACCGTCAAAGCCTGAAGTGTCGTGTTAATGTGTTAATGCCACTTATAATAATGTGAACGTCACCAAATGTTAGTCCGAAAGATTATAGATTATTGTACCTCTAGCATGAATTTTGATAGTTTTCGATAACGTAATTTTCGTTCGGTATTCTTTCATACAAATTTTTTCTTTTATAAAAATAGCTGGCAAACGAACGAAAGTTTTCACGCCTATTTAATGTTAAGCGATGTAACCATCGAGTATCTTGCCGGTTCTTCTCAGTAGAATCTACAATTCGAACCGGTGGTAAAATCATCATTTTTTTTTTGATTTTATATTAATTTGATGATTCATAAGTGCTATTAAAAGCCTATTTAAATGAAGTATATTTCGATTTTTTATTTTGACCACTGCACTTGATGCAGCATTGGAGAAGCCAAAAATTCGTTGCCACCTTAAAGACGTATTAAAAGGACCAAGGAAAGGTATGGAAACGGGGGTTAGGCTTCCATCTCACTCACCGTACGAAATGCAAACATATTAGCAAAAATTTTCACTACAGACGCTGCCAGTTAATTTATACAAGAATAGCCAAAAGAAAATGCCATTCGAAAATTAGGTTATCGATAATTATCGCAACTCCTACTACCAGTACTGTTAGCTAAACCCTAGTTATATTTTCCAACGTACCGGACTGTATACGTCCTTTCCAAACGCTTGGACAGATATCGACAACGCTCCATCTTTCCCAACATTAACTACGCCTTTGTTTAACTTTTTCGATATAATATCAGTTAGCACATTATCATCGTCTCCGCTTAAATCTATGACATCCTTTTGCGGTGCCTTCTGATTGTCTTTCGGCATCAACATCAGATTTTGGGACATGAATTCGTTTTTCGCGTCTAAATATTTCTGTTCTAAGCTCTTAGCGTCATCTGTTTTCTTATCGCCATGCAATTTCGACCAATCGCAACCGTTTATAAATTCGGTTATTCTCGAATACGATTCGATAAGTTTCTCTAGATTGTTCTCTTTGTCCGGCTTTCGCTTATCGGGGGTTTTGGTTAGTGTGAAGTCGAAGTATTTGTCGTTTGGTCTTTTGGGTAAGTCGAAAGCGGCTTTCTCAGCGAAATCTTTCATTTTGTCCAATGCGTTATACTCTTCGACTTCGCCTTTCCAGTTTTGGTCTAACGTCAGCGTTTTTATCGGCGTATTTTCTTTTAAACCACTGACCGGTATGAGGGACAGGCTTATTCGTGGCATCGTCCTATCTTTGTTGGGTTTCGTGGCTGGTCCCATAACGATTTCTGGAATTTTCCATTCATCGTTTATTTTAGGCGTTGGCAAAGCTTCGATGGTGAGCTGCGATCGATTCTTGTTGATTTGCTGTTTCGAATTTCTTTTCGTTAATTCTTTCTATTTCACTCGTTTTATTATCAATTGGATTTTTGACAACATTGTCAATTTTTTTTAAATTCATGTGTTAGACAAAATAAACCCCAGAAATTTATAATTTACATATCATATAAAATAATTTATAACTACCTTCAAACACGCAAGTCTACGAGATAAGAAGCTAAGAGTTCTATCTACGAAAAAGCAAAAAGTGACCGTTAATATTTCAACCTTGTTTAAAAGGTAACAAAGTCCATTTTTGCTTTTGAAAGGAAATCTACGGAATACGTGTGAGCACAATGTTGCCAAGCGTCAAATTGATAATAAAAATAAAACAAACACAAGCACATGTATTTAAAAAAAAAAACATGAATACAGATAATAAATTAGTCCCCACATTATAGACACAAGTAGCTATAACTCTAACATACATATAAGAAAAATATATAAAATTCTATATATAAAACAAGTAAGATAGCGGGCTCGAATCGACAAAAATAATTAGTAAAATTTGAAATACATAATTATCTTGGTAGAATTATTAGAAAGAAATCAATTAATTAAGAATGAACATGGACAAAAAAAACTAAATATTTAATTGAATAATAATGTTATATTCCACGACCGATAAAAACAAGACAAATATATTTATAATCAAATCGACCCCTGTACCAGAAAATAAGTATCCTTCAATCACACATACACTATAGCGCCATTTTGACTTTTATAAATAATATATTTTTTTAACTTATAATAAAGCAAAGATCATACAATAGTCAGCCCAATAATTTAATTATTTGCTGGTACAATACATTCCCTATAACATGGGTACCAGCTACATACAACTATTACACTAGACATACAGATCCCCAATTCACAACACCTACCTCTAACAGCTGCTGACTCCTCGCTTCCTTCTCACGCTTGACCAGTTCAGCCTTCTCCGATCTTTCCAACTCTCTGACTAGACGAGCCTGTTAATATTATAATACTATTATCTGAATATTCATAATGTGCTTAGCTGTCTTCTCTTTCACACACCCTACGAACTCTCTAGCCTATAAAATCTGACATTTTCTCTAAGTCCATTGAATACAATGATGTTTTATGTATACTATTTGACGTTAAAAAAACCATTTCCAACTGTGACAAGCTCATCAATAAACTTAATGACCTAAAAATACCTGTTACACTCTGTTATTTGGTTGCTAGGCAACGTCGTCCAAAGCTATCGGCATTCTAGGTATCGAAATTGAAGAGTTTAATACATACCTATAGTTACATAATATGATTAAGTATAATATACCTCGTATTTGATAAATCGGTGAAACCCATAACATAATTGAGTACGATATACCCCGCATTTGACTATTTGGTTAAAAATATAGTCAAGTTTGTACACTTAAAAGGTATCTTGACGCCAATTGTCTTACTTGATTACTTTCAGTACCAAAACGCGTTTCGTTTTCTTACTTACGTGCGTTTCGGACGTGTCCGTATTATATAAAGTTATTAATCTCCCTAATCTTGCAACCATATACGACGTACTCATAAGAGAGCACTTACTTGTCATCACGAATTTCGCTCAAGACACGACATACGTAGGCTTGATCGGAGCAGTACACCAGCCACACTCTCACAGAATATTACCGTGAAGTAGGTAATATAGCTGCGTTTCGTACAATGAGGGAGAGAACTAGAAGCCTAACTTCCCAATTCCTTTCCTCTATCCCTTTCAAACCTCATTCCTTTTTAATTTAACAACGCATTTGTGCTTGGATCAAGTAACATTAGTATCTGGCCTAATCGTTTGCATTTACAACAGTTTGTGGGGATGAAAGGGAATAGGAAGTAATGAAAGAGTTAAGCTTCCGACTCTCTCACTCACCAAACGAAATGTATAATATACTTCGTTTCATGTAAATGTGTTGGTCTGAATACGAGGCGAGTCCGAACCCGCACAAAGTACAGCCGAGTAAATAAGACTTAAAACATTACATTTATATGATATTGTTATAATTGAATATTCGAAGCCGTTAAAAGAAATTTATATTCTTTACTTGACTTATTTAGTAAATAAATATACCCCCGAACTAAAATCATGAATTCTCGAACAATTACACTGATTCAGTATTAAGGTTTTCAACTATTTAAAAAATATGAGTGACATGATTGTAATAAAAACTACTATTCATTAATAATTTAAATTATATAAGAAATATTTAATAATTATAATGAAAGAAATGTCTTAACGACTGTCCAGGTACGTAATTCAGTGTTCTGCGCAGCGTCAGACCGACACAATTACGTGAAACGAGGTACACTTCGCGGGCCGAGGCGCCCAGCCCCGGCGGAGCCCGGACGCGGTCAACTGGGCTGCAGGCCACGGCTCACCTGGTCGCGGCCGCGCTGGCCGTGGTCGCGGCGCGCGTCGCGCGCGGCCTGCTGGCGCCGCGCCAGCTCCATGCGGCGCTCCAGCGGCGGCGGCGTGGGGCGCCCGCTCAGCGCCGCCAGCGCGCGCGCCTCCTCCAGCCTGGAACACGACGGACGAGGCTCTCGTCATTCTTCGGTTACACCGGGCCGCTTATTATTCTGGGCCAGATGTTGACAAGTTACTGATTTTTGTGCAGAACGACTGTCTTCTGCCATCCATTAATATATACTAATATTATAAAAGTGAAGAGTTTGTGTTTAAACACGCTAATCTCAGGAACAACTTGTTCGAATTGAACAATTATTTTTGTGTTAGATAAGTTTTTTTATTGAGAAAGGCTATATTACATCACGCTACGCCTCATAAAAGCAGTAACTATAAACGTGAATGAAACCGCAAGGGACAGCTAGTAAATCTATATTATTAAATTAAACTGAAATGTTTTACATTAAAGAAACACAATTTTTAAAATTTTTGTCTGTCTGTCCGTCAGTTTGTTCAGACTTCTCTGAAACGGCTGAACTGATTTTGATGTTATAAGGAATCGACGAAAACGCAGGCACCAGTTAGTAATCAATGAGGTTATAACAATATAAATTCACATCATATACATTAAAAGTCTTGTGTACTCGACTGTACCATGCGCAATTTCGTATTGGCCTCGTGATCAGACCAATACTACGTGAAACGAAATATGAAACGAACCGTTTAGTAATCTCAGCTTCGCCCAATACGAGAGGCTCAGCGCCGTCTGCCGGCTGCAAGTAATCCCCCAGCAGCGTGCGCGCGCTGAAGCTGAAGTTATCCCTCGAAAGTGGGGGACTGGGGTTCGCGTCCAGGAACTGGGGGACAAAAAATAAAAAGTCAAGTAACAACCTGTAATGTCGCACTGCTGAGTGCCTCATATCTAATAAAGAAGGTTTAGAACTCAATCCACTACGCTTGTCCTTAGAGCCTATGTATATGTGTCAGAATTTCTCCCGGCACATGCAAAGAAAATTAAATTCAATGTATTTTCTATTGTATTCTCTCTTTAGGGTTTTTTTTAGTTATAATATTTAAATCACATTCCGAATTGTAGTAGCTTGACAGACTGATAGTCTACTCAGAATGTGAAATTACTATTTTTATTAAATGGACGCTGATGAGCAATACTGTGTCAAGCCGCATGGACTTCATTTTGAGAAAATGGCGTCTAAACATGTCAAAAGTTTTTCAAGTATTTGAGATTACTGTATAAATAGCGAAATATGGAACGCACTTGAAATTTGGAACATTAAATTAAGAAAAATTTTTCTGTACTTATTTAGATTATATGACTTGAAATTGTTTTAAATAATATTAAATAGGTGACGCAGTTTTAAAATACATTAATATCTCCGAATTTGACTTGTGCGTTGACACATTACTGCTTATCAGCATCCAAATACCAATAATACTTAGAATCGATCCCAAAAACAAGAAGGTTATATGTTTGAAGTGTGTGTGAATACGAATAACAAAAGCCCGCAGTGCAAGCCGCGTGCACACGCGCACTCACCGCCTGCAGCTCGCGCGGCGACGTGAGCGCCACGCGCGCGTGCGGCTCGGGCGCGCTGTAGCTCACGTCGCCCTTGAGGTGGCAGCTGCGCGACAGCCCCTTGATCAGCGTGGTGCGCTTCCAGCCTGGACGCAGCAACTTTTGGTTTAATGTGCCTTCGTTTGCCTCGTAAACGTTCATACCGTTTAATTTACATCCCCACAACTAAAACTAATCTGGGACATTATGATGCCAAGAGTCTGTAGGTACAATATGCTTTCAAAGCAACATGCTGATTTAGATATATTTACCATAAAACTAAACGAATATAAGAGTTGCCTCAATATAATACTTTATTAATATATTATAGCTGTATATACTTTATTATTCTTAGGTATCTCATATTTTAACAGATTTTAATTTTTGTTTTTGGTTTAAGTTAGCGATTTATTTATTTTATGTTCCTTCATTTCCATTTATAAAATTTTAATAATTTATATGAGCAAACTGTGGTCTCCTGTAATTGAGCACACATATTGTGCTAAAGTAACATTGTTCTTTTTTAAATTTTTTTGTGTGTATCTTTTGTTAGAGATCCTAAAATAAAATAAAAATTAATATTAGGTGGTGACAGCTTTTAAATGATCACATGAATATTTGCCGCAGCAGAGAAGACACAAATGTGTTGCCTGGCGAAGTGGAAAACAACAGGAAAGAAATGAAGGAGGGGTTACGTTATCATTGTTTAATATGAGAGTGAGGTACAGCCCCAGTCGAGCCAGCACATATACAAGCTGTAATAGTTAAGCTAGAGCTAGATTCTACCTCAATGCTATTTTACTACCATTTAAACTGCAAAAATAATACATATAGACAATAGTACATACCAAGCGCAAGTGGCAGGCGTAATTGTGCGTCATGGCGACGCCCGCCGTCGCTGTGATCCGAATCAGACGGATTGCTGTCGGAAGGGCATTCGGAATCCGTGCTGCCGCCCTCGCAGAGGAGTGCACGCAACTTGTCCTGTTAAAATAAAAAATATCATATCGTTACAAACTAGTTACGCTTTCAAGATGTGGATGCGTATGAGCCGATATGGCCTAGTGGTTAGAACACATAGATCCCTACCGGTGGTACCGTGTTCAAACCCCGACTAGCACTGCTGAGTTATTACATACATTGCTAATGTGTTCAAATTCATCTCCTGCTCGGGAAAAAAACATCGTGAGGAAACTCGCATGTATCAGGAGGCATTCTGACACATATATATCCGGCTCAAAGGACCAGCACGGTGAATTAAACTCTAAATCCTCCCTTAATAAGAGAGAACGCCTTTTCCCAGTAGTTGGGCCTTTACAGACTTACAGACTTTATTTTCATAGAAAATATCTGGCTAACGAGCAGTAGGGACACCTGATGTTAAGTATTTACCGCCGCCAATGGACATTTGCAACACAGAGGAGCCACAAACGCGTCCACATCTTAAAAAGGAATGTGGGATGAAAGCAAATAGGACGCAAGGAAAGGATTTGGGTAGTTTACTTTTTTACTACTATATTTTAAAGTACGGTTGGCAACCCTGCGAGTGTACAGACTGCGCAAGGGGACATACCAGATCGGTCTCGGCCAGCAGGTGCTGCGCCAGCGCGGGGCGAAGGCCCAGGGCTCTGCTCTGCGCCAGCAGCGACGCCACGGTGTTCTTCTTGGGCTTGCTCACACCTCGGCCTAGATTGCGAGGCCGACCTTCCCGAGTGGGCCAGGAGGGGACAGCTGACATTAAAATATATTTTTAATTTTCTAACATGACTTAGGTATAAATAGCTAGTTCGCCATCTTGGGTATCCCGCCATGTTGGATTTAGGGTGACGTCACTTATCTAATCATGCATTGTCATCTAAACTAAACATGTATATTTATAAAATTCCAGCTGAATCGGTTGAAGATCTGCTTCAAAATTGAGTTGCAAGTGGAATCTTGCACAAATAGTTACATACATAGACACATACATACAAATGTACATTGCAAGTTAAATAAAAGCTTTTAATTAAAAACTCAACGGCCAAAAAATTGTAATAAATATGATATCATTCCTTTAAACAAAAAATTCTTGTATATAAGTATACAGAATAAGTTTTTAACTGAGCATGGTATGCTTAATTTGAAACTGTAAGGAATAGCGATGAATACTGAAAGGAACCAATTGTAATGAAAACTATAATTGTATCATTAGTTTTTTTATAAGTTTTCTAGCCAGTAACCGAACTTGTTGAAAAAAAAATCATCCTGTATTATTGTACCATCAGATAGTGTTACTTATAAGGAACAACTTCTAGAAAGTAATAGTATACGGCAAACTAAACGAAACGGCTTATTTTTTACAAAATACTAATTTTATTTAAAAAAAAACTAATTTAAATATTAATATTTTATTTATATGTTACTCAAGTGAACTTAATTCAATTAACTCACATTCACTGTCCTCACTTCCGCTAGATTTGGGTCGTGGTGAGTCTGCAATATGAGAATTCAACTCTGGAGCAACTCGTCTTGGCTTGGCTCCCGGCTTACGACGAGCTGGACAAATATGGGATGATGATGAATTTATGATGACGTAATGATAATGTTATTATTTTCTGTGATTATCATTTTTAAAGTTAAACTGATATAGTAAATGCGGTGTTACTAATAAATAAATAAGTATATTAATATGGGTTGATAAAATCATTGTTAAAAGATTTTTCTTTACAGAAAGATGATTAGAGGTGATGAATATACTGCATCGATGATTGGCGGAAATTATAATTTCCGTTTTTTAAGTTTTACAATTATAGCAGACGTAAAAAAACTCAGTAACCTGGTAACAGTTACCTTGGTAACCATAAGTAAGCTGATTTTATAAATAAAATCGCTTATAAATAAATCGCAGTGCGTTATTTCAGTGTAAAAACAATAATAAACAATTTAAATAACTCTCATAAGTCTGCTAGCAAAACCTACAAGAGTAATTCTCGCCATATAAAAAGCCCAATTTAGTCTTTGAAAAAAACATTAAACTTTTATATTATAAAAATTAAAACAAAAAAAAACATCAAAATTACAGGCAAATATGCTTATACATTAATATATATACTTCTTAAATGTTTATAAGGTAACTTAACTGTCAAAGACTTTGAAAATAAATTGTACTAGTTTTTTTAATTATTCACATATGTATAATTGATGTATACGCAGCCTCCGCACACTATGAAACCTGCGTGTGTGTGTAAGTTAAATAGCTGATGTAGCATGTAACAAGTCAGTAATAAAGTGACCATTGCGATAGTACATACGATCTCTTATTAAACAACATACACATCAATAATAATAAGTAAATATATATAAAATAAAATTCCTTACATATCCTATCATTAGAAGCGCTAAGTGAACTGCTGAGCGAAGTAAGTCTTGATAACGCGTCCGACGCTTGTGAACTTGCTGAAAAACAAGTACAAAACTCAGTTCAGAATATAAATCATAATAACTTATATTGGTACTTTAGGATATTAATGGAACACACTTCAATATTCGAAACATTAAATTAAGAACCTTTTACCCGTGCTTGTGTAGTTTAGATGACTTGATTTTTTTTATGTTAAATATTATATCGCGGTATAAGAGTCAGATGAACTATTAAATTCTATAGAAAAGTGGTTCTAATAATAAATATAATGTTTTTTTGTTTTTTTTTTTACGTTGTTTTGCCATTTTATAGAAAACATTTTCAACGGTTTTAGTTAAAAAAGATTTTCGATATTTTGTAGATACGTTCATCTGGTTGTTATACCGCGATATAACACATTATTCGAATACATCAATATCTCCGAATTTTACTTTTTGTGGGTTGACACATTATTGCTTATCAGCATCTATATATCCAGACGGATTTGGTCACTGCAGCTGACTGAAGCGCTACCGGTCGCGGGTTCGATCCCCGCAAACAAACGGTTGTATTGGCCATACGGATGTTCGTTACGGTGTTTTTAAAACGATCGAGTTTCTTGCCGGTTCTTCTCGGTAGAATCTACGTTCCGAACCGGTGGTAGGTTATTGATGTATTTTTTTCGTTTTTTCATGTATTGACGATTCAAAAGTGCTCGTGAGAGCCTACTTGAATAAAGTATTTTTTGATTTGATTTGATTTGTCGTGGTCTGAGTGTGTGATCCTAGACACAGAATCTTGAGATTCTAATGGTTAGTGTGATGCGTTTATTTTGTGATGTATGTTGTAACCTATGTCATAGAAAGGTTAGTCTTTTTACAAAACCAGTTAACCCATCCAGTAAAGCTAACTCACCGGGCGCAGGCTTGAGTGAAAGATTAAGTGGAGCGTCATCATCAGCCTTCGTTTCTGTCTCACCCTTCGTGCTAAGGTTCAGCCCCGCTTCTGAGGAACAAACAATACCGTAGAATATTCCAGATTACATCGTCGCTCTATATGTTTTATAGCAATACTTTTATAGCAATATTTCTTACAATATCTTAAGTCTAAATCATTTGAAAATGTATGCATATTTATTAGAATTAGCTTTAAAAGAAGTTTTTTGCCTCTCCTATAAAGTTCGGCGATTTGTATGTACGAGCTATCACATCTAAAACGACGATATATAATATTGGTTTATATTTCGAGTCGATATCTATGCGTTGCAAAACCATTGATCGAGTCGTAATTAAACTTTGGTAGGGTTTTCTGGAAAAGCCCACAAGGAATTCTGAGATAAAAACATCTGTGTATTTTGGTATTATCATACTATTAAAATGTTCAAGCAATTTATGTCAAAAATACTAATATTCAGTTAACTTACCCGCCGCAGTCGCTGAACCGGCTAATTGTCTTTCCAATGCCGCTAAGCTGACGCCACTCTGACTTGCTATAGTCTGTAATAGTTCCCGAGATATGCCTAAAAAGTAGACACATATTATATATCTTGTATATAACATACATACACATTAAAAATTAAAAAACAAAATATCAAGGTATTATTATATTAATCAATGAAAATAACTTTAGACATGTTATATGCTTATAGATTTTGGCACCCAGAGTGCTGACCACTTTGGACGTCGTTGCCTAGCAACCAGCAACTGAGTATGCTTGGACCAACTGGAAATGGATATAGAATTTTAACGTCAAAATATTATGGACGTAATATATCTATAGTTGTATCATTGATGCCAAGACATAACTTAGTCATTTTTTTCCTCCATTTTTGAACTCGAAATTGCCAATTTAACTAGTAAGGTAGTATTATTATGTGAGAATTACATTTGTAAGTTGTAATCTCGATAGAAATATATATTAACTCTTTAAAAGAAACGTCGTAAGCAGTTACGAAAGCTGTAAATGTTAAAAATAAGGCACTGACAATAAATTCTGTAAGTTGTAAGGCAAAGGGAAATAACTTATGTAAGTATCTATGATAGTCCAAAAACAAAACATCTACGCGGAAATCGCGCCTTGGGATTATTATATGTAATATATTACCCGCATAATCGGAGAGATTGGGGGGTGGAGTGCCAGACACTGAGTTAGCTCCGGAGCGGTCCGGCTTGTTGGGCAGCCGGATCACTTCCACCGATGAACGAGAGTTGCCATATTCATCCTGAAACAATAATTAATTGTTATTATTTTATTTTTAACTAGCTACGTGTTTAATGGGATCTCAAGAACCCAAGAAGATATCATATGTCAATAACATATCTTTGATGTCTGTTTCTGCATCTGTCTGTGGCATTGTACAAATACAAATACAAATATTTTTTATTGTACACCAAAATAAAAAAAGAAACACAATAGATACAGAATATAGAAATAAATAAAGAATGTACAAAAGGCGGTCTTATCGCTAAAACAGCGATCTCTTCCAGACAACCTTTGGGCAAAGGACATAAGATTGAATAAAACGGCTAGGTGTACGGAAATCAGAACAAATGTTATTATTGTACATAAAATAAATAACATAAATTAATATATAAATATACTACATATACAATTGTAGCTGCTTAACTAATGGAATTTGTATGAAAGCTGACGTAAACGGTTCTTAACTATAATTTTTGGAGATCTGTTAACATGTTTGATGTCATCAGTTTTTTACTAGCATTAGAATCAATGTAAATAACTTCTACTGGTCGATCGTGATCGATTTGAAATTTACTATACTGTGACTATAATGATACTACTATAACGTAGTTGCGTAACCTTGACCTGACGCTCCAACATCATCTGGTCCAAAATCAAAAGGAGAGGTGTTGTAATTTCGACGAATGTATCAGTGCGTTTGTGGTATCATAGTTCACTAACGGGTGGACCAATTTTGATGCGTTTTTTTTTGTTTGGAGACTGATGTTAACAAGATTGTTTCTAGCTATGACTTATGATAATCTGTTTAAAAGTTTGTGGGTTATTAGTTTATTCTAGTATTTGAAGGGTCTGAGTAACTTTGATGGGTCTATTCGATACGAAATTTACTGTAATGTTAATTTTATCAAAATAATGTAGTTGCCTAAACTTGACCTCATGCTGCAGACTCCTCACTTATGTCAGAAGTATCGTATTGAGGCTCCTTGAAATGGTCTCAATGAGTTTAGGAAGTTTTTTAAAATTGCAATTTTATCTTGTCACTAGAATTTTATCTTGTAATTAATAACTCACCACTTTCTGTCTCTTGCTGGCTCTCTCAGCGGGGTGAACGGATACATGTGGTGGATCTAAAGATATAGTTTTCTTGCGACCCCGTGTTGTCGAACCCGGCTGTGACTGGGAAAGAAATATGTTAATTATACATGTGGAACAATAATATTCAATAATTATATTATTAGTACATGAATTTTGGTAACCAAAATGTCTGAATATATTTAAAATTTAATCCGCCAACCCGCAGTGGAGCAGCGTGGTGGATTAAGCTCTAAACCTTCTCCTTAATAGGAGAGGAGGCCTTAGCCCAGCAGTGGGACATATACAGCTGATACTTTAGTTTACTTTTTTTATTTTAAAAATTTTAGGCGATAGCAAAACATAGCCTTAGCGCGTTCGCACTAAGGCATGCAAATATATATTTTGATATGAGTGATAAACATAATTAATAACGTTTTGTATTTTTTTATAGTAGACTAAAAAAATTGCAGAAGTTCGAAGTATTATACAGCAAGAAACGCCTTAGACATATTTGAGTTTAAAAATATAAGAAATAGATCTCAAGAAATCAATCAGACTACGAGTTTTGCAAATGACGATATTTTCCTTTGAGAATCAATCTATGCTGAGATCTAGGTTGTTGCGTTTCAAAAGATTTATGCAGTCTGGCAATGTAAGCTAGAAAACTGATACTAATATTCTTGTTCACCTTAGGTCCAGCTAACGAAGATGTGTATTTGATGATCTCGGTGTCTGGTGGAAGCCTCACACCACCCAGCACTGATGATGGATCACTGAAGATAAAAAGGTAAGTTATGTTAATACTATTTGATAATTAAATAAAAGAATAATTAATAATTATAATGTTTAGTGAAGTATTTCAGTGTTAAGTACTGGCTTTTGCTCAAGGCTTCACCACCTTCCCATTTTTTTACTTCGTTATGTCATCAATTGCTGATATTTGAAGCTAATACCAAGGTTTTAAGTATATAAAAATTATATTAAAATGAGTCTCTTTGATATTTAATTAAACAAATATTTATAATTTTGACTGTCTTTCAAAAAATAACAATAATTATATAATAAGACAACGTTGACATTTGTTATAAACACTTACCCTCCTTCCAAAGCAGCACTAACAAAAAAAAATTACAATTAACACCGATGTAAGTTAAGTTGTATACACATTCAGATAATCTTACAATGTCAGCATGTGACGATTGGCTGTAAATTTGTTAATCCCATAAATATTTCAAACATAGCCAGTATTTACATACCTTAGAATGGTGTGTGGTAGACCGGTAAGAGAGTCGATGCCACCTCTACGATCCTTTTCTCCTCCCACTCCGAAGGGGTACAGTGGCGACATGTTCTGAAATTGAAATATTGTGTTAACTATGTTTTCGTCGAGTTTACATGTTATTTAATTTAATAGAATTTTTGTATGAGGTCTTTAAAGAAAAAATGCTTTAAGGGTTAAATTCCCGGGACGATAAAAACCAGAATAGTTCTTTTATTAAGTCAATAAGAGTTGTTGACTAATTGTTAAAAAACTTGATTGTAGTATAGTGTAGTATAAATAAGTGTCAAGATGGGGAATGATGAATCATGGTGTTATATTCATGGTTTATTAAAGTTTAGCGTGACATAGTATACTATGTTACAGAGTAAAGTCGCATAGAATAGTATTATGGTATAGTGAAGTGTAAATAATGTAGTGTGACGAAGTGTAACACAGTAAAGGATGACGTCCATTTTTCTATACTTGTGTTATTTTTCAAACGAATTTGACGTACTTCTAACCACACATAAGAGTTGGGATCAGAAATTATCAATCGAATCATTTTTTAATAATGAAAAATTACGATGAAAAATAATGTTCGAAATATAGATATCGTTGTCTTAGATTTTCGCGATTATTATTCATTGAAATAAAACCATTTTAAACGGATTTAAATCGCGTATATTAACTATTTTTATCATCCCGACGTTTCGTGCACTTTGCAGCGTTCGGAACGTTATTCAAGATACCAACTAAGAAACCGTTGGCGGTAGTTGTAAATAATATTTTCTAAAATAAAGAAATCAAATAGAGAAATGTCACCTTAGTCTACCCGTGACCACGAACGCTGCAAAGTGCTCGGAACGTCGGGATGATAAAATAGTTATTATACGCGATTTAAATCCGCTTAAAATAGTTTTAGTTTAGTATAGTGTACTGTATAGTAGTGCCATGTAGTGTAATGTAGAGTAGTGCGGTGTAGTGTGGTGCAGAGCTCACCTTCCCCTTGTGCGCGGCGAGCGCGGCGTGGTAGGCGGAGTGCGCGTGCGCCAGCATCAGCTCCTTGTCCTTACTGGATCCACTCTTCCCTGCAAGGCGCACAGACTGTTACAATTTATATTTATAGAGAATACATTATGTTAAACTAGCAGCCATTTGAGACTTTCTCTGTTATTTTGTTGTTTATGATTACTGCTTAGTTCGTGTGAGTCGGTGTTTCATGTAATACAGCCTATATCCTTCCTCAATAACAGGCTATCAAAAGCAAAAAGAATTTTTCTAATTAGTTGAGTACTTTCAGAGATTACCTTTATAAAAATATATCTAATTATTATTCTCATAAATATTAGCCTTTATGTTAATCTAGTATATAAGCTACACTATTGTGAAGTTTCATCAAAACCTATCTATCAATTTCTACTAAAATAACAAACAAACAGACATCGATCCGTCCTCACAAACTTTTGCATTCATAATATTAGTATATATAATGAATCGCTATAAATATAACTGACTGGAAGACGACTGGTGCTGGGGCTTGTTCGGCTTGGAGTGCAGGGGCTGCTGCGCCAGGTTGTTCAGCGATGCTAGACTGGATAACGACTGCGAGGGTAGTGATGATGGAGACGAGGTCTTCGGGAAGCCATAGCTGGCACCTGGAACAATAAATGTTCATATTGACGACAGGTTGGCGCAGTGGTCACTATTGACTGAAGCACTAACGGCCGCGGGGTCGATCCCCGCTCAAGGCAAACGCCTATATTGGCCATATGGACGTTTGTCGTGGTCTGGGTGTGTGTGTTTCTGGATCCTGACACAGGATTATGAGATCTTATTGGGGTCTGTGAAGCGTTTATTTTATATTTATTTATTTATACACTGTGCATCAGTGTTTCCCAAACATTGTTCTGTCATGACCCGGTAATTTTTATACTGTCCCTTTGTGACCTACTTAATACTTTTAAACCCAAGCTGGTTCAAATATGACCTTTTTTTACCTAATAATTAGGTTAAATAATGCTCATTATTAATATTTATTAACAGTAAAAAAAAAATTTAATACTAAATATTGTCGTATCCTATTTACGATGCCTGGACTTGAAATTGAATTTAAAAACTTTGGCACTTAAAAACTTAGCAATGCTAGTTTGAAACCATATTTATCGGTTGAAATCAACGCATATACTGTTAGCAAAATTATTTTACTGTATTGATTTCATTTGATTTTGAAGTGTAACACGTCGTTAGTTGTGAAGTTAAAAATCAACATGGCGGACGTAAACTGTCAAAAGCGGCTCGTTGAAACTTGTAGCCAAAACCGAATTTGACCGACTTTGGAAATCCGAGCTGCTGTTATTCAGCAGTCTGGTTTCTAATTTTTTAACTTACTTAAGTTTAGTTTTCAATTTACGCTTGTTAGATAAATTAACATACAGGAAAATATCAAAATATCAAGTTGTTATTGAGAATTTGGGTTTTTAATATTTTATCTTACTTAAGTCTTGTTTTCAGTTTCTACTTGTTAGATAAAATACATACCCCAATCAGGAATATTAGGCTGTGAACTAGACGTGCTTGTGGCTGGACTTTTCTCCTTCGTAGAGACGCTAGACGATGTACTGCTTCGACCAGACCTGCTGAATAAAGATAAGTTTTTAGTAGCTTCAGATTTCGAATACTGGTTTAGCGTTTTGCGTTTACTTACATAAATAAAACTGTTCTTATAATGATATCAAATCACTTATGGTTTATTTGCATATATGTATACATTGTCAGTTTTTTGTGTACATTTTTAATACTTTTTTTAATAATAATGAAATATATTAATTATATTATTTGTTTTTCAATCCAATTGTCCAAAACTCTAAATCTATGTTCTATACAAGGTGCTTCCGAGGAAACAACGCATCTTGTAGGCTCGTATAGACTTAAAATTTATGAAAAATAATTTTAAAAAAAAGTACTTAGTAGTTTTTTAGTATTAAACATCGATTCTGCTAATTCTGGTAAAAGACCCAACACATGCAAAAAGGCCTTCTATTATTATCTCAATATCGCAGTCTAACAACAAAAACATTTTGAGCATATTAAAAAAAAATGTTTTTTTTTTTTGTTTTATTTCTCACCTTTCACTTCTATTCGACTGTTTCACAGGTTTGGACGGCTGTTTCATACCAGCCCCCGACAGAGCTGAGAGGGCGGCATAAGGGTCACCCAATGGCGGGAAATTCAACCCTGACGCCTGCAACCTGGCTAGGTAGTCTTGAGCTGCGAGATGGGATGCCATGGACCACCATGCTGCACCTAGAAAAAATAATATTGATAACTATATTTTACTACCCCGCCTGTGAGTTTATTTAAGAATAGTTATTTTTACGGTTGCGTCACAATATTTATAACATTTTGTATATTTTTCAAAATAATCGGGTATATATCGAGTTTCTTGCCGGTTCTTCTCGGTAAAATCAAATTCATATGTAGTAGTAGTAGTAACCGCCTGTATATGCGTCCCACTGCTGGGCAAAGGCCTCCTCTCCTATTAAGGAGGAGGTTTAGAGCTTAATCTACCAAGCTGCTCCACTGCGGGTTGGCATCCGCCATACATGTGTCAGAATTTCTCGATACATGCAGGTTTCCTCACGATGTTTTTCTTCCCCCCCGAGCCCGAGATTGCATCCGCAATCATCGGTTGAAATCGCCGTATTCTAACCACTAGACCATCTCGGCATTCATATATATCATATAAATTTACTAAAAGACTAATTTGTAAATTATGATTCAAAGGCGCTTTAAAAGCCTACTTAGATAAAGTAAGCATACTTAGTAGCTGTACTCGGCATGCGTTGCAATACCACCTAAAGTATATAGACATTTTGGACCACAAACCCTCGTGGGTGATCCCAGAACACCCTACCAGTTTCATCACAATTAATTCTATCAGAACGCTTAGAAGACAAACATACAAACATTGATTTTTATTTAAATAGATTAACCAGTTACCCGAGACTTCGATAGTTAGCGAACAGGATTAATTCTAAATTGACACTTATCATTACAATAGGGCCAAATCATACAAAATCTTTGTAAATTGTACTCTGTGTTATTTATGGGAAACTGTTAGGCTGGTTACCTAAAGTTATCCTCACTGTTCATGAACATTTACAGCAGCAAAGGAGCCACAAATGCTTTACCATCTTATAAAAGGAATAGAGATTAAAATGTAAGTAAGAAAAGGAATTAGGAAGGCTTTCGGCTAATTTAGAGAACTTACATACATTAAAATGCATTATAACAATAGTAAATTTTATAAGAAAGAGTAATAAACATCAATTTATCTTCACAATACAGTATTTACATTTCGAGAGTAAACAACATAATTCTCGAGCTGCTAGCAATCTCTAGCATTTTATGAATCCGCGAAGCATAAAAAAATCCATTTTCATGGTCTAGTAGACCACAACAGAACCATTCAGTCACAATAAAAAACGTCTATAAATATATATATCGATGTATATATAGATGCTGATAAGCAATACTATGTTAAGCCACACTAACTCCATTTTGAGAAAAGGGCGTCTAAAAATGTCAAATCTATTCTTAATGAATTCGTTTGAAGACATGTATATATCCATATTTTCTTGTCTATATTACTAGTTGTGTTATATCAGTTACTTAGTCTTAGTTAAACTTAGTTAAAGTCACCTCAGGTTTATTTCTCTTTTTACCCGACTGCGCTACGCAAAGGAGGGTAATGTATTTTCTAGCCTATGTACGTATGTGAAATTGCAAGTTCGTGGCACCATTTAGACAAAACGCGTACGACGGCGTAAATTTCATAGAAAGTATAATAATTTGGAAAAATTAAAATGGCTGATTTTGGACGCCATAATGTGAATAAGAAAAAAATAAATTGAAGAAATGTCTTAAGTGTGGTATCGTTGAATAGGTATTTAAAAATCATTTTTCTCGTATCGTTTTTCAATCAGAATTACCGTTTATATCTATAACGATTTAAATTTGATTAGTAACGATTCTCATAGGCTTTTAGTAGAACTGATATTGATACAGTCCTGCTGACTGTAGATGATCCTGTTACGAAGTCGGCTTTTTGATTTTTTAAATTAATTTATCCTGTGTTGTGTACAGTACAGAGTATTCTGCCAATCTATTTGATAATCACTAATGTTATTACATTTATTTCGACAGCCCCATAACAACAAGCTAAGCTTGCTTAATTCAATACGTGATTAAACTTATAATTAACTTAGCTAGAACATACAACGCACGATTATGGATTAGCTGATGTAATATCACGTAGGAGTGAATCGAACAATGTTTGGATGTCAGCTTAAATTATTTTTACTTCCTCGTTCGTGGTGACGGAAGTTTTATTGTCGCAAATTCGATTTTAAGGTTTCAAAGTATATCAATTTGGACTAGTTTTATCGTGACGTATTTGGACGGTGATAAGCAATAATGTGTCAACCCACAAAAGTTATATTCGGAGATATTGACGTGTTCTATTAACGCGATATATAGTAATTAAGATTATTCAAAAAAAATACCGAAGTACGAAACCAAATAAGTACGAAAAAAAGTCCCTTAATTTAATGTTTCGAATATTGAAATGTGGTCTATATTTTATCATGTAAACTAAAGACATGTATTAAAAAAAATTAGCTTTTAATGCATTATACCTTTTACCAAAATAAAAAAAGTAAAGATGGATATACTCTTCTTCAAAGAAATTTATCAAGAATAGGTTTGACATTTTTAGACGCCATTTTCTCAAAATGAAGTTCGTGTGGCTTGACACAATACTGGTTACAAGCATCGTAATGTATTAATTTTATGTAACACAAAAATTATACGTTGTGGAATGCATAAATTTTGTGTTAAGTGATAATGTAACAACATAATTTTATTATGTATTAAAGTCATGGTTACAAATGATTGCTTAAGTTTATTAAACGTATTTTTATTTACTTTTACTAACTGTATCACAAAATTCAATTGGCAGTACGAAAAACTACGGCATTATATTAAAATAGATTGTTAGCTTTATATGAATGGTATCCAAATAAAGAATCAGGCATATTAGCGAAAAAGTCGTTAATAAAAATCTGAATTCCTTCTCAATTCATTGTGGACATTATTTATGTACTCTTAGAATTTTCATCTAAATCGGTTCAGTATATTGGTTTCTTGCCGAACTGACTTCATAAGTTGATTCAATTTTTTAAGTCTTGTAGTGTGAATCTTTATGTATATGTATATATTTTGCGTAACTCAAAATTGACTGCACGTGGAATACCTATATACATTTTGTATTTAGGTGTTAAAGAAACATGAGCGTTTTGCTCGCGACTTCGTCTGCGATGTGTGATAGCTAGTGTAGCTTTATGCATGCAATTCTTAGCCCAATCGGTTTAAGATTGTCAAAGTTTCATATAAACTGCATCCTGTATTTTATCCCCTTGGGGGTAGAATTAATCAAAATCCTTTCTTAGCGGACGCTTACTGATCCGTCCAGTGGTTTCTGAGCGTTGATCGATCACTATATCAGTCAGTCACCTTGGAGATATATATATTTAAATTTTATTAAAATTAAACTAGCGCTTAATAAAATATACACAAAAAATTATTTCATATAATAATTGTCACTATTCACACTTATATATTTATCGATAAAAATGTATGATTATTTAATGTACTCACTGGCAGCCGGGTGTAGCCCGAGGGAGGCAGCCTGGTTGGCGGCGACGCCGAGCGTGGTCGGCGGCGGGTACCGCGAGCCGAAGCCGAACAGCGCCGCCTGCGCTTGAGCTTGCGCCTGAGCCGCGGCGCCGCCTGCAGCGCCATCTCTACCCCAATATGCTGGAATCATTCAATTATATATCAATATGGATATTAATAGAGCCTAGTTAGAACGATCTTAACCGATGATTGCGGGTTCAAACAGCTGAGTTTTCAAGTGCTAAATTTGTGTTAATTCATTTCGTGCTTGGTGGTGAAGGAAAACATCGTGAGGAAACCTGCATTCTGACACATGTATATCCGTCAACCCGCGGTGGAGCAGCGTGGTGGTAAGCTCTAAACCTTCTCCTTAAGGAGAGGCAGCCTTCACTTTATTTGTGTTTACGGATACTATTTCGATCTTGTGAGTCGTAGCGTGATGTTATATAGTCTATAACCTTTTTCAATAAAGTAGTCATCTAACACAAAAATATTTTTCTAAATGGATGGAATAGTTTCTGAGATTACCTCCTACATACAAACTTACACACACTTTTTATCTCTTTATAATATTACTAGTATAATTATAGCCTAACTATACTCTGACTACAGCTCATATACGGCAGTCTACCAGGCACGGCGGGGAGGCACACAAGGACAAACACCCTGATCTAGAAACAAATATTTATACAAATATAAATATCTGTCCCGAGCAGGGATCGAACCCGCAACCGTCGGTGTTAAATGGACATTCAACATCACTACACCAGAACGGTCGCACTAGTATCTATAATTAAGTTAAATGACTCATTTTAAATTAAAATTCGAAAGTACTTGTAAATGTTTTCTTGAAAAAATATATCTTGAGAATAGGTTAGCAATCTTTAGACGTAATTTTCTCAAAATGGAGTCCGTGTGGCTTGACACAGTATTGCTTATCAGCGTCCAGATATGTTACATTCATACTATTTGATATTAAAAATCAATTCAATTCTTTGATTAGTGCCTTTTAGTTGTACCAATTATACACATGTTATTTCGCCAATGTCGCGTGGAGTGGAGAAAACACATGAGATTGTTCTTACTTTGACAAGCTCGTAAATTAACGTATTGGCCAAAAGATACTCTCGCTTGTCATACTCAGTCGCTAGCTGGTCGCTAGGCAACGTCGTCCAAAGTGGTCAGCATTCTGAGTACCAAAATTTAAAGGTTATCTATAGTGATATAATTATTTCTAACATATTTAATCAATACTTTAATGTATGAATAAAATTATTATGTAAAGGCCATTGTCATCAAAACAAAAAGTGAATAGCACAAATACTGTAGCCACAAAATCCTAATAACCTAGGCCCAATAAACTTGACCTAGCTATTGACCTAGGCCGAAATCGAATGAAACCGGGGCGTCATACTAAGCAGAAGTAGGTTACTGTCGCCTATATTTAAATAAATTTGAATTGATTGTTTGAAAAAAAAAAGGTACATTTCGTATGTTTTTGTGTTTTTGTTGTTTAAAAAAATTTTTTTTTTATTTGTTTACAAAAATTGATACATTCATCTGATTATTTAATGGTGAAATTTTGCAGTAAAGTAATTTAAAGGTAGATGACGTCAGCTAAGAACGGATTTAAATAAACTTAACACAATCTCTTTAAAGTGCAAAGTTTATATAGAGAAATCAATATTGAGGCGAACGAAGTCTTAAGCTAAATTTCGTTAATAATTATTAAGCTTTTACCCAGAATGAAGCCATTAAAATCCTTTTCTAAAGGCAACCAAACGCTAGCCGCAACAATACTCTGACTTAAGAAATAACCGTTCACCAAACAGTAGGAAAATAACATAACGTTACAAAAACATTAGTACTAAATATACAGCAAAAAAATCTCTATAAAACATACACGTTATTTTTAAATTTGCATCAATATTCTATGAATGATTAATACTTTATTAGCACCGGAATACACGCGATCGAATCAGAAATATTCTAGATGAATCATCTCATATTGCATGTATAACAGGATATCACATTTTAAAGCGGTGCTTTATAGAATTTACCATGGGTATCGTTAATTTTGAACTTCTACAACGATATTAATATTTCAAATGTAGTAACTTTACATTTGTCTGTTTTGTTTAACGGATAAATTAATTTGTATTAATTTATGAGATATACGATAAGAGCTGAGATGGTTTAGCGGTTAGAACACGTCGATCTCAACAGATGATCGTGGGTTTAAGCTTCGGGTAGCATCGCTGTGTTTTCAAGTACTTAACTTGTATTTAAATATATACAGTAAAAGTAAAGTAACAGCCTGTAAATGTCCCACAGCTGGGCAAAAGCCTCTTCTATAATGGAGAACGTTTAGAGCTTAATCCACCACGCTGCTCCACTGCGGGTTGGCGGATACACATGTGTCAGAATTTCACGCGGCACATGCAGGTTTACTCACGATGTTTTTCTTCACCGCCGAGCACGAGATGAATTTGAACACAGCGGTGCTAGCCGGGGTTTGAACTCGTGATCATCGGTTGAGATCGACATGTTTTAACCATTAGGCCATCTCGGCTCTTATATATACAGATGTTAGTTTACTACTTTTTACTTCAATTTATAAGAATACTTGGCAAGCAGTAACTGGACTCATAATGGCTTGGTGCAAAGGTCATAAAACTTTACAGGTTTAGGCGAAAATTACGCCCGTCAAAGTGTCAAAAATAAGGCATTGACAATATATTATTTGAGGTGTTAAACAATGATAAACAATTTATGTAAATCTCTATTAAAGTCTGAGAGCAAAATTTATAAGTATAACTCTCGTTTTAGACAAGTCTATAAGCTCAAAACTTGAAGTATTTCTGGCCTGAGGGTCATACAGGTTACTCCAGTAAGTTCGAAGAGCCAAAATCATTTTATTTATCTCGCCATTATCTATAATTTCTAGACTACAAGTCAAATCGGTCCACTATAACTCGATGCAGATAAGCAATAATGTGTCAAACCGCAAAATTCGGAGATACTGATGTATTTTGATAAAGGGTCATGAAAAATATAGTTATAAAAAAGGACGGAAAAAAGTTTCTTCATTAATTGTTTCGAATTTCAAGATCTCATATATTTGAAAAACTTTTCATTAGATAATATGTTAAATATGTCAATCTGATTTTAATTCACTATATTATATATATATACTTCTTCAAACATATTTATTAAGAGTAGCTTTGACATCTTAAGACGCTATTTTTTCAAAATGAAGTCCGTGTGGCTTGACACAGTACTGCTTATCAGCGTCCAACTATACTCAATAGAGATAACATAAATCTCATTAGTGATTTATACAAAAAAATCTTGAGCACAGAATCTTTACCGAAACCGAAGTAAGTAAAGTTGCCGCTTTTAGTTATAAGTCGATGTAATATGAATTTAGGTGAATCATGAGTCTGCAATTTGAATAGTGCTAATACGTGAATAATACGGGGGAAGCTGTGTCTGTATCTGCTTTTAATATTTTATACATAGAACTAGCTTCTGACCGCGGCTTCGCTCGCGTTAATGAAGATTTTGTTTTAAAGTAATACGTGTATACATAAATGCTGATAAGCAATAATGTGTTAACCCACGAAAAGTCAAATTCGGAGATATTGATGTACTTTGATACTGCATCATCTATTTAACATTATTAAAAAAAATGTAGTCATATAAATTATATAAGTAAGGAAAAAGATTTCTTAATTTTAAATATTTGATTTATACAATAATCTTAAATATTTGAATAACTTTTTGTTATATAATAAATTTAATGTATCAGTCTGATTTAAATTCATTATACTTTTTATTAAAAAGATAAAGTAAAAAATGTACTTCTTCAAACATATTTGTTAAGCATAGGTTTGACATGTTTAGACGCCATTTTCTTAAAACGAAGTCCGTGTGGGTTGACACAGTATTACTCATCAGCGTCCATATATAAAATATATAAACATACAGATTACATCGTGAGTATCTCTGAAACAGCTGGACCGATTTTGACGCTACTTTTACTCATGCATAATTTTATAAGGAGTAGCTGACTCTTATTTTATATATTTTTTTATTTTCATTAATAAATAAAAATGAGGATTACGAACACTAAATTGAAAACAAGAGCCGATTCGAGTAGGAAAGGTAAACATAATACGATAACAATTGTTCCTCAAATTAAAACGGGAACCACGGGTTACAGCTAGTGTCAAAATAAAGGCACTGACAGTATTTTTTTTCAGGTGTAAATCAATGACAAACAACGTATGTAAATCTTTATTATAGTCTAAGAGCAAAACTTATAAGTGTAATTCTTGTCGATACAACTAAGAGTCAACACTCTTAAGAATCAAGTCTAAAGCTAGGTTGGGTTTAAGTATACAAATTCACGACAGATAGCTAGATAATCGAAAATTATTGTATTATATGTAGACTTTCTATATATAAATACCTAAATATAGAAACGTGAATCACCTCACTATATTCGTAAAACATCAATACAATTCCGAGTTACTCTTAACAAGCATATTATTAGATTCCCTAATAATTCAAGATTAATTTTACCAAACTATTTACATTTAAAACATCAAAAATCAACCTTATTTGTATAGCAATAAAAGTCACATAAAACGCGTGCGTTAAGTTTGTTCGCGAGCGATAGACGAAAGGGCAGTGACCTCGAAGCGAGTTTACATTTTATGGTGTAATAAAAATTAATGGTATTTTGACTTAATGCCTTACACGATAAGGTTGAAATTTCAATGTAGATCGCTTCCAACACGGTAGAGCCGTATATCGTGTGAGATATAATGATTGAACTGTATTACCTTTTATTAAGGACTAAAATAGGTCATGATCGTTGTTTAGTACTGGCTATGAGCACCCATGATGGTGATTAATAAATAATGAGTCTTATTACGTATGAGTTAAGGTTGGTATTGGGATGGTGTTGGGTGTTGATACAACGAGATCGCAAGGAAGAAATGTTGACAAGACGGAAAGACATGCTATGGGTATACTTTTAACTGTAATTTGTGACGTGACGGATGTGCATTGAAACAGAACGATTTTAAATAGAATTAACGATGTCACAATGATTATATGTTTGTATGTTACCTTGTAGCTCCTAAAAGTAACAAAACTAATAACTTGTTGTGTATTACAGAGTAGTTTTGAAAAGTTCGCAAAGCTTTAACATTTAATTCATACTTCTATACTAATATTAAAAATAGGTCAAATTTGTTTGAAACAACTCATCCGAATATAGGCTATATAACATCACACCATGATTCATAGGAGGGAAGAACAATAAACGCCACTGAAACCGCAAAAGGCACGTAACTGTATTCAAAGTTATGTGCAAAGATTTTTTACGTCAAATCGTATGAACGTAACATATTAATAGTTTTACGCTGATAAGCTATGTCAAGCCACTCGACTTCATTTTGAAAAAATGGCGTCTAAATATGTCAAACCTATTCTTATCATTTGTTCTATAGCCCCCTTTAAGCTAATCGTTTACTTTAGCGACTGTGCCTATAGATCATTTGAACGCTCAGCAATACCGTCAAGCCAGACATACTTCATTTTGAGAAAATGGCGTCTAAACTCATTCTTAATAAATTTGTTTGAAGACGTACATATCCATCTTCTCTTTTCTAATTCGATAAAAGTTACAATGAATTAATGGGAGATTGTCACAATAAAAAATGTTATCTAACAATAAGTTTTTTAAATATATTAGATTATTGCGTATTGCAAAATATTGAGCACACTACAATATTTATAACATTTAATAATGAAACTTGTTCCGTATTTATTTAGTACATATTAAAAAATCCTTAGTAGCTAAAGCATATTATTCTGTTCAAGATTATATAGATGATAAACATGCTTGGATTTAGTATAAGCTGGATTCACACAGGGTATTTAATATATTTGTAACTCATAAATGTATGCACCCATCGTAAAACTTTTAAAAAGAGTAACTATCGAGTTTCTTGCCGGTTCTTCTCGGTAGAATCTACATTCCGAACCGGTGGTAAATTAATTAATTAATTAGTGTTTAGTTTTCTTTTGTTTTTGTATTGACGATTCAAAGGTGCTTGTAAAAGCCTACTTGAATAAAGCATATTTTGATTTTGATTTTGATTTAGATGAATTGAAAATGTTTTTGAATGATGTAAAATAATTGACGTATTATTTTGTGGGTTAACACCTTATTGGTTATCAGCATCGTTATAAAATATGTTTGACAGATCTAGGTATATTAATAACGTTCTCGCCCAATGTTTGGACCTTATTAAGTATTAATCTCACCTCCAAAGAGCCCAGCCGGGTCGAGCAAGCCGTCTGGCGGCGGCTTCGATGCCGCGTCACCCTCGCCGTTCTCCTTGTCCATACCACGTCTGAAACATAACAAATATTACTTTAAAACTTGACAAACAGAAGGTTCTTAATGCGTAGTTTGTGTTTGCTTAATGTTTGTTACAGGAGAACTCCGTCATTTCTTAATCGGTTTAAAAATTTTCTTTTATATTTTAAATGGTATATTCTCGGATGGATTCCATTAATTTTTTTTATCAAAAACCGTTCAGTAATTTGGTTTTTAAATCAATAAGAAAGAATTTTGTTTAAAGTCAAGATTCACATGTTAAAATTATAACACCTCACTTTTTGGGTCGGGTTTTAAACAAGTCATTCAAAAAATCAAAAACTCGACTGCGTAACCTGACCATCAGCAGTGAGCAGTTCTGTCTAAATGCCTATAAGTGAGAATCGTTACTAACCAACTTCAAAACATTATATATTGTATACGGTTATTCTGATTGAAAAATAATATACGAAACTTAAAAATGATTTATGAATATCACAACGATACACTTATACACTTAATAAAGTTCGTCCATCTTCTTTTTTTAACTAATAAATTCGGCCATTTTGATTTTTTAAATTTCTTTTTCTATGACCCTCGTGCACTTATGACGAATCACGTGAAAGGACGTGTCAATTATCAAAAATTGACCAATGCGTTGGGTCTAAATAGTGCCACATACATGGACATATAAACACATTATTCTCCCTTGCGTCGCGCAGTCGGGTAAAAAGGAATGAAAGGAAGGGAGTTAATTGAAAGTGGAATTGAAGTATAAATAATGTTTACGAGTTATTTTCGTGAAATCTATGCGTGGGTTTGATGATATAAGCTCTAAGCGAATTGACCTAGGTCATAATATAAATTTGACGTCACTATTTTTTTTGGAATATATAAAGTTTTAAATACTTTTTGGATACATTCATATAAAATTAGGTAATAAATATAACGAATGACTGATGAGCTGGTGCTCGCATTTTAAAGAAAATTTCGAAAAAAACGTAGTCTAAGTTAATTCTTATTACATTAGCTCACTGCTAGTGAAAATCCCGTCAAAATTAGTTCAGCCGTTTTAAATATTAGTCGAAACAACCAGACGAACAGTCAGACAAAACCGTATATACATTCATATGCATTCAGCGAAAATCTGTTGATTTGAAATTACAAATAGACACTTACTGTCATACTACAAAAGACGCATTAAAACCATGTTGAACGCGTGTCTAGCTAAACAGTGTTTAAGATTTAAACATTGCTTAAAATATTATCTAAATTGCTTAACAGCGAATAAACTCATAAAAAACCTTATTGATAAAATGTTATACGTTACATTTGACAGCAAAAATAGGTTTTAAACATCTATTAAACTCACTTAAACGTATATTAATCTATGTCTAAAGCATGTTTAACTCAAAACTGTCTTAGACGCGCGTTTAACGTCTGTTTAAATCTTTTGTAGTAAGGCAGTTAAATTTTATTTTCATTTATATATCTTTAACTTTATTTAAATATGCATACTAATATTATAAAGCTAATACTATAATAATAATAATTGAATACAACGATAACTCAGCATGTTTATCTCAATTTAACAAATAATAAGTACCACATTAAACTAAAAATAGAAACAACGAAAAGACAAAAAATAATATTTATAATGGTGATAAATATATAAACAATAATGTATTATTCATATTCCATTCCAGTAATTCCAGTATTTCTCCTAAAACATGCAAGTTTCCTAACAACATGAGCCTTCCTAAATAAACAATGTTTTACCAAGAAAATAAAAAAAAATAACTCAAAAAATTTTCAATACGAAGTTTTAAGTTCTAGAGCTACTAAATCCTCTCGACTGTATAAGACAAAAACCTAGGATCGTAAATAACGATTCAAATTCAAAGATCTCTAAGCGTCAAATAGCACTTGTAAGTTATACTTTCGTAACTGATATAAAACAACTCCATGACTTGGTAACAGTTGGCTAGGTAATCTTACGAAAGCTATGTCTATAATAAGGCACTGAAAGTAAATTCTTTCAGATATAAAGCAATGACAAACATTTATGTAAATGTATATAAAAGTGTAAGGCGATAATTACACTTATAAGTGTTTTATTCCACAGCGACGACGTTCTAAGCCGAGGTGCGATTCCACTAGAAGAACCCTTTGACACGGACGTCTATTCTTCCCAATTGCTCCCAATTTCAAGGCTGAGTCTCAGTACTCGCCCCCCCCCCCCTGACGTTGTCAAGACCAGTAGGGCCAACAGCAATACACATACAGAAAAAAAAGTGTTATTTTATCGTAGAAGCTATATTATTGTAAAGTTTCATCGAAATCTGTTGACTAATTCAATATAAGCATTTTGTCGTAAAAAAACTTATAAATATTCCTTTTACTTCTCTGAATATGATCCTTATTAAGTGAGAATTACACGTACAAGTTTTACTCTCAGACTTTCATAAACATTTACATAAGTTGTTTATCATTGTTCTACACCTGAAAGAATTTCCTTTCAGTGCCTTAATTTTGACATTCACAACTTTCGTTAGTTCTTACAAGTTAGGCTTTGGGAATCAACTGGGGACCCAAGAGCTGGCAGCTACCTCGGTCAAAGGATCAGCTTGGCCATTCAACGGGGTAATGCTGCCAATATTTTGGGAACTTTACCCCGATGCAGTGGCTTAGATGAGGTCTACAATGTTTTGTAAAAAATAATCCTTTTTTTTATTTTTTCTATTAATTAAGATGTAATTAGTTTAATATATATTTTCTTTAGCTAATTTTTTACCTTATGTTAAAACTCAAGCAAATAAATGAATATTTTTTAACATATTTGAAGAACCTAACTGTTACAGAATTGTATTATATTCGAGAATAAAACTTATGTAATTACGGTCTATCACTTACTCAACTTCATCAAATCGGTCCACTTGTCATACAAGATTCATTTAATACATCAAGCATAAATCAAAAACATATAAACATTAATATACCGATACTAAAAGCGACAAAGAAACCACCTACTCACTTTTTCGTTCTCAACAACAAACCAAATTTGGTAACGATTAGACAAGTTTCCAAACACGACGAGAAATAATCAGAAACCCGACGTCAAAGATAAAATCTCTTTGAGTATATATAACAGGACCCTTTGCTATGTCCAGTGGCGCCATCGATATTGACTAGATGCTCCGCGCGGCTTCTCTCGCGTTTATGGTTAGTACTTCGCTCCGATGAATCATAGCGTGACGTAATATAGCCTACAACCTTCATTGTAAACGGGCTATCAAACGCAAAAAGTATTTTGCAAATCGAATCAAAAGTTGAAACTATCCCGTACATACCAATTTTACTTCTTTATAATATTTAGCTGTCCCTCGCGGTGTCACTTCCGTTTATGGTTACGACTTCGCTCCTGAGGCGTAGTGTGATGTAATATAGCCTATCTTAATAAACGGCTTAAGTATCTTACACAAAAATAATTTTGCAAATCAGATCAGTAGTTTCAGAGATGATCCCTTACATATAAACGTACAAACAAATTTTTCTCTTCATAATATTAGTAGGTATAGACAAAGTTTATTTAAAAAATTCTCAATTGCGTGAGATATTTTTTAGATACACGAATATTACTTGTATTCCCATAAAAGGGAACGAGTTTTATCACACCACTTATTAAAATATTTGTAAATATTATTCAAGAGATATTAAAAGTAAGATATGTATAGACATATCTTACTTTTAATATCTCTTGAATAATATTTATATGAATAATACTTATATTATATAGAGGTAAAATTTGTTTGTAAGTTTGTATGTAGGGAGAATTAATTTTTTTATTAGGGAAGGTTATAGGCTATATTACATCACGCTATGCCTCAAGGGATATAATCAGTAAACATAAACGCAAGTGAATCCGCAAAAGGCAGCTAGTAAGATATAAAATCAACAACCGTAACTCCATAAAATCATCAAATCGATTTAACACATCCGATTTTTATTCGATTACAATCGCTCGATACGCGAAATATAAATCGCAAAGTATTAACAAATGTAAAGTCACCGGTGATCTGAGTGACCGGCGGGTTGATGACCCCTCATTGTCTCAGCTTTTACCCGCTCAGAGAAACCGAGGCACCGTGAGAACGATATTGGAACGAACCGTTTAGGAAGTACTCGCTATTCATATTAACTCCTAAATGTCTATGAGGCCCTGGTACTTTGACATGTTAAACTCTAAACGTTTGCGCTCTGTGATGTGACGTCGAAAATAGATGCAATTTATTTTTTGAACGAATCAAAATATTTAGGAAAGTTCTCGTTATTCATATAAACTCCTAAACGTCTAAAAAAACCTAGTACTTGAAGACGTTATGCTATCTCTTTGTTTATTTTTGAATGATTTTCGAAATTTCGCAATTCGAACAAGCCGTTGGAGAAGTGACATTAAGATATTGGAAATAATCTTTTTAGGAATTTACACTCTATTTGTGTTAACTCTGAAATGTCTATGATCCCCTAGTACTTTGAGATGTTAAACTAAATGTTTGTCGATCGTTTTTTTTAACCGACTTCTAAAATGTATTATGAGCAACTTACGTTAGGTATGAAGTGGAACAATATTGCACTAGATCTCATACAATTTTTGTATACAGGAGAAAATGATTGCCTATCAAATTTTGCTTTGTATTTCTACCAATGGAATCGAAATGTCTTATGTAGAATGCTTAAATAATTCCCATACATTTTCACTTGTCTACAAACGAATATATCAATCGCTACAAAACTTTGTATAGATCAGTAATATAAATTTGTTATGAATATATATTTATATTTTATGCCAAGAACTGTCAATATCTATCCTACATACCATTATTTATTTTACTGCACATAATATAACAGTAAAGGTCAACTGAGGTCAATTTAATATTTTTAATAATAATTAATGAACCCGTTATTTACACGTTACGAAATGCCAACCACCTGACACACTTTAACATTTAAAAAATCAATACTGATGTAAAGTAGTATAATTTTAAACGTAAGAGAAAATAAAGGCCTAAATTACACTTATAAGTTTTACTCTCGTAATTGATATAAACCAACTCGGTAACTCTGTAAGACGAGAATTACGCATATAAGTTTTGGTCTCATACTTTCATAAAAATTTACGTAATTTGTGTGTCATTGCTTTACACCTGAAAGAATTTACTGTCAGTACTTTATTATTGACATTCACAGCTTACGTAAAACCTTTGAATTTACAGACTTGGTTTTATCAGTTACCCAAAACCACAGCGTTTTTTTTATAGATATAAAAAAACTGGCGGGACACTTTATTGTTAATGTTTACCGTCAACCACGGACATTTGCAACTCAGAGGAGCCACAAAAACGTTGCCAACTTACAAAAGAAATAAGGTAAAAGGAAATAGGAAACAATAAAAAGAATATAAGGCTTCCGGCTCTCTCACTCCCCATACAAAATACAGATGTACTAAGTACTTCACACCGATTTTCTGTCAGAGTGAGGTACTGACCTGGTCGAGCTCCAGCTAGGCTCTACCTCATTATAATTACATACTGTTTAAATTATAACCTTCTTGTCTTTACCCTATAAAAACAACCGTTGGTTACAACGAGTCTTCCACTAATGTCACTGACATCCGGTATTGAGAAGTAAATGAAGTATCCAAATTAATACGGTGACGCATTTAGCGACCGGATGCTAAACGACCACTGGCTAGTTATTTCGATATTCGGTCTTTCTTTAAACTGTTGGTAGGTTCTAAACATTCAATAAAATCGCTGAATTTAAATCTATACTGATATTATAACGCTGAAAAGTTTGTTTGAACGCATTAACCTCAGGAACTTCTGGTTCGAATTGGAGAATTGTTTTTATGTTAGATAGTTTATTTATTTATATAAACTATCTATAGGCTATATTACATTACGCTACGACTCATAGGAGTGAAGCAGTGACAATAAACGCGATTGAAACCGCATGGTCAGCTACTGTATTACATTTTCGTGGTAGAGACAAGCTGTAGCCCACTGACTACTATTCGTATAGCACAATCAACAAGGTACTCATAACATTTTACAGTATTCTGTGTAATTTTTGTATATAGGCGAGAATTTCATATGTAAGATTTACTCTCGTAATTACATAAACAAATCTGTAACGTCGTAATCTAGGTAACCTTACGAAAGTTGCTGTGGACATAAAGGCATTATGGTAAATTCTTTCAGGTGTAAAGCATAATAAATAATGTGTGTATGTCCGTGTCCAAGTTATCTTTTTATTATTATTTTTTAATTTCTTAATAATTAATATTACATGTTTTACAATTTATTTTTTTTCTCACCAAGCTAGTAGGCTTGACGGTGATTGTTCATTGCTCTCTTTTTTATTAATATCGCAGTGTTGTTTTTTTTTAGTTCAACTATATTGAGCGTGTTATTGTTATATACATATTTTTTTATTTTATTCGTTTTATGTGACTAATTTTATTTTCTACATTTATGTCTGGAGTGTTTGGAATAAATAAAAACTTTCTTTCTTTCTAGTCTGAAGCATATAGAATTCTACATGGATTGTAATAATAAAAAAAATATCAAATCGGTCCAGTAGTTTCGTGGCTTATTCAATCCAAACAAACATAAAACCAAACGATGTCTCTTTATTAGTGTACATTAGAATTTGATGAATTTCTGCGGAGATAAACAAAGGAATAATTTGATGACTTACAGCAAGTGAACCGCGAGTATTGCGACCGATCTTAGTATAGATACAGCAGTTCTGTTTAAAGTCAGTTACATTTTTCTATGAAAACAATTATATTTACTGTCAATATTATTGTGTCAAATATCAACAACACCTTTAGTTAAATAAAAAAAAATTAAAAAAATTCAAAACTCGACGTGTTTTCTTTTTTAATGTATCCATCACTAAACTATTTCAATGGTAATGCCATTCAATAGTATTCAATAGCAAAAGTCTCAACTACTATTTTTTAAAAAGATTTTAATAAAGCTCAGTTTTATTACATAGTTCGGTTTACTTTTTCTCAGTCGGGTTTTAATTTTTTAAATAATTGTCATTACGAATCAAACGACGCGACGTATAAATTCAAAAACCGTCCACGTAGACACATAAATTTTATTTATTAGATGACAGACACGGTGACGCAGTGGTCACTGCAACTGACTCAAGCGCTAACGGTCACGGGTTCGATCCCCGCTCACGGCAAGCGTCTGTATGGGTCATATGGATGTTTGTCGTGGTTTGTCAAGTGTTTCCGGACCCCCGACACAAGGTCACAAGATCTTAATGGGGGCCGTTGAGTGTGATGCGTTTATTATTTATTATTAATATTATAGGGTTACTCATATAACATCACATTAAGTAAAATGTAAATAAAAAGCTCAGTAACTAATATTAGCTGTTAAAACATATTTACGTCATCGTCACATTGGTTGGTCTTTATAACTTAACTAGATGCCACTCGCGGTTTCGCTCGCGTTTATAGTTACTGCTTTTATCCTGTATGTCGTAGCGTGTTGTGAAATAGCCTACTTCCTTCCTCAATAAATAGGCTATCCAATGCAAAAATAATTTTCCAAATCGGATAATTTCAGAGATTACCTACAATATACAAACTTATAAACGAATTTTTCTCTTTATAATATTAATATATGGTACTAGTTGTACACGGCATCCGTTGCAAAGCCACCTAACGTATCAAGATTATTTCAGTCAGTTCGGTTTGAGTAATTGAGTTTAGATTACTTTATTAAAAAAAAACTTATGTTAAATGTGAAATTATACATCGATATCTCTAACTTGACTGGATATGGGTTAACACATTATTGCTTATCAACATTCACTTATTGCATTAAGTATAATATCTCCTTCAATATAATTAAAATTGTTAAATCATTAAGTTTCAGGCATACATAAATCAGTACTAACAGTAATCAAGCATGTCAAATCAAATCAAAATCAAAATATGCTTTATTCAAGTAGGCTTTTACAAGCACTTTTGAATCGTCAATACAAAAACAAAAGAAAACTAAACACTAATTAATTAATTAATTTACCACCGGTTCGGAATGTAGATTCTACCGAGAAGAACCGGCAAGAAACTCGATAGTCTCTTTTTAAAAGTTTTACGATGGGTGCATACATTTATGAGTTACAAATATATTAAATACCCTGTGTGAATCCAGCTTATACTAAATCCAAGCATGTTTATCATCTATATAATCTTGAACAGAATAATATGCTTTAGCTACTAAGGATTTTTTAATATGTACTTTAAATTTCTTTTCTTTTTTGTAAACTGTAAACATGGAAAGTACTTTCAGTGATAATTTTAGTATCACACACAAACTTACAAAGATTACCTCTTTATAATATTAGTATATTATTACATGGTTACTGAGAGTTTAACAAGTTGGAAGGTTTCACATAAATTTAATGTCGCAAGCTGATTAAGAGTTGTTTTAATATATTTACATACTTACGTTAAATGTTACATGTTTGACTTTAGAGATTACGTCTTATGGTGTTCCATAGATCGTAGCAGATAACCGTTTATGAGATCTCCTCATCCCATGACACTTTGTGAAATATTTCTTTTAAATATACTCGGCATAGATATAATTAAAATAAATATTTCACAAATATTGTCATGGAGAGATGAATTTAAACACAAATTTAGCACTTGTAAATTCAGTGGTGCTAGCCGGGGTTTGAACCCGCGATCATCGGTTGAGATCGACGTGTTCTAACCACTAGGCCATCTTGGCTCAAACTTCAATTTTATTTATTTGTATAGATTTGTCTACAAGTTTTAAAATATTTTTCTTCATCAAAAGTTGTGACATAAACGCATTTAAATCTCCAATTCAAAACACCTGGCGCCAACGAATAATTAGTAAATAGAGGCGCAAACATTTGAATATTAATTATTATAATCAATTACTTTCAACTCGACTTGAATTATAATTATTATTAATTTATTGTAATAATTACAATACAGGTGTAAACAACATTTACATTATTATTTTGCATAAAAGAATAACTATTTAACAATTATATTATTCTGTTCAGGATTATATAGATGATAAAGATGATTAGATTTTTATAAGCTGGTTTCACACAGGGTATTTAATATATTTGTAGCTCCTAAATATATGTACCTATTGTAAAACTTTTTAAAAGAGTAACTATCGAGTTTTGCCGGTTCTTCTCGGTAGAATCTACATTTCGAAGCGGTGGTAAATTCATCAATTTCATTTTTGTTTCTGTATACAAGACTTAAGTAATTTAAAAATAAAGAAATCTGCTTAATTACAGAGCATTACATCCGCCATTTTGATTTATTATTATGTATGTATATTATTATTATGTACGCAGCGTCATTCGCGTCATTAAGACGAATCTAATGACGCATTATTTGTCAAAATCGGTAAAGCCGTTTAGTATCTACATGTGAAATACATACCTCGCCAGGCTTCACCGCAGTCGGGTAAAAAACATTACATTAGTCACACAAAAACCCATTAAAAATTCAAGTTAACGGAATCGTATCGAACACTGTTATACAATTACTACGAAGCGATTGCGATCACGTGATAGCAACTAGTAATACATAAGCAATTTTTTAATTACCCCCACAGACGTAATAGGACAACGAACAGCTGTATAATGTTTTTTTTCTTTCATCACCCTGTAATTTCAGGGAAACATGACTTAAGTAATTTAAAAAGTTTAACAACCGAACTGTTAAAATATACATGGACGCTGTTAAGTAATACTGTGTTAAGCCACACGGACTTTATTCTGAGAAAATGGCGTCTAAAGATGTAAAACCTATTCTTAATAAATATGTTTGAAGAAGTATGTATCCGTCTTTTCTTTTATTTTTTGATAAAAGATATAATGAATTCAAGTCAGATTGATATATTTAATATATTATCTATTAAAAAGTTTCTCAAATATTTGAGATTATTGTATAAATTGCAAAATATGTAATGCACTTGAAATTCGAAACAATTAAGAAACTTTTTCCGTACTTATTTAGTTTATATAACTTCATTTTTTTATAATGTTAAATAGGTGATACTGTATCAAACTACATCAATATCTCCGAATTTGACTTTTTGTGGGTTGACACATTATTGCTTATCAGTGTCTATATACTCTACCAATATAATAAAGAAAGAGTGGAGCGAATTTTGTATATGTATATAATAATAATCCACATAAGGTAACAAATATTATACATTTACTATGTATGATATAAATGTCTTTGGTGAAAGAAATTGTGTCTAAATTCATCTCGAGCTCGGCGGTGAAGGAAAACATCGTGACGAAAAGTGCATGTGCCGCTAGAAATTCTGACAGATGTATCTCCGTCCCGCAGTGGAGCAGCGTGGTGGATTAAGCTCTAAACCTTCCTCTTAATAGGAAAGGAGACTTTTGGCCAGCAGTGGAACATTTACATGCTGTTACTTTACTTTTTATCGACATCCGCCTAACGGTTTTCGCTGTGAAACGTGCAAGAGGAACTATAACATCGAGATACCTCGATAGCGCCATCCATGAACACCTGAAGGACCATACATGTTTGCTGGCTTAGAAAGAAGTAAACAGGAAGTTTAAAATAAGGCTTCATTGAAATTATAATACACCAGCTGCCCGCTGTTTCACTCGCGTTTATGATAGCTGCTTCGCTCCTATGAATCGTAGCGTAATTTTATATAGCCTATAACCTTCCCCAATAAACGCGTTAACGAATGCGAAAATATTTTTTATAATTGGTCCAGTAGTTTCGGAGCCTTTTCAATGCAAACAAATAAACAATCAAATCATTCCTCTTTATAATAAGTGCCTATTTCGCAAATCAAATTGTTATCACTTGTGAAAAAAAAGATAGATAGATAAAAATTTTATTGCACACACACACACTAAACAGAAGAGAACAATACAGTTTTTAAAAAAGAATCACTTTCGTAGCTGTTTTTCGTGTAAGTGTAATCCTATTTTGGTCATAATTATTATCTTATATTTTTATATAAAAATGTCAACACTGTTAGATAGCCAAATAAATAAATAAACGCATCACACTCAACGGCCCCCGTTAAGATCGCGTGACCTTGTGTCGGGGGTCCGGAAACACAACACTAACACAAACACCCAGACCGCGACAAAAATCCGTATGGCCAATACAGACGTTTGCCGGGAGCAGGGATCGAACCCGCGACCGTTAGCGCTTGAGTGCAGTGATCACTGCGCCAACGTGTCTGCCAAAATAAAATAATAAAAATAATATATTAGCATAGATCTACCATATTTAGTATTAAAGTGAGTGTGATTTCAATTTCATATTTTTAGCCACAAAACGCAAAAAAAATTACAATTGGAATTTTAAGTTTATTTAGTCTACCACAAAATGTTTATAGAATAGTTACATTTTTTTCTTCATAACTATAGACTACTTACCAAAAAAATAAATTTTAAGTACCAACTTAGCTAAATCGTGTCACAATGATTTTGTATTCGGTTAATACTAAACTTGCGATGTGAGGATAAAATGAATCATTTCAAAAACATATAATATTTTAATACGACCTTGGTTATATTTTTTATTTAGATTATACTACTATTAATCTAAATAATTACGAGTCGTAAAATTCGTTCTGATAAAACGTCAGCAAGCCGAAAAATAAAGATTTAGGAAGCTATAAATCATGTTTTAGTGTTGATTGGCTGTAACCGACAAATCTATCAAGTCATGAATATATTACTCTTTTTTTTCGCAGAGGAAATCTTCGAAAAATCCCGATTGGGGGGGATCGGGTTATGTGGAGATTTTTACCAACTAAAACCCCTGGGGTGGTTTTCCTCAGCACGGAAATATAGGGGCCGCGGGATCGCTTGCGCATGCGCATCCGCTGCCCCTACCGATGAACATACTTACCGTGACTATACTATTTAAATTAATTTACAAGCCATTTTAAAGAAAAACTTATACTAAAATTTACAACAAGATACCACATAGCTTACAGATATAATAAAAAAAAGTTTTCAACCGACTTAAAAAAATAAGGAAGTTGTCAATATACAGGTATTTACAGGCAAATTATTTATACTTTACTTTACTTGAGAAATGAAATCTCCATGGAAATTTTAATTACTTATTTGATCCAGTTTCAGTGGGTTTAGTTGAAAATGTAAAGAACAGACATACAGAGAAACTTACATTAATATTAGTATTGATTGATAATATATTAATATCAATAAGTTCCTTAACATCGCGACTAATTCACCTCCATGTAAATTAATACAAACTCGGCGATGTTTTCGTTGATATTTAAAGGTTCGCGTACACGTTTTATTTTACCTGCGCAGTCCAGTTCGCGCAGTACCCACTAGTTGACGCAAAAAACAGTACAATGCGCGTCTAAACGTGCGAAGTTTTACTCGCTAGTATTTCTTGGATACCTGTATGTGAATTACGTGCAAAACGTAAATTGTACTTAACGTATTATATAATAAGACTATGCATTATTGTTATGCGGATTGTAAGTATTTTAATTTTAAATAGGGTAAAAAATAATTAATTGCATTAAGTATTTGAATGGAAATAAGTTTTTTTAAATCTAAATATGTCGATAAAAACTATGTTTAATTGTAGTAATGTTTGACTTTTGTCTGCTTTTATGATTAAATTTTAATTTTTTTTACTACTTTTCACTATATATACTTATAAAATATGTATATTATATGTGAAAATTTATTTTAAAATAATTTTACTATACCTATCTATACTAATATTGGTGGAAAGATTATTTGTTTGTTTGAACGCGCTAATAAGGAACTATTGTTTTGAATTGAAAAAAAAATTGTGTTGGATACTTTATTTATCGAGAAAGGCTATAGGCTATATTACATCACGCTACAACTCATAGGAGCGAAGCAGTAACCATAAACGCGAGTGAAACCGCAAGGTATAGCTAGCTATAGCATAAATTACAAAAATCATGGTTGGATGGTAACATAAGAAATAATATAACACGTTATTGAAAGTTAGCAACAATGAATCTATACTTAATAATATTATAAAGCTGAAGAGTTTGTTTGTTTCTTTGAACGCGCTAATCTCAGGAACTACTTGTTTGAATTTAAAAAATAATAATAATAAATAAACGCATCACACTTAACGGCCCCCATTAAGACCTCGTGGTCTTGTATCGGGGGTCCGGAAACACCCAGACCACGACAAACATCCGTATGGCCAATACAGAGGTTTGCCGTGAACGGGGATCGAACTTGTGACCGTTAGCACTTCAGTCAGTTGCAGTGACCACTGCGACAACGTGCCTGTCAATAAACTATCTAACACAAAATCTTTTTGTGTTAGATAGTTTATTTATCGAGGAAGGCTATAGGCTATATTACGTCTCATAGGAGCGAAAATGTAACCATAAGCGCACGTGAAACATCAAGAGACAGCTAGTCAATAATAAAGCTTCCACACACATTTAACTGCGCAAACAGTTTTGCTCAATCAAACGCGTTCCGTGTAGACGAGGTTTAATAATCTCGATAAAAATAGTAACGAAGGCACGGTGAGAAACCGGATGTGACTGTTAGTGATATTAAAGATAACATAGGAAATTGCTTAAGAGCAAGGAAACTGACGAATCTTTAATTCATTGTATATTTTTATTACTAAAATAATCTTGAATCGGGTTACAACTGGTATTTTTGTGTTATTTATTTGATTATAACTAATACATTTCTCTCCTGACTTTCAATTCTTCTTCATCCCTCATTAAATTTTTAGCTGGTAACTGAATAGTGGCGCTTCTGGTGCTTAAACGTTGAAGTAGAAAATAAGTCAAAAATTACATTATTAAAAATTGTCACAACTCCTACTATAAGAACTATACCATATGCGTTTCTAGTATGGACAAGACAACGCTAAGTATTTCAAACTAAATCTTTTTGATTTTCAAACTTAGACCTTAGAACACGAATTTTTGATATTCGCCGTACGTACAAATATCGTGGTTTTGTTTTCTAAACATTAGAATATTTTTTTATATATAAAAATAACTGGCAAACTAGCAGGCAGTATACCTTGATCACCACTGCCCATGGTGGCATTTGTTCGGAGGAGCTACAAATGCGTAAAAAAAGGATAAAAGAAATAAAGGGAATAGGAAGGAAAAAAGGGAATAGGAAGTTAAGAAAGGAATTGGTTTGGATTACGCTTCGTGCTCACTCACTCACCGTACAAAATGCAGTTATATTAGCTACTTCACTGCCCCTGTCGAGCCCGTGTATACAACCTGTAGTGAATGAGCCACAGCTAGGCTCTGACTCAATTAAAATTTGTACCCAGGGCCGTCTTTAACATATTGGAAGCCCTGGGCACATTAGGATAGTGGGGCCCCTATGACTTAGATAAAGAGATATTTTTTGAAAATAGGCGAAATTCTAGATTTATTCAGCTGTTAGTTTTATTTATTAACTGTTATATTAAATTATTAAAAAGGCAAATAGAACACACATTATTTACAGAAAATTTACATTGATGAAATGGTGTTTACAATGAGACAAAATTATCAATAATTTGGCCAAATAATGAGGCCCCCATCGATCGCGGGGCCCTGGGCAGTTGCCCAGAGTACCCAGGGGGAATGAGGGGCATGTTTGAGCCTTGTTATCACTATTTATTATAAATTTAGGTTAAAAAAATTATAGCTATCTGCAGGCTGACTAGACTCACCTTCAATGGTAGCTCTCATTCAGAACCCGGGCCCCTGGTGTACGCTGCCATGACAAATATATCCCGAATCACTCCATGTCACTACACCGCACTACACTCGGTACACTGCACTTGGTCACTTGTTGCACATATCTGTTACTCCGATATTATCTGTAACAAGCAAAAAAAATATAAGACTTTTTTAAAGAAAAACTCGTTTATGATTACTGCTACGCTCCTATAGGTCATAGCGTTATGTAATGTAGCCTATAACCTTCTTCAATAAATGGGCTATTCAACGCAACAAGAATTTTTCAAATCGGATCACTAATTTCAGAGATTACCACTACATATAAACTTATAAACGAATTTACCTCTTCATAATATTAATATATATACCACATAAAGTAAAAAGACTTTTTGGGTCAGTTTGGTTTGAGTTATTGAGTTTTAGATGACTATTAAAAAATGATTAATGTTGAACATGCAACGCATTATACATTAATATCTCCGATTTGTCTTAATTTGGCTTAACACATTATTGCTTATCAACATTCATATATTGCATTAAATATAATACGTCCTGCAATATACGTAAAATTGCTAAATTATTAAGTTTCAGTCATACAAAAATGAGTACTAACATTAATCAAGCATGGAAAGTACTCTCAGTAATAATTTTATTAGGTGGTAAAACATCGATAACGGCCACCCCAGCCAGGGGACCGAGGAAACAGCAAATTACACCCGATGTGCCCTCCGAACAAATTAGGGTTCCGTTATTTCACATTAATGCTCGGGATGTATTGGTTCGATTATTTATGGCTGTTTATTTCATGTAATCTATTATTTGTAGTTTAAAGTCTGTCTGCGATTTTGAAACACCAAGTTTTCGACTTCGCAAAGTAAATGTTTCCTTCTTAGAGCAATGTAGCTCTATTTCAGACCAGAGTGGGAAATCATTTACATAATACTAATATTATAAAGCTGAAGAAATTGTTTGTTGGAAGGAAAATCTCAGGAACAACTGGTTTGAATTGAGAAATTATTTTTGTGTTAGATAGTTTATTTATTGAGGAAGGCTTAAGGCTATATTACATCGACGACTCATAGGAGCGAAGCAGTAACCATAAACGCGAGTGAACCGCACGGGACAGCTTGTAATTATATAAATCGTGTCATGTATAACATGCCTAATGGGGTTATATGTAAAATAGTTCAATTGTCACGCAAACAAACCTCAAACAGTAAAATTCAATTTTAATTGCTTACTTTCAACTTTCCTTAGTAGAAACAATACATAACATAATCCATATTTCGTTTATTATTAACCGACTGTAAAAAGGAGATTCTCAGTTCGTTGGAAGCTTTAAATCCCCGACCAAAAAGTAGGGGAGTTTTAAATTTGACGTGCGTAAATATGTCTCTGTATGGCGTCGTAACTCCCTAACGAAAGGACCAATTTTAATGTATTTTTTCTGATTCTTTATTCAACCGAGATGGATCTTCATAAATTGTAGCAGAACTATTTAATGAAGATGTATGTTTAAAGGTTATCGGTTTTTTTCTACTTGTTTAAAGGATCTACTTCTACTGGTCTAATCGTCACGAAATTTATTTTACTGGGAATGATATTAATAAACCATTAATGTATAACTTTGACCTGATCCTGGAGCATCACCTGCCATCCGCAGGATACACTTTTCACCAACTTACAGCAGAATCGTGTTAGTTTCATTAAAATGGTCTTAATAAAAAATTTAATGATGTCGATTTTTTTTTTAATTTTCGATTTTATATTATGTAAGTCCTACTTATTAATACATTAACACGAGCGAAGGCGCGAGGTGCATCTAGTATAAGATACTAGCTGTCCCTTATAGTTTCACTCGCGTTTATGGTTACTGCTTCGGTCCACTCGCAGCGCGATGTAAGATAGCCTTTAGCCTTCCTCAATAAATATACTACCTTACTATACAAAGAGAGTTTTTAAATTCGAACCAGTACTTCCTGAGATTAACACGTTCAACCAAACTCTTCAGCTTTATAATATTAGTATAGACATGTAAATGATTTCCCACATCGGTCTGAAACAGCGCCATTCGAATCCAGTTTACCGTCATACACACACATATACAAACACGAGTCCCGCGGAATAAAACCAACGTATTGATTCCTGTCACCCATCCCTTTCCCACGGGCCACGGGTCCGTAGGCGTGAGGGAGATGGCGATTTTCTTGGCAATTCGCCGTGATGTAATGTTTACTTGTGTGCAGATTAATACGGTGACGCCCTGCGCTTATTGGTGTAATAGAATTAAGGGCGACTGCACGGTGGAGACTGTCGCGACTGTTGCTAAATTATATTATGTTAGCAAACTGTTTGATAATGTGTTATTGACTATTACTTGTATGATAATATTAGAATATTGAAATGTTTTTAGTACTGATCAATTTTAAAGATCGAAAGAATTAGACAAATCCTTTTTTTTCCTTAAATACTATAAAACGCTTTAATTCTAACAAATAATTGAAATTAACAATTAATTACATTTTCTTTTACTTAGATTCGTTTAATAAAGTACACCAAAAATAAATATATAAAGGCACATATTTATTTCAACGCGATATATTTAAGAATTATTGGTCCAATATGAGAAAACCTTTTAACATTAGGTAGCCAATTTACTGATGAAGATTATGAGGTACATAACATGACGCTACCACACGTAGGAGCGGAGCAGTGACCATAAATATTACCGCATGGACACGATCATGAGAAACGCCGCGAGGCACATCAAAAAAGACAAAATTAAAAACATAGTCAGCGTCTTCCCTATCATATTACATAACGATTTTGACATCGCAAGCTCTAAAATAACCCTTACAGAACAAACAAAGGCTACGTCACGCAATACTGAACCAAATCACTTTATAAATAAAGTTAATATTTCCATAAATATACTCAATTCTTTATCATTATGCAACATGCGTTCTGACGGATCTGCTCAGACAGCTACGAATTAGGGGTGGGTTATGCACCCTAATTTAACGCTAGTGTAACTTAATACAAATTGTGAAAAAATATAATACAAATAATAATTGTTTTAAGTAATTTGTTTTGATGAGAATAATGAATTAAAATAGCCGAAAACCTTCATAAACGAATTTAATAGGTACAAGTAAAGTAAAAAGCAAATAGAAATGTTTTCTACAACATTTTGAATCAACGAGCATAAATCGCTTAGCAATCATATTAAAGTAATCGAATCGCATCTGTAGTCTTCATCATAAGTTCCACTTCACCAAATGTAGCTTTTCATTAAATCGGTATAGGTGTGCCTATTATCATATTTGAAGAGATCCCGCAATTTCTCCAGGATCCCATCATCAGATCCTGATGATCCTAATAACGATGGGACATACTTTCAGATACTTAACAATTTTTATTAAAATCGGTTTCGTAGTTTAGTTTGAAAATCAAAATAACTGGATTAAGTACATTATTTAAGTAAACTTCGTATTTTGCTTTTAAAGTCAGTTTCGTTTAAAATTCCTAGTCATTATTATACCCGCAGGTTTGTAAGCGAATGTGTTTTCACGCGAAAATTCATCTAAAAAGTAGCCTGTGTTAATCCTGAATAAAAGCTACATTCCGAATTTTACTAAAACACGTTAAGCTTTTACAGCGTGAAGAATTATACAACATATAATATATCGGATTACACTACGTTGTATAATTCTTATATATACATACATACATACAAACAACTACTAACAAACTGACCTGAGCTAATTTGTACAGAATATTTAATAAATAACTAATTCATAAACATATGAACTAACTAAATTTAAAAACAGTAACAAAATCTTCTCGGAAGAATCTACATTCCGAACCAGTGGTACCTTTTAATTAATTTAATTTTTTTTTTATTTTGACTATTAAAAGTGCTTGTAAGGTATACGTAATTGTTATTGACATTGACACTCGAATTGGCGTCAGTTAGTGCGATTCGGAGTCGATGCAAGGAATCATTTAGGAATCATTTCTATTACGGTGAGCTACAGCTATCGATACATTTAATTTGTTTCGTTTTAGTACAGAAATCATCTACTGATAGTGACAGCGAACCCATAATTGCCCCTGATTACAACTAAAACAACGAATAGCATTGAAACTTGCTACATTAATAAAAATAGAAACAAATTTCGAAAATGGAATTCTAAAATAAATCAAACTCCGCATTCGTCGTTTAAGCCGAGCGTTGTGGTCAATCAAAATGGCGTCGACCGTTAGTTTGTCACGATATTGTGCAGAATGCTTGATTGATCGACGCTTTTGTTCCCTTGCGCCCTTCAGGGGAGGGCGATTGAGGCGCTGGATTACGTGGGGTTGTAATTCGAGTCGATATTTTGTTTTATAAAATGTTTCGATGAGAAATTACTTTCATAAATATATTATGGTACTCTCGCCCTTTGAAATGGTTTTTTTTGTTTGATATGCTACTGAGGAATTATAATATTGTATATTTTAATACAAATAGGGAGTTTATTATATACTAATTGGTTCACGCGTATCGTCTTCAAAGAATATTTATTTTAAATAGCATATTTCTTTGAATAATGATGCGTTTCCATACTTTCACCCTCTGATTCACAAAAAAAAGTAGCCTACGACGATTTCTAATGTAAAATCTACATCCAAATCTTTTCTATTAAAATTCCTTAACATTTACTCTGTGATTTAGAAGTAAACGTAAAAAGCAGAAAGCCAGACCGAGTTAAAATATAAATCTAAAGAACTTGGTTTATGCATATTAATTTTAAGAACAAACCCGATGGTCGCTTTAGGGCCCTCAGTATTAAAGTGATCGAACACGAAATCTGTGTGAAACGAGATAGCTAATTTAGTAATTAAAATTTAGTATCATATAAATCTGTGGTACATAATTTATAATTTATAAAAATAATAACAATTCGTTCCACATTTAAATTAACAGCCGAATTCCCAACTTAAAACGTTTTTGTGCATAAAAATTGGAAAAATTTTGTTCGGTCACTTATCAGTATCAATTATATGAAGAAGACGGATTCATATAATTGTAACGTATGTAATACTACCAGGACTGATGACATAGATATATCATGTTTACTGGGATGCCATAAATACAAAAGTACCAGGGAAGCATCGTTGAATAGATTTCATTTGTTTAGATTAAATGTCGTAGTAGTACAAAATGCTTTAGCAGATCCCGCTTCTACAGAGGCTTAAGCAATTTATCATATGATATGTATTCAACCATAAATTTAATGAGTATGTAAGACAGATTAAGATATCCTTAAGAGGGTTTGATGAAAAGCCTGAATAAAAATAAATAAATAAATAAAATATAAACAATCACGCAAGAGAAGTCGCGGGAATCAAATATTTAAAGAAAAAAAAGATAATAGACAAAATAAAGTTGGAATGTATCGAATGGCCACCATTTCCTTCGTCTGGACATTGACACATCCCGCTGTATCACACCTGAGTAAACACCACTAAAATACAATACTTAGCGTCAATTCACAAGAACACTAAACTGGCCTAAGACGAAAATAATTATTGCAACTGATAGATATATAGATCATAGGTAGGTACATTGTTATAACGTAATTTTATGATAATTAATAATGTAATTAACGTAAAGCAAAGCTCACTTTTCTATTTTCTATACTAATATCTATAATAACTATCGAGTTTTTTGCCGATTCTTCTCGGTAGAATCTACTCGTACGTTTCGAACCGGTGCTAGCTTCATTATTGATTTAATTTTTTTTTGTTGTTTCATGTATTGACGATTCAAAAGTGCTTGTGAGAGCGTACTCGAATAAAGTATTTTTTTGATTTTGATTAATATTATAAATATGTAAAATTTGTTTGTCAGTTTGTATGTAGCGAGCGTCTTAAACTACTTTTGATTTGAAAAAATATTATGCGTTGGATAACCAGCTCATTGATAAAGGTAACTATAACCATGAACGCGAGTGAAACCACGAGGGGCTGCTTGTTAATATATATATACTTCTCAGGACTAGTATTTCACGAGATAATCGCGTTCATGACAGACACGTTGGCGCAGTGGTCACTGCAACTGACTAGAGCGCTAACGGTCGCGGGTTCGATCCCCGCTCACGGCAAACCTCAGTATTGGCCATACGGATGTTTGTCGTGGTCTGGGTGTTTGTGTTAGTGTTTTGTGTGTTTTCGGACCCCCGACACAAGGCCACGAGATCTTAATGGGGGGCCGTTGAATGTGATGCGTTTATTCATAGAATCAAACTTTATACTATGTACACGGTACCCCAGTCAGGCATAGCGTGATATAGCCTATAACCTCTCAATAAACGGGCTAGCCAACACAAAAATATTTTTTCAAATCAGATCAGTAGTATTAGTGACCCTCTAAACCTCTTAATAATATTATTAAACATAATATCTCACTAAATCGAATCAGAAACCACAAACCATTCGGGTGAATACCGAAACTTAACCAGCGCAGTTAAAACTTGTACATAACAAAGAGTTAATCTACATTAGTCATCGGTACCAAGGTCTTCGTATTATTTCGCAAGAGTACAATTTGCAACAGAGTCAGTAATAACCGATCTCGGTTAACAAACCATGGGAAAACAGAATGTAACCGGTCACTTTCTAATGTTAAGGATCCCGCATACGTTAGACAAGGATGGACCATCAATTTTAGTTTACATATACTTAGTGAATCTAATATCACAAGAATAATAATGCTTGAAGTAATTTAAAGTCGGTAAGGACTACACCTTTTATATCACTATCCGACAGTCTATTGCCTAATTTTTTTTACTCGTCTTATTTAGCAGACAAATATGGCGTATTTCTAGCCACAGATTAAATAAGAAATTATCGATTGAATGATTGAATTGAATCATTTTTTATTATGCAAAGTTATAATGAAAATTAACTTTTTTGACAGACACGTTAGCGCAGTGGTCACTGCAACTGACTGAAGCGCTAACGGTCGCGGGTTCGATCCCCGCTCACGGCAAACGTCTGTATTGGCCATATGGATGTTTGTCGTGGTCTGGGTGTCTGTGTTAGTGTTGTGTGTGTTTCCGGACTCCCGACACAAGATCATGAGATCTTAATGGGAGCCGTTGAGTGTCATGCATTTATTTATTATTTATTATAAATGTATGTTATTAATGAGTACCTATCAAGTTTCTTGCCGGTTCTTCTCGGTAGAATCTACATTCGGAAACGGTGGTAGCTTTTCCTTAATTACGGTACTTTTTATTTGTTTTGACGATTCAAAAGTGTTTTTAAAAGCCTTGAATAAAGTATATGATTTTGACATGACAACGCTGTAACCTGGTAACAGTCACCTATCTAGCCTTACGAAAGCTGTAACTGTCAAAAATGAAGACACAGTGTATACTTCAGGTGTAAAGCAATAACAAACATTATATTATGTAAATCTTTATGAAAGTCTGAGAGCTAAACTTATATGTGTAATTATCGCTTAACAAGAATCATATTTGAAGAAGTAAAAGGAATATTTATAAGTTTTAGACGACAATATATTTAAATTTAATTACTGAACAGATTTTGATGAAACTTTTCAATAATATAGCTTATACAATAAAATAACACAGGTTACTTTTTATCAACACACCATGGTGCAACGCCGTGATCGGGAGATAGTAATATATATAGATCGCTGCGTTTCAAGAATATCGATGCAACTAAAATTGACGAATTTGAGGGAATAGGGTTTTTAAATTTCTTTATTAATGTGTTGATAGCTTTTTTTAGATTAAACGATCCCTTGATGTTATAACTTTATTGATTTAAAGAAAATTCATCATCGCAACTCTTTTCCTGATAAAACATCAAAGATTTATGGTCTTTTGACATACTTAGTTTTATTTGTTAGAATTTTGAATTACTACTATATTCTTGCAATCCAGCGAGATGTTAAAATCTATTATAGTGAACCCGCGCCAAGCGTTGCCGCCAAATAAGAGGTATAATGGATTGTACGACACGCCTTAAGCAATTTCTCTTGTTCTTTTAAATGTATTTTTGTCATTGAAATTATTTGTCAAAATTATAAAGACGTAAGAAATAACGTTTTTAGCCTGCGAAAGCGGTTAATGATTGTCATTTATTTTGGTATTGATATAATATTTATATTTTTTATTCGAATAAATGTTGCTTCTACCGTTATTTTTTCTGTAACTTACATAATTGTAATGTTATAAACCTTTTATATAAAACTAACTGTCCCTTGTGGTTTCACTCGCATTGATGGTTACTGCTCCACTCCTATGAGTTGTAGCGTCATGTAATATAGCCTTCCTCAATAAATAAACTATAACAAAAAAAATCTTTAATTTGAACCAGTAATTCCTGATTACAAACAAACAAAAAAAATCTTCAGCTTTATATTAGTATAGATTATAAAATTAAAATATTTTAATTATTTCGGTAAGCTCGTTTGTCTGACGTGTATCTACGCCCTTATTTCTATAAAAAAAAATTAGTTTTTCGTTAAAGTTGTAAAAACAACATGTACTATATATTTATCGAAACAATTAACCTATTTCCTTTATCGCAAATTGTACATGTCGTAAAATAATGAATAAATGATTTTATAGTTACAAGTACTACATTAAAACCCAACAGTTTCGCATCACTATAATACGTTTCCTCAACTGAATAATCGACGATCACTTAATTAAATACTTTATTTTAAGGCTGTAAAACTCATATTCCTTTGCCTCGCGCTATTAAGAAAACGTTGACAGGGATTCATAATCTGTCGGATTCAAGATGGCGCTGATTAATTGCGCGGGAAACATTGACATCTTGAAAAAAAATTATTTTAAATTATTAAATAAGTGTAAAAGTATTTTAGATATTATTTTATATTTAGTAATGAATTTGAAAATTATATGTGATGGTGGATAACTCTATTTCAAACGACAATGTAATTCAATTATTCGATTATGTGGAAACTAATAAGAGCGGACATATGTTAGTAGTGGAAAATTCGTTAAAGGAGTTAGAGGACTATACAGTGCCAATGAATTTAAATAATATGGATAGTAATTCTAACAAACGCGGACGCATTGACGATTCTGAAAATAATGATGACGATTGGACTCAGGTGTCTAGAAATAGAGCGAAAAGAAGATCTCTTGAGGATATTCAGTTAAGTGTGACTTGTAGAGATAAATTTCCTAAACAATTCGCATTAGCAAAGTTACTTAAATCTCAAAATATTTCTGGTATTATGAATATTAAGTTTATAAATCCATATAAAATTCTTATAAATTTTAATTCAGAAGAGTCTGTTGAAAAGTTTATGTGTTGCGAGGTATTACATAACATGGGTTGGAAGGGTCAAAAAACTTGGGAGGTCGGAATTTCCTATGGAATTGTTAAGGATATTGATTCTGATTTAGCAGACGAAGATCTATTGAAATATTTAAAAAGTGGAATTGAAGTTGTATCTGTTAAGCGGCTTAATCGTAGGTCCGAGAATGAATGGGTTGCAAGTGAATCAGTAAGAATTGGATTTAAAGGTCCTGTTTTACCGTCGCATATCTATATATTTGACTTACGAATTAAAGTGGATCCATATATATTTCCGGTGACCCAGTGCTCTAAATGTTGGAGATTTGGACATACAAAGAATTTGTGTCCTTCTAACAAAGTTATATGTCCTAAATGTAGTGGTCACCATGAAAACTGTGAAACTATTTCATATAAATGCGTCAACTGTGGAGATGATCACTTATCTTTATCGAAAGCGTGTCGTGTATATAAGAAGGAAAGAAAAATTAGAGAGCTCATGTCTGAATATAACGTTACCTATAAAAAAGCGTTATTATTATATTTACCCCCTACTTCAACACAACGTGAAAAGTCGCAGTCTCCCAGCAACAACAATATCATTAAATCTACTTCTAATAGTAATATTGGAATCTCGGATGGACCTAGTTCCTCGTCGGCTGCTGTTACCCCATCGTTTGCGGAGGTAGTTGGTTCGGGTCCCTCTCGTACAAAGAAAGTTTCTTTCGAAAATCATCCGTCAAATACAGTTAATTTACATAAACACCCTGCTCCAGTGGATGATGAAAATGCGTTTATGGAAATTTCTTCAAATATAGATATTGATGATGAAAATGAGTGCCCACAGACGAATGATGTATCTCAAGAGCAAACAGATACCAGTGATCAGACATTATCTTTTAGTGATTTAATGCAGAAAGTTAGAATGATTATTTTGTTAAAAAATGTTAGTGTATTTTCTAAATTTAAAAAAGTGTTTAGAGTTATAATAGAATGGATTAAGACATTTGTTTCTAAAAGTATATCAAACGTATCGGATTTCTTTAAAATTATATCGTCTTTTATAAATGGATAACAATCACATTAAGCAGGTTAATTTTAATATTTTTCAATGGAATGCTCGAAGTATTAAGTCAAAATTATCATCTTTTAAGCATTTATTAATTCAGGAGAGAATTCACGTGGCTGCTGTGACGGAAACCTGGCTTGATTTAGAGTTTAAGTTGAAAATTAGTAATTATAATATATATAGACAAGATAGAAATGTTCCGTACGGTGGTGTTATGTTGTTAGTACACAAAACTATCAGGTCTGAACTTATTCAGTTTCAAAACATCAATCCAGGCCTAGAATTAATTTGGGTTAAAATTTTTAACTGTGATCAATTAGAAAATATTATTTGCATCTATTGCACAAGTGAAGCTAATACTTATCAATCTGATTGGGATTTTTTGTTTAGTCTTTCGACTAACAAAACAATGATTTTAGGTGACTTCAACGGTCATCATACGACTTGGTCGAACAAAACAGATTGCCGTGGTATGCAAATCCTTAATTCATTTATGAAAACTGATTTTATTATCTTAAATAATGGTTCCCCTACTAGATTTCAACTGGTTGAAGGTGTCTTGAGAGAGTCTTCACCTGATATAACTTTTGTATCGGCGGATGTTTCCTTACGTTTTAACTGGCAAGTTACTAGGGAAACATTAGGAAGCGATCATTTAATGATTAAAATATCTACAAGTATGCCAGTAAATATTTTTTATCATAAAAAAAGGAATTTTAAATTATCTAATTGGCACGGTTATACTTTGTTTTTGGAAAAATCATTTACGAACTTCTCCGTTCCTGGCGATCTTCAATGTTTTTATGATAATTTTTTACGTTTAATTAACGACGCGGCTAATTTATTTATTCCAAACATAAAATTTTGTCAAAAGCCTGAAAGTAGATTTTCTCCGAGACCTTACTGGAATGCACAGTTATCTAAAGCTGTTGCTATTCGTCGACTTTATTTAGCTGAATTTAGGCGTAATCCTATTCCTTCTAATCTCGATAGGTATTTAGATGCCGTTAGAGAAGCGCAAAGACTTATGCGTTGTGCGGAGAGAAAAGGTTGGTCAAATTTCTGTGATTCGATTGATGAAAGCGCTAGTTCTAATCAGCTATGGTGTAGAATGAAATGGATGAAAGGTCGCGGTCATCCTCACATTCAAGTTGATAAGTATAAAGCTAGTCGTCTTCTACGAAATTTATGTCCAGATTTTGTTTCTCCGTCTAAACCGGAGTTTCATTCTTTTAATTCATTTTTAGAAACCCCTATAACAATTTTCGAATTAAAAAATTGTATTAAATCTACAGACACGGCCCCTGGAGTCGACGATATTTCATTTTCAATGTTAAAACATCTTCCCGAAAATGCTAAAATTGTTCTTTTAAATTTATATAACTGTTTTTTAGATACAGGCTTTGTTCCTACTCAATGGCAGGACGTACGCGTTATTCCGATTCCAAAACCGGGTCGCGACCCTCAATCCGCGTCTAAGCTACGTCCTATATCATTAATATCTTGTGTTTGCAAAGTATTTCATACTATAATTAATAGAAGGATTGAATGGTTTTTAGAAAAAAACAAGTTATTTCCTGATGATACATTTGGTTTTAGAAAATCTAGATCTTGTTTAGATAGCCTTTCTCGTTTGGTTACTCAAATTCAAATTGGATTTTTAAAAAATAATGCAACTCTCGCCTGTTTTGTTGACATTGACAATGCTTACAATAATGTAGACCTTTTATCTTTGATGAAGACCCTAGATCGTCTCAATATTGGTTCAAAATTATGTACATATATTTGGAATTTTCTTAGAGAAAGACGAATTCATATCAACGTGGATAATGTCTCTGTTGTTAGAATATGTAGTCGTGGTTTGGCACAAGGTGACCCTTTGTCTCCACTACTGTTTAATGTGGCTTCAATTAATATTTGCAAGCAGATTAAAACTGCTATGATTATGCAGTATGCCGACGATTTTGTATTATATTGCACTAGTAATAATATATTGCAAGCTGTTGTTAATTTGCAGTCAGCCTTAGATGTGTTGTGTAAACTTTTAAATGATCTTGGTTTAAACCTTTCTCCATTTAAAAGTAAACTTTGTATTTTTAAGAAAAGACCATTAAGGGAGGTAGTAGAACTTAAAATAAATAGAATTGTTTTGGAGACAGTAGAACACGTTAAATATTTAGGTTTATGGTTGGATCGTTCTCTTAGATGGGGAAAACATGTGAGCGAGACGCATGATAAATGTCTTAAATTTCTTAACTTGTTTAAAGTTTTGTCTGGTTCGGGTTGGGGAATTCATCCTAAGCATTTACGAAAGGTCTATATATCAATAATTCGTAGTCGTTTGGATTATGCCAGTTTTTTATATGACGACTGCTCTCAATCACAGCTAAATAAATTGGATTTGATTCAAAACCAGGCTATGCGTGTTATAGGGAGTTTTATCAAAAGTTCTCCTATTCACGTAATGGAAAGCGAACTTTCTTTACAGCCACTCTTTATTCGTAGGCAGTATTTAGGCAGTAAATTTTGGTTAAAAAACAGAGCTTATAAACCGAACTCAATTTTTGTTCAATTAGATGAACTCTCAGATTTAATGCAAATGTATCGATGGCAAAGAAAGAAAAAACCTTTGTTATTTTCTATTCATAATTATCTAAAAAATACTGATATTAATATAAGTTCTATTTTGGAAATGTTTACTTTAAATGTATGGATTAGTGGTATAAATTTACAACATTTCATTAGACCTACTATCAAATTTATAGACAAATCAAAACGTACCTTTACTAAAGATCAATTAAATATTTTCTTTAATATGTTATGTGTAGAGAACTATGATGGGTTCCATAAGATTTTCACTGACGGCTCCAAAGAAATTAACTGTAGTGGTGCAGCGTTTTTTGATTGTCAAAATAACTTTAAAGCTAAGTTTCAAATTAATTGTAGTGTGTCTATAATGCACATAGAATTATTAGCTATAGTTAGGGCTTTATTGTATATTAAGAATTTAGATGAAAATAATTTTGTTATATTTACAGATGCTAAAAGTGCTTTACAACATTTATCTCGATGTACTTCAAATTTTAGAGGAATTCCTATAGCCTATGACATAATTAAGTTAATATTAGAGTTGAACACCTTGTCTAAAACTGTATATTTGCAATGGATTCCATCGCATAGCGGTATAGATGGTAATGAAATTGTTGACAATTTAGCAAAACAGGCTTCTGCGGACGGTCTAGCGTTGAGAACTACTCCTTTTTACAGCGAATGTTTGTATATAGCTAAAGAACATTGTTCAAAATTCTGGAAAACATATTTTGATGAAAGGTCTACCACAAAAGGTATTTGGTACAAGACCATACAGCCTGAACCCTTGAATTCTCCCTGGATTAATAACCACTTAAAGAGGTCCGATATTGTTATAGCTTTAAGGATTCGTTCCGGACACATTCCATTAAATAAATTTGCATTTTTAATGCGAAAAAGTGACACGCCAAATTGTGAGGAATGTGGCAAAATTGAAGACGTATATCACATTTTGATGGAATGCGTTCGGAATGAAAATTTCCGGTATGTCGTATCAATGTCCCATAGCGTAATTAGAGAAATCGGTGGAGTAAATAGTGTTTTGGCCTATCCTTTATCGGATGGGGCCAGAGCGCTGTACAAACTTGTCAGGCTCGGTTTGAAAGGTAGATAATGTACTTATTTTAAGAGAAGGTATAGAGTGACATAGTTGCTTTTTTTGTGACAAAACTCTTTAAATAAAGATTAAAAAAAAAAAATCTGTCGGATTAAAAAAATAAAATGCGTCCATTGTCTCTGGAACCGATCAGCTGTCCCTTACGCGCGTGCTGCGTGCGAAAGAGACGGGATGCGACAAAAAATTCACGCGTCCCGTATCGCAGCCGTTCGAAATTGGACCCTTTGTAATTTTTATTACCGATATGTTATACGTGTGTCACTGCACTTTTATGGTCTGTGGAATTTTCAATATGACTAGCCGCGCGATTTTACTCGCGTTTATGGTTACCGCTTCGCTCCTGTGAGTCGTAGCGTGATGTAATATAGCCTGTACCTTCCTAGATAATCGGACTAAATAACGCAAAAAGATTTTTTCAAATCGGTCCAGTAGTTTCGGAGCCTATTCAATGCAAACAAAGGATCGAATCTTTGCTCTTTTTATTATTATTTTTTTTTCAATCCAAACTTAGTATTTTTTTCTGTCATGTTTTGACGCAATTATATAGCTATATATATGTTATAAGCTCATGAATTTTGGTAACTAGAATGCTCATAGCTCGTAAGATTGTGTAATCCTGACCTGATGCTGCTGCATCCTGGAATCAGCAGGATACACAAATCCTCGCTAACTTACACCAGAAGCATCGTTGGGGTTCGTTGAAATGACCTCGATGAGGAGAGTATCGGTGGATTTTTCTTTATTTTCAATAATATGTAATTTTTAAAATGTTTGTTACTTCACAGCCCTGTCATTTCTTAACTGATTTTGAATTTTTTTTTTATGCGAAAGTGTTTCATTTAGATTGAATCCATAGACGAACTTCTCAAAACAACAACAAAAGTAAAATACGTAATTTTTTTATATGCATGACATAACTATTTCAGTTATTTTGATTATTAAACAGTTTTTGATGAAAATTCCACGGGATAGATTCTTTCAACTAAAATCAATTCAAATCGGTTGTTTTTAAATAATCGGTAATAAAACTGCTACAGTAAGTTAGTATATATGTATACAGAGACATGTATGTATATGTACGTAGGTAGATGTGTGTGTACACGTGTACATTATTTATAACGCAAGACTGTAATCTACACGATAGAAATCTTAAGGCGAGAATTACACTTGTAAATTTTACTCCGAGATGGACAAGTGGTGAGAACACGTCGATCTCAACCGATGATCGCGAGTTCACACATCGGTTAGCACCGCTGTTTTTAAGTGCTAAGTTTGTATATAATTTTATCTCGTGCTCGGCGGTAAAGGAAAAGATTGTGAGGAAACCTGCATGTGCGGGGAGAAATTCTGACAGATGTATATCCGGCCCGGTATTCTCGGTAGAATCTGTGGTAGCATTTTATTAATTTTTTTTCTCTATAAAACGACTCTGTAACCTGGTAACAGTAACCTCAGCAACCTTACAAAAGCGGTGAGTATCAAAAATAAGTAAATTCTTTCAAGTAAAAGCAATAATAAAAAAATTTATATAAATCTTAAGAAAATTTATAAATAAAGCTTACTAGTGTGATTCTCGCCTAAAAATGTATCACAAGCACATACAAAGTAAGCTGCACATGTTAAAAATTTTGGCGCAATGGCAATACAACTTGGCATGCCACTTCACCGGTTGGCACGCGGCCAAGTTCAGTGATTGGTTTCACGATTAATTATCCCTGGCAATATCATTTAAGACGAGTTACATAGCCATATTAATTACGTTCATTAGATTAATTGTTATTATTATGCTAATTGCATAAATGCAAACATTAATTAAATTGATTTGAAAATTAATGAACCGATTTTGATGAAAATTACTCAAAATCGAATTCTGACGTAACAAACATAAAAAAGACGTACAGAATTGAGAATCTCTACAGTTTTTGGAGTCTGTTGAATAAGATTACTAAGGATCCTGGTTCACCTCTTGATCCTTACAACTTGGCGTGATTCTTTACTAATTGGCGATCTGCCAGGTTACGTTCGTTAAACGTTTCACTATACTTCGTGATGGTCGTTTTTTTATTTGACCAGATTCGTTATGTCATTATATATTTTAAACTTTCGCGATTACTATTAATCATTGTAGTGTGTGTAATATTTTTTATAACGAAATACTTACATAGGTACAATTATAAAATAGATAGATTTTAGAACGTAAACGTTGTAAAACGTTGTTTACTTTTGTACTTATAATATTCAGTTTTAGATAACAAGGCGACAACATAATCTATGTACATTATATTGTCGATATAAATAATTAAACGCAGACCCATAACCCATTTATAAATTTATTAGAAACTCAACGAACACTGTTTCAAATGTTATCAAATATCGTAAAAGGCCAGTTTCAATAAGAGACACGAGCGGGAATTTTTATGGCATTTTAAAGCAAGTTTGATATGAAATTCTATGTTTCAAGTATATTAATTGAATTATCGTAAACTGTAATCGAAAATACACTTTATAATTCATTTTATAATTGACTTATATTGAAAATTAAAAAACATCCCCGACAATATATTCTTTGGAACCATTTCAAAGAGCGCCAACACGGTACCTCTGCTGTAAGTTATTGAGGAGTTGAGCGTGCTGAATTTAGATGATGCTGCAACACCAGATTAAGATTACCAAACTATGTTGTTTTAATGAAGTAAAAAGTAAAGTAACAGCCTGTATATGTCCCACTGCTGGGCTAAGGCCTCCTCTTCTATTAAGGAGGAGGTTTAGAGCTTAATCCACCACGCTGCTCCACTGCGGGGCGTATATACCTGTCAGAATTTTTCCCGTCACATGCAGGTTTCCTTACGATGTTTTCCTTCACCGCCGAGCTCGAGACGAATTTTAAACACAAATTTAGCACTTGAAAAGTCAGCGGTGCTAGCCGGGGTTTGAAACCGCGATCATCGGTAAAGATCGACGTGTTCTAATTAGGCCATCTCGGCTCCTATGTTGTATGTATGTTGTTTTAATATCATGTTATAATAAAATATCGATTCGTTTAGACCAGTAGATCTTCTACTGGTCTAAACGAATCAATAATTATAAGAGTTGATAACGTTCAAACATCTGAATAGATTCTCATAAGCATGGCTTAGAATCATCTCGATTTCACCTTGCTGATCCTGGCTGCAAAAGATCAAGAATTCCATAATTTAGAATTACATTGCATGCATAGGTGTTTAAAATTTTAGGTCACACATGTTTGAAAGTAAATCAAATGAAATGAATGAAAAAAAAAAAGTTTTACACTTGGATCCTCGGCTGTTTATTTGGATTTAATTGTACAAAATTTTTCATTTAATATTTTTTTATCATAGATTATAATACCAGAATTTACATGAAACTAAATATTAACTACTAACTTAGCTAACTCAATTCAGAAAGGTTTTGAATTTGGTCACTTTAACATTTAACTAAGGGCGCGAAATAATAAAAAAATCAACATTTTTTTACATAATATTATAAATGTCGTTTCTTTTACGAAAGAGCACAAACATTTTTAGTCTATATTTCTTTTCTAGTCTTTATTTGGTAACTATACCCCGAACGAAAATCACGTATTTTCGAACAATGTTATTTTCATTATAATTTTGCATTATAAAAAATTATTCAGTTCTATCATTAAATCGATAATTTCTTATCTAACTTTTATGTTTTGCTAAAAATACGCCATATTCGTCTGCTAAATAAGATAATTAAAGAATAATAGACTATATATCTTGTACGATTGAACGGAACACTTTGCAATACCGACTTACTCTTGACCGGTTTTCCACCGATACAAGCTTGCAGTAAAACATTATTCAGGTTTTAACCATACGATGTTTAGATAGTTGACGCGAAACCGAATTCATTTACAGGCAATAAATTTTAATAAATTGCAGTACCCGCGACTGTGTCTGCATGGAAGTTACAAATACAAATAAGCTTTATTATTTAAGAAATAAAATGTCCAAGATTTTCAGAACAGATAAAATATTAATTATGTTAAAGAAATTTTTTACATAAAATATCTATAAAGATAGAAATTAAATCTGGCTGACATATTAACGGACTCATCGATCAACACAGAGCTGAAATCGCTGGGTCTAGGATTATGACTTTTACACATAAATATCGTAAGTGTGCACTAAGAAAGGATTTTTGAAAAACCACCTCTCAGAGCATTAAAGAGGGTTAAAAGTTTGTAAGGTATCAAATTCCTAAGTATACGGGGAACTGCAAGTACGAAATACAACTCACCGATCCATTACGAAATCTCAGACACTATAACGCCTATAAACTTAAAATTTGTGAGGTAGGTTCCTTATAGGATGTACACATGTGCTAAGAACGGATTTTACGAAAGTGCACCCCAAAGGAGGTAAAACGGGGTTGGTTGTATGAAAGTCCTATGTTTTTGAGGTAAAAGACTTGAAATTTAAAATGTATGCTCTATGAAGATGTATACTAATACTGTATCGTTAAAAATCAACTCCATTTTGTTGTACCTAATGTGATTTCGTAAAAAACTACATTGCTCCCTTGCGAAGACGGGGCGGTACGCTAGTACAGACTAGCTGTGCCCCGTGGTTTTTCTCGCGTTAATTCGAAGTAAAATTAATTTTATTTACATAATATTTACCATGCGTACTTGAATCGGATATTGTTCGATATTGCATTCGACTCCAGCCGTTTTAGATGAGCGAGAACAAGCAGACAGACAGCAATTTTAGAAATTGTATTTTTTATGTAAGTACCATGTATACTTTCATATGCATTTAGTAAAAACCTGTTGATATTACAAACGGTCACTTCAATTTTATTTATTTGTATAGATGAATTGTACAGACGTGCCCTTTTCCAGTTACATTATTAAAGATTGAATAAACTAAGTGCCTACATCGCACAAATGGCAGTGACACAATACGAACTAGATTCAGTGCTCAACTTGTGACCTACATCTCCTTTGCCGTTTCACTTCTTGAAAGCGTTGGACATAATTTATGTCCGTTTTAAAACGAATAATACCGTTTAGAAATTATATTGTGTTTTTTTTAATAGGTTTTTAAACATATCGTTGTTTCTTTTAAATATTATATCTTATCGATTACTAACTGAATTCTGTTAAGCAATAATGTGTCGACCCACAAAAAGTCAAATTCCGAGATTTTGATAGATTCTAACAGTGAGACACGTATTTAACATAATACAAAAAAATATAGTCATTAAAACTAAATGAGTACGGAAAAAAGTTTCTTAAGTTAATGTCTCAAAAATTGTAGTGTGTATCATATTTGGATGCTGATAAGCAATAATGCATCAACCCACAAAAAGTCAAATTCGGAGATATTTATGCATTCTGATAATACTTCAAGTATTTAAGATTATTCAAATATTATATTTTTTAAGCTAAATAAGTACGAAAAAAAGGTTCTTAGTTTAATGTTTCAAATATTTAAGTGCGTTCCATGTTTTGGATCATGCAATAATTTTATATATATTTAAAAAACTTATTATTAGATCAAAATTTTTACTATACCGATCTGATTTTAATTCATTAAAAGAAATATAAAAGATTAGTATATACGCCATCAAACTAATTTAGTAAGAATAGGTTTGACATCTTTCGACGCCATTTTCTCAAAATAAGGTCCGTGTGACACAGTAATGCTTATCATCGGCACATGATATTAAAATTACTCTCGCGAATCCCACACAATTGTACGAGGAACGTTTTATGAAACTCGTTACAGGAAATGAACTTCATAACAATTAACAACGGTACGACAAAACCGTTTACGTCAGAACATAATGGTCTCGCTGCAATACTTAGAAACTCTTACATTGTAGAGAGTCTATTAATCAAGATATTAACAGCAAGATATAAGTAATTAAAAAAAACGAGTACTGTAACTGCGGTCGGAATTCGACGGTAGTTCGTAAAATTTTCAACCGATTTTAATATTGACCACAGATAATCTATTCTCAATTTGACCACAGACTTTAACAATAAACAAAAGAGTATGCGCGTGTGTTAAATACATACTTACATATAATAGTATGGTAGTGTGTGTAATGTTTTTTTTTAATAATAAAGTTTTAATTCTTCGGTTCTTCTATATATAAACTATAAGTGGGCGTAATTTCGCTACTAAGACTTAGTAATGTCTATACTAATATTATAAAGCTGAAGAGTTTGTTTGAACGCACTAATCTCAAGAACTATTGGTTCGAATTGAAAATAATATTTTTATGTTAGATAGTTTATTTATTGAGGAAGGCTATGGGCTATATTACATCACGCTACGACTCATAGGAGCGAAATAGTAACCATAAGCGCTAGTAAACTATAAATGTGCGAAATTTCTTACGAGCTGTATTTATTTTCGCGCGTTCGCACAATTTTCGCAAATAAGAGTACAAGGTTTTTGCTTCGCGTATTAATATATAGATATATTAGAAACTCGTCTAAGTAATGTTACTTGTAACGAGACTAATAAACAAAAAAATATATACTCGCTAACTGGTTGCTAGGCAACGTCGTCCAAAGTGATCATAATTATATAAATCACGCCATCAAGACGAATCTATATATTTATAGAAATCGGTTGAGCAGTTGCATTGCTATGAGCATACATACATATAAAGCACATAACCCGTCTTTTGGACTTCGTCGCAGTCGGTTAAGTCAATCTTTTACCAGCATAAAAAAGTCATGATTCAACGTCAATGATTCAGACATTAGCGGATTTTTATAACACATTTTTTTTTACCTGCATGTCATTGGACCGTGAAGTTTGAATTAACAGTACTGTCAACGAAAAAAGTGTTAACATATTATAATTACAATACTTTTTTAAAATAAGATATCCGACTTTAAAAGCAAAACAAATCGTTTAGTTGGTTGACATATGTATTTTTTCCAATTATTTTGATATTAAAATCAAAATAATGAACCGATTTTGGTGAACATTTTATGGGCCAATGGGAGAGTGCATATCCTTACAAACAAACAAGGAAACAACCAAATCGTTTAAGCCATTTTCAAATAATCAAAACATATACATAAAAAAGTCCCCGACGAATTGAGAACCTCCATTTTTTTTTTAAGTCGGTTAAAATCATAATCAAGCAAGTATCGTACCAATAATAAATGTTAAAGTAATTCACAGGATGTCTGTCTGTTTATTTGCACGCTCACCCGCGTTAAAATAAATTAAATTAGACTTTAAAAAAACATATCGGCCTATGTCGCAAAAAAAAATCTTATCTCTATATCTAAAAAAAATATTATCTCATTTAGGGGTATTATTTCAAAACGACTGCACCTATGTATATGGTAAATTAATACTAATATTATAAAGCTGAAGAGTTTGTTATATTTGAATAAAGTATATTTTGAATTTGAATTGCTTACTATGAGCTACTACTAAGCCACTGAGTTGCTTATAGTATCATCCACGTTAACTTTTGAATTTGACAGAGGCGATTTAAAAACAATAATCCGTACTACAAATCCGCGTCTAAGCACAGTTTTGAGTTAAACATGCTTTAGATATAGATTAACATACGTGTAAGTGAGTTTAATAGATGTCTAAAACCTATTTCAACTATCAAATGTAACGTATAACATTTTATCAATAAGTTTTTTTATGAGTTTATTCGTTTTAAAGCAATTTATATAATATTTTAAGCAATGTTTAATTTTTAAACACTGTTTAGCTAGACACGTGTTGAGCATGGTTTTAATGCGTCTTTTGTAGTATGACAGTAAATCACCAGCTAGGTTTCAAGCTCCTAGCTTTAAAAGTGACGTAGTTTCCATATTCACTCTCATCACCCCTTTTTTATCGAGAACTGGGGATTGGAACTTGCGTATATCGGTTTACAGTCACTTAGTATACCATGCTCTCGACCATTAGACCAGCGCGGTATTACTCTCATCACCCCTATTTCAACCCCTTACTTTCTAGCATAAAGAATAGACTCCAGTCTATCTATATACTAAATTTCATTTCAATTCATCAATAGTTTAGGCGTTTGCGTAACACACAGACAGAGACACACAATTCGCATTTATAATATTAGTTAGGATTTTATTGTTTGTAAGGACAATTTTTGTATGCAAGATCATATTTAAAATATAGGAAGAAAAAGCAAAAATTTTGGTTAAAAAAATCCAAAAAAAAAACTAGTAAGACTAAAATTAAAATAATTATAATCATCGAAATTGTATATATTTTCATGTTGACTGTACCTTTATCTAAACGAAATAAATCAATGCTTGATATACGGTGTTCATATTTCGAGATCGTGATGTGTTTTATGTTAAGATTTATAAGGGATGAGATATTCTAATGTAGATGCTTTTAAAAGATACCTATTAAAGACCAGTGTCGTAAAATGATTTAGATAATTATGATTACCAATAAATATTTAATTTTATTAAAATAAAAAAAAAGCAGACAATTTGAGACTATTTCAACGAGACCTAACCTGATAATTCTGCTGTAAGGTGTTCAAACAGGGACATATTTACATACATACCCATATATATAACGGCCGATAAACATTACCCTTTCTCTGGGTCAGTCGGGTAAAAAATATATATCAATCAAAATACTTAATAAACAATATAATCAAGAATCATTTATGAAATAATAGACATTTTAAATTAAAATGAACCGACGTTAAAAAAAGTAATTTCGTTTGCTAGATGACTTACTCCAGTTATTTCGATTTTAAGACAAAACTACTAAATCGATTTTGATAAAACCTATATTCCAACAATCGAAACGTATAAACCCTATATACGTTTAAATATGTATATGAGAATTCTTTTTTTTACTGGAAAACAATCTTTTTAGATTGTTGGAATATAGTTTTTATAAAAATCGATTTAAAAACCAAACTACTAAATCGATTTTCATTAATGTAAATGATTAAAAAAAAAAACACGAATTAAGATTCGTTTCCTTTTTAGAAATTAGTTCAAAACAACACAAATAATTTAATCAAGAAACCATTTATTAAAAAATCATAACATATTTAAGGGCATTTGAAAACGTTTTTCTAAACCGTCCCGTTTACACAAAGGAGTGCAGGGCGGGGCACACACTGCTCCTAGCCCCAGGCAGTGACCTACTTTCCATGTAGCTACTTTTTCGACTTTAAACCTAAATCTTGAAAGATAAAAGTGATTCTTTATCAAAAGATCGCTCAGACTGCGATGAATGTACGTTTCAAAAGATTTTTGTAAGAAGTAAATTATTTTAATGTTTTTTTTTTCGAATTTGCAATCTTCGTCTGGATGTGATAAAATGGTAATTTTAATTTTTTTAGCTAGTTTGAAATCTTAACTGTTTATTAATAAATTTTGCGTATCGAGTATATTTTTAATTTTGTACTTAATGATGATGAATGATGGGCATAATTGAAATGCATTCAATAATAAAAAAAATGGGATCTTAACACTTTAAAGATGATACTAACGTTTACTCCTTACAATCTGCTTTATTCATTAATGCAATAAGGAATAACAAAATAAGAAAAAAAAATTGCGACCCTTTTACAAATGTAGTTCTGCAGTTTTTTACAAAACACTTGACTTGGTTCGTTTCAACTAATTATTTTATCTCCCATAATTTCAAATTTCTTCCCACTGATCTTCACGAATCAGCCGGTATTATTCTTTAACAGAACATTAAAGAGAATGAAGCCGTGAGCTAAAGCTATAACATTTTAATGGCTTGTCATATCATTATTACTTTTATTTATATAATTACTAAATATTTTGTACAGATATTAAGATGCTTTTTTCCGTACTTATTTATCAGTATCAATTCACCCTTCGCTACATTCACAGGGAAAAATTTCCTACCAGCAGACTATCACATCTGAGTCGCTACACATACCAGTATCATCACAGTTCAGATGATTTAAACATTTTTTGAATATTGTTCAATACATGACGCAATATAAGAATACAACAATATACCATTATTGGACTTTTTGAGGGTTGACATATTATTGCTTATCAGCATCCATGTTCAATATAAATAGATATCATATTTTGAAATGTTAAATGATAGAAAATAGTATGAAATGCCATTAAAAGATGTTATAGCTTAAATTTTAAGATAGGACGTATTCGCTGTTCACAGTCAACATCAAGGACCTTCTTTCAGATGGGTCAGTTGGGAGAAATCTAAAACTATGAGATCAAAGAGAAAATTTTTATAAAAAGTTCTTTATTTTGTTACTTCTTGATGTAGAACATAATAGAGTCGGATATACAGAGTAAATGGTAGTATGGAACGTTTTTAATAACAATAGTTTTTGCTATGACTTTCTTTATTTTAGACAAAATTTGAAATAGTAACCATTTTGATGGTTATTTATTTTTATTACAATATAAATCACGCTGTATTATAAAGTCAAAATATACACTTTAAAAGAATTAACTTTTTCGTTCATGTCGGAACACCTATTCTAAGGGTTTATCCAGAGAATTAAATAGAGTAATTATTATTTTTACCTCAAACATAGCGGGTAATCGATTATGTTCTTTACGAACTAGTGATAAGGACCAAAATAGGATAATCCTCCATTCAGTCCAGCTTTATAAGCATTTCTCCAAAGACAAGGCATGCGGCACAAAAACTAATTTAGCGACTCTCTTGAACACGTAGCAAAAATTTTTTGAAATGTCATTTGTACAATTTAATTGATATTTTGAACTGTATATACGTTGAAATAAGGGTGAAAATCGTGTGTGGTTTAGGATTGACCAAGTAAGTAGTACATTCTTTGGTTTACGATACGAACGCGGGGTTGTAATAAAAAGGTTTTGGTATCGGTTTTGAGCTCCGCTTAGATATAAGGAATTCGTCCTCTAACGAATACTTGTAACTGCACGGGACTTTGTCTGGATTTTTATTGGATTGTTATATATTTTAGCAGTCCTATTATATAGCTATAGATATGTTAATAGCTCATGGATTTTGCACACAGAATGCCGACCACTGGACGACGTTGCCTAGCAACCAGCGACTGAGTGTGTCAAGCGAAAGTATCTTAGGACAATTCAATTGACGAGCTTGTCAAAATTGGAAATGTCCAATAGTGAAAACGTAACGTCTAAAGTTATAAAATATCATTTTTAATTTATAATGGCAGAAATTTGTTTACAGGCGAGAGTATTGGTGATGTGTCAAACATTTTTATTAAAAAAAAGTGTGCTTGTCTATGATCAATGTATTTTTTAATTTATATAAAAACAAAATATTAGCTAATCGCACAAATGATATGACCTTTACCTTTAATATTGGCGTTGAAAAAGATATAGATAGTCAAAGATTAATTTCCGGTCAAAATTCTTGTTAATCAGCCAATAATTAATTTTAAACATATATCTTTAGATCTGTTCATATATCGTTGAGAAATAACTAAACAGAAAGAACAAAGACATAATATTTTAAGATTTTATAAAATATCGCTGGTTTCTGAAAATATCGATGTAAAAAATTGATGAATTTTAGAGAAAGGGGTTTTTAAATTTCTTTATTGATGTATTGCTTGCATAGATGCTAAATTTAAACGATCCCTTGACAATATAATTTTACCAGTCCCTTCCGGTTTCACTCGCGTTTATGGTTACTGCTTCGCTCCTGTGAGTCGTAGCGAGATGTAATATAACCTATAGCCTTCCTCGGTTAATAAACCATCTAAGAGAAAAATAACTTTTCAATTCGAACCAGTAGTTCCTGAGTTTAGCGCATTCAAACAAGCAAACTCTTCAGCTTTATATTAGTATAGATTGATTTTAAGAAAATTTTTCATCGCAACACTTTTCACGATGAAATATATTGTTAGAATTTTAAATTATTACGATATTCTTGCAAACCAGCGAATTTTTTTCTGCTCACCATACCAAAAGGTACCTCAAGAATAATGTTGCCATATAAACCATGTTTAATATTAAGAGTGGATCGACCTTTCTTACTCATAATCTTATCTGGCACAAGGCTAAGTTTCCAGCTAAGAACTGCGTTATTGTAATTTTTGCTTGCATCTGTATATAATTTTTTGATTAGCGATCGTAATTTATTATTGTTAACATGTAATTTTATAACCACACTTCGAAACACTGCATTGTCTGCGAAAAGTTAATATAAATAAAATTTGTATAACAGTAGTTTAAGTTACTCCTAATAACTTAAGATATCTGCGAGTGGAAGTCCGTCAAAATTGATTTAACTGTTACAAACAGACGGACAGACAGACAGGCAAAAATTTCAAAAATTGATTTTTAGATGTAAATATTGTACAATAAAAAGCCGTTAATTTCAAATTACAAACAGACAATATTATTAATTACTTTGAAAGTATGGATATCATAGTATAAACGCGAGTTTATAAGAATGAATGTATTTTACTCTTTCAAGCTAAAATTACTAAACTGATTTTGATAATCATATTGATACAGCTTACACGTCAGAAGACCCACAGGTTACAATTTATAAGAATTCCGTTACTTGGCCAAATTATAACGATTAGTGTTAAGTCGAAAAAAAATATTTCTACGCAGACGAAGTCTCGACCATTGACTAGTTTTTTTTATTATTTACAATAAGGTAACAAAACAATATTAACACAGTTTATGTTTATTTTATCTGTGTTTTTATAGGACTTTCAACACTTAAGAATTTTTATATTTTTACGATGCGATGATTGAAATAAAATAATTCATATTATTTTATTAATTACGAATTTTCAACTATAAATGAGTTATTTTTGGACTTAATAAGGTGAAATTGTAGTTTTTAAGAAAAATGTATTCAATCGATATCGATTTTATTTCGTTTGTTTAATTTATTTTTGTATCTTGTTGATTATTTCGGGATTTAAGGACGGCTTAATGAATGATACTCATAAAATGAATAAAAGATAACACGGTAACGAATAGACAATTCAAATTTCCGTATTTTGTACCGTTCCGTAACTTAAGATAAGTATAATAAACAAAAATTTGCAGTAGGTATACTATATGATTATTATAAAATAAGATACATAAAAGTCAGTAAAACAACCTGAATTCATTAACAAAATACGTTTCCGCCTAACAATAATTGATATTCAAATCCAATGCCAAAACTTTTACTCGAAACGCCGGTAACAAATGCTTGTGTCGTTGAAAAAAACATTCACAATTATCATCTGCCATAGCGAATGAATCAGCATTTCAAATACAACCCGAATTATTTATGGACGGCATCAGATATAACATGTAAGGAACACGAAGTTCGACATTCCACACCGGTCGGGTAATACCACCTCAGCCGATGTCGGTAAGTAGTAAAAAATGATGAACCCGACTCGTCCGGGCAACGCGACAAATTTAAGATGATAGCAAAACCCGAAGCGAACGTTTGCCCGCGTTCACACAATTTCACGTGCCCGTGTTCTAACTATAGGCTCGGAGTAACTCTTGTTAAGTAGGTATAAGCGATGAGGCCGTTCACAAGGCGCGGTTGTGAATGCAATTATTTTATGCTATTCTAACTTATCCGCCATGATAGACGCGTCCATAAATAATCTCCGTTTCTTTTTTTAATCTTAAGCGATCAAAACACAATGCATTCTGCTTAATATAAATTGTATTATCTTAAAGTGATGTAATTGTTATCTTATGTAAAGCGTAATAAAATTTAATCAACATAAGTATGAATGAAAGATAATTATATTGACCTTGTTTCTGTACATCCAGAGAAGCGACTTACGAAATGATTTCTATTGTTTACTTAAATTCTCGAACGTATATTCTAATCGACAGTTTAAATATACACAGTAACGCAACATATTATTAATCAAACAATAAAAATAATAACGATATTTAAAACAATATTTAAAATATAAAATAAATTTAAAAAGTCAAATTAAAAACTCATAATTAGTAATAGATTATTAAAAACCCCGTAAACCTTGTAAGGCTAAGTAACAGAATAATTTAAACAGTTTATTATACACTGCACTACCGAGGTCATTTACCGTATGTGACAAGACCAATTCGACAGTTAACATAATACAATAATATAAATATATATCTTATCTGTGTCGAATATACACGAAAAAATACATTTAAAAATAAACATTTTCTAGGCATAGGTGCGTTTTAAACTACTCAATAATTCATATATCGGTGACATAATGCCAAACTGCATATATATCATTACGCACTTATGTTACATGTTTAGCACCTGGCATTCTATTTATAGCAATGGGGAAAGCGAATCATTACGATAGTTACACAAACTAAGCACACGAGATAAATGATAAATAAATTCAGTTTACCTCGAACGAGCGGGGACACTTATCGCCGACTTTATCTACAGAATTTCGATTACACTACGTTGAAATAACTTTCGCACGGCTATTTGCTATACGACGATTATAAAGAACCTCGTTAAGCTAACAGTTCCGATCGCACACCGTTAAAACACCCGAAGCATACGAAACGTCAAACTGTTCGAATTAAGAACGCGATGGCCGCTAGCCGCCACTAAAATTATTGATTTAGCAGCGTTACAAAACAACAAAAGATATAAAACGGGCCGGCTGCACACCCCCGCGCGGACCGAATCGATCAGAATGATAATTGTCGCGCACAAAGACTGGTGACTACTCACCTAGACAGACGGAATGCACACACCTAAAACAACAACACACACAAAATTATGTCAACAACGTTTCGTATCACGGTACACGTCACTGTCTACACTATTTCGGCACTTTATCGATTGTTTTTATTATTATAAACGGTTAATTAGTGCGAATTAAGAGCGATTTGTGTCGCGGAGACGCGAGCTATTCGACGACCGCTAGCAAGATGGCTTCGCGTATGCCGCGCGGCGACCGGCCCCCCGCGCGTCGCGTACGTGCAATGAAAGATAGGTGGCCGGTACACGAGTCCACGAGGGAGCGGCGATCCGTCCGGGGATAACTAAGAGTCTAGTGTTAGTTTGCGCGCTGTCATTTACCGCGAAACTATCACTGTGTTTTGTGCATACTACATATAGTTTACACCACTCTACATACTCATTTTAGATAACAACGTGTTGTGTTTATATTATAATGCTATCATAAATTAATACGCCTTCATTATAAGACTAAAAGTGTAATTAAAAAAAATAAATAAAAGCGAATAATATGCGTCAAACTTTTACAATTTATCATTAATAATTACGTAGTCATATAGTAAAATTTTTATTAGCATTTATTATTCAAAAGTTTTTCAAGAGTTATTTCAGAAAACAAAATATACATTAAACGTTAATAAAGATATTTGTTACACACATAATTATTAAAACGTATCGATAAATCGCATAGATGCAGGTATAATATCTCGAGACGCATCCCACGATGCTGTCGTCTTGTGCGCCGCATCTTTCCCTTCACACCGAGCCCGTGCGGAGATCGCCCCCCGCCTCTACCGACCTCTTATATACTGCTCTCTTTACAACAAAAAAAAACACCAATTTCCCAAATTCCCGAGCGGTCCGAGCGCTCTCTCGCTCGTGGCGAACCTAAGATGGCCGACGGCTTCCATTTTGATCGCAGATTACGGCCGTCGCGTTCCTCGATTGTTCAAAGCCTAAACGACATCTCGTCCTTACATTACCGCTCTCTTTATAAACATGCGGCACATGATTTTAGGCTAATTTTTCCCGTTCTAGACGACGGTGGTGGCGACATCCGTCGTACGTCGGTCGGGAGGCGATGTTATTTGTATTGATTGAAAAGTCGCGGAATGAAAGTAACCGATAAATGTAAGGTTTAAAACGTTCCCGATTCTTTGTCTCTTTCCCTGTTTGAGTTGTACCTGCGAGTAATAAAACAAGTACGTTCCTAGCCGGCCACTCTGGCTTCGGAATGGGTGGACTTACACAGGCGATACGTGCGTGTATACTTATTTCTATACGCGATATCAATGTAATTGTGACTAGATAGATTTTCGTCTGTGTGCCGTGGATTTCCGAACGGTTAATGTTAGGCGTTTATTACCGAACAAAGGATTTAATTGAATATTTTAGAAACGTGTTCGCTATTTGAATAGGTTTTTTTTTCGACGGTAGAATTTTTAATCTGTTACGTTTGATTAAATAGTTTGTATAGTCTGTGTAATGAATTAACTAATTGATACTAGTTTTAACCACAGCTTCTCTCGCGAATTAAAGGACATTTTTAGAGTTCCGTAATCTAAGGATGCCAACATAATCTTGTTACTAAGCCTCAGCTTTCCGTCCGTATGGCTGTCAAGTCTGTCAGCTGACAATATCTTATGAATAAAAAAAAATATACTAAAAGTATAATTTTTTATATTTTATCTTCTGTTCGTAGGGCTAACGCTGCGTGTGTGAGATCGACTCGCACTTGACATTTTTTTCTCTTTCTAGATGACTATCGATATATATTTTTATATCATGCCAATAACAACACAACTGGGATTGAAACCGCACCCTCTACAAGCATTACAGGAGCACAAAAAAAAAAAACTATCGATAATCATATTTATCGAGAGTTCGGCAACACTAAATTGAAACCTTGTTAATTAAACGTATTTAGACATTCGATTAAAATCCACGTATCTCTTTAACGCCATAGATTTCTACAAACATATAAAACAAACATTAAAACATGCTTTATAATATTATCTTCATCAATTATTTTATACAAATGTAGATCTTTATAAATCATGCATTTTTCCACGTAGAATGGACCACTGGACGACGTTGCCTAGCAACCAATTAGCAACTGAGTATCACAGGTGAGAGTATCCTTGGGCTGAGAAGACGATTAACAAGCTTCTCAAAGTTGGAAACGGGTACAGATTGTATTTGTGTGCAAAATAAATAAAATGGAAGTGCATGTTTGTAATTTGAAATTAACAGCTTTTTCACTAAATGCACGTGAGTGTTTTCGGTACTACACAAAAATCTATTTTTAAATTTTTTGCCTTCCGTTTCTTCTTGCTAACCTCTAAAACGGCTGGACAGATTTTGACAGGATTTCCACTCGCAGATAACTAATGTAAATACTAAGTAGTATCTAATATTTGTATTCGAATCCGTATCCGCGAATTTATGTATTAATCCTTACTAATGTTATAAATGAGAAAGTTTGTATGTAAGGATTTATGGATATTTGTTACTCTTTCATGCAAAAACTACTGAACAAATTTTAATACAATTTTACAATAATATAGTTCATTAGAATGACAACGGCTAATTTATAAATATTAAGAGTTCGTGGGAACGAACGTTTTGTTTAAAAATAGTTAAGAGATAGTCATTATACAATTAAATAATATTTATAACATAATTTATTAGTTCTGACTGAAGTTTCTAAGAAATTCAGAAAATACGTTATGACGTGGAAATATTTACGTGTTTATTGCTGGTTTGCAAGAATATCGTAGTAATTCAAAATTCTAACAAATAGAACTAAGTATGTCAAAAGACCATAAATCTTTGATGTTTTATCATGAAAAGAGTTGCGATGATGAATTTTCTTTAAATCGATAAAGTTATAACATCAAGGGATCGTTTAAGTTTTGCAGTTATGCACCAACACATTAATAAAGAAATTTAAAATCCACATTCTCAAAAATTCATAATTTTTAGTTGCATCGATATTCTTGAAAAGCAGTGATATGTGTATTATATTCGATTCTATTTGATTCGCTTTGCAAACTAATTTTGTTATCGATTGTCAAAAAGGAGGTTCTTAATCCGTCGGGGACTTTTTTTATGTATGTTCACTGATTTCTCGAAAATTTGACGGATTTTGTTAATTCTTTTTTTAGTTAATTTTAATCAAAATCAGTTCAGTAATATATTTTTAAAATCGAAATAACTGAAATAAGTATTGTTAGTAATTACGTATTTTGCTTTTGAAGTGGTTTCCTTGTTTTTAATCCACTTCGAAAAATAAGTAGACTCAATATTTGGCTGTATGTACTTTTTTATGTGTGTTCATCTATTTCTCCAAATATTGTCGACTGATTTCGAATTTATTTTAAGGATGTTATATGTTTGACGTGCGTATTCCAAGTTGGTCCCATTGCCATCAAGGTCTGATGATGGGATGGAATCCTGGGGAAATCGAGGGAACTCTTTAAATATTAGCTACATTTGGTGAAGTGGAACTGATGATGGCCACAGATGGCCTTTCGGACTACTCAATAAGTGTTTCACGGGTTCGAATACTTCAAAATGAGTGCTAAGCAATTTATGATGGTCACAATGCATGTATAGTGGAGCTAATGGAGCAACACCAGGAGAACTCTTCAATTATTAACAGCCGTGCATCAGGGCTAAAAGGACAGGTGATAAGCAGTTGACATAATAAATAATAATAAACGCGTCACACTCAACGGCTCCCATTAAGATCTTGTGACCTTGTGTCGGGGGACCGGAATCACACACAACACTAAAATAAACACCCAGACCACGACAAACATCCGTATGGCCAATACAGACGTTTGCCGTGAGCGGGATCGAACCCGCGACCGTTAGCGCTTCAGTCAGTTGCAGTGACCATTGCGTCAACGTGTCTGTCAACATTCAGAAATTGTTATTTAATATTACTATACTTTGTTCGTAATTTACAAATTTTAAATAGAACCTCAAAATATACACCCGACTTATTTACGAAACTTACGAAATTTAACTTAAAAGCTAATAATAAATATATGTTACAAATTTATTTTACATTTAAGTTCTTTCGGTTGTAATTTCATTTTATTAGTGAAATCCGCCTGTCTATGTTACCGGTTCTGATTATGTATTTATTTATAATACTAGCTGTGCCCGCGACTTCGTTCGCGTGAATTACAGAATGCTTGGCATGTCTCCTGCAAAGCAAGGTTATAATAGTCTGCAGTGCTACTCAGGAAAGGAGCTTTTTACTTTGAATCTGGGAACTTTCTGGTTGTATTTATAAGCAGACACTAACTCAGATATGGTATTCCTCCACGGTTTTCACTATAAATGTTGAAGAAAAGTTGTTTTGTGGTAGTCTTTAAAATTTCGACTGCAAAACAGTAAGTTCCCACCTAGGTTCTCCTTGTATCGGGTGACTTTTTCTACTGGGCTTAATAGGCCAAATCCGGAACTATAAGGAATCGCGAAAGATACTTAATGGAGTCTCGTGTCCGATTTTGAAAAATCTAAAACTGCATCATTTTTTTTTATTTCATGATTATCCTGGCCAGAAATAGAACCCACTAATAAAAAAAATACATTGTGTATTATTGCACCACCTAATAGTGTCACTTGTGAAGATCAACTTTTGGAAAGTAATAGTAAGCGGCAAATTAAAGGAAAAGGTTTTTTACAAAATAACATTAAATCTATACATTAATTAAGTTAAGTATTCGATTCTACTTAGACATAATCAAATATGTGGGTTAAATCATGGGTTCCGGTAAGTTTAGAAAAAAAATGTGCGTTACTTCGAACGATTTGTTTATAAATTGGATCAAAATGCTAGTCACCTACTAAAATGAGGAAGAGTGTGAACAATACAATCCAAAATATATAAAATGAATTACTCACAGTAACTTCTTTTATGTTTGTCTTTTTTTTCTATGTGAGTTATACAAAGTTGATAGAATGTCACGTTTGTTTTGGTCCCCGTCATCTATTCGGTTACTTAGGTAGGTTTTCTTCTTTTCTTAAAAAAATCTTAAAAAGATGAATTTGTTGAAAATCTACATTTCACTGGACTCGGCTATTGTGCTCACCCGCTATTAGCGTTACAACATTACGTTACTAAAGATTTAATTAATGTAAGAATTTGATAGAATTTTGTAAACAAAATAGCCTTTTCTTTTTGTTGCAGTTTACTGTATAGTATTACCTCACTAAAGTTGATCTTTATAATGTGTGAAGGTATCAGATGGTGCAATACTACAGAATGTTATTTTTTCGCAGAATCAACGTGTTCGTTTCTGGCTAGGAAAACTTATTTTTCAAAAAACTAATGATGCAGTTTTAGTTTTAATCAAAATCGGCTCTGTGACTTAAATTATTTTTCGCTTTTGCTTATAGTTTCGGTTTTGTTCTATCATATCCAGTAAAAAAATTACCCAGTAAATATATTATTTTTTAAAATGATTATATTAATATAATTTATATTATCCCTATTTAAATCAGATATTATTCACTATTTCATTGGTTTCAATTTTGTTCCTTATAAAATTGGCTTTCTGCTAGTGAAAGTTTCATCAAAATCGGTCCAGCTGTTTCAGATATTAGCCGAAACAAACTGAGTGACAGATAGACAAACAAAAATTTTAAAATTGGTAATTTTGTTTGAGTACCGTGTATACTTTCATATGCATTTATTTAAAATTACAAACAGACACATCAATTTTATTTATTTGTATAGATGTAGGTATACCTTCCTTTCTTAAATCAGAAGATGTTCACTATTTTATTGGTTTCTCCAATATTTTGTTATCGTGTAATTCTCTTTTTTACTTATTGATTAAAATAAATATATTTTTTAATATAAGTAGCCTAATTTAATCCTTATAATATTAGCTATAGGGGCAGCTGTAATGTTTTTAAAAACTTTTTAGACTTTGTGATATTTTGTGATTGTTTTCTTCCATTCTCACTCCCTTCTCTGGGCCTCACGTGATTAATGGACATCCTCTAACTGCGAGTGAAAGTCCCATCAAATTTGATTCAGCTGTTTCAGAGATTAGTCGTAAGAAACAGACTGACAGTACTTGATGTAAGTACTTTCATGCATTTAGTGAAAATCACAAAATAATGTTCGACGTGACCCCATAAGTTGACATATCTTTTTTAGCGGGCACAAACGCACAGATAATCAGACAAACAAATCTAATTCAGACAAATAAATCTAGTTCTAATGCGTAGGTAAAGGCCTCCAATATTTTTTTTTCATATATCTTACATGTACAGACAGCGACCCGTTAGAATTTTTTTCATATATATAGATTTAAAAATATCTAAAATAGAGAAACCCCAAGTCACTCCTTTAACATTTTCTAACTGCAATAAATCAGCCAAGGGCGTGTCGGGCCACGCACAATGTAGGGTTCCGTAGTTGTCAGAATTGTCAAGATCGGTCAAGCAATCTTCGAGTACCTATTTTCGTAAAAAAGTTTACGACGAACTGGGAATTTCCTTTTTTAAGTCAGTTTATACAATATACGTATTTACAATTTTAAAACTTTTATTATTATAAAATTATTTTTAATTTCTCTTTATATTTCGAGACTAAAATATTTTAATGTAAAATGAATGTTTTAATGTGAATTATACTAACGATTTTGAACTTTATATGTTCGTCGATTATTTATTATTCTAACACTTGTAAAATATACTTAGCGCCGATAATTTTCCTTCCTGATTAGCGCCTATGAAATCTATGGAGATTTGGTTGAAAACTTCATAAGCGCGATTCAGAATCACTCGCGACATGTTTTATTGAGACATTGTTTTATACCTTATTTTATATTTTATTTTAATTTAAACTAATTACATATTTATTTATTTATTCATTTAAATTCATATATTCATTTTAAATTATTAATATTTACATAATGTGATGCTTTAAAAAGTGAAATATTTATTTTTACTTAGATCATCTATAACTCGATAACCATAAGAACCCACATAGCCTTGATAATTTTCCTTTTAAATTCATTATATGTACCACTATCGTGAATTTTTTTCATATTTTTAGACACAGCAGTTTAGTGGGTAGAGGGGGGAGAAATTTGACTCTAAGAAAAATTGACACTTCAAAGCTTAATATTTCGGAAACAGTTCGTCGTAAAAATGGTTTTCCCACACTTATAACATTTTTAGAAGACCTATCTAACGATACCCCACAACATGGGATAAATGAAAAAAAAAATTTTTTGGTCTCTCTTAACACATAGGGAAGACACCCTGAAAAAAAAATATTTTTAAGATTTTATTGTGACTTTCTCGGCATAATTCATATGTATACTCATACCGAATTACAGCTTTCTGGTATTAAGGGTTTCGGAGCAAAGCCGCGGACAGACAGACAGACAGACAGACGGACATGGCGAAACTATAAGGGTTCCGTTTTTTGCTACGGAACCCTAAAAAGTACCATCAGAACCGGTTAAGTCGTTTCAGAGATTAGTCGGAACAAATAGATAGATAGACAGACTGACACAAAATTTTTAAAAATGTATTTTTTATGTACATAAGTACTGTATATACTTTCATGTATTTAGTTATAAACACAAAAAAATGTTCTACGTGATTCGTTAAATTGACATAACTTTTTTATTTATGGACCGATTGACATAAATTAAACCCTAAATGTTAAGTGAAGCTTACTATAATATATTAGTGAAAACCGCATCTAAATCGGATAAGCCGTTTCCGAGATTAGCTTGCACAAACGCACAGATAAACAGACAAACAGACAAACAGACAAACAGATAAGAATTCTAAAAATCATTGTTTTGGGTTCTATTACGTTGGTATAGGCCCCCTATAATATTTTTTTTCATATATCTTCCATGTACAGACAGCGACCCGCTAGAATTTTATTATTAGTATAGATATAGATAGATGATGATATGTACGTATTTAAGTATTTGCTTAAACTGTTAATTGTCTTTTATAATTTAAGTTTTATGGTTGTTATTTCTTTTATGTGGTAACCTGCCTATCTACCTGTTACTGTTTCTGTCTACGTTTACTCTTTCCCGGGTATACTGGAAGAAATCTCTTCCAGGGATAAGTATACTTTTTAAACTTTCTTTTCCTGTGACATATACGTATAAAGTTTCTGGCATGTTTAATAAACTGTTAAATAAATAAATACACATTTTGAAGTCGGTGCCAATGAATAACGCGTAACAGGCACCGACTTCGTTTTCTAGATTTGGCTATTTAAGTAAATAAAAGCCGGGGCGAGTCGCTAGTTAAAAATAAATTTTCAATATAACTTTAATTAAAGAAAACAGCGTAGGTTGCTCTATATCAGTCCCGTAATTTTATCGTAAGCTATTTATAAAAATAAAGTCATAAAAATGTAAGTTGAATATATTCTAGTCTTTTTGCGTCAATTAAATTATATTTAAAAAATTATCGATATAAATTTATGTCAAGGTCGAGTTGCATTCGCGACAAGGGTTTCGTCTCACTCATCGTATATGTATTACGTTTAGTGATGTGCCGGATCGAAAAATGTATATCCGGATGCGGATACGGATCCGAATACTTGGCGTCGATGTGGATACGGATCTTAACTGTCTTACTTAAAAACTTACCACTGATTTAGTAAATTGAAAACGATAGTTTATGTCACTTGCAATTCGTTGGGCTTTCTTTTGTTTTGTTGATAAATTAGTATGACACCGGGCAAATTTTATCTATTTATTTAAACTTAAGAAAAAAAAACGCCAAAAAAGTAAGGGACACGGATATTTCTTTTACCTCGGATATCTGGCACATCACTAGTCCTAATAGGGCGCCACAGGATCACTAACGCATACTACCGCGACGCGTTGATGGTTGGCCCGCGTATGCTGGTCTGCTTCAACTAGAGAGTGCTAACGGATACCAAAAGCACTCTCCCGAAGCTATGTATAATAACTGTAGAGTTTCGTCAAAATCTGTTTAGTAGTTTTCCGTGAAAGTGGTACAAACATCAATACATTCTAATGATAAAACATTCACATTTATAACAGTAATAGAATGTATTACAATCCCTACTAATATTATAAATGCGAAAGTAACTCTGTCTGTCTGTTACGCTTTCCCGATTAAATCTTTAAGCCGATTTTGATGAAACACACACAGACAATCTCTAGACCCTGAGAAAGGACATAGGCTATCTTTTATTTCGAAAAGCGAAAAAAGCGAAGTAACCTTTCGCACTCATCTCGAAATTTCAAAAACTATAAGTGCTACGAGTTTTAAATTTTGCATGAGAATTCTTCCTTTTTTATTAATAATAAAAATGAGGTTTAGGAGTTTGTATGAAAGTCCTATGCTAAGCGCGAGTGAAATCGCGAGGAAAATATATAAACAAAAAAAAACATTTGTTAAAGATATATAGAGAAACATATTTTTTCTCGCGATTTTGCTCACGTAATGTTTGATTCTTCACTACATATTGACTTCCCTTTTACCCTCATAGGGGGTGAATTTTGGAAAACCCTTTCTCAATAAATGCCTAAGTTATAACTTATAATAATAGTGATTTAAGCTGTGTCTGTGTGTCAGTTAGTTAATAATGGTTGCCTTTTGTATATGTATATTATATACTAGCTGGTGCTCTCGACTTCGTCTGCGTCATAACATCTACCTGCATGCCAAATTTCAGCCCGATCCGTCCAGTGGTTTGGGCTGTGCGTTAATTGATCACTATGTCAGTCAGTTATATATATTTAGATATACTGATTAAAAATTTTCTGATATTTTTCTTTACTTGTGATGCTTAGTAAAATCAACCTACGCGTTTCGTTTAAATTATGCCACAAAGGTATCAACCCACATACATACATATAATGACTTTTAAACCCTCCTTCACCCTCCTTTGCGTCGCGCAGTCGGATAAAAATAAAAAACGAGTGAAAAACAAAGCAATCGTATTATTTATATAATAAATACACGAAGTGCTCTTTTAGGGTAACGTTTTTTCATTTGACATACGCAACTCTGAGATTTAAGAAACGTAACTCGCTAATTGGACGCTGATATGCAATAATATGTCAAGCCACACGGACTTCATTTTAAGAAAATGGCGTATAAATATGTTAAACCTATACGTAATAAATTTGTTTGAAGAAGTATATACCTATCCATTTTTTTCTTTTCTATTGTGATAAAATGAATTAAAAGCAGATTGGTGTAAAAAAAGTTTTATCTAATAATAAGTTATTCTAATACGTGAGATAATTTTATACTGAAAAATATGAAACACACTCCAATATTCGAAGCATAAAATTGAAGAACTTTTTTACGTACTTATTTAGTTTAGATGACTTTGAAAATTTTTGAATATTGTTAAATACATTGATATGATTTTCTGTGGGTTGACACATTATTGCTTAACAACATCCAAGTATACAAATACAATTTCTTCGTAATTTTTTTAATTCAATGTTATCTTGGTGGGCATATGAGTTGTGCCATACGATCACAGATTATATCGCTAATGTCACGTAGAATGGAGAAGACGCGAAGGAGATTGTTCGGTCCGGTCGAGAATACAGCCACGATTACATTTTGCAGGCTATAATTAGTAATTAATAGAGAAAAGCAGTTCTGTCTAAAAGCCTAAATGAGAATCGTTACTAACCAACTTAAAATCGTTATAGAGTTTAAACGATATTTCTGATTGAAAAATCATGTAAGAAACCTAAAAATGATTTTTAAATACCTATTCAACGATACCCCACTTGAAATAGTTCGTCGATTTTAATTTTTTTCTTTTTTACATTATCGCGTCCGAAATTGACCATTTTGATTTTTTTAAAATTTTTAGGCTTTTTATGACATTCGTCGTTATGACAAATTAAATGACGTGTATTTATCAAAATAGCCTCATGCGTTTGGTCAAAATAGTGCCATAAAGGTACAAACCCACATACATACATACTGATAAACACATTATCCTTCCTTGCATCGCGCCGTCGGGTAAAAATAGTAATTTTTTTCTTCCTTCGAAATATCTATTTGACGTTTGACAACGCCATAAATATACCATGGTAGAGTAAACAATTTCTTTATTACGTACAACACAGTGACCCTTTAAGGGATCCGTTTTTCCATTTGTCATACATAACTCTAAAAATTACGAAACGCTAAAAGGAAAGCCAATAAAATTTTTTATTCTTCTGTTACTTTGTTTTTTTCATTATTTCAAACGAAATAGACATTTGAAAACCCCATAAGCGTACCGTAGAAGGAACAATTCCTATAATATGTACTGACATATTTACTACCTTTGCTGACATTTTTAAAAATTAAAAAAAAAAAACCGATAAGTGCACATTTTTAATGCCTTTTATAGGCAGGTGATTAACACATGTAGACCTTTTAAAAAAATCATAAGTTCGATTAATTAAATGTCAAACTCGCCTGTCATTCCGTTTTAGTTTCGTGTCACAATTAAAAATAAATTAAAGAGTGAATAAGTAATTTTATCACGCGATAATGAAGCATATATGGATGCTGATAAGCAATAATGTGTCAACCCACGAAAAGTCATATTCGAAGATATTGATGTATTTTGATACTGCATCATCCATTTAACAATATTAAAAAAATTGAAGCCATATAAACTAAATAAGTACGGAAAAAAGTTTCTTAATTATTTAATTCGAATTTCAAGTGCGTTCCTTATTTTGCAATTTAAAAAATTATCCCATGAAAAACTTTTTATTAGATAATATATTAAATATATCAATCTGATTTTAATTCATTATACCTTTTATCAAAAACTAAAAGAAAATATGGATATGTACTTCTCCAAGCCTATTTATTCAGAATATGTTTGACATCTTTAGACGCCATTTTTTTAAAATGAAGTACGTGTGGCTTGACACGGCATTACTTCTCAGCGTCCATATTATCTGTATTATCTTATTTTATACAGAGGTAAAATTTGTTTATGATTTTGTAAATTTGTATGTATTCTCTGGAACTACTGATCCGATTTCTGAGATTATTTTTGTTATGGATAGTTTATATATGGATGCTGATAAGTAATAATGTGTCAACCCACAAAAAATCAAATTTTATGATATTGATGTATTTTGATACTGCATCACCTATTTAACATTATTCAAAAAAGATTAAGGTCATATAAACTAAAAAATTACGGAAAAAAGTTTCCTAATGAATTGTTTTGAATTTCAAGTGCGTTCCATATTTTGCAATTTATAAAAAAATCTCAAATATTTGAAAAGCTTTTTATTAGATAATATATAAAATATATCAATCTGCTTTTAATTAATTATAACTTTTATCAAAAACTAAAAGAAAATATGGATATGTACTTCTCCAAGCCTATTTATTCAGAATATGTTTGACGTCTTTAGACGCCATTTTTTCAAAATTAAGTACGTGTGGCTTGACACAGCATTGCTTATCAGGGTCCATATTATCTGTATTTTTTCAATTAACTAATTTTATACAGAAGTTAAATTTGTTTATGATTTTGTAAATTTGTATGTATTATCTGGAACTACTGATCCGTTTCTGAGATTATTTTTGTTATGGATAGTTTATATATGGATGCTGATAAGCAATAATGTGTCAACCCACAAAAATTTAAATTTTATGATATTGATGAATTTTGATACTACGTCACCTATTTAACATTATCCAAAGAAACTTCAAGTCATCTAAACTAAATAAGTATGGAAAAAAGTTTCTTAACTCAATGTTTCGTATTTCAGGTGCGTTCCATATTTTGCAATTTATAAAATAATCTCAAATATTTAAAAACTTATTATTATATAACATATTAAATAAATCTATCTGCTTTTGATTCAATATACATTTTATTAAAATAGAAAAGAAAAGATGAATATATACGTCTTCAAACTAATTTATTAAGAATAGGTTTGACATCTTTAGGCGCCATTTTCTCAAAACGAAGTCCGTGTGGCTTGACACAGTATTGCTTATCAGCGTCCATATAAAGGTATATATGTATATATATAACGGTTACAGGCTATACATCACGTGACGACTCATAGGAGTGAAGCAGTAACCATAAACGCGAGTGAAACCTCTAAGTGTAGCCAGTTTAGCAGCAAAGAGGGTATTGTGTTTAACAGCCTATGTATTGATGTAAGTTTGTATCTTTGTGGTACTATTGAGACCAAACGCGTTGGTTATTTTCAAAAATAACATGTCGTTTGACTCGTCATAAATGAAAAAATCAAAATGGCCGATTTCGAACGTTATAATGTAAAACATAAAAAAATTAAAATCGACGAACAATATCAAGTGGGGTATCGTTGAATAGGTATTTAAAAATCATTTTCAGATTTAGTAACGAGTTCGTAACGATTATCGATCATAGCGAATTATAAACGTTAAACAATCTAACAAAATTTAACGCGAATACAAATTAGATGATTCTGTGTGCCAAAGACATTATTTATAACGAAACTGTTTAAGTCATTTTTACCATCTTCATCAGTTGCCTTTTATATTATGACGCTGATAAGCAATACTGTGTCAAGCCACATATACTTCAATTTAAGAAAATGGCTTCCAAAGATGTCAAAACTATTCTTGATAAATTTTTTTGAAGAAGTATATATCAATCTTTTCTATTCAATTTTGATAAATTGTATAATGAATTAAAAGCAGATTAGTAAAATGAATAGTTTTATCTAATAATAAGATAAGATTTACTAATAAATGAGATTGTTTTATATCGCATAATACGGACCATTCTTCAATTTTCAAAACATTAAATTAAGAAAATGTTTTACCGTACTTATTTAATATTTTTTTGAATATTGTTAAACACGTAACGCACTATAAGAATACTTCAATATCACCGAATTTGATTTTTTTGTGGGTTGACACATTATTGCTTATCAGCATCCATTTGTTTATTTATATCAAACGTACTTTTCTCTAAAGCCTGTTGTCAAAAGTACAAGTTACATACCTTTGATTTGGTTAAGAATTTTGACTGTAACGTATTATACGATTCATATTTTCAAGAAGAAATTGAAAGAGCACTTCTTATCTCAATCTTAATTTATGGCATTATGTATATATAATTATATATGTATGTATTTAAGTATTTGTTTAAACTGTTAATTGTCTTTTATAATTTAAATTTTATGGTTGTTATTTCTTTTATGTGGTAACCTGCCTATCTACCTGTTACTGTTTCTGTCTACGTTTACTCTTTCTCGGGTATACTGGAAGAAATCTCTTCTAGGGATAAGTATACCTTTCAAACTTTCTTTTCCTGTATATGTATCTGTGTAATGTTTCTGATATGTTTAATAAATAATAAATTATACGATACATACAAGGAGTATGTATGTAGTAGAATAATCCTTAAGCCTTTGTCCTGAAACCGTGTACAATACAAATAGCAATGAGGCAAGGCGGTCAAACCAATCAATATCATAGAGCACGGAGTAGGTATAGACTATAGACAGAGGAGACAGTATGCAGAGGTGAAACATTCGTCCATAAATATTGATTTCATGTGGAGCGCCGCAGGGCTGGCTGATTGATCTGTTTATAATCTGTGGGTTATAATTTAATTTAAAAATTCTTTTGTTATATTTTTCTTTTGTGCAATTACGAGTATACTCATATTATAAAAAGGTAAATTTTTGTTTGTAGGGGTAATATCGGAAACTACTGGTTCGAATCGAAAAATTCTTGTTGCGTTGGATAGCCTGTTTATTGAGGAAAGTTATAGGCTATATTACATGACGCTACGATTCATAAGAGCGAAGCAATAATCATATATGCGAGTTTAACCTCGAGTCACTAGTATATAACTATAGATATAGCTAGAATGCTGACCACTTTGAACCATGACTTAAAAAAAAAAATCTTGTTCAATTATTTTTATATAATAATGTAAATTAGTTGATCAATGCGACTTTCTCTGATGAACTTACAAAAAGCATCAAATTGATCTGAATTTTTGTACATAAAAGGTGTTTCCAAGCATTGGGCCTTGTAGACTTATACATACGTGTATGCTTACCACTTATTAAAAATGATGTTAAAAAAAGTTAAGTTTTTTTTTTACGTTAAAATATCCTTGTCCTGCTAACGCTATTAAAATATCCAACACATGGATCTTTACACCTTGTAGTATTTGTATTTCAGCGGTATGACTATTTAGGAAGTACATTCACTCTGGCTGAAAAATTCATGCTTCGTTTTAATAATATTCATTATTGTTTTCACAACTAAAAGTAATATGTCCTTTTCCAAGGTCCTATATAACTCTACTTATAAAATTTATTCAAATTAAAACGTCTCAAGTAAAATTCATAAAACAAACATTAAGCAACATAAAGCAAAATACTTAGCATACTTATATTATAAATATGAAAGTATTCATATTTATAATATAAGTATGTATGTTTCTGGTGTCTGTATTAATATTATTACTTACATTGATTACTAATTAATTACACTTAACTATATACGACCCATTCTCCAGTATTTCTATTACGAAACAATGTTCCACACTCAAGTCAGCATTAGAAAAAAATAAGGAATATAATTTTAAAATATACTAGCCGCCCCTAGTGGTTTTACTTGTGTTTACTGTTACTGCTTCGCTTCTATGAATCGTAAGATGATGTAATATAGCCTATAATCTTCCTCTTTAACAAGCTATACATAAAAACATATTTTTAGTAGTTTCAAAAATTACGACCCATCACTTACAAACACCATTTTACCTTTTTATAATATTAATATAGATATTACTAATCTAGTATAAATGAAACAATATTTTACGTTAAAAAGTCAATATTAGAAAAAATAAAGAATTCATTTTAAAATTTAGAATTTAAATTAACTTTCATGTTCAACCCTATCGAGTAGAGTCGGTCGCGGGATGTCTGAGGGAAGTGAGATATGAGAAAGAAACAAACTAATTCTATACGCCAGAGCGAGACAGATATATACACCGTGTTCAACTTAAATCACTTCGGTCTTCGATACATTTCATTTCTTCGATTTCGGCTCTCGATTACGATTTTGTAAATAATTAATCGTTTCGACTTATTTTAACGTCCGTCCATTACTGGAACTTTCACATTTTTGTGTTTTACTTTATAATACAATGTGTATACTTATTATGACACACCTTTCTACACGTAACGTAATTTAAAAGAAAATTTTTAGCTTAGAATATCATTATGTCTTTATAACATCTATTGTTCATATATAAACGAAATAATAAAAAAAAAATCATTTTAACGCAAAACAATATCCTTATGTTGATTTAGGTATTGATAAATTAGTTATTGTAAAATAAGTAAATAATTTATTTTGCATTAAGTCTTAACGAAATCTTATATTAATCACGCGTATATAATTTTAATGCTTAATAGTAATATGGCGAATGAATAGAATGTTTTCGCGGTATATAGTAGCTTAGTGTATCGCCTACAATTTACCTAACTCAAACACTTAGTATTTCAGTGAATCACTTATTATTTTATTAATGTTAGAAGATTGAATAAATTTTTTCTTTTTTTCAAAAGAATTTATTATATGTGACATACCAATAATAAATTCGAATTAATATTATGCTAATAATATTCATCATCGTAACTATTTACGTTTATTTGTAAAATATCATTAGTAAAAAAAAAAATAGTATACTTTAAACTCGTTAAACAGATACATATCATAATAATATCGTTATACACATTTATGTATCAAATAAGTATTTTTCGTTTTTAACGCAAACAATACGGGTTGTGTTTTGATTAAAAATAGAGATTTAACAAGAAATTTAATCAATTTCAGAACGGTTTATCAATCGATTTAATCATTATTTCATTTTAACACGAATGGATCGTGTACATAACTTGCACTGCAATCTTCATTCTATACTTACAAAACCTGATTACACAAATTCAAGTTAGTGAATATTGAAACCTGTAAAACGTTGTTGTAGTGTTACAAGACTAATTATGTATAAAAAAAAGTGAAGAAATACTCACCAGGTAATCGGCATTTCTTGAAATCACTTATTGTAGTGTAAACAAAATGATTATCTCGTTCCACTCGCTCAAACACAAGTAAATTGACACAAGTGAATGACTTTTAGCGACAAATTGGTGTAAGTAACGCCATCTATTAAGTACACTATTAAATAGAATGAAGTCGCAACTGTTGCAACATGTATGTAGTTAAAAATTAGGATAATAGATGGCGTCGTATCTGCTACTGACCACTAGATGTCGCTAAATACATAAAACGATTGTAAATAATATTAATTAAATAAAATCTGACTAATTTATTTTTTATAATCCCAATGGAATTAAAATTCATATTACATATGAACATAACTATTTATATAACCTACAAAATAGGTTTATTAATCATTACAAAGATTCCTATTATCATGTGTATGTTTCCTGTTTTATAGATCCCCGTTTTAATTTAACCTAATTTTAAAGTGCAATATTATTAATATCTGCATTACAGTGCCTATTTATAACTGTCAAAACGGTATACAACTTAATAACCGAAAACAATCAATTACAACACAATTATATATCTCACAAATAAATCAACTTATAAAAAAAACACAACTTCACCAGCGTGTTGCATCTTGGGCTAGGTAGCGTAACCGCTGTGACGTCACAGCCCCGACTGGGTCGACGAGTGGTACCGTTGGGTTGAATGAACCCGCGCGTTTTGTTTACGAGGGAATTTGGAGTTCCGTAACTTTACATTCTCACGGCAATCTCATACGAAATTATATTTTTTTAAAGTTTTTTTTTTGGTCGATAGAATTAATTAATTTGATTATTTTAACCGTTGTGTGAGAGAATTTATTTTGATTTTTTTTGGTTTTATCTATTCGCATATGTATTAACGATATAATTTGATTGTAATGTTATCTGTGGAATTTAAAACTAAAAATGTTTTTTTTTAACAATAAAATTACTATTTTATTTTGTTTTAAATTTATGAGTTTTCTGTAAAATAAATTATTTGCAAGTATGATTTTACCTAAAAAATAAATTCAGTAATATTCTATTCTTTTTTGTAAAAGTTTTATATTAAACTCAAGGCGTATCGAAAATAGCTTGTAATATTTTAATTGTATAAAATAAATATATGAAGAGTCAAGGCGGGATGGGGGTTGCAAAGACATTTTAAACCCTGACCCAAAGAAGATGAGTGTGGTGTAACTGTGTGTGGCATCGAAATGAATAGACCAATTTTGATGTGCCTTTTTTGTTTGAAAGCTGAAGTAATCGAGATGGTTTTTGGCTATAATTAATTAGAATTTATCCAGAAGTTTGAAGCTTATAAACTCTTTTATAATTGTTGAAAATATCTTCCAATGGTCTAAACGAACTGAGAATTTGTTATAGTATGATATTAATACTATATTCTATTTTTTTTTGCTTTTTTGGTAACAATACCCCAAACAGTTTTTTTTTTTCAGTATAAAATTTCATTATAAAAAAAATGATTCAGTTCAATCATTCCATCGATAATTTCTTATCTATGTGTGGCTAGAAATACGCCATATTTGTGCGCTAAATAAGACACGTAAAGAAAAATAGACTAAACAGAGTTGCTTGCATCATTTGGACTCAACAGCACTCTTAACTCCTCAACAACTTAGAGCAGCATTTTATAGCTCGTCGAAATGCTCTCAATGAATACACTGTCGGGGGTTGCTTAAAATTTTCATTTATATTATTATTTTTTTTTTTAATATTATATATTATTAACCTAGCTATTACTTATTATCTGCGGCTTCGCTGACGTTAATGTAAATAATGATGTACCAGACGATCGTCTAAAAGTATTTTTTTAATGAAATGTACCTGCCCTTTGACACGTCCTTAGTCCCGGAAAATATGCAGGCATGACACCTTGAACATCCTCACAGCACCCGTGAAGATCCGCTCAGCACCCATGAAGATCAGAATATTATTTGAACAGTAATATTATAAAGAGATATTATTCGTAAGTTTCTATGTAGGGTTAATTTCTGAAACTACTGATCCGAATTGAGAAATGATTTTTGCGTTGGATAGCCAATTTATTGAGGAAGGCTATAGGCTATATTACCTGACGCTATGACTCATGAAACGAAGCAGTAACTATAAACGTGATTGAAATCTCAAGGGGTAGCTAGTTTGTTATATAGGCGTTCGACTTTTAAGTAAAGAATATAGTTAACTTATAAAAACCCCTATTTGAAGGACTGTTATTAAAAGTCAAATCATCTGTATACAGCATCCTCCTGCAGCACCAGGGGAACCAGAAATATATTGTAGGATGAAGAGGAATCGGATGTAAGGATATGGAAATGATTCACGCTGATCTTTTGTGAGAGTGCGGTACTGCCCCAGTCGAGCCAGTCGGTATATGAGCTGTAGTCACAGCTAGGTAGCAAATATTATACTATTACGTAATTTTAATTTAATTTTGTTATTTTTATTTTCAATTAATATACATAATATAGGGAAAAGCACAATTAAAACGACTTCTTAGTAAATAAACGCTCTTTCATTATTATTTTTTAATTAAGTCAAATTTTTGCTTGATAACTATTAGATTTGCACAATTTAACGTATGTCGTCCAATTTGCTGTCTCAAGGACCAACAATAAACTGAGCCGCAACATTAAAAGATAATCATATTTATAAGCTGACAACTACCCCACAAAAGATCACAAAGATAGCGAATGATCAGCGAGTGTGAAATGAGTTTCGTATGGTTCTTTTTAGGAAGTACTCACTAAAACAGGAATTTGCAAAATTTGACCCCTAAAGAAGTAAACCCTGGGTTAGAAGTTTGTATAAATGTCCTATGTTAAGCGCGGATGAAAACACGAGGGCCCGCTAATATACTATATACTAAAAACCTTCCTAGAAAACTATGCATAAATAAAATATTTATGTAAAAGTTTAAATAGCGTAAACCCCATTCAAATCAAATCAATAGTTTTGAGATACATATAGGTCAAATACAGCACCTACTTTTTTAAAGTCGGTTATAAAGAAAAAGTTTTTAAATATCCTATTACTGGGCAAATATCTTTTCTCCTAGGAGAAAGAAGGAGCTTACATATGCCATATTTTTGAGATACAAGCAGGTTTCCTCACTGTGTTTTCAGTCGTCGAGCTTTTTATCCTTTAGGCCATGAACTGATCATTGGAAAGTCTTTTTTTAAATAGAATTTTACAGTAAAGAAAAAAAAAACAAACGATTTTGATCATTTTTGATTTTTTTTTATAAATCTTAAGCTATACCTAAAATATCTGCCATACTACAAAAGACGCAATAAAACCTTTTTTAACCCGTGTTTAGTTAAACAGAGTTAAAAAATTAGGAATTGCTTAATCTTGTCAAAATTACTTAACATCGGCTTTAGACATCTGTTAAGCTCGCTTAACCTATATCCGTAGCCGGCTCAAGGGTGGAGCAACTAGGATAGCGGCCCAGGGCGCCGAACGTTACGGGGCGCCTTAACTCTACTACTTTATTTAATTTAAATAACTACCTGTTTCAATCTAACAAAAATATATATAATATATTCATAAACAGTAATATTACAGATTAAAAATAAATAAATATTACAAAAATAATTAGTTAGTTTTCGAGTAATCGGTGAACATAAAAAAGTACCCAACGAATTGAGAACTCCTCCTTTGTTGAACTCGGATAAAAGGGTGTCGAAGCTGAGATAGTTAGGACCGGCTCTGGTCTATAGCATATCTAAAGTATTTTTAACTCAAAACTGTCCTTAGACGCGGATTTGTAGTTGGTACAAATTTTTACAAGCAGACGCTAAACGTTTAAATATTTTGTAGTAAGACATTAGTACTATTAAAATTGCCATACAAAAGACGCAATAAAACCACGTTCAACACGTGTCTAACTAAACAGTGTTTAAAAATTAAACATTGCTTAAAATATTATCCACGTTGCTTAACAGCGAATAAACTCATAAAAAAACTTATTGATAAAATGTTATATTTTACATTTGACAGCTGAAATAGGTTTTAGACATCTATTAAACTCACTTAAACGTATGTTAATCTATATCTAAAGCATGTTTAACTCAAAACTGTGCTTAGATGCGGATTTGTATTACGGATTTTTTAAACACGCGTTTAACGTCTGTTTAAATTTTTTGTAGTAAGGCAGACAGTGTTTAAAAATTAAATATTGCTTAAAATATTATCTAAGTTGCTTAACAGCGAGTAAAATCATAAAGAATACTTATTAATAAAACGTTAGACGTTATATTTGACAGGTATAAATGGTTTTAGACATCTTTTAAACGCATAATATCGTATATCTAAAGCATGTTTAAGTCAAAACTGTCCTTAAACGCGGATTTGTAGTAGGGATTTTTATAAACACGCGTTTAAGTTTTGTTTAAATTTGACTAGGCAGTTACTGCCTTACTACATAAAATTTAAACACACGTTAAACGCATGTCTATAAAATCCTTTACTACAAATTAGCGTCTAACGATAGTTTTTAGTTAAACATGGTTTAGACCTAGTTTAATTATGTATAAACATAAGCTTTCAAATATAACGTGAGACATTTTATTAATAAGTTTCCTTATAATTTTACACGCAGTGTAGCAATTTCGTCAAAATTTTAAATAATGTTTAATTTTTAAACATTGTTTTTCTAGACACGTGTTGAACATGGTTTTTATTTCATCTTTTGTAGTAAAGCAGTAAATCTTTAAAATATGATAAAGATATTGCATTCTAAGCGGTTAATATTGAAGTGATCAAATTCAAACGATCACATTTTTGGGAAGAAAACGATAAAAACGTTTTACACTTGGAAATCATTTCATTCAGGGCATTTATTTCGATTTGAATGTCACAAATTGTTGATATAATTGTTTTTTTTTTTCGAATTAATAGATTATAAACTAAAAATGGTGATGGGTCGATTTACCTGCAAACATATTTATCTAAAATTTCAAACACATATGTATGCAACATAACTATGCCAAATTATGGAATTCTTGGTCTGATGCTGCAGCCAGGATTATCAGGAAACACAGCTCACCACATAACAGCAGTAGCAGCAGAAACTAAAGCATAACAGACAATTTTTTGGTGCAGTAGAGCCTAGCTGTAGCCTACTGACTTCAGATCATACACGGGGTGGCTCGTTCGGGGCAGTACGTCATATAAGATCGGCGTTACATAGCTAATATAGCTGCATTCCGTACGGTGGGTGAGAGAGCTGGAAGCCAACCCCCGCCCATATTCCTTTTCAGACTTCCTATTCACTTCCTTTTCTTAATCCTTTTTGTCATATTATTAATGAGGTCACTTAACATTAGATGTCTCGCGCCGTTATTTGCCAATCGTTAAAAAAAGATACGCTGCGAATTGAGAACCTCCCCCTTTTTGAAGCCGATTGAAAACTAAACTCAGCAGCGGAAAAATACTAGTATTTTAAAAATTTGACTACACACGAACTATGGACTTGTACTTCAAATAAGATACTCTACCAAATAAGCTTTAATTTCGTAGTGACTGTAGAGTTTTGTATGGTTTTAGGCGAGAATTACTCTCATGAGCGTAACAACTCTGTAATCTAGCAGCAAATACGTCGTAAGTAGTTACGAAAGGTGTGAATGTTCAAATAATAATATAAGTTCAAAATTTATCAACATTATAATCTGTGTACATAAAATGCAACCGCTACTGGGTGACTGATCTTATAACGCACAGCTTAAACCACGGATCGGATTGCGCTGAAATTTGGTAAACAGATAGTTATTCCGTCAAAGGCCTTTGGTAAGAACGAGTGTCCAAAATTCATTCCCTAGGGGCATGAAACTACTTTGTAACTAAAATTAAACATGACAATATAATATAAATAATGAATGACTAACTAAAATAAGTAAATTACATCGAAAGAAGAATAAAAATACAATTAATTTTTAACGCAATTTTTATCAGTCATTTGCATTACAAAATTACTGATATATATTTAACTTGATATTATTTTAAAAAACAATTTCACATGTAAAAATCAAGTTATTTAATGCATCTATTACACGTGTATAATTAATGCATGTATGAAATTTCATAATGTAAACTCGACTTAATGTAAAGATACAAATTACCACAGTAATATAAATGATATTGTACTGTTCTGTACTATAGCAGCCTGTAAAAGTCTCATAAATGGCCAAAGCATCATCTCCCATTAAGGAAAAAGTTAAGAACTTAATACACCACGCTGCTCCACTACGGGTTGACGGATAGACATGTGTCAGAATTGCTCCCGATCCATGCAAGCTTCCTCACAATGTTTTCCTTCATCGCATTAGTTTGAACATGTCAAATTTAAAGTTGAACAAAGAAGCACAATCATGTTATATACGTGAACTTATAATTTTTTTTGGGCAAAGGTATAATAATGACAAATTAGTGCACGAAAATTTAAGAAATTATTATGGAAAAGCTTCTAAAATGCAAAGTTTCAAAGTATAAAAGTATATACATCCTCTACGATAATAATAGCTTCCACTGAAAATAATAAAAACGTATTATTAATAAATTCAAACATTTCGAGAATTTTCTTACAAACTTGAAATTTTTGAAAACATAAATTTTTACAATAACTCAGTCGCAAATCCATCGCAAAAACTAACCTCATTAGACACGCATACGAAGAATCGATTGAACACCAATCTAGAATCTGAAGATCCACAGAACCGGCTGCACCGTTACTGCTGGTATCACGAAAAAAAAATTACAGTTAGCTCGAGTGCTGCCCGCGCCGCGGAACGAAAAAAGCACAACCATACTTCCTCGCACGTCACTTGGACGTGCGATTTGCCGCGCGTTTTGACATTGACAGATCGCGACGCGCCATTTTTTTTTAAATTTTTTAAAAAGTGCCAGTGTTGTACTCTATGATATTGTGCGTAATGGAGTTTGGATTAGATTATAGTGTTGATTGGTGATTTTTATTTATTTCTTTTTCTTATTGGAAGGATTTTTTCATTTCGGATCAAAATGCCGAGCACTATACGAGGTAAGCTTTTATAATTTTTTTTTAATAAATTTTAGTTTATTACAAAATTTTAACTAATAAATTAAATTAGAAAAAAATCTAAGCTCACGCAAGTGTGTAGATGATAAAAAAATAATAGATTTATTATGTTAATAGCAAAAAATATAGTAATTCATCTATAACATATTTGCATTTTACTGCACAGCGGTAACACATGAAGGTGAATGCACTTCGTGTTGACGGAAACAAAAGTGTATACAGATAAAATTTGAATTTCATTCGACAGATTTAGATTATAATACCAAATTTTGTCACTTTCTAACATATTTACATTGGCGCCATTGCTCGCTTGGATTGAAGTTATCGAACTTTAAAAAACAAAAATCTTTTTTTTAATATCCACACAGGTCATATCTAAAAAGTATTTTTTTGTAATTTTAGGCTGTACAAAAATTTGTTTTGTGTTTCTGTAAAAATTGCATATTATTTTTTATCTTGTTAAAAAGTTAAAAGCCAAATCTCCGCGACCAGATGTTAAGCGTTATTAGCGAATAGCGGTCATTGACCCGCAATAAAAAAAAATGAGTAATACAATTTTAAGAGAGATTCAGGTAAGTTGAAATTTGCAATAAATTTAAGTGCTTTTCACATTAAATCCGTTAGTGCTATTATTTTCGTATTGCGATTAACAATGCCTTATAAAGTGAATTAATTTTTTAGTACATAAATTAATAAATTAATTTTTAAGTTATTTACATTTTTGATTAAAATGTTTTATACGTTTTTAGAATTAATTGTGCGTTTAAATGTGGGCGTACTTTTGCTAAGTTACATTAAAATGATAGTAGATCTTAAACAAACTTAATTTAATTAAATTTTAAAGTTATGACTATATTTACTATTTTTTAAACGAATTCTTTTAATTAAATGAAAAACTTATACCTGTTATTTTAATTTTAAAACTACATAACGGAACAAATATTCATTTTGACAATTCTATGGGACCTGTATGACAGATATAATTATATACATTGATTTATATATATATATATATATATATATATATATATATATATATATATGGGTTAGTATAAATTTTGTAACTGCGTTTCCTTCATAACATAATTGGATGCTGATATGCAATACTGTGTCAAGCCACACGAACTTCATTTTGAGAAAATGGCGTCTAAAGATTTTGAACCTATTCTTAGCACATCCGTTTGATGTTGCATATTTCCATCTTCTCTTTTCTATTTTGATAAAAAGTATAATTAATTAATAGCAGATAGGCTAGTAAAGATTTTTATCTAATAATAGGTTTTTCAAATGTATGAAATTATTGCATAATGGAACTCACTTCAATATTCCAAGCATTTGATCAAGAAACTTTTTTCCGTATTTATTTAGTTCAAATGATTTGAAATTTTTTTGTATAATGTTAAATACGAAATGCACTAACAGAATACATCAATATCTCTAATTTTGACTTTTTGTGGGTTGACACATTATTGCTTATCAGCATCCAATTGTAAGAACATTTCGTGATACCCGAGGGGTACACTTAATTAACTCACTTTTTACATACATATATTACATATAATAAGTATACGCTAACTTACACTGTTTTATACTATCTATGCTAATATTATAAAGCTGAAGAGTTTGTTTGTTGAACGCTAATCTCAGGAACTCTTCGAATTAAAAAAAAATAGTTTTGTGTTAGATAGTTTATTTATTGAGGAAGCTTTAGGTTATATTACATCACGCTACGACTCACACGAGCGAAGCAGTAACTATAAACGCGAGTGAAACCACAAGGGACAACTAGTCTAATAAACATTAAGCTTTGTTCTCTTTACAGAAGCTGATGTAATCAAGGATAGTTCTTAGCTGTTATTAATGAAGATCTTTTTAGACGTTTTCTGTCATACTACAAAAGACGCATTAAAACCATGTTGAACACGTGTCTAGCTAAGCAGTGTTTAAGATTTAAACATTGCTTAAAATATTATCTAAATTGCTTAAAAGCGAATAAACTCATAAAAAAACTTATTGATAAAATGTTATACGTTATTACGACAACAAAAATAGGTTTTAAACTTCTATTAAACTCACTTAAACGTATATTAATCTATGTCTAAAGCATGTTTAACTCAAAACTGTCTTAGACGCGCGTTTAACGTCTGTTTAAATCTTTTGTAGTAAGGCAGTTTAAGGTTATCTCTTATCTAATTGTTGAAAGGATCTGAGTAATTTCTACTGGTTTATTCGATACGAAATTTACTATACTGTGAATGATATTAAAATAACATTGTTTTGTAAGTTTGATCTGATGCTGCAGCATCTGAAGTCTCACACGAACCTACACACCAATTTACAGTACCATCGTGTCGGCTTTTTGAAATTGTCTCAATGTCTCCATTGTCTCTTAATCAACTAGCTGACTCTCGTTTATAGTTACTGCTTCGCTCCTATGAGTCGTAGCGTGATGTAATATAGCCTATAACCTTCCTCAATAAACTCTCCAAACGACGCTAAAATGATTTTTCAAATCAGTCTAATAGTTTCGGTGCAAACAAACAAACGATCGAATCTTTCATCTTTATTATATTAGTGTATATATCAATAGATATTAACATTCCAAAATGACAGCTTCCCGTAGAAATGACATTTTTACGACTCTAAAAGCTTAAAAAACTTGAATGAATTTAAAACGGTACTTTTTACAACTTTCTTTTAAAATGTTATTTAAATAAAAACATCAATTAAATTTATCTAACGATAACACAGGTTGTTGAACTTGTCCAGTTCTAGAAAAACTGCATCGAATTTTAGATGGTATTTATTCGTTTTTGCCGAGCCGAGGTTGCCTAGTGGTTGGAACACCTCGATCTCAACTCATAATCGCAGTTTCGAACCCCGGCTAGCACCGCTGAATCTTCAAGTGATAAAATTGTATTTAAATATATCTCGAGCTCGGCGGTGAAGGAAAACATCGTGAGGAAACTCGCATGTGCCGGTAGAATTTATGACACATGTATATCCGCCCCACGGTGGAGTAGCTTGGTGGATTAAGCTTTAAACCATCTCCTTAATAGGAGAGAAGGCCTTTGCCCACAAGTGGGATATTTACAGGCTGTACTTTTCTACTTTTTTATTACTTTGCTATAACATTATATATCGTCGGTCTACATGCAAACTGCCGAACTTTACAGGCGAGACAAAAAACTTCTTTTAAAGCTAACTGTAATAAATATGTTTACATTATCAAATGATTTAGACTTAAAATATTGTAAGGAATATTATTATTATAAAAGAAAATTACTTGAATACCTTTTTCATTGAGAAAATCCATTTTTACTAAAATTATATTTACGAGGTATCACATATAGAGCGACGATATCTACACTAATATTATATAGAGGTAAAATTTGTTTGTAAGTTTTTAGGTCTTAATCTCTGAAACTATTGATCCGATTTAAAAAAATATTTTTGTGTTGGATAGCCCGTTTATAGAGGAAGGTGATTGGCTATATTACATCACGCTACGACTTATAGGTCGGAAGCAGTAAGCATAAATGCGAGTAAAACCGCGAAGGGCAGGTAGTACGACGTATAATAAAAATTTCAAATGAATTAGTACATTATAATGTTAAAGTTATAGTACATTACGTTACGGTTAAGAAGTGATGAAGTTATGATGTAACAAACATAAATAGGTCACCGACGAATTAAGAATCTCGTTTTTGAAGTTTAAAAATCGTTCCGAAAATTAAAAAGAAAGACAAATGAATCTTTATAAAAATTAATAAGTTAATTTAAACACGGGGCGTTTGAACGCTGTTTTTTTTTTAAATAAGATTCTAAAAGAATTTAACATTTAAAGGTGTTTACATAGATTTTAACTCGCGACCTTCTTTAAAGGTGTTAATTTTATCTTTTACCATTGAATGTTTCATCATCACATTATTTATAGTATATATTAAACATAACATAAATTTATACCTTATAATTTAATTGAATATGATTTAAAAATACAAAAGACTTGACTGAACGGTGTAATACCTTTGCTTATCCCTCAAGGGAAAGAAAAAAGCAAAAAAATTACAATACCTACCTATATACATGGACTCCAATGGCCAAAATTCATGCTTTAATTACATATCTATAGAAAATGCTATTTTATAACTAACGTTAAAAATGTTTCCTTTTAACACGTTGACAAGCTCGTCAATTGACTTATTGGCCCAATGATAATCTCGCTTGTCATACTCAGTTGCTAGGCAACGTCGTCCAAAATGGTCGGCATTCTGGATGCCGAAATCCTTGAGCTTAAAACATCTATAGTCATATAATATTACTAGCTGTCCCTTGTGGTTTCACTCGCGTTTATGGTTACTGCTTCGCTCCTATAAGTTATAGCGTCATGTAAAATAGCATATAGCTTTCCTCAATAAATAAACTAACACAAAAATAATTTTTCAATTCGAACCAGTAGTTTTTAAGATTAGCGCGTTCAAACAAACAAACTCTTCAGCTTTATGATATTAGTATAGATTATTTTTAAAAAATCTACATTATGAGGCGAAGTCACGCGCAATGTTAGTACCGATATAAAGCCAAGTAGGTATTTAGTAGTGAAACACTCCGTCCGGGTCAATCTACGGTTGAAAAAGCGATAGTTTTGCGATACAGCCCTGTGTACCGTTGGCACGTCCCTTTCTTCGTGACGTAGCGTACGGTACATAGTGATGTGCGGCTTGTCGATAAGTCGATGTGTGATGTGAATATTATGAGTGACATAGATTTTGTTTTTTTTTTATTGTCTTTGGTGAAATGGTATTTAATCTTTTAATATATAAGGGATTAATAAAAATATCTGTTGTATATTATACTAGCTGTACCCGAGGTATGTTGTCATGCCACCTAAAGTATATACATTTTTTAAACCAGATCTCTCTTAGCCGTCCCTAGAACACCTTAGCAAAGTTTAATGGTTTTGGATTGCATTGAAGATATACAAACATTGATTTTAATTTATATAGATACATAGTACTACATATAAGATGTTTTGATGTGTGTTGAATAATTGTAGACTTGGTAGATACCAACGAATACAAAGATTTTTTCTACACACAAATTACCTCTGAAATTTTATTAAAATAATTTTAGATAAAATTAAAAACATTTTTATACAGATAGTTAGTACGTAGATTAGTTAGTTAGACTCTAAAATGCCCTAAAAATAAATTATATGTAATGATTCTCTACAAATAAATAAATATCACACACTATAAACAAATCGATATTGAAACATCGACAGCACATCCCTACAACGTGACGTCGCTAACGGTGCAGCCTCACCCACATACAGTGTAACTGTACTCCGTTACATGGTCGCGATCCGTGAGAGAAAAAAAACAGGTGTAGGCTGTATACCTTCGAGCGACGTTTACGTTTTGACGTTTAAAAAATGTCGGTTTCAGCTTTTGGCGGGAATTTTTTTTCAATAAACGTTAGGCTGTATACCTTTGAGCATTCGCGATGTTTTTGTTTTGATATTAAAAAAATCTAAATGTCAGTGTTGGCGGAATTATATTTTCTTATAAACGTTTGTTTATTGTAATTTTTTATAGTTTAATTACATTTAATAAATCCATATTAAATGTTGTTATGTTATTTGAATACACAATTTTTATTTTTAAGACAGTTATACAGTATATATACATATGTATAGATTATACTAACATCAAATATTTTTTGTTTTAATATTATTTATTTAAAATATTTTTTATAAAAACAAGTATTTAATTAAAAACCGCAGTCGTAGTCAAAAACTCAAAAGCTGCTTATAACATATATCTATTCATCGAACAATGACTTATAGTCAACATAAACTGATTAATACGTTTACTAAATAGTACTTAGGATTAAGACATTACTATAAACTTGTATTTCCGTTATGTCCGCAATCCGAACGATCAAATAGCCTATCGCTTGGCTGTAAACCTTTGTGCATTGGTCAATGATTGAATGTATAAAAATGACTGTTGACTTTTGACGGGAAATATTATCTCTAAAGCTCCGGTTTCTTAAGATGACGGGTGTCATTGGCTGTACGGTGTGATACTTTGCCTTTTCCCTCTAAGGAAAGAAAAAAGCGAAAAAGAAAATGGCGGGTGTCACATAACTGACGTAATTTGACAGTATATGATTTAATTTGTACAATGGTCTTAACGTTTGAGTTTTTCGATGATGAAGACAACGGTTATTAAACGACTCTCACTGTTCAGTCACTCACTCAAACTTAATATAAAAAACGTAATTTTGTATTAAACGTAATCGAATAAATTTAAAAAGTAGAAATATGTTAATACTATATCATACTATATGTTAATACTAAACCATTAAAATAATAACATATTAATAAAGACCCATTAATTTAGGGGTTACGGACATAAAAAACATGCAAAGTCTTAATAAGCCCTTTGTATATGGTTGAAAAGTTTGTTGACTTTTAATTTAAATGCATTCAAAAGTAGATAAGAGTCTAGACGCATTTGTCATTAATTTATAAAAAAATCCTAGAAAAATGATAAAACAAACTGAAAGACACGTTGTTTATTATAAAAAATGTTTGTTCTATAAAATGTCAAATAATTTATCCGATTCCAATAATACTTTATCAACTTATTGTTTGCATATGCGAGAAGGTAAGCCTTTAATTGGATGCTGATAAGCAATAATGTGTCAACCCACAAAAAGTCAAATTTAGAGATATTGATGTATTCTCTTAATGCATTTCGTATTTAACATTATACAAAAAAAATTTCTAGTCATCTGAACTTAATAAGTACGGAAAAGTTTGTTAATCAAATATTCTAAAATATTGATGTGATTTCCATATTTTCGATTATGCAATAGTTTAATATAATTGAAAAACTTTTTATTAGATAAAACTCTTTACTAGTCTATGTGCTATTAATTAATTATACGTTTTATCAAAATAGGAAGGAAAAGATGGATATATGCTTCTTGAAACGGATGTGTTAAAAATAGGTTCGACATCTTTAGACGCTATTTTCTCAAAACAAAGTCCGTGTGGCTTGACACAGTATTGCATATCAGCGTCCAAATAACTTATAGTAGAAAGCGCGGGCGTCATAATACCCAGAAAAAAAATTAAACCCCAATTACATTTTTAAGTTTTACGTAATTGATATTAAAAAACTTTGTAACATGATAACCTCGGTAACCAATCGCAAGCGTGGTTGTCAAAAATGAAGACGATGACAGTAAATTCTTTCAGGTGTAAAGCAATGACAAACGATTTATGTAGATCTTTATTAAAGTCAGAGCAAAACTTATAAGTGCAATTCTCGTCTTAGACGGTCGTCTGCCAGCGAAGCCTCGAGCAAAAGCTAGTAATGAATACTTTATTATTGACAAACAACTGGGCGTGACTGAGTTAAAATATATTATTCTACTAGTGTTTTTAACTAACGTTTTTTATTGTAACAAATATATATGGATGCTGATGAGCAATAATGTGTAACGGAGATATTAATATATTCTGATAGTGCATTATGTATTTAGTATTATTAAAAAAAATTTAGTCATCTAATAAATTAATATCATGTATAAGGAAATTTATTTGATAAAACTTTTCATTATACCAATCTGCTTTTAACTCACTATACATTTAATCAAAATACACAAGAAAAGAGGGATTTATACTTCTTCAAACTAATTTGTTAAGAATAGATTTGACATCTTTTGACGTCATTTTCTCAAAACGAAGTCCGTGCGGCTTGACACATTATTGCTTAACAGAGTCCATATATTTATTCTCTATACTAATTGTATAAAGCTTTTTAGGTTAGATTTTAGGAAAGAATAAGTAAATGGCTAATTATTCCGAGAAAAATATAAAAAAAAAGTATTATTTTAAGTATAAAATTGTCATTTAATATGTATTCAGTTTATTATAAAATTAAAAAGAACAAGTCATATCCAACTAGGTATGGATGGAAATGCTCACTGAAACTAAATATTTAAATAAAATATAATTATCGTATTATGACGTTTTGACTGAACGCACTCATACTTAAAAAAAAAGCATTTTTTTTTCTACATATTATTCACAAAGTGTCAACAAACTTATACTAATATGCCTAATAAAACATCTTTCGACGTAAAAAATCGCAAATACCTACATTTTAATATCTATTAATATCCTATTGATATTATTACGATTATTATAAATATACGTTGTTGAATCAACGAAAAAGTTCGTTCACCCCGACCGGTCTGACTAGAGACGACTTTTTAAAGGCACACACTTTATTCCGTTATGTTTGTAGAATATTATGAATTTACAGCTATTTTATTAAATGTACTTTTGAGAAAGTTGTTTAATTATTAAAACTAACTTTTAACAGTTAAATCACTGAAAAAATGAAGTGTTAAATACATAATACCAACTCGCAAGACAATGTTGACAACATTAAAATTAGGTTAAATTATCATAAGCAATGAGCGACCTTGTTCTAGGCAACCTAGCCTAGAACCTATACTACCTAACTGTTAAAATGCACGAACGCATACAAATCGTGACCCATTTTAAAAAAATACAGTTTTTTTTTAAAATTCGCGTCGCATCCTACCTGTCAATGTCAATTTGAAAATACCGTAATGACGGTGAATTGCGCAACGTTTCGGCGGTTCAATGAACGCGGTTCGGCTATTAACCGTTAGCTGGCGCACGTGACCAGGGTTGGTTTTACTTTTAAATTCGCCATTTAGTACCGCTATCTGATAATAGATGGCTGCACGCTTCACATAGACACGCTCGATTGGTTATTTTTTTTTTGTTATATTTACTGTTTCAGAGTTCAGACAGGATTTTACGATGTTATTAATTAAGGAGTAAATTTTATGATTCATTGAAACCTTTCGTGAATTTAAAGACTTCGAATGAGTCAATATAAGTAATAATTATGTTTATTCTGAAGATAAACTTTATTAGTAAGCAATTTTGTTGCTTATATTCTTTATTAAACAAATAGTTTCAATTATTTTTTTAAGAACGTCTATAACAAGTTCAAGTATTATAATAATACAAAAAATATTTATTAAATAGTAATCCCAATAAACGCAAAAAGAAATACAATCCAAGAGTTTGCAATGATAAATAAAAAATATTTGGGCTGCATTCTTAGGATCTTACACAACATTTAAAAAATAATGTCACTGAGTGTTCGCAATGGAAAAGCGTTCAAAATGGCGCGGCCTTGAGGAGCTCCGCATAGCGGTGTCTCCACCTACCATAGACTATACATTTATTTTATTCCATGTGCAGTGTATAACTGCTTTCAGCCGACTTTAAATAAACACTTAAAAATTATATTTTTTGTTTATTTATTATTTAATATTGGGATGCATTACCTAAATTATTTGATATATTTTCAGGTATCGGTCTATAAGTCTATCTGTACAATTATATGCTGGAATTACCGAATGGATATTAATGAAACTCAGTATAGTAAAAATTAATAAATAACGCTTTATTGAAAAAGTAATAAATAAAATTTCTTTAAGAATAGGCAGTCTCGTTTACATACATAATTCCAGTTATTTTTATTTAAATGCTGAAACGATTTTGATAATGATTCTGTGGGACCGATCAAAAAATATACCCTTTCGATAACAAACATAAAAATACACCTTAAATCTTCTTTACTAATATCTAAGCGAAAGAATTCGAGGTCATATCTACACATTATTGTAAAAAAATCACGTATAAAATGCTGATTAATTACATAACTTATGTAACAAGTAAAGTGTATATAGAGCCCGGCCTCAAAGCCTACATAAGGACGCTTTTAGCGAAGTACATAAGACGTACATAATCTGAGATGAAAAGTGTTTGCGGAGTTTGGTTTTAGATTTCTCAAATTATTTCACACATAAAAATTATTATCTCTAACAATATCATAAAGACGTAAAGTTTATATGTTCGTATGTAGGGTGTAATCTCTGAAATCTAATGATATCTAATCTAAATCTACGGAATTGAAAAAAAAAATTAAATTAGATAACTTAAGGATTCAAGAAGGCTTATAGGCTAGATATAGATTCTAAACGGTTATTCGGATTGAAAAATGATATATAAAACCTAAAAATGATTATTAAATGCTTATTTAACGATACCCCATGTAACACAGTTTGTAGATTTTTATGTTTTTATTTTTCGCATACCACAAAATCAGCCATTTTTATTTTTTCATATTATTATATACTTTCTATGACGTTCGCGCCCAAAATCGACCTACGTACATATATTGATAAACACATTACTCTCCCTTGCGTTGCGTAGTTGGGTAAAAATATAAAAATGTAAGTCAGCTATATATTGTAATATAATTTTAATTCTGTACAAAAGGTAGTCTTTCAAGAGCTACTCACCCTTCTCGGCCTTAATGCGTGTGTATAAATACGATTATACACGACGTAGCATGGGATTACCTTTAAAACGCGCTTACCTTGCCCCATTTCCCTTTGCGCGGATTTACCCGAATGTGTGACGTAAAGGATGGTAATGTGTTTATCAGTCTATGTATGTATATGTCTGTATGATTGTATATATGTGGGTTTGTACATTTGTGGCACTATTAAGATAAAACGCGTGGGCCGATTTTAATAAATGTCACATCGTTTGATTCGTTACGACGGCGCGAATATCATAGAAAGCATAAAATTAGGAATCAAATAGGCTAATTTTGGTCGCCATAATGTGAAAAAGAAAAAAACTAAAATCGACGAATTATCTCAAGTTATCATTGTATAGGTATTTTAAAATCATTTTTACGTTTCTTATTTCGTTTTTCAATTAGAATTACCGTTTAGGATCTATAACGATTTAAAGTTGATTAGTAACGATTCTCGCTTATAGGCTTTTAGACAGAACTCATATTGATACAGTGCTGTTGTCAGCAGGTCTTATTACGCAGTCGGGTTTTGGTGTTTTAATTAATTACTTGTTAAGAACATAGTTTAGACGTAATATCATCTCTACATCTATACTAATATTATAAAGCTGAAGTTTGTTCGATTATTTTTGTATTAGGTAGTTTATTTATTGAGGAAGGCGGTAGGCTATATTACATCACGCTATGACTCATAGGAGCGAAGCAGTAACCATAAATGCGATTGAAACCGCTCGGCCAGCCAGTATATAATAATAACGAGATGACGCGACGTTGTCCAGGCCAATATCAGCGCCATCTATCGGATACAAATGTGAATTTAAACCTAGAAACCCAATCAAACACAGACAACGTATGTTCAACTTTATAAAAGACTTAGAGCAAACTTTTAAGTGTAATTCCTGCCGTAAAATATGTATTTGATAGACATCTTTAGGTATGTCTCGAGCTGGTAAGCATTAGTATGAGGAGATGGGCTATGGAGCTCAAAATCCCACAAATATTCATCCTTACGAATGTAATGTAGTACAGTCATTTGGTAGTTTTATCTCGAAATTTTTTCAGGAATTTTGAAAATTGTTGATCTTATCTGCTATTTCCGAATATTTTCCCATTTCGTATTCCTTCCGGACGCTCTGCTATATTGGAGAAATGGCGTTCGAAAACAGATTTTTTAACAATATCTTTATTCTTACTTATTTTTAGATTCAAATAGTTTTACAATAATATAAACTTGTAAAAATTTCCAATTCATATGTGAATTCTGATATGCCAAATTGTGTGAACCCACAAAAAGCCGAATTCGGACATATTGATTTATCCTGATAAAAAATGTTTTAAGCTCATTAAGTTGTTTCTTATTGCTTTACAGTTACACCTGAAAAAAGGTTACCTAGGTAACTGTTACCAGGTTACAGAGTCGATTTTCGTCAACCACGAGAGTAAAACTTACACATAATTCTCGCTTTGGAAAAAAATCAAAGGCTATTGAATAAAAAATAAAATATTTAATGAGCGAAACTGAAAGGCACGGCCGTGTCCGTTGTGTTTCCTTGTTTTGGCCTGTTAGATCATACTGTTACGTAATACGAGTGGAGGAGCGTTGGCAGAAAAATATTTGATCCACTGATCCGATTACAATTCGTCGACACCAAAAAACTTTTGTATTCGGTTCGATTGTTAATCAAAATATGCTTTATTCAAATAGGCTTTTAAAAGGACTTTTGAATCATCAAAACAAAATGTACTTGAATTAAGGAAAAGCAACCACCGGTTTTCAATGTAGATTCTATCGAGAAAAACCAGCATGAAACTCTAGAGGTACTTTTAAAATTTTGTTACTAAATAATACATTAAAAAATTACAAATATATATTAAACATCCTATATGAAATCCAGCTATACTAAATCCACGCATATTTATCTATATAATCTTGTACAGAATAATATGCTTTAGCTATTAAAGACTTTTTAATATATTTTCATCATCATTATCTACCTAGTATTTTCCCGGTTATACCCGGGTCTGCTTTCTATTCTAGTCCAAGTATTAAGTTACTGATTTTTACACAGAGCGATTGATGTCAAGAGAACATGGCGGTTGGAAAATAAAGACGTTAACATGTGTCTAATTGGCACAACTAAATGCCATTAGCCAAAGAATTGAATTCAAATAAACACGTGGACTATGCATCTAATATTTTACTACTGTAGTTCTGGATTCGTTAAAAATATAAATGCCGCTAAATAGTTTTCAAGGGGAAATCTAATTTGATGCGAGCGAAGCCGCATGCGAATGCGTGTAATCAAAACTATATTTTACATTATTCAAAAAAATTTTCAAGTCTTCTAAACTTAATAAGTACGGAAAAATGTTTTTCAATTTAATGTTTTGAAATTCAAGTGCGTTTAATATTTCGTAATTTATACAACAATCTCATATACTATAAAAACTTATTATTAGATAAAACTTTTTAATATATTAATCCGTTTACTTTATATTAAATAAAAAGATGGATATATAAGTCTTTAAACAAATTTATTAAGAATGAGTTTGACGTATTTAGACGCCATTTTACACATAATGAAGTCCGCGTGGTGTGTCAGAATTGCTTATTAGCGTTCATATAATCTATGAACATTTACATCCTTACAAATATTATAAACGCGGAAGTAGGTATGTATAGATGCTTGTTATACTTTTTTCTAACAGAAGATCAGCTTGAAGTATCTCTGGCTGGCCACTGGCCTAGTGCCCCTATAGCAAATCCAGCGCTGATCACTTGTGATTACAAATAAATATATTTTTATTGTGTGTATGTAGACATGTCAAACACACTCCAAATTTTAAGCTTCGTCGCAATTGAATATCAAAATCAAAAATACTTTATTCAAGTAGGCTTTTACAAGCACTTTTGTATAATACAGAAACAAAAACGTAAGCAAAAAATTAATTAAATGAATTTACCACCGGTTCGAAATGTAGCTTCTACCGAGAAGAACTGGCAAAACTCGATAGTTACTCATTTAAAAAGTTTTACAAAAGGTACATACATTATGAGTTACAAATATATTAAATACCCTCTGTGAATCCAGCTTATACTAAATCCAAACATCTTTATCATATATGTAATCTTGAACAGAATAATATGCTTTAGCTATTAAGAACTTTTTAATATGTACTATGTGTATGAATAGAAGTTAATGTTTGCCAATTGTGTAAATAAAACGCGATGGAGGTAAAATAAAGGATTAAAATCAACGCAAACGAAGTAACGGGGATCGACTATTACACATAGATCATCATCTACCTAGCATTTTTCCCGGTTACACCAGGGCCTGCTTTCTATTCTAATCTAGATATTGACGAGTTACTGATTTTTACACAGAGCGACTGCCACCTGACCTCCGCAACCTCTGAAGGCAAGCATGTAACCATTTAGACTAGAATAATTTCCCTACTACGAGTAACGATCATTATCAAGTGATTGTGATAACAATCGGGACCGACAGCTTTACGTGCTCTCCGAGGCACGGTGGGGAGACCCACGAGGACAAACACCCAGACCTAGGAACAAATATTCATACGACTATAAATATCTGCCCTGAGCGGGGATCGAACCCGCAACCGTCGGCGTTAGAGGTACATTCAACACCACTACACCAGAGCAGTCGTCCCGACTATTACACATAGATAATAAAATATAAACTTTAATAAGCTATAGCCTAGCTGTAGCCCACTGACTGCTCGTATACGCTCGACCAGGGCAGTACCTCATTCTCACAGAAGATCGATGAAGTAGCTAACACAGCTGCGTTTCGTATGGTGAGTGAGAGAAGCCTAACCCCTCCCCCATTCCTTACGTCCCATTTCCTTGTATCACTTATTTATTTTTTAAGTTAGTAATGCATTTGTGGGTTTGATGCTACAAGTGTCCATGGGCAGCGATGAACACTTAACATTAGGCGTTCCGCATGCTCGTTTGTCAGCAATTTTTATATAAAAAACATATATATAAACTAATCTAGTTTAAGAGTTGTTCTTTCATGTCATTCAATTTTAATTAAAAGTAAAAACACCAAAGACATTTTTTAAATAAATAAATATCAAACAGATCATCGACTAATTACTTAAAAAAAAAAAAACATTTTTTTTCTATCCCTACCCGCGCCAGGCCCCGGGAACCGACATAAATTCGATTATATGCTTTTTCGTCATTCCCGAACGATCGAAGGAGCGAGCGAGATAGAGAGATGTTAGAAAGAGACATCTGGGGTTGTATTCTGCGCATGCGTGGGCACGTGTCGTCGAATGGGGAGGGTATACATGAGTGTTTCTTGTAGGGATGAATCGTGAGATAGGGCGGTTTGAATAGTGTTCTGGATTGTAGTTCGTTAGGGAATGTTTTTATGATTAATTTATTTTAATAGTGTTAATATTATTAACATTTGTTATTATTTAAATGTATATTGAGTGGTTATGGTCATTTTTATCATAAAAACAAACAAATTGTGTAAAGGAAAAATCACGTTAATAATGATTGCTGGAGTAGTGTTTTAAAGTCGACGTTATAACTGAAAAAAAAGTTATATAACTTTAAAGAATACGAAATATAAGTTGTAATAATAAATAAAACATTAAAAAAACATTTTATAAACGAACAAAATCCACGCTAAAAATATCACAAGATATATCCACGGATCGATTCACGGAAGTGTACTACGTGGGCGCTACGCTGCGCGCCGTAGCGCTACGCCTCGTAGGCCTCACAGTGGCTACGACCGACGGCCGCGTCCGCGGACCGCGTTCCTAAAATATAGGACACTGTGTCAATGTGTCCTTAGTGCGCCCACGCCAAACAAAACACGACGCGCCCTAGACCCGCAGCTGGGCATCAACAATGTGACACATAGTGCCTCTCCACAACCATCACTGCCATATAAAATCGAAAGCCACGCACAAAGAATCTATATCAAAAAAAAATTAGGATGTTGACCCCTGACCCACTTACGATGCATCTGCGCTCTGCAGTGCAGTGACAACAATGTACGTTTCAGCGTTCAAGAGTGATAATTGTGTTCATTAGATAAGGGTACCCGATTATATTAGTATAGTACGCGCAATAATATCCCCCGACTGATTTATAAGTCTGATCGCTTCTAGCTTCGAATGTAAGTGTTGTGTGTTGTCGATAACGTCGGATATCGATAGACAAAATGGCGGGCAACAGGGACAATACTCTCGAGGGCCAGCTGACCCACGTCATCCAGCACCACATGTCCCAGCCCGGGACTGAGGCTCAAGTGAGCGTGCACCAAGTCCAAAGCCCGTCCGGGAGTGGAAAACGTCACCAGATAATCATCGATATCAAGCAGGATATTGATATAGATGAACTATCGACTCGTTCGTTAGCCGAGAGCGTTATGGAGACGCTAGGGGCGCGCTCGGCGGCGGTTTACATCGATAATTCACAAGTGCACGTCGAAAATTCTGACATGGAGTCATTGACGACGGTGAACGTCATCGTTGCGAATGATCTGAGCCAGACGACGCCGAGCCCGCAGATTGAAGAGACTGAAATCGTTGAGGAGACCCAGCCGGCGGAGAGCACGGGGATCCTGCCAGGGAATAGAATCGCTGTCGATCGTATTGTCGAGATGACGAACGCGGCGAACACTTCGACTGAGACATCGACATCGACGACTCTATCGATAACGACAGTAGCCACCACTACTGCGTCAGGTAAATCGGTTTATTTTAGTGCAGTGTCTATTTTTGGGTGTGTTTGAAGAATTTTAGGTTTTCACGTAATGCTTATTTTTGTATTTAGGCTGATTTTTGTTTAGATTTGCTTTTAATATATCTAATTTAGAATGTTTACGAAACATCTATGAATACAGACAATCTGTCAATCCAATCCGGATTGGATTGGATTGACAGATTATTCTTTATTATAACTTTCATATAATATTTATTACAAAGTATTATGGTAGTATTTATTCATTATTAAAAAAATCTTATCGAATTTAAAACTGGTATTAAGAATTCGTAACTAAATTAACTTTAACTTTAGGTATTAGTTTTTGCGGCTTCACTCGCGTTAATCTAGGTTTTGTTTTTAACTAATACGCATTCATACATAAAATATCGCCTTTCACTACCTAAAATAATGTACTTATCAAACGGTATGATAATATTTTTAATAGGATCAGTGGTTCCGTAGTTAATTCGCACAAATTGGTCTCTCTTTATTGCATTAATATAGACTTTTACAAATTAAATACAAATTTACTTAACCAAACAAACAAAGTCATTACCAACATTAACCAATTAAAAAAAGAATTAACAAATTAAATTCTAATCTTTTAAATTTCGTATTATATACACCATTCTACGAGTATAATCCTTATGACGAATATCACTTCACTTATATACATATAAACAAACTCGATATACATATATATATATAATAGTGTGTACGCCGGCGTCCGTATCAATAATTCAGGGAAGGGAGCGGTGGGTGGGGGGTGTGCCTTTATTACGTCAGGTTACAAATTATGTACTTGTCAATTCTAACCGACTACACTGAATTAAAGGGTATACTGTTATGTCTAGAAAGGTTAGGTTCGTAGCTTTTAGTCTTGACTATTAACCGACTTCAAAAAGGAGGTTCTCAATTCGTTGTGCTTTTTAATAATTTTTGGTACTTCAGAACTTTGTATTTCTATTTAAATTATTAGATAGATGCAGATTTTTTAAATTATTTATTTGAAAGGGTATACTATCAGATTGGTCTCCTAGATTTTTTATCAAAATCGGTTCAGTAGTAACTCCGTCACTTGTTAACCGATTTGAAAATTATATTTATATCTGAAAGGACATACTTTAATATTGTTCTCATATAATTTTGATTAAAATCGCTTCTGTAGTTTAGTTTTTAAATCAATATAACCAGTTTACCAAATAAACGTTTTAAAGACGGTTAAAAACATGGATTAATAATAAGTCAAAATATCACCCAAACCCTAAAAACCACTTTATATATTTGATCCTTACGATCCTTAACGCCCTGAAAATAGCTGAAAAATAATTAATTTTAATCTTAAAAAAAAAGAAAATTATGATGATAAAAGTAGAAAAAAAATGTATAATCTTTCATTATTATGTATTAACTTGAAGACTAATCTAAAAATGGATTTCGCTGATTTTTAAAAATTCACCCTTGAGAGCGACGAAAAAGGGCCTTTGATGTTAGTACGAAATATTAGCTTATCTATATTTCAGACCTCTAAGGGATGATAGGGTCTAGGGTCCATGCTGACGTAGTTATATTGCTTAATACACATAATGATCATTTTATTTATTTGAAAAATGGACTACTTTTCTTAATGTAATAGCTGTGCCCCGTGGTTTTGCCCGCGTTAATTTGAGGGAAAAATATATTTATATAATATTCTCCTTCCCTAATTGAATCGGATATTGTTCACTGTTTCATTGGTTTCCATTTTGATTTCACGTATTTTTCTTATTAATTAAAATAAATATATTATTTTATAGGTAGCATAATATTGGCTAAAAGCCCGTTAAAAATCAGTCCTGTCGTTTCAGAGATTAGTCGGTATGTATAAATAGACACATATACAAAATTAAAAAAAAATGTATTTTTGATGTAAATGCCGTATATACTTTCATACGCATTCAGTAAAGCGCTGTTAATTTGAAATTACAAATAGACATTTGAATTCTATTTATTTGTTTAGATGAACTTAATGGCATTTTGTAAAAAGACCAGCTGTTTCCTTTAATGAATTGCTTTACACCTAAAAGAATTTACAGTCAGCGCCTTATTTTGACATTCACAGCTTTCGTAACTACTTACGACGCATCTGTTATAAAGTTATAGAGTTATTTTATCGATTTCGAGAGTAAAACTTACAAATGTAATTCTCGCCTAATGTTAGTATAGATATGTATAGACTGACTCTGGTAACCTGGCAGCGAGAACGGTCGTGTATAGGACACTACCTGCGTGTACAAGGGACAGGGCTTCATTAGCCCTGTCCCTTGTGGAAAGTATGTCAATAGTGAGGGACGCAGCATAACGAACTAGAAAATTAAAAAATATTCGAAAGCAAAATGGAGTCATTATTTTTATACATAAAAATCAAAACTGACTTTTTGACATATTCACTGACTGATAGATCAACACAGCGAAACATCTGGGTCTAATAATATGAAAAATTTGCATAAACGTTCCTTAAATGGACGCTGATATGCAATACTGTGTCAAGCCACACGGACTTCATTTTGAGAAAATGTCGTGTAAAGTTGTCAAACCTATTCTTAATAAATCTATTTGAAGGAGTATATATCCATCTTTTATATTATTTTTTGATAAAAGGTATAATGAATTTAAATCAGACTGATACATTTACTATATTATCTAATTAAAAGTTACTTAAATATTTGAGATCATTGTATTGTTTGCAAAAAATGGAACGCACTTGAAATTCGAAACAATTAATTAAGAAACTTTTTTCCGTACTTATTTAATTAATATGACTACATTTTTTTAATAATGTTAAATAGTTGATGCAGTATCAAAATACATCAATATCTCCGAATTTGACTTTTTGTGGGTTGACACATTGCTTATCAGCATCCAAATATCGTAAGTGTACAAGAAAGGATTTTTTAAATCCATCCCCTAAGAGAATTTAAAATAGAATAATTATAAAGAGGGTAGAAAGCGTGTTAGATATCGAATTCCCAATTATATGCGGGCGAAGCTGCGGGGATCTGCTATTTCGTTACTAATTTCAAATTATGTTTGTGTACAATTTGCAGTTCACTTGAAAGGGTAGCTGATTGATCCCATAAGATATTAACAAATTTGATTCAGTATAGTCTATTTTTCTTAACTTGTCATATATGGACGCTGATTAGCATTGTCAAGCCACACGAACTTCATTTTGAAAATGGCGTCTGAATAAGTTTTTATCCATATTTTCTTTTCTTTTTTGATAAAAGGTATCATGAATTAAAAGCAGGTTGATATATTTAATATATTATCTAATAAAAGCCTTCAAATACGTAAGATTATTGTATAAATTAAAAAATAAGGTACGACCTGGAAATTTGAACCAATTAATTAAGAAACTATTTATATTATATAATACTTTATTTTTTATTGTATAATGTTAAATAGGTGATGCAATATCAGAATACACCAATATCTCCGAATTTCACTTTTTGTGGGTTGACACATTATTGCTTATCAGCATCAATATATCAGACGAATATGGCGTACTTCTAACCACACAAAAAGAAATGAGAAATTAGCGAATGATTACTCTGCATCATCTTTATAGAGAAAAATTATAATGTAAGATAATTTTCGAAAATTCGTTATTTTCGTACCCGGTATTCTTACTAAATAAGTAAGGAAGAAAATTCTATAGCTTGTTTTTAAAGATAAAATAATTAGAATAAGTATGTCATTAAAGTAAACAAAATTACGTAATTAGCTTTTATTTTTAAGTCTTAATTATTAACAAGACTATTTATTTATTTATTTATTGAGGATTAACAAACAGTATCACAATATGTCTTAGTACAAAGTTTAGGTCTATAAAATACATAATTGTGAGACCAACACCGTTAACCACATATTAATTATTATAACAAAGTTGTTGAGAGATGTGACGGTACAATTGTTATATATTAAATTTCTTAACTTATATATTTATTTACTTATAAATTTACAAAACAATTACAATAATTTAAATTTTTGTTAAACAAAGTGTGGGGCTTCAAGTAAAGAAAATAAAGAAACATTTTACCATCGAAAAAATTAACGTTGGTAGAGTATTATCGTAAGATAAAATAGATAATTAAAAAAAAACGAAAATCTACTCATTGAGACCATTTCAACGAGCCCCAATACGATACTGCTGTGTTGCTGAGGAGTTGTGTGTCCTGCTGATTCCAGATAATGTTGCAGCATCAGGTCAAGGTCATGCAATGATGTAATTAGGATAATTCACATGGTGTAATAAATTTCAAGTCGACGAGACAAGTTGAGTTGGTTAGATCCGTTTAACAGCTACAAAAGAGCTAATAACTTTGAAAAATCTGAATAGATCTTTATAAACTATAACTGAGATCCATCCTGGTAACATTGGCTTTCAAATAAAAAAACGGTATTGAAATTGGTTAGGGAGCTACGATCAGACGGACAGACATAGATACACACCTCAAATTTATAACACCCCTACTTTTTGGTCGGGTGTTAAAAAGTGCCTACAAAGGGCTATTGGAAAAGAGAATATGATCTGATTTTCACTTGACACAAAGGCTGGCCCAGTGGTCACTGCAACTAACTGAAAGGCTGACCACGGGTTCGATGTCTGCTCACGGCAAATGTGTTGGCCAAACGAATGTTTGTCGTGGTCAAGGTGTTTGTGTTCTGTGTTTTTGGACCCACACGAAATCTTGAGATCCAATTGGGCAATAAAAAAAAACAAATCTGACCTTCGTAATCTCTAAGGGTGAGCCAGTAATCATTTAGACTAGAATAATCCCTATTAAGAGTAACGATCATTATCAGGTGATTGTGATAACAGCCGGGACAGCTTTACGTGCTCTCCGAAGCACGGTAGGGATAAACACAAGGACACATTCAGATATAGGAACAAATATTTATGCAAATACAAATCTGGCCGATACGTCGTCAGACATAATTGTTAAGAATAGAGTTGACTTCTTTAGACGAGATGGTCTAGTGGTTAGAACACGTCGATCTATACCGATGCTCGCGGGTTCAAGCCCCAGCTAGCACTGCTGATTTTTCAAGTGCTAAATTTGTGTTTAAATTCGTCTCCAGCTCGGCGGTTAAGGAAAACATCGTGAGGAAACCTGCATGTGCCGAGAGAAACTCTGACACGTGTATATCCGCCCCGCAGTGGAGCAGCGTGGTGGATTAAGCTCTAAACCTTCTCCTTAAGGAGAGAAGGCCTTTGTCCAGCAGTGGGACATATACAGGCTGTTACTTACTTTTTACTTTAGACGCCATTTTCTCAAAATGAAGTCCGTGTGGCTTGACATACTATTACTTATCAGCGTCCGTATGTGTTTTTCACTTAAATATAACTTAATTTCGTTGTTTCACGAGCGTGTCGTGTTACGAGCATGTCACGTTGCCTGTCACATGTCGCGCGTCGTGACGTCACGCACCAAATGGTTATTGACTCGCGAAGTGATATACACTAAAAAAATAATTTTAATTTTTCATAAAAGTAGTTTCCAAGCAAGCAGGCGGGATACCTGATGTTAAGTAACGTCTATAGGCCGCGCGTGCCTGCGAAAGCGATCCCGTAGCCTCTCCGTTTTCCGTGCTGTGGCGGCCATCGCAGGGGGTTTTAGTGAGTACAATCTCACATAACCCGGTCTCCCCCCCAGGAGTCGGGTATCTATGAAGATTTACCCAGCGTAAACAAAAAAAAAAGTAACGCCTATAGAAATTTGTAAGACCTGATCAGTCATAAAAACGTTGCTTAAGAAGGAATTAGGGATGACAGGGGAGAGGAAGTAAGGAAAGGAATGGGCGAATTTAGGCGTTCGGTTCTCTCACTCACCGTACGAAATGCTATTTTAGCTACTTCACGCAATCTTCCGTGAGAGTGGGGTACGGTTCCGATCGGGTCTGTATACAAGCTGTAGTCAGTGGGCTAGTAGTAGTAGTAAAATTTATATTTAATTATCTATGTGTGCTAGTCTCCGCGACTTCGTTTACGTTGATATCGATCCCCTATTTTAAACATTAATTTTTATTCAAATGCGACGAAGCCAAAAAGTAGGATTATATGTTTCACATGTATACAAACATATGTACATACAATACACATATATGGTTGATAGACAGACTGGCGCAGTAGTCACTGCAACTGACTGAAGCGCTAACGGTCGCTGTTTCGATCCCTGCACACGGCAAACATGTATTGTCCATACGGATGTTTGCCGTGGGTGTTTGTGTCGTGTGCTTTCGGACCCCCGACACAGGATCATGAGATCCTCGGAGTTTAGTGTGTGTGTGTGTGAGTGAGTGTGATCGTTTATTTATTTATTTACAGGTCGAATATGGTACCTACATTTTTGAAGTCGGTTAAAGATTCGATTTCAGTATGGAAGTTGTGTGATGCCGCGGGTTGCTAGTATATTATTATCTTTGTCTTGAAATTATTTAGCTATCGCTTCACGATCGATCCGTCTCATCGCCCTATAAATGCCGCGTTATTAATACGATCGCTGAAAACGCTTTAGTCAGGCCGCACACTGTAAAAAAGACATGGTACAATTGGGTCAAAGTTAAGACCGCCAACCTGTAGTGAAGCAGCGAAGTGGATTAAGCTTTAAACCTTAACCAAAGGCCTCCTCATCTCAAGAGGAGGCATTTGCCCAGTAGTGGGATATTTACAGGCTGTTACTTAATTTTACTTTACTTTTATTGTTCAAAATAAAAAAGTCAAAACATTCTCTAAACATTTCCTAGTTTCGACCGCGTGATATATGTCCATAAAAAGTAATGTTAGTGTTATTCTAATACACGAATTTTATTACTGTAACATTTCATCAAAATCCGTTTAGTACTTTTAACGTGAAAGAGGAATAAACACCCACCCAATTAATATCCTCAAACATATTCTCATTGTTTTTTTTTTTTGGTAAAAAGTAGCTAACGTACAGACTGTCGAGACACCTAATTAAAAAGCACAAGAGGAGACACAAATGACAAGTGCATTGCCATCATAAATATGAATAAGAGATTAATTATAATAGAAAGTAAGCTAAGGGATGTGTGAAGTTAAGCTTTCGGTTCCCTCACTCTCCGTACGAAACGCTATATAAGTAACTTCACACGAATCTTCTATTAGAGTGAAGTACTGACCCGGTGTAGCCATCTCGTATACGAGCTGCAATCAGTGGGTTACAGCAAGACTAGCACAATAAAACGTCTTCTTTTACTGTCAAAGTATATATATTTTTTATAGCGACTTATACAATAAGACCTCTAGTTAGTGGTACGTGATCTCTGGGATTCTTGTTTCTAGTTTATTTGTATTTATGAATATATTTGTGAGAGTGAACACGACTGATCTATCCTAGAGGGAGGGGAGGGTGCGTACTGATAATATATAATATAACCGATCAAAGAGTTTTTCATAGACAAAATACAGTCTATATTTACATTTATAATTCCTAAAAGTTAGTAGCAATAGTCACGTGACTTGAATCGATTTTTTAAAAAGAAATTTCTTGCAGTGTGCGAACAAGCTAAGGATACTTTACATACAATGTTTATATATATCAAGATCGATAATTATTTAAACACCAGCTACCCTTAGACAAATTAAGGCTACATTAAAGTGTAAATAATACGAATGTTAATATAATTTCCACCATAAATGGACCATGTAATCTATATAGATAAATTGAATTGTAGTGTCTGTATGTAATTTAAATAAACAGCTTTTAACTAAATGCATATCAAAGTATATACAGTATGCACAGCAAAAACACAATTTTGAAATTTTTTATCTGTCTGTTTTGGCTAATCTCTGGAACGGCTGGACCGATTTTGATAAAACTTTCACTAGCAGATACCTATTCTTATAAGATATAACTTAGGTTACTTTTTAGAAATTTTGTTTTGCTAGCCATCAAACCCGCTAATTTTGTAAACATTCTGTATTATTGCACCATCTTATAGTGTCACGTACAAGGATCAACTTTTGGGAAGTAATAGAATACGGCAAACTTATACTGAACGTGAACGAAGTCGCGGGCACAGCTAGTACAAAAAAATTGCCAAATACAAGTGGGTGAGTGAGTGAAATTAAAGCTTTCGTACGAACTATTAAACTAATTAATGTTAGCTAATATTTACGTTTTTAAAAAATAAAGCAATCTATATTTGATGTATTCTGTACTAGCTTTCACTTGCATTTATGTAATTTATATTATAAATTAAAACGCATTTATAATCTATATATATAGAAGCGAACGGGCACTTACTCACTCATCACAAAATCTCAGAAACTACGAGTGCTAGGAGTTTCAAATTTTGCATGGGGGTTCTATTTAGGACGTAGGTGCTCACGATTTTGTATAATTCGACCAAGGAGGTAAAACGGGGGTTGAATCTTTATTTGAAAGTCCTATGTTAAGCGCGATTGAAACCGCGGGAGACCGCCAGTTACATATATACATAAAATATAATCTATGACCATCTTTAGAATGGTACCACAATTTATAAATTGGTTTTTATGGAGTTTACTTCGCATATACACCCTTTTATATTAGTATAGAAACGTTACTTAATACGACTTCGCCTGCGTAGAGCCTTTTCCTTTGAGTAATGATTGGTATTTCATGCGAATTTCATCCTCTATTTCATCAAAAAATTGAGATCGTAATAAAATGTCTGTAACTATTTTTTTTATATAAACTAAGTAAAAATACATATTTTTATTTAAAAAAAAATGCATAAACGTAAAATCATTAACACGCTATATAATCATTTATAAAGTAAAAACTATTTAAATTAAATTTAATTTGTTTTTTTTTTACGTCACGTCAGTATAATTTTCTAGATAATTACTGAATTGATTTACATAAAATTTATATGATACTAATTTGAAGTCATATTATTTAACAAAAAGGAATAATTAAAAACAGTTTACAGCTGGCATTTATGGATGGACATACATAGAAATGCCCATCATGATTAACACAGTATATTTTTAGTTATTAACTTGTATATGTAATTCTATTTACCTTTTTATGTATTGAAATATTTGTAAATGTTAATTTGTATTGATTTTTTGGGTTTTATGTACTTTATTGTTATATAGGTGCGTATATAATTGTCTTAACGCTCACGACTATATAAACTATAAAACATATAGGCATTCACTTAAATGTTTTGTGTTTATGCATTAAATGAAATACAAATTGTCTTTCGAGAAAACTTTTACCATAAAAACTATAGTTGATTAATAAAGCTCCTTTTTTGAAGTTGCTTTTAAATCAATATTTGATGTTTACTTTACGCACTGCCATAGTATTTAAGCTAATTGCGATAAAACTCTGTCAACTCATTGTTTGCACTTTTGCGAAAGTTATACGCATAGTACAATTAATTCCAGTAGGTGGCGTTGTACTGGCTAAAGTATATAACTTTTAAACGGTCAGCCAGCGTAATAAATGTAATATTAATGCGAGCGAAGCCGTCAGCAACATCTAGACTATACTAATAAGGTAAAATTCGTTTGTCAGTTTGTATTTATGTTTCATTGAAACTATTGATGCGATTTTAAAAAATATTTCTGCATTGGATAGCATATTTGGACGCTGATAAGCAATACTGTGTTAAGCCACACTGACTTTATTTTGAGAAAATGGCGTCTAAAGATGTCAAACCTATTCTTAACAAATATGTTTAAATATCAGCGTCCATATTATGTTGGCGCATCACTTTATAACGGCGCATCACTATATAACTAATTTTAGTTTTGTTATGTTTTTAATTGTCAAGGCAAGGTTTGTATGAAAGATAATGTTTGAACCCGTATTTACAAGTAAGAAAATTGGGTTAACAAAATTTTCATATAAAAATTGAATGAGTGAGTGAAACAGAAGACAATAGTCAGATCTTTAAAAAAATTGACAAAATTAAACGAACGACGTTCAGTTGATTATAAAATTATTTAATTGTCATTTTAATTTATTATATGTTCGAACTGTAAATAAAATATATTATCTATATGTAGGTAAACTTGTTATAATTATATAATAAATAAACTTTTATAAAGTCGTTAAAATGTTGTGTGTGATAGCGCCATCTCTCGGTTGGAAGAGTAAATAAGTCGACACATATAGGAACCAGTTTTAACTGTACTTCGATAAGAACCTTAAACAAACTTCGTAACTCATTACATTACAAGTTTAACTATTGACATCTAGCGGTATAAATTCTAACTAACAATAAAATTCTATTAATAATCTTTGTTATTGTAAACACACATTCGTCGTAAATAATTTATTATAGATAAAACATAAATCACTGATATTGTCTATATTGAAGTGTTCTTATCTTTGACCTATATTCTCTCTAATCGAGCATTGGAACACGAGCTCAGATATCGCATTCAATTATACAATTACAACAAAATCGATTCTGATAAAAATAAAAACAGAATTTTTCCTACATTACGGTAAAACAGCGCCATCTGTTATCGAGTAGCGGACGTGCGTTTTTTCGCTATGTACCGTTGTAAGACCGCTACTGACACACTTCGCGCTCAGCTGATGTCGTACGTGTGAGATAATGACGCATTGGGTTCTTTTATGTGTGCGTTGAATCCGGGATGGGTTCCGTTAGAGTTTAGGTTCTTTAAGAACCTGCTTTATAAATTGTTTATTTTGTACGCAGGGTTTCAACATGAACTGTTTTTAATATTATAAGGAATATTATCGCAGCTTGCTTGGCTGTCATTTGGTTGTAAAACTTTTTTTAATCTTTTAAAAAAACCTTATTATATTTTATGACATACATATCCCTCCTGTCAAATATTAAGTTTATAAAGTTAAGTTAAATGCTCATCAAAACGGACGGACAACGGAAAGCGACTGATTTATACTATATATAGAAGAGGTCCTCAACTCATGTGTCATTTATTTCATCTTATTGACTGAATTAAGTGTTGAAATATGTAAGCGTTCGAAATATATGAATCACTAGTTGTCCCTCGGGGTTTCACTCGCGTATACTACTTCGATCCTACGAGACGTAGCGCGATGTAATATAGCCTAAAACCTTTCTAAATCGGATTAGTAGTTTCAGAGATTACTCCGACATAGAAACTCATATACGAATTTTACCTTTTATAATATTAGTATAGATATAATTATTTTGTATTAATAAAAAAGAAAAATGAGTCAAAAACACTATTAATTAATTATATTATTATAAGATTTGGTTTAAATTCAAAGGAAATACGATCTAATAATAAAATATTTATAGTTAAGTTGTAAAAGTAAAGTAACAGCCTGTAAATGTCCCACTGCTGGGCAAAGGCCTCCTCTCCTATTAAGGAGAAGGTTTAGAGCTTAATCCACCACGCTGCTCTACTGCGGGGCGGATATACATGTGTTAGAATTCCTCCCGGCACATGCAGGGGTCCTCACGATGTTTTCTTTCTACCGAGCACGAGATGTATTTAAACACAAATTTAGCACTTGAAAACACAGCGGTGCTAGCCGGGGTTTGAATGTATACAGTCAGGGGTCTAATCGTCGGGGGTCTGTCGGGTTAAACCGTCTTGATACATATGTATGAATGTTAATTTTGTTTTTCTTTTTCAGGTAAGTAATTAACGACAAAATCTTTACAGAGCGGAGAAAGTGGCGCCTATTAACGTAAGTATTTACCGTAAGTATACCATACACTTAAAAAATACGATTTATAATTTCATGTCACACAGGTAGGTAAATAATGAATTTTGAATATATTTAAAAAAAAAACTTAACAATTTAATGTTCTATTACGGGCTAGCTTATGTTCTACCTTCCTATGACCATCTAAATGTACCTTTCAAATGGTAGAATAATTTTTGAAATTGGTTTTTACTTCGCACGTACAATATTCGCAATCTTGATTACATTAGTTAAATATATTATATATTATTTTATGTTTAAGTAAATTGTTTTATATAGTCACATTCAGTTTAACACTAAAAACGCATAAACGCGATTTTCTAAAAAGGTGCAATTCCTTTTTTTTTCAGTTATTTGTAACTAGACAAACGTAAATATATTGGCGGCCTAGATGTGATTGCTATCGAACTTTGAAAGACAAAAAAAATCTTTAAAAGCTAACAGTAATAAATATGTTTACATTTTCAAATGATTTAGATTTTAAATATTGTAAGAAATATTCTGTCTTACTACAAAAGATTTAAACACGTGTTTAAAAAAATCCGTACTACAAATCCGCGTCTAAAAACAGTTTTGAGTTAAATGCTTTAGATATAGATTAACAAACGTTTAAGTGAGTTTAATACATGTTTAGAACCTATTTCAGCTGTAGAATGTAACGTATGACATTTTATCAATACGTTTTTTTTATGAGTTTATTCGTTGTTAAGCAATTTAAATAGTATTCTTAACAATGTTTAATTTTTAAACACTGTTTAGACAGGCGTTCAACATGGTTTTAGTGCGTCTTTTTTAGTATGACAGATTATTAAATTAAATTACTTGAATAGCGTGATCACTGAGAAAATATTTTTTTTCGAAATTTGCTAGTTACAAGGTATCATATACATACGTAAAGCCGGCTATATATTATAGTGTTGGTTATGTAACCACGCTTGGCAACCCGTCAGCCGTATCTTATTACACTATGTGGCAAACATTTTTAAGTATATAGTAGTCAACGATTTTTTTTAATTGCTGAATTAATGATTATACTTTTTAGAGTTCCGATAATGTGTGTACGGAACCCCTTAATTACGTTATCTAACTATCATCAAAGGTTTTTTTATATTAATGAAAGAGTTAAAATTGGTATGTTTTTATGTTGGTAAGTTTGTATGTATTGTTTCTGAAAGTACTGATCCGATTTGAAAAATTCCTTTTGCGTTGGATAGCCTGTTTACTGTGGAACGTGAAAGGCTATATTTCATCACGCTACGACTCATAACAGAGCAGCAGTAATAATAAATACGAGCGAAACCGCGAGCAGAACGTTATTTATTTATAAAATTCCCTGTGTAACGAGCAGGCGGGACTCATGATGTTAATCAGCTCCGCTCATGGACATTTGCAGCACCAGAGGAGGCACTAATGCGTTGATTAAAAAAGAATAAGGTGAAAGTGTAAGGTATGAAAGAAAATAGGAAGTAAGAAAATGAATTGGGAAAAGAGTTAGGCTCTCGGCTCTCTCACTCACCGCAGCCATATTAGCTACATTACGCCGATCTCCTATTTTATATAACGACCATCACAAGCTGACCACGACGGATGCAACTTCGTCGAAACGTCGGGCAATAAAAAGGTATCACTACCATTAGTTATCGCGATAAAACCCGTTACATAAAATATGAATAGTGTTAATCGCGAAAGTTTAAAATATAAGATTGGTACAAGACTATATACGAGCAGTAGTCAATGAACTACAGCTGGGCTCTACCTCAGTGAAAAGACATTTGAATTGTAATAAGAATCGAGAGAAATTTTTATAGAATATGTGTTTGAGCCAAGCGTGAGTTCGATAAAATTGATACGGAACATTTGATTTTCCAACCGACTTTAAAAAAGGATGTTCTCAAGTAGTATTTGTTTATGGTTGTTACTTCAGAATTTGGTTCATTATTGAAACGAAATTAAAACTTCCATTTCATATTAATTTTATTTAAAAGGTATTCAACTTGGTCTCGTAAAATTTTCATCAAAACGAAGATTAAGTGACGATAATATTTAATTAAATGAATTAAGATGTTTTCTTTTTATATTTTTATTAATATATTTTTTTGTTTTTATTTTTATTATATTCTGTTAGTTTTAATAATTTATCCTTTTAACTGTTTTTTCGACTATCATTTTTTTATGTATTAAAGAATCAAAAATAAATTCGTGCCAGATTTTTTTTGGACAGTGACATACTTTATAATCAACAGACAAACGAATTAAATTAAACAGAGATATATAAAATACGAAAGAAATTAGGTATTTTTTAATAATTAAAACATAAGCAAATAATTACTAAGCAAAATTTTAGCATTCGTGCAATATCTATAATGTAATTTGATTCGAAGTTTTTAAAAATATATTTTGTAAAAAAAAATATATTTGTTTTTATAATATAGCTTTTGCTCGCGTCTTTACTTGCATTAACGTAGATTTTATTTTAAAATAATACGCATATATACATAAAAATATTGCTTAGGAAAAAATATTAATTCCTTTCAAATGATACTATTATTTTTTTTCAATAGGTTCAGTGTTTTCGGAATTAATTTCGTATGTACAAAATTCGCTCCACTCTTTCTTTATTATATTGGTACAGTATATGGACACTGATAAGCAATAATGTGTCAACCCACAAAATGTCAAATATAGAGATATCGATGTATTCTGATAATGCGTCATTTTTTTATTATTTCGAAAAAATTACAAGTGATCGAAACTAAATAACGACGGTAAAAAAGTTTCTTTACTGTTTAGAATATTAAAGAGCGTCCCATATTTTGCAATATCCAATAATCTCATATACTTAAAAAATCAATCAAAATATAAAAGAAAATATATATGTATATTCTTCAAACAAATTTCTTAAGAATAGATTTCACATCTTTAGACGCCATTTTCTCAAAAGGAAGTCCGTGTGGCTTAACACAGTATTGCTTATCAGCGTCAAGTTATAAAACATTGCAATGAACCCAATGCCTCATTATTAATAACATATCAAATCTCTTTATACGTATAATGTATACGTATCGCCAAATATTTTTTTTGTACGCACTCATGTGCTATCGTTCATTGACCGAGATAAAGAACTGATAAGATACCAGCCATATCATTCGAAACTAGGTTACCGTGTGATCGGTGAACAGAATTGTCTTCGTTAGAAGAATTAGCTTTATGGACGCTGATTAGCAATACTGTGTCAAGCCACACGGACATTTGAGAAAATAGCGTCAGAAGATGTCAAAGTTATTACTAATTTTGTTTCAAGAAGTATTTTATGAAATGTTCTTTTGATAAAAGGTTTAGTGAATTAAAAGTAGATTGGTATAATAAAAAGTTTTTTTTTTAATGTATGAGACAGTATAAAGTAAGAATTACACTTATAAGTTTTACTTTCAGATAGGGGCGTAAATATAGAGTTACACAGCTGGCAAAAAGCCACGGGCCCCTAACCCGAGAGGGCCCCGGCTTAAAGGAATTTTATTAATAAAAATCTTATTAAAAGTCAATTGTTATTTCAGTATAAATATGTATAAACCTATACTCTTGAAAATAAAACTTATCAGATATTTAACTAAAATGCACACAATGTTATTAATAGTTTTGCGTAACTACTTAAATGGTTCATTAAAATTAAGTTATAACGTGACGATTTTTACTTGGAGGCCCCATCCAAAGAATTTGCCGCGGGAATCAGATGGTACGCATCTGCTCGCAGACTTTAATAATGATGTACGTAAATTGTTCGTAATTGCTTTACACCTGAAAAAATTTACCGTCAGTGCGTTATTTTTGACGCTGCTTTCGTTACCTACTTGGATGCTGATAAGCAATAATATGTCAACCCACAAAAATTAATATTCGGAGATGTTGATGTATTCTGATACTGCATCACCTATTTACATTGTTCAATAAAAATTCAAGTCATATAAACTAAATAAGTACGGTAAAAAATTAATTGTTTCGATTTCAAGTGCGTTCTATATTTTGCAATTTATATATTAATCAAAAATATTTGAATAACTTTTTATTAAATAATATATTAAATATATCAATCTGCTTTTAATTTATTATACTTTTATTAAAAAAGAAAAGAAAAGAAGGATGGATACTTCTTCAAACATATTTGTTAAGAATAGGTTTGACATCTTTAGACGCCATTTTCTCAAAATGAAGTCTGTGTGGCTTGACACAGTATTGCTTATCAGCGTCCAGTTAACTGTTACTAGGTTTGAGAGTTGTTTTATATTACGAAAGAAAAACTTACATATGTAATTCACGTCCACGACAAATCAATTCTGCTTGTACGTTTATCTGCGTTAATATTTATATAATTGTATCCTTAATATTAACCAATAAAACGATTTCTACGAAATCCATTCAGTTTAAGTTAGTTACTAAAAACGAAAATTCCCAAAAAAAATGTACTTATAAAGACCTTCACGCGTAACATTTTCCAAAACACACACAGAGACGGCCTTGTTTCAGTAATTATATGTATTGATAATACATAATTACGAATTCTTTATATTTCAATATACACTTCTTCTATATAAAGTGTCAACTGGGCATGTTGGATATTATACCATCGTCAGAATCGATATTAAAAAGTTAAGAAAAACAGAAGTATATTTTTAATATTATTTTTCATAAATATATGGACGCTGATAAGCAACACTGTGTTAAGCCACACGGAATTCATTTTGAGAAAATGGCGTTTACAAGATATCAAGATTATTCTTAACAAATTTGTTTAAAGACTCTTCTCTTTTCTCTCTTTTTTATTTTGATAAAATGTATATAAATGTAATAATTAGTTTATGACATAAATTAGATTATTGCATATAGCAAAATATTTAGCACACTTTACTTTTGACAGACACGTTGGCGCAGTGGTCACTGCAATTGACTCAAGCGCTAACGGTCGCGGGTTCGATCCCCGCTCACGACAAATATCTGTAGTGGCCATACGGATGTTTATCGTGGTCTGGGTGTTTGTGCTAGTGTTGTGAGTGTTTCCGGACCCCCGACACAAGGTCACAAGATCTTAATGGGGGCCGATGAGTGTGATGCGTGTGATGCGTTTCTTTAATATTCGAAACAATCAGTTAAGAAACATTTTCTATACTTATTTAATTTAGACAACTTGAAATATTTTTGAATAATGTTAAATACGTGGTGCATTATTACAAGACATCAATATCTCAAATTCGACTGTTTGTGGGTTGACACGTTATTGCTTATCAGCATCCATATAGGCCTATACTACAAGATCCAACGATTTTTCGCAAAGATCTTGTATACACATAGTCAATTGGGCATGTGTTGGGCATTTCACCAGCGTTACCAGAATCGATATTTAACCCTTAATAGCCTAGAGTATCAATTTTGATACCGATCTTTTAAACCAAATGTTTACATTACTATTAGTTTTAGCCTAGCTATATCTGATTTCTGTATGGCCTTATGCTTGAAGTATCAAAATTGATACCTGTTTTATTTTCTAAGTAAATATGTAAAATTAATATTGTGATTTTTTAACTATTTCCTTCATCTAGACCTTCCAGCAAACACTAACAGCTAATATTTAAAAATAAAACACTTTCGTAAATCAGGCTATAAAGGGTTAAAAGAACAAAACCTGAATGAATATTTTTAAAATTATTAAAAGATTGAATGTAATCGGATCAGTACTTTCATAGATTACCCCCTACATATAAACTACATATACATATATATATATATATATATATAAGCTTACAAATAAATTTACGTCTTTATAATAAAATTAATACGGAAAACCGTAAAACTGAAATTGATTAAAAGTTAACAATATTTTTAATATTTACGACTGTGCCCCTTGGTTTCACACGCGTTTATTTGGGGAAAATGATATTTACATAATGTATACCTTCACTACTTTAATCGGTTATTGTACACAATTTCGTGCATTTTTTTAAATTTATTAATTTAAAAAACAAATTAATTAAAGTAGGCTAAGTTACTCCTTATAGCATTAGGTATCTGTGAGCGAAAGTCAGTCAAAACACAGCAATCGCCACAAACAGACACACAGAAATTAAAAAAATTGTGTCTTTGATGTAAGCAACGTGTATACATTCATTTAAAAGCGGTTAAAATAAAATCACAAACTTTAATTTAATATATTTGTTTAAAATTATTTCGCTGGACGGATGCTGCGATCCCGAACGAGTTATCTAATTATATATTATCATCTGTAACAGGAGTATGTATTGACCCCTCATTCCAACCCCTAACCCTGACCGGTCCACCCGGTTCCTGCTCAATGGATTTAGCATGTCACTTTTATAAAGGGGTCTAAGGGTTAACATGCGAAAAAATCACTGAAGGGCTTTTAAAAATTCATCTCGTGTTTATAACGTCACTTTTATGCCCCATCGGTCATTACTGTTTTTTTCTGGTTTTGCTACTTTAGGTGATGTACTAGCTTTAGCGTGCGGCTTCGTGTGATGTCTAGATTTTCAAATAATACATAAAACATAACCTTTCAAATGGTACCATTTTTAAAATAGGTAGTTTCAGTGTTTTCTGAGTCTATTTCGAACGTAAAAAATTCGTTTTTTTTTTTTTATTATAGCAGTCACTCGCTTTGTCTACATATTACTGACACACAGATCACACACAGATATGAATAATAGACATAATAATAGGCAGACACAGATATGAATAATATAACCAATTTAATATATAAGTATATAAAGGGAATCTATGCTAATATTATAAAGCTAAAGAGTTTGTTTGAACGCGCCAATCTCACGAATGACTGGTTCGAATTGAAAAATTATTTATGTGTTAGATAGTTTATTAATCCAGGAAGACTATAGGCCATATTACATCACTCTACGACTCAAAGGAGCGAAGCAGTAACTATAATCACGAGTGAAACCGAAAGGGACAGCTAGTCTGAGTATAAAGGTATATAATACATATGCATTCTTAATGACAGATTGCATCGAATAAATGGTGACTATATTAAATGACTAGATTCGCTTTTTAATTGACTATATATAAAATTATTGTAACGCTGTTTGATTGCCAATAAACGAAAAAAAAAAATAATGAGATGCCATCAGCTTTGACCACTGGCCAGTGTTGAATTGTATTTTGAAATCCAATTATCTCTGTATTATTCTAATATATAAGCTAAAATACTATTAACTTTCAGTAAAGTATGATCCTCACAACTTTCACATTTAACAATATATGTGTCCTATGTATTGTTATTTATAAGTTATATATATTTACTTATAATAATTTTCTAAATTACAAAAAAATATTTTTTATTAAGTTTGTATTTTTTAAATTAAAATTAAAACAAAAAATATATCAACTCATATTTATATGTAAAAAATGTCACCATAACTTCGTACGTCAATTCAAATCAACAAAAATCGTCGATTTCGAAATTTAAAACGAAAAATGTCCGTACATTTGTGTATAGTAGTTAAAAAAGAGTATTAAAAATATATATATTTTGTGAACAATTCCGTACAGAACTTAGAATTAGCCTATGGTACCTTCACAGCGACGTTCGCTTGCGCTTACAAAATTCAGTTAGTGTTGCAGAAGGCGCGCGCGCGGCCGCATTCGCGCCGAAACTTTCAAATTTCCAACCCGAATTTTTATCGCAATCTGACAAGTTATATTTTTAAATTTTGACACCAAGGAGTTTCGGCAAGTGCATACGAACTTTATTGTGTTTATGGATTGTAAAAAATCGTTTTGGATGTGAGTAATACATTAAGATTGTTCGTCCGTCGTATTTTGATATATTTCGTAATTGTGACAATTTAAAATTATTAATTTTTTTTGGGCTGAATATTTGTGGTCTTGGCGAAAAAAAAAATTGTCTATGATCGTTTATAGTTTTTTTTTTATTGCAAAGGCCTGTATAATTACCCGTATACAAATTATTATCTACCACGAAACTTGCAATTATCAAGGTCTCTAGTTGCAGAGATGTATTGCATATTGTGCGAGCGAGAAAGCTAAAACACACGACCTTGCGTTAGAAAGAGAGGTTCGATGTTAGGAAACTCTTGGGAAATATTTATTTTTTTCTTTCGGGACTGAAGGGCATTTTTTAACTATTTGTTTTTTGAGATAATTTTTTTTTATCGTTTCTAATTGTGTTTCGTTTCTAGGTCGGTGTGTAATGGATTAGGTTGGTGTGTTATTATCTAATATCGGAATGGTACAAAAGCAAAATAATTCGGCAATAAAAAAAAATTAAATTAGACCCTTATTACGTGACCTTGGATATTGTCACAATTCTGTACAAAAAAAAATTGTCACACGTGACGTCTCATTTGACCCATTTTAATAATAATATTTAATTCATTTTATTATTAACCCATGTTAATTATATTTCTTTTCTTAATTAGAGCATCACCCAGCATCAATTTCTTATTGAGTAACCGCGTAATAGAGCTTTGCAAGCCTATTAATAAAATACCTAGCTTAGTTAGTCATTTATCTTATTACCAGGCGAACATAACACGCTGAGAGGCAACAATACAATTTATTCCTTTAAAAAATGACGCTAAAAATAATACCATATTAATATTATAATTGCGAAAGTCTGTTTGTCTGTGTGTTCGTTACGTTTTCATTCATAAATCGCTGAACCAATTTTGATACTTTTTTTTTAAATATTATTGGAGAAAGACAAAAGCTTTTTAAAACAATAATAAAGTGAAATAGAGAATGGAAATCCAGACGAAATAGCTGGAACCAATTAGTATCATATTGGATCAAAACACAAAGCAAGAAAACAAATTAAAAAGAAAACTATCAGCCAACACCTCAATATGTAAATTAGAAAAGAAAAAAGTTAATCAATCAGTCTTTTTCATTCATTCATTCAATACCATTCGTTCTTAGCCTCCGTCCTCGCCGCACGCTAACCTAAAACTAGTATTTTAGGTACTTGCTAAGTACTAACGCCGAGCAAATGTACTTGAACATTGTTATTATCTATGTTTTTGTATTACTTGAAATTAAACTATTTAATTCACCCTTTTCTCGCACCTTCGCGTTAATTTAAATGTTGTTTTAAAATTATACATATATCGTCGTTCTATATATGATACTTCGTAACTGAAAATTTTGGTAAAAATTGATTATCTCAGTGAAAACGGTGTTCGAATAATTAATTTTATAATAATAATATTTCTTACAATATTTCAAGTCTAATTCATTGAAAAATGTAAACATATTTATTACGGTTAGTTTTAAAAGATGGTTTTTGTGTCTCTTGTAAAGTTCGACAGTTTTCATGTACGAGCTATTCCATCTAGACCGACGATATGTGTTTAAAATATAATTTATTATGGAATAATGTACCTTTCAAATGGTACCGTATATTTTACTTTTGAATTTTTTTTTAAGTCTTTAGTATGATCCAAGAGCTATACCAAAATATAATAAATTAAAACTATTAAAATTATAATATAGATAAGTACTTACAGGTGATATCTTTCTCTTTATATTTATTTTAGAATACAAAATCTAATAATAAATATAGATAATATTATAATTGAGTGAAAGCTTGTTCCGTTCAAAAAACAATAGCATTTAGAATCTGCGGATTTACACTTAAGGAAATTGTATTAATTATATACATTCTAATTTTAAATTTCCAAAATATTATGGAATATACATGATGACACAGTTTTTCTTCATATAGAAATTTCATAAAATTATACAGTGTATTATTAGGAATCTTTACTCGGATAAAAAGTAAAGTAACGTACTCTACTTTTTCTCTATCAATTCAGAATCTTATAAACTTAACTTTTTGCATTTATAAGTTTAGGTTTTATTAAATCATTAGGCACTATAATTTCTGTCTTTGACACTAAACATCTATAATATTATAAACGTGACAGTAAATCTGTCTGTTTCGTGTTTAAATCGCTATACCAATTTCGATGGATTATTTATATTTTTTAATATTAAATAGTATTATTTTAAATAGTTTGCATTCAAAGAAGATCTTGAATTGACTCGAAGTGAATTCTAATACTTAAGATTTAAAAAATGCAACCGAATTCATAATCAAAATACGCAATTTAATTTACATGGACGACATACCTATACCAATTATTTCGTTTAACTACTGAACCGATTTTGATAAAAAAAATACAGGATTCCAATCTAAAATTAAATACTTTCAAATAAAAAAAATATTTTCTTTTAATTCGGTTCATATAAAACGGTAACTTTAAAAAAACAGTTTGAATCGAGAACCTTTTTTTGCAGTCAGATAAAAAAAATAGCAAAGAAAAAGTCCTAGCAAGCATCTCGCATCCGGGTCTCGGTTTTAGCGTATCTTTTATTATGTGTAATAATAATTACAGCATCAATCTCGCTCGGCCACTTTCACGACTGATTTTGGCAGTTGTAACTTTCACTTGAAAAATACAGCTTAAGTTATGAGTTGTGGCGTGTTGACGTTTATATTTAACCGACTGCGCGACGAAAAAGTTTAATGCGTTTAACAGCTTATGTATATGTTTGTTGATCGATTTTTGACGCCATAATGTGAAAAAAATTAAAATTAACGAACTGTCCACTACGGATATACATGTGTCAGAATTTCTTCAGACACATGAAGGTTTCCTCGCGATGTTTTCCTTCCATGAGAACGAATTAAACGCTTTAGTACTTGAGGTTCGAACCCGAGATTGGTTGAGATCGACGCGTTTAAACCACTAATCCATCTCAGCTCATATAATAAACGACATACTAATTCTAGCTATTTCGAAACTAAACTACTAAACCTAAATCTAGTAAATAAAATAATGGAAACCCTAAAATAGGCGTTAAGAGTTCTAATTTTGACGCTTTAGTTCTGTCCCAAATTAGAATCCTTCAATATTCAACATTACATACAAGGTATTCTCTTTCGTAAGATTATTATATGAAAATCTGTAATTAAAACATAATTATATTTTATCAAACGCTTAAGAAATATCCTGTTACTATTAATAATGAATGTTTATTATTACATTATTACATTTCATATTCAAGAAATAAATAGAAATATTATAAGTAAATCATTAAAACTATAAAGTAACTCTTATATGAGAATTACGCTTATAAGTTTTACTCTTAGACTTTCATAAAGATTACATAAGTTATGTGTCTTTGACTTTACATCTGAAAGAATTTAATGTTCGTGCCTTATTTTTGATAGCTATTTCATATAGTACTTAGGTTACAGAGTTGTTTTATGTCAATTACGAGAGTATAATTTTAAAATGTTTCTCGTAAATGTAATATAATTATGTAAATTTATATTACTTTAATTATAAATAATTACATTTCAAGCAAATAAAATCTTTTGTTAATCGAAGCTAGCTTGTAACATATTACATAAATAAATGAAAACTTTTCTCACTTCTCACAGACGTTCGAAAGTTAATAAGTATTTTAATAATTATTTTTGTTAATTGTCAATTATTCAGATATGTAATAAACATTCTCACTGATGTTGTTACATAAAATGACTTTTAAATAATGATATAGAGAAAATTCAACGCTTTTAAAACTTGTCTACGTTTATTTCGTGGGTAGTAAATTTTGGGGTTCCGTGTTCAAAGAATTCAAAGAGGATTATTACTAATCGTTTGTCAGGAGTTCCATCTTTTAGCGATGTTATATAGTCTATATATAGGCTATGTTACACGTAAATAAATTTTCAAATTAGCTTACTAAAGACATTCCTTAATATTTTAAATATATTACGCGCAGCGTGATGTTATATAGCCTATAAAGTTTTTCAATCTAACATAAAAATACATTTTCAAAACATATTTATATTTTAGGAGATTAGCGCGTACAATCAAACACTCCTCAACTACATATAGTCAACTTCAAAAGCTAGTATAACCTTCGTTCACGGCTTCAAACGCGTTTATGTACATTTAAACAGTTAACATCAGGAGTCTCGCCTGCCCATGAGCTATTTTCTATAAAAATATAGTTCACAATGGTGATCTTAAAACGTCACCGCTTCTGACTTACGCTAAAACAGGAGCGTTTGTATGTGTGTGTCGTAACGCGTTGCGTAATGTCGCCTGCGCGTACGCACAGAATGCTGATACGTTTCGGCGAATACATCTCGCTTGATTTCAACTGCGTTGTTTATTTTTGAAGGAAAACTTTTTTTCTCTTTTCATTAATGATGACAGATGGTTTATATTAAACATCTGGGTCTCTGTGTGTATTTAATTTCGGTGATTATCAAGTTTTCTATTACTGTTCTTTTTTCTATAATGCGTAGCGTGATGTTTTATAGCCTATAGCCTTTGTTGATATATGAATATTTTTATTAATAATGATGTAAAATGTCTTGTATTATACAATTCCCTTGTGGTTTCTTATTATGTCATGCGTGATGTTATATAGCCTATCCTTAGCCAATGAGCTATTAGACGCGATAAGAGTTTTTAAAATCGGAACGATAGTTCCCGAGATTAGCGAGAATAAACAAACGAAAAGTTTCGTCTGTGTATATTAGCATTTTTATAAAATTTATTATCTATGTATGTCATTGTAATTGCTGTGTGTTTGTTTTAACACACTTTTAGTGCAAACTTCGTTCTCAATATTCGTGACCTTGAATTTTTTTTTGTATTTTTAATTTCATCCCTAATTATAAGTTTTTTTAACTAATTGGTCAATTTTATTCGCCTATTCTACCCTAATGATCTTATATTTTCACAAGAAAAAGTAGTCATTGACTTCGACTAATTTATTTGTATACCAAAATTCATCAAAATTAGTTCAGCGTAAAAACGTCACAAACAGAGATTTTAAGACTTTCATAATTTTCTGTTAGTCACTTATTTGATAAAATTCCAGTGAAAATATTTCGTTAAATATATATTCATTCGAGATTTTTAATTCGAGTAATGGAATTAAGCACTGCGTTTTCACTACAAAATATGTTTTTATATGTCAAAGGTTACGGAGATTACATCACGACGTTACGAACGGATCGATAAGTTCCATTTAGCATTGGTGTTCGAGTCTATTCTTACAAAATTGAAAACAAATTAAAATTATTTTAAACTAGTTATTTCACGCGTCTTCATTCGTTTTATAATAAACAAAAATGAACAATTTTAAACAACGTCAACAATGTACATTGAGACCATTTCAACGAGCCCCAATATGCTGCAGTGAGTTGATGAGGAGTCGTATATCCTGCTGATTCCAGATGATGTAGCATCAGATCAAGGTTACGTAATTATATTTTTTTGCTATCATTCATAGAATAGTAAATTTCAAGTCAAGATAAGTATAATATGATCAAACTCAAACTGAAACTCAAAATTTAATTTATTCAAATAGGCCTTTACAAGCTCTTTCGAAGCGTCAATTTACAAATTTGTGATGTCAGTTCCACGTGAAGCTGCCACCGGAATGTGGACTACTGAGAAGAGCCGGCGAGACTCAGTAGTTACTCTTTTAAAAATATTTTTGTACAATATCGTTTGATACTGTCAACACCATCCTTTCGACACCTAGAATATAACCTTGAAAAATCTGGACAGAGTTTCGTATATAAATACTAATAAATAAATAAATAATAATAATAAATAACGCATCACACTCAACGGCCCCCATTAAGATCTCATGACCTTGTGTCGGGGCTCCGGAAACACACAACACTAACACAAACACCCAGACCACGACAAACATCTGTATGGCCAATACACACGTTTGCAGTGAGCGGGGATCGAACCCGCGACCGTTAGCGCTTTAGTCAGTTGCAGTGACCATTGCGCCAACGCGTCTGTCAATACTAATAAAACTAATAAACACATATACAGATAACATCACACTTACAACCCCCTTGGGTTGGTTAAAAAGTACTTACGGCTTTAGACAAAAATACTTTTAATATAAATAACGTTTATGAAAGACAAAAACCTGTAAAATTATAAACTTTAATTTGGTTAATGTTTTTATAATAGTACTTTTGACTGTTATTTGACAGTTTGCTAACTTTTGACTGATTGTGCCAGTTAAAAGTACTATTAAAACCGTTAAAGAGTTGATTGTAACGTATACAAATATTGCATTCGACAATTATTTTTACTAAAATTAATTTGACACTAACTACAATATGGCATCTTTAACTAAGCTCAGTTTTAGCATTTAAAAAAACTTTTTAATTGAAATAAAAGACTGGACTAATTAATTCATTAAATAATAAACAGTCATTCAATTTACTGTACACGAAATGAATCATACAATACTAATTAAATTAGAATGAAATTCAATAAAAAAAATCGATTAAAAACGTTCCGAATTTAAATTGATTTATTATTTTTATAAAAAAATTAATAAACAATGAATACATAAAGTTTCAAATTTGAGTTAATTTATTTATATTAAATAAAAAAATCAAATTAAAGAAATATGTATAATTCAATACAGAACGTTCGAAATTTGAATATAATGATACCTTAATGCAGACAAAATTAATGTATGATCCTATTTAAAATGTGATCAAATTCAACAATAAACTTTCGAAATTCGAATTTAATAAGTTCCGAATATAATATTATTTCAAATAGATACAAATCCAAAAAAATCAACAAACAACGTTCTTAAAATAGAATCAAATTAAAAAATTAAAAATTCAACAAACAGCATTCGAAATTTGAATAAATTCATTTTTAATCGACTTCAAAAAGTAGGTGTTCTGAATTCGTATTGTCTTCTTTTTCAATGCTTATTATCTCATATCACTATCTATACTAATATTATAAAGCTGAAGAGTTTGTTTTAACGTGCTAATCTCAGGAACTACTGGTTCGAATTGAAAAATTATTTTTGTGTTAAATAGTTTATTTATTGAGGAAGGCTATAGGCTATATTACATCACGCTACAACTCATAGGAACGAAGCAGTAGTCATAAACGCAAGTAAAGCCACAAAGGATAGGTCATTTATAACCCGATTTGGAAAAATCTTTCTCTCTCTTTCTTCTCATTATCTTTTTCTCATTTTAAAGAACATACTTTTCAATATGTCCCATAGTTAGACGCATTATCAGAATACATAAATATCTCCGAATTCTTTTATTGGGTTGACACGTTATAGATTATCAGCATCCAACTAACAAATAAGGTTCAATAATCAACTGAACAAAAGGGTATAAACACCTACAGTTACATAGAACGTAAGGAGTATAATGTACCCGGGAGAAACATCAAAGTAAATGACATAATAGGGGACTGACGCCTATATATATACCTCTAACCATAGACTCGTTTCCATGCGGCAGGGCATAGAGTAAGGATTCACAGAACTGACACGAGTTTATACAGCATTTTTCTTAGTTTACCAAATCATTCATTACCAGAAGTTGATTCGTATACGTCTCATGATTATAAAGTGTCTTATAGTTTCGGATTTGGACACGCCCAATTAAAAAATCATTCTGTGTATAATGTATACTAATATAATAGAGAGCGAATTTTTATGTACGAAGTAAGCTACATTGAATCGAATTTACAAATTATGGAACCATTTGATAGGTACATTTTTTTAGGTTATACTTTATGTATATATTTGTATTTCAATCTATATTAACGTGAATAAAAGCTACTCAGATAAAAAAACTCTCTAATTTGAAACTGGATTGTCTCGGGAACTAAGATTCCGATTTCGAACATAATATTTTGTATTCGATAGCTATTTAATGGGGAAAGGTTATATAATATATAGGAATAAACTTCTAGAACAATGGGTTAGTTAAAAATTCTAAAAATTAAAAAAAAAATGTTAAGGGTGAACAACCCTTATCACTTAGGGGTCTGAAAAAAATAGTAGCCGATTCTTAGACCTACTGGTAAAATTTAGTTAAGCCGTTTTGGAGGAGTAAAGTAACTAACATTGTGACACGAGAACTGTATACATAAGATAATGAAAATACATTTAATATCTGTAAATTATATTATTCATTTATTTTAATAAAATTCGCTTTATTGTTTCGTATACAATGACTATATTAATAGGTCTTTTATTATCAAAACCTGTTTAAATATCTAAAATCGAAACGAAGTTAGGTATATAATTTATCGTCGAAAATATCTCCGATGCTATTTCCAATTTACTCTGTGGTGGGAACGCCATACACATAGCGATGCAAGTTGAGTGTTTTAGTTCCCAACACCTCACTGGCCACGCGGGATCGATTTCAGGCATGCGCAGAGCCCGCCAACGCTTCCGACCCCCCCTCCCCTCCCCCCGGACTGAAGCTGAAAACCCCCTTGCAACTGCACTTCAGTGCATCCGAGAACGCGGCTAAAAAAACTACAAAAAAAAAACATAAAACGCAATAACGTTCAAATCGATTCTAAATTAAATTTTCGCGCCGTGTCATCTGTCAATTTTTTTTTAATACCATGTGCACTGAGCCCGCACCGTACTGAACTGGCCAGTGCCTAATGATTAAACGAACTATGAAGAGGAAAAAACGATACGCCATCACAACGGGAGCCACGAGCGAACTTTTATACAAAACGCATCGCGACAATATTTGAAAACACGTTTAAAAATATTAAAATTAATCACAGTTTATTATAACAAAAAAAAAAATAATAAAAAATAAAATAAAAAAAAATTTATACGCAATATTTAATCACAAAATAAAATAGTTTTTATCTATTACAATAATCACGATTTAGATAGCCCGATCGTAATCCCGAGCGTATGACCCAACCTTGATGAACGAAATTTTAGACTGATATTAACAATCCGAATAACGTAGTTAATGAGAAATTATAGCGTATTTACATTAGTTGACCATTTGAGAAGTTTATATATAGAAAGTATTTATAAATTAAATTTAAATTAAAAAAAAATAGTGATAAAAAACGCAATATTATCTGATGATACAAAACCGGGGATCAGTGCTGTAGCCTTAAGTTTTTTTACGTCGGACGAACGATTTTGAGACTTGCGTATTTTTCAGTGTTCAGTAGAAAATGGATAAGAGTTATGTACTGTGTGATTATATGAGTGTTATGTATATGTTGTTGTGATCGTGTCGGTCCGTGGAGGGCCCATGATGTTGAACATGTTCGATATGTGGAACTCAGTGAGCACCAAGCTGGAGGCGAGCAATGTGCAGCAGAGTCAACAGCCACACACCTCAGGTGGGAGCATTAAAGGTAATTTCCACTTAATCTCGAGTCCATTCCCATCCTCGCGACGAAGTGGGAATTTTAGATTTTTTCTACGCGCAATAATTAACGAAACCGAACCTTAAAAATTCAGTACATTAAAAAGATCAAAATTTTATCATAAAAAAAGTATCATAAAAATTTTATAGACGATTACGATTTTCGCAACGCCTTTCTTTTTCACGTGAGATCGTAAAATGAATCCGAACCTATAATTGCGTGAGCGATCTCACATAAAAAAATATCGTTTCTAGAAAGTCCGCCCAAAACACTTCCTTTCCGGTTATATTAATACGTACATAATTGTTTCTCATTTCACAGTTACGCAATGAAAGCTGCATGCCTAAAGAAAGTTGCCAATTAAAATTCGGTAACTGTTACCGCCTCGCGTTAGCTCTATCTTATGATTATGTAACAAACTCGTTTATATTTCAAACGCAGTTATATTTAGATATAATATACAACACAGTACATGTATAATTAATATAAAAATATATTTAATTGACAAAAAAAATTTAACGATCAAAATTTTTCATCCTGTTACATTCAATTTAAAAATCCATTACGAGCAATCGATAAAAATTAGAAATCCAAATTTTAAAAATTGAACGGCGCAAAATTAAAAGAACATTGCAAAAAAATGCAATCATTGTACACTTACCAGAGATAATTGGAATACTCGTTCTTTTTTCAATTGACATTTACGCACTTTCACACATATTCAAAAGCGATTCGAAATTTAATAAAGGACAATTCCGGCGGCCATTTTGCGTATTTCATGAAAGCACTGTTAAGTCTGGTTTCTTTTTTTTAAAACACGTTCTCTTGCGTAACGTAATAAGGTGGAATAACTGAACGCAACCAGTTTGATATTAAGCGTTTTGTTCGTGCGACTCGAAATTGGACTAGTCTTTGTGGTCTTTGCCTGTTGTAAATTAAAATGTTCTGTGATAGCGACGCCATCTTTTTTGCACCGTTTCAAATAAGGTCTTTAAAAAAGGAACCCACTTCTAAAGCGCAATATGACATTGTTGCAGTTATTTCGATTTTAAAATCAAACTAATAAATCGATTTTGATCAAAATTGTACTCTTTCAAACCGTTTTCGGGCCTAGAAAAAAAGTCCCCGACGAACTGAGAACATCCATTTATTTTTGAAGTCAATTACAAAAACTCAAAGAAATTAAGTTGCTATTTAAAGAGAAAAAAGTAGAAAGATATCTTTTATCCATTAATAGATATAGACTATTTATACAACCAATTATTTATATCATTATAGTGCGTTAAATCAACTGCGACTAAATAATCTAGTAATGTACTTTACTTGCGTTATTTAACTAAAATACGAGCATAAAAAATTGCACAGTTAATAGTCATATAGGGCACGAGAATAACTAGAAATTAAATCAAGTTTGCTTACCAATAGCTTATAACTTTACCTTTTTAATGCATTAACTTATTATACAATATGTAAAAAATATATAATGCGTCGAAAATTCACGTAAATAAGCAATAATTTATTTGATGATAGTTAAATTAAGTCCAAAATGACGTTCGATTGTAACTCGACACTGCGTTTTCAGCAAATGTTTTTCGCAAAGTATCATTCTTAGCATAATTAAAAAAAGTAAGCAATAATTTAATTGGAAATTTAATTTTTGTTGGTGTCAATTAAATTTCTTAACATATTTTTTAATTATTCAATATTTTTACATAGATGACAAAATATTGTTTAAATAAATATTTACAATGAAAATATTTAATATGTATGTAAAGTAAATAAATTAATTATTACATAATAATTATATTATATATATAAAACATAAAAAAAAATTATGCTTATTTTTGTGCCAATCATACATTGTTACCAGGGTCGCATGAATGTATGACAGGTCAACCTTAGGTGCGTATATTAATATTTCTCGGAATGGGTTTTTTTTCCTACTATATAACGAACACTCTGTCTAAAGTTGCTTACGATCACACTAATCACTTTCATGAAATAAAACTGTAACTATTTTGTTTCATGATTTTGTAATTTTACAAGATTGTTTTAATAATATGATGGAGGTCGATATTTTTTTTAACTATTATATAGAAATATTGAGATATTTTTAACGCAATGTACTTTCTCTACCAGGATAACATAAACATAAGAGGATCTCTGAACATTTGTTGAATAAGGTAAATCGACAATAATTCTTAACGCAGTTAATTTGTACATATTTATAAGTTAGAAATGGAGTTAGTTTTACCTGTTCTGACTAAGCTTGTTGTATAAAAATTACGTTATTACGATATGATTTATTTCTACAGAAATCGTGCCCTGATTTTGTCTATTTGAAGAGTTAATTATATGTTTTTCAGCACAGATAAGTTATGAAATATAATAATTGCACATTTAATTTATTATTTATTAATAATTAATTAAATAAACAAGTCTTTTAAGCGAAGTTGTAAAAAATATTAAGGCTTGTTTGATTTAACATTCGATTTTGCAATAAAATATAATAATTAATTAATAACATTTCTTAAAGAATTGGAAACAATTAGTTTTTTTTTTAATTTAATAAATGAAGACAAGAAAAAAAAGATATTTTTCGAAATTTTTATAATTATTATAGTCGAATTTAGATCGTTGGGCAAACACTATTTCTAATTCATATTAATTAAGTGGCAAAGATATTTTAAAACATTTTTATATACATATATTTCAACTAAAACTCGTTTTAAGCAATTACATCAGTTGCATAATAATTAAACAATTAAATATGAATAATTTATTTACTAAATTAATTAATAATCGATAAAATCGATATTAAAACAACTTAAAACAGTTGCAATTCGACCAATCAAACAACATACGTGCACTTAAAAGTACCAGGATCACATAAACATGTGACAGGCCAGCGTTAGTTTAGTACTAGCGAGAAAAAGTTGCCTGGCCAAGACCCATATAGCCGGCGTATGCGTGCGACTCGTCTTGGTACTTTGCCTTCGCGGTTTATTGACATCTGTTTTGTGGCAGCCATTTTGTTTATTCTATTTTCAAATGTTCTTTATGTTATTGGTTTGATATTGACTAAGTCTAAAGGATAATAAGGCCACTATGGTACTATTTAGTCTGGTTGTAGGAAATATTGTATCTATATATATATATATAATGCTTGTACTGTTAATAAAGAGAAGAAATTGTGTACAGAGATTAATCTTAAATATAATCATAATTTTTAAACAATTAAAGTGTCAATTTTCAAGTGTAATTATTTTACTGTTATTAATTTATACCATATTATATTTCTAGTGATGACCAGCAACAATTTATTCAACTACATACATTTTTTGTAGTCTGTAAAGTTAGTTTTTTGGACAATACCCATTTTAGCAATCAAGTATCATATGAATCGATCGCAGTACACATATTTATGTATGCGCATGCGTGTAACATGCGCTCAGGTACTAGTGATATGATAATACTCGCCTAGGCTGTGTGAGTGGTGCCGCGTTTACACTGTCACAATACTCGACTAAGAGCCTAATTAAACGACACGTGACGTTTAGAAATCGCAACGGATTTAATAACAACTTAAAATATTAAGTAACGTTTCTTTTGGTGAAGTGCGTTGAAGAAAGAGTATAGTTAATGACAATTTATTTAACATAATATTTAAAATATATATCAATCTTAATCATACACTCGGAGTGAACCTAACTACGAACCGATTTCGGTGAAAGTTCCATGCAACCAATCGAAAGGCTAACCTTCCAAAGAAAAAAAATATTTTCAAAATCGCCTAATAACGGGTCTCGAAATAACAACAAACACGCTACAAATTGGAAACCTCCTTCTGTTTTTAAGTCCGTTGGAAAGTCATATCAAACGCTCAATAATATCATTGTTACTGTTAATGATGCCACTGTATACAGTCAATAACATTTATTACAAAAACAAATTCAGATTCAGAAACAGAAAGTTATATATAGGGACTAATTGTTTCAAGCTTGCTTGTGGATGTTTCAATAGTAATAGCAGAAACATAACATAACATTTCACTGTCCAGTAACTGGTTCAAGTGGCAGTAAAACAAACGCAGCACATATAACGATCGGCCATACGTTCGGCGCACGCGCATTCGCATGCGTGGTAGTGCGTTTAGTGGCGTGACGTCATCCGCCATTTTATAGTCAAATAGTATAGGGAATGGGTTAGGTCTAATGTTCTAGAAATGTCTTCGATTTTATGAGTTCTTTTTTATATGTTTTTTTTTTAATTTTGTATACTATTTTAATGACAATTTGACTATTTTATTTTTAATGGTAATTGTTTGATGTTAGTTTGTAGGGCTTTTTTAATAAAAATAGCTGGAAAACGAGCAGGACCAGAGGAGACATAAAAAGAGATAAAGAGGAATAGGAAGGAAGGAAAGGAATGGGTGAGTGGGTTGGTATTCCGACTCACTCACCGCACGAAATATTAGCTACTTATCGATGTTCTCGGTATCAAGGGTGAATCATTGGGTTATTAGAAACTTTCCCATTTCGTGTGTCCCGTCAAGGACAAGCTCTTTGACCTGGTTTCGGTTATCAGTGGTTGTTTATAAAAAGCGGTTGCCTTGCCGGGGTTGCAGCAATTGCTACGACTGTCGTAACTCAGCGGAAGGTCGGATTTCACTTTGTCAAATGATTGTATTGTTCACGGGAAGTTAGTTTTCTATGATTTTTAGATATAGTCGGAGAGCCTAATTACCGTTTACTCGTAATTATGGACTCTAAAGTTAAGGCTTAGATATTTCGCCAGTGATGTACATACACGGTGTAAGTCAAAATGAAAAGCTTTAAAGGAGAGCGGAAAAATATCATTTTAAATTGTATATTTTCTCATTTCTTGAACTTAAAATTAGTTTTTATTTTGGACGACGTTGCCTAGCGGCTGAGTTCAATTCAATTCTTTGGTTTATGGCTTAACTAGGGACTGAGTATCTTTGGGCCGAGACAATTGACAATTTGTCAAAGTTGGGCACAGATTTTTTATATAAAAAGTATGACTCTAACATATATTTAGTTATAAATTATCATTGGACTAGAACAAGAACTAATTTAAGTTCACTAATTAAAATCTTTTCATTTTCGGTATCTTCAGTTTTTTTTTAATTATTAAATTTTACTATAATCTGTTTAACTGTATGATAACAATTGTATTTTATACTCTGTGAAACATATTATCTATTAAAGTCAACGTAACATATGACAATTATAATATAAGCAAAATTAGCATTTATTTTCATTTAATAAAGACTATATTCGACTATATAACAAATCCAAAGCAATTTAAATCAAATTTCGTAACATAGAAGGAACCATAAAATAGACTAAGAGATATTTAAAAACTAATTTGTAAGGAAGGAAAGAGATAGATATATTTATACTATGATAAAATTCCGAAAGGTATATCTTTATTTCAACTCTCGAATTAATATAACACATTGACTTGATTTTGAGAAAATGGCGTCTAAACATGTCAAACCTATTTTCAATAAATTTCTGTTCTATTTTGATAAAAAGTATAATAAATTAAAAGCACATTGGCTAGTAAAGAGTTTTATCTAATAATAAGTTTTTCAAATATATGAGATTATTGTATAATCCAAAACATAGAACACTCTTCAATATTCTAAATATTAGATTAAGAAACCTTATTCCGTACTTATTGAATTCAGATGACTTGAAAAATGTTTGAATAATGTTTAAAACGAAATACATACTCAGAACAAATCAATATATTTAAAATTGACTTTGTATAGGTTGACACATTATTGCTTATCAGTTTCCATATATCAGCAATATCTACATCACGCAATACAACAATAGACGAAATCCATAGCATTCTATTTTAAAATCGCAGATGCATATTCCACGCTATATCTGAATCGTATAAACCGCGAAATTCAAATTTCGAAATTCGCGACAGGATCGCTGCGCCCGTCTCAATTAAAACACTCTTTCCCGACTGCACTCTAAAAATAGCCTTAAAGTGAAAGTGATAGAGTTGTATTTAGAGTGCGCGCGTCGACGGCTTGAAGCCAAGTCAAAAGTGTGTCACAAGTTGAACAGCACCCGCAAGGCCGGTCTATCTATGCGAAGTACGGATGTGCGACCCTTGCTTCTCTGTCGTTTATTTAAATCGTTCTATGAGTTCCACGTTTGAAATTACAATGGTTTTTTTTTTGGAATGCGGACTTTTTGATTTTTTTTTATGTATGGCCTGTTTCATTTTGTTTTTTTTTTGTTTTAGTATTTTCTTTGTTGATTAATCGTCTTTGTTTCGACATAGTTTTCTTGTATGCGTGAAATATATAGAATTTTGATTTTTTATTCGTTTTTTAGGCTTTTAGTGAAGAATTATGCACTTTTGGAGTCAAAATAATTTGACCTTGAAATTTTTATGCGTAGTTTTGAGTACAATTTTACAATAGTATTTGTGTAAGATAATACAATCATATTGGAAAGTTAAATGGACTTAGTTATTTGTGTTTGAAATCAAGTGAAACTTCTAAGTAGTGCAAAAGCTTTGTAATGTACGTGACTATATTTTTGTTGTATTGTGGTTACTTACAAATGTCACGCTACATTAGTCCTTATCATTATTCAGCTTAGAAACTAAGATTCTATACATTGTAACTTTAAACAAATAAGATTTTACAAGAAAATTTTAATCTTAGTAACTCTAATTACTTCAAATTACTATAAGTGTAGGTTTAACGTGAATATTATAAAAATATAGAAATATTGTTTTGAAATAAATTTATTAGAGTCGTTAATAGTAATTATATATTGCATATTACGAGTTAAATATTCTAATCTAGATTGTGTAAATATTCGATTTGCTTGCAATAAATATAAATTACAATATTATTTATTATACAGAAAAAAATAACATGCTGTGTCATTTCTATTAAAAAAAACATATTCAAAAAATTATTTACGTATAAAAAAAAGATACATTTTTTTTTATTAAAAACATTGCTTGCAAAAATATAAATTACAGTTATTTAATATACACAAAAAAACCTGCTGTGTCATTTCTCTTGAAAAAAAAAAAAACAAAAAGTTCTTTATGTATCAAAAAAAAAAGATTTTTTTTTTATTTTAAAATCGAACGTTCTTTATTCGAAGTTCAAACTGATCCGAGTCATCGTATCGCGTGCACTATCGGCCTTCGACAGTTAAGGCCTATACCTTAGAAGGTTACCTGGGTTTAGGCCTCGAGTTTCAACTATGAGAAAAAGTTGATTTTAATTATGTTTTACTAGCTAATTACGGTGGATTCTGTCCAGTTTCTTTTGTGGAAAGGAGAAATTTTAAACATTCATATCAGTCTCTCAATAATTTATAATTAACCAATATAAAAGACAATTGCCTAGATTATATTGTACTTTAGTCTTTGTCTTGAAATAAATTTGCTTTTAATCAATTTACGTGATTTTACAATGTATTTAAACTTTATTTATATTCTTTAAAAAATTGCGAAATTGTGTAATTTTTTTAACTAAACTATAACTAAACTTCAAACCACAAAAAGTCAAACTCGGACCTATTGATGTGATCTGGTAATGCATCACGTGTTTAACATGATTTAAATATTTTTCATGTCATCTAAACTAAATAAGTACGGAATAAAGTTTTTTTTTATTTAATGTTCTAAATCTACTTTTAATTTATTATACATTTACCAGCATAGAGAAGAATCATCTTGGATATATAATCCACCAAAAAATTTATTAAAAATAGGTTTGACATATTGAGACGCCATTTTCTCAAAATGGAGTTCGTGTGGCTTTGATACAGTATTGCTTATCAGCGTTCAACTATTGAGAGCGTTCTGTTTTTTGAAGTCTATTGATAATTCCAAATATAAAATTTAATATAATATTTGATACTCAACGATAGAAACTCGAAATTTTAATTTTAATACATGATGTCATTCGATTGCGTGTAAAGCCTTTTACACACTATAGTATTCCGCTATGAATCAATGTAATATTTTCACATTATCTATACCCATATTATAAAGCTGAAGACTTTGTTTGTTTTAACGCACTAATGTCAGGAATTACTGGTTCGAATTGAAAAATTCTTTTGTGTTAAATAGTTTATTTAGGAAGGCTATAGGCTATATTACGCTACGACTCATAGGAGCGAAACAATAAACGCGAGTGAAACTGTAAGGGACAGCTATATTGTAGTTATTTTCTTTTAATCTTTTAATGGATATTGAAGGGATAGAAAAGAAATACATGTTTTTTTATAATAGCTAATAGAAAAAGAGAAAGAACGAATAGTTGTTGAATTAAATGTTAAGTTATTACGTATATATATATATATATATATATATATATATATATATATATATATATATATATATATATACGATTCAATATTAAGTAGTTAAATAGTTTACTTCATAGATTAAAATAAGCAAGTGTCACTGGCAGGTGATAAAAAGATTTTAATTTTTTAATTTATTTAAAATGTTTAGAGAATCGAATTCGGTATGACAGCTGTCAAAATATGCAAAACAAAATGATGTAATGTCAACAAAGAATGAATGAATGGATAATGTAATGTCACTTCTATTTCACAGACTTATAATGACTTAAGATATAACTCAAATAGATTAAATTGTTTAAAAATTAGAAAAAAAAATGAAAGAAAATACATCTTAAACAGTTTTGTTATAATACAATAGATAAAAAAAAACTCGCGAATTTTAATGTTTTAATCATATTGTGTGTAATTTATTTTTCGTTCGCGTGTTGTTGAGGCCTTGTGGAATATATAAATATATTTTGATGAGGCTCACGGGAACGTGACTAGGCGCATGTATACCAAAAGTTAGTGGTACCAAAGGATAGTGAGATCTTTTGGTGGTACTACTAACTTCCAAAAAGAAGTTCTCAATTTATCAGGAACTTTTTATGTACATTCTCCGATTACTCGAAAACAGCTTTATCGATTTATTTTATTCCTTTTATTGAATTCTCTCCCATTAGTCCTAAATAATTTTCGTCAAAATTGATTACCAAATCAAAATGGAATAAATATGGCATCTTTGTTAACGAAATAGCGTATCTAGCTCGTAAATAGCGATTGCAGCGCCTCGCTTTGTTAATTCTGAAAACATTTTTTCTTCTTTTGATGACAGATTGGCGCACTGTTCACTAATAACTGCTTTCGACTCGATTCCCGCTCATGGCAAAAGTCTGTATAGTCCGATGTTTATCGTGATCGGGGCGTTTGTGTTCTACATTTCCAAACACCCAAGAATCAGGGGATTTTAATACGTTGTGTGTACTGTTAATTATCTGGCCTAACCTCCGTAGCCTGTATGATTGCTATTATCGATGTAAAACGAGCACATACAGCTTAGTTCTTAATGGTGCCATAATTACGCGAGAGATGTGTGGCAGCTGCGAAAAGATTATATTACTACTGTTTGGCTGCCGCATTTCTCATTATTATTATTGCGACATATGACTCGCACACTTTTAACATATCATACAAACTCCTATTTTACCCATTTAGGGGTTGAATTTTGCAGAATCCCGTCGTGAGTACCAACGTCCAAAAAAGAACTCCCATGCTAAATTTGAAACTCCTACTTTTAGTTACTGATATTTCGTGATGAGTGAGTGAGTGACCTTTCGATTTTATATAATTACATATTTAATATTGTACAAACAGTAACCGATTTACTACAAAAGATGAAATAAAACCATTTTCAACATGCGTCTAGCTAAACTGGGTTTAAAAATTAAACATCGTTTAAAATTTTGTGTAAATTGCTATACTGAGTGTCAAATTATAAAGACACTTCGCTGGTTTGCAAGAACACCATAGTAATTCAAAATTGTTACAAATAGAACTAAGTATGTCAAAAGATCATAAATCTTTGATGTTTTATCATGAAAAGAGTTGCGATGATGAATTTTCTTTAAATCAATAAAGTTATAACATCAAGGGATCGTTTAAATTTTGCAGCTATGCACCAACACGTTAATAAGAAATTTAAAAACCCCATTCCTAAAAATTCATCATTTTTATTTGTTGCATCGATATTCTTGAAAAGCAGTGACTTATTAATAAAATATAACACGTTATATTTGACACCTGAAATAGGTTTTAAGAATCAATTAAAAACACCTAAGCGTATGTGTATATCTAAACTATTTTTAACTCAAAACTGTCTTTAGACGCGGATTTTTTGTACAAGATTGTATAGACACGCGTTTAGCGTATGTCTTAATTATTTGTAGTAAGACAGTAAAGCTCTAAGTGAAATATAGCGTCCGTAATAACGAATAGACGATTTTATCCGCCACAAAATTTGGTCCTACAACTATAGACTATTTTATGTAAATAATATATAAACGTTAGGTGTAATCTACACGAGATGCAGCGGTTAATACGCGATGGGCCTTCACCGTATTTCGGAGGAGTCACGCGACCGTACTGAGCGAAGCCTAAAGATATACGGATACATATTCGACTTATACAAGTTGAATATACTTAGTAAAGAGTAAAGTAACAGCGTGTAAATGTCCCACTGCTGGGCAAAGGCCTCCTCTCATATTAGGGAGAAGGTTTAGAGCTTAATCCACCACGCTGCTCCATTGCGGGGCGTTTTTCCTCACGATGTTTTCCTTCACCGCCGAGCTTCAGATGAATTTAAATACAAATTTAGCACTTGAAAAGTCAGCGGAGCTAGCCGGAGTTTGAACCCACGATAATCGGTTGAGACGAGTTCTAACCACTAGGACATCTCGGCTCTTAATCGTAACTTAATTTGAAATTACCGTAACTTAATGTTATCTGTGTGTAGGTGGTTCGTCAAGTGTTCGAAAGTGCTTTAAAAAGTTTTTCGAATAAAGTATATTTTGACTTTGAAATTTTAATCCTTTTAAAAATTCAGACTAACTCACCGTGCGAAATGTCAAAAATTTAACAATAGCACAGATGTCATAGGTCTGTGTAGAAAATTAATTTCAAAAGATCTTATATCCTTCTAGATGGCACGAACGAAATCACGGACAGAATTTCTTTTTATAATAAAATATAAAATTGAATCTTATATTTTATTTTAAGTATTTTTTTTCCAAACACCGTATACGTTTGACCTTTATACATTGTATTGTTATTGATTTTCACTTCTCGAAGTTATATCGACTTGTATTTACAGACTTATGTAACATATTGATAATGTTACATAGGTACATAACGCTCAGAATTTGTTAACATGTATTAGATATTTTTTTATAAAATAAGAGAATTAGTGTGATATGATATTAACAATATTTGTTTTTAAAGCATATATGGACGCTGATAAGCAATATTATGTCAAACCACACGGACTCCATTTTGAGAAAATGGCGTCTAAAGATGTCAAGCCTATTCTTAATAAATTTGTCTGAAGACGTATATATCCACATTGTCTATTCTTTTTTTGATAAAAAGTATAATGAATTAAAACAAGATCATTTTAGTAAAAGTTTTATCTAAAAATAAGTTCTTCTAATTAGGTTGCATATTGGAAAATATTGAACTTACTACAATATTCGAAACATTAAAATAAGAAACTTTTTTCCGTACTTATTTAATTAAGATGATATGAAAATTTTTTGAATAATGTCAAATAGATGACGCAGTATCATAATGCAACAATATCTACGAATCTGACTTTTTGTGGGTTGACACATTATTGCTTATCAGCATCCATATATGGTATTAAGTAGAAATTAGGTATATCAATTTATTATCTTTACGGTTCCTCAGTGGTGCAGGCGTTGCGTTTTATAACATAATACCGTATGTTTACAGAATGCATCGAATATGAGATGTATGCATCTACGAATTATTCATTATATGCCAGCAATTATATACTTAATTATCATATCCGCTTGTCTAAGATATATCTGTTAAGGTTATATGTTTCAATTTGTTATCAAAAGGATTAATAATTTTGTATTATCATAAGTATAACCTATATTTTTTGTCTAGGCTGCAGAACCAAAAATTGTTATTATATTTTTTTTTATATAGTTCGCCATTTTGTCTTCCTATCTCACCTTTGTATGCATGTGGTGTTTGTCTGTATATATTCACACAATCTGTATAATAGCCGTATGGTAAATGTAAGCATTAACTCTTTGGATTTGTAACTTGAAGAAACTTTCAATAAATAAATAAACTTAAATTCATACAATTTAAAAATACATATTTCAAAAGTGTGATGTATAAAGAATATTCAAATGGACGTCATTAGGACAATTATAATATCAACATAAGTAGACCCACAAAATTATGTAAGACTTAAACCTGTATTAACTTTGACTAGACTAGTTATTTTAGAATTCAATTACTATCTTCAACTATCTATTTTAACATCACTGCACATAATTTAAACTATTTTAATAAGATTTTTGCCTTTTTAATGTGGGTAACATGTTTACAAATGAAAGTATTACTATTGAAAAATATATAAAAAAAATCTGCTTGGATATCTATGACCATCGGCTGATCCACCATTTTAGGCACCACAACCGTGAACTAGTGACATCTCACAGACACCCTAGTAATATAACAAAAAAAAAATCTTGCATCAGTGATTAAAACCCAGTTTTGGCAAATATTTTAATAATATTATCAAACGTCAATCCTGAACATAATTATATTGAAATATACAGTTTCATTTTATTAAATAGACTGGCCATAATATTTTGTGAGGGCTGTTTCCTCCCCACGATGCTCCCAGAAAAGTTGAAATAAGTCCTCAATAAAATCATGTATCAATTATATCTAACATTTACCTAACAAGCCCATGAAATAACTACTCAATCGCATACTCGAGAAGCGGGTTTTTACGCGGGCGCTATTTCGTCATTGTATTTTCGTTTGAGTTTAAGCAAGCAGTGATTCAAATACTTTCACTGTTAGATAATAAATGACTTGATAAGTGAAGGCGTGGTGATAGCTCGCTCGCCTGTAACGTTTGATTATATTTGTACTTTATGAGAAATTCTAATATACACGTCATTGTATTATATATTCATATCAATATAACGAAGCTGAAAGCTCGTGACCACGACGAATGCAACTTCGTCGAAACTACGGGCAATAAAAAGGTATTACTACGATCAGTTATCGCGATAAGACCTGTTATACAAATGAATAGTATAAATCGCGAAAGTTTAAATTGTATATTATTATTATATACAAAATTAAATGAGTATATATTTTTAATTCTGTCAATCAAATAAGTTATATGGGAATCGTTTTGTGAAAATATATACTTGAATCATGTATAGCTAGATATATAAAGAAATTTATTTACATAATACCAGTTTCAACCGGATTTTTTTTTTAATTTTACAGCTCATTTAGTTAATATGTTGACGAAAATATGTTAATCAAGCAGCTGACGTTTTTGATTGTAATTTGTTTATTTATTAGTTAAGCATAGTTTTGAAAGCACCTGCCATGTTAGTTTTGATTTCCGGCACAGATAACATAATCGTATAAAGTAATTACAAAAATTACTTCATTATACCGTTAAAAAGGTGTTCGAAATTTTCAGTATTAGTTTTTAAATTAGGAACGAAATCTTTATAATGACTTACGCAATGGAGAAAGTCAATTCAGATTTATATTGTTAGACTGAGTCTGTGTAAAAATTCACAGCATTCATTAATTTAAACTGCGCGAAAACTAGAATTTTCGAAAGGCGAGAAACTTTAAAAACGTTTCGTACTAAACGGAATTCGTTCTTCGAACACAAATCGAATTAAGAATCCAAATAACAAAAAAAGCAGAAGTGTACACACAGCTTAATGATAACGGCAATTTATTTCCGAACGGTACACAACGAGAAAATACGTACGATAATTGAGTTTCGAATTTCGAACGGCTCGCGTTTCCTAAGATTCCGTACGATACTTCCGCTGTCAAAATGTATTTTTTCAACGCGCCATCCGAACAACTTTCGCCGATTCGAAAGTTGAATTCTGTATGCATGTGTGCGTTTATTTTCGGCCAGTCGTAAGTCATGGAAATAGTTACGTTATGTTACTGCTATTATAGTTATTATTTTAACTTTATTTATTAATTGTGTAATGTTATCTGTCAGCGATTGTAATGTTCATATGCTTTCTCAGTAATTATTATAATTGCTGAAATCGAATTATTACTTATATTGCATTTAAAATGATGTTAAAACTTCTTGGACGCAACGTAATGGTATAGTCCATTGAACTTTAATTTTATTAATATTACTAAGTTTCTACTTACTCTACACGATATTTTGAAGGTCATTGTTTAGTCATTAGCCAAGTGTTTACAGTGGCACTCCTAATAATGTAACTCTTAATAATTATGAATATAACAATTAAAAAGTAGTAAAAACAAAACGCAACAAAAAAAAGTAAAAGTCGAAATTTTGGCGCGAACACAGGATCCGATGGGAAGGCGTAAAAGCGAAAGTGTGACTCAGGATTGCGAAAGTCATATTTTGAAAGCGGCGCGCCGTGGATATTTTTAGTGAGAGCGAAGACATATTAGGAAGTAAATCAAGATAAATTACAATTGACAAAATGATAACAGTTTCAAAACATGCGTGATATGTACGTAAGAGCGACCAAAATAACAAGCACCTACATGGTGTAGTGTGTATATAAAACCAGGAGTCATCTAATAGTGGCCGTGTTGTAGGCTAAGATACATACGTAATAATCACCAAAATAACAAGAACCTAAATGATTTGTAATGTATAGGAAACTAGGGGTCGTCGTATGGTGGTCGGGTTGTAGGCTAAGATGGCGCGGGCATATGTTCGCGACGAAAACAGCCGAAGTCGCCCGAGCGCATTCGTAAGTGGGTCACACGCACACTACGAAGCGAGACGCACACTGCGCGCATCGTGAGGGAAAAAAGTATTCGTTTTCACACTATGTGAATTCGCATGGGTAAATATTGACACGCGTTTAACGGCTTAAGTAACGTTATTTTTTTTGACTCGATAATATTCTTTTTTCGAAAATTAAGTTTTTTTTTTGGTTCAAAAAAGGATTATATATTCACCCATTAAAAATGTATGTCCATGTGTTTCTTTAAAAGTGCTGTTCCTATTTGGATATGGTTTTCGCTGAGTAAGATATTTCGAGATAAACAAAGGAATTGCTCTATAACTAACAGCTAATCTCTGCGACCTCTATATATACGATAACAGTTTTTTCGAAGTCGAAAACTCACGTTTCGAAATTTAAACGTTTCCCAGTCAAGAAAATAGACTCATGGATTCTTTTGGACGACGTTGCCTAGCAACCAATTGAATCTTGTCAAAGTTGAAAATGCTTACAGGATAATGGATTCTAACATAAATCTATACTACTATTATAAAGCTGAAGAGTTTGTCTGTTTGTTTGAACGCGCTAATCTCAGGAATTACTAGTTCGAATCAAAAAAATATTTTTGTGTTAGATAGTTTATATATTGGCCATAGGCTATATTACATCACGCTACGACTCATAAGAGCGAAATAGTGACCATAAACGCGAGTGAAACTAGGGGCAGCTTAGTTATAAAATATCTTTGATTTGTGATGAAACGACATTGACCTGTCAAATGTTAGGCCTAAAGTTAAAGCCTAATTATGCAGATAGCTCTACGGCCTAGGACATAAGCGCTGAATTAGCATTCAAGACCGACACGTAATGAATTGTTAATTTCGTACATTGAAACGAAACGTAACGTTGAAAATAACGTTATTTAAAATGTTACTGGATTTTTTAACGTTTAAAAAAAAGTGTTAAATAAATAAATTAAATGTTAATAATTTAAATTTAATTGAATTTTTATAAATTGATGCTGATAAGCAATAATGTGTCAACCCACAAAAAGTCAAATTCGGTGATATTCGTGTATTATAATACTGCATCGCCTATTTAACATTATTAAAAAAAATAATTTTTGTTTATATCTATGTAACGATTATGTGCCTTGTTGGTAACCCTTTGTAAATAAATAAATCCTTAATGTTTAATTATTTGAATGTGTATATGGAAAATTTATTGTCTTGATTACTATAGTTATTTTATATATATAGAGAAATTTACAATAATTAGCAAAAATTCAATGAACGAAAAATTCTATAATGGCTGCAGCAATTTTTAAGAAATATTTAGATTAGCCAAGCGTGAAAGATAATGATCGTTTCAAAAGAATTTTTTGACTTTTTTGAGCGGATCGCTAGATATCGCTAAAATATATCAATTAATTTTATATTTATCAGTAATTTTACTATAGATTTGTAATTTTTTTTTATATAAAATAATTGGCAAACGAATAAAATAGAAGTTTGTATACATACTCACCTTTCCAGCCTAAAAGTGTCACAAATGCGTTAGAAACGAATCCACATACATACATAGGCTAATAAACATATTATCTTCCTTTACAATAATAGATTATTTATTAAGTTAAATAGCAGTTATATAAGCATTTGTTTATGTTAAGGGGAAATTATTTTATGAATTATTATATGACTTTGTCCTTATTATAAAATTTACACTGTATTTTAAGACTGACTCAATTCTTTACGAAAATAACGTGATACGATTTTTATTCTTACAACTTCTATATATAACGTGTATAACATTACTAATATGAATTGAATGTTGATTTCTATTAATTTTAAATATGTTTTCGTATAAAGAGCAATATTTCGTTTTCGTGGTAAGTTCAAGAATTACGTGTCCGGTTTGAAAAAACCCAAATTCGAAGTCATACAAGACGTTTGAAAAAATGAAAAAATGCATAGTTTCGCGTACGCATTGTTTTGTTTATAAAACTACTGAGCCGATTTTTAATGAAAAAAATCAAATAACAAATTTTAAAATCGGTTAAGAAATGACGGAGTTCGTAGGAATTGAGAACCTCTTGCTTTTTTAAAGTCGGTAGAAAATCAGTTTATCCGTTTCTTAGATTAGCAGACAGACGAACATAATTATTTTATTTTCTTATTACCATTATAAAGTGTATAAATTAATTAATATTGAATCTAATTGAAACATGGCCTTCATGTTCTATGTGATTTTAACGATAATTATCAGATATGTACATACTAATCATTTCCCGCGACGTCACCTGCGATATTTTCCACGGAACCCTAATTCTGTTTGTCAAATAAAAATTTATAGTCGGCCTATTTCCGTTTTTCGGGTTTAACAGCAAATACAAAGGTGATTGGACGGATTTGAACTCGCGACCTTCGCTAAAATTCGCGTCATTACGAGAAATAAATATTGTTTTCAAATATTTAAATGTATTTGGTTAACGCTACAATAAGTGTATGTTTCGAATACAATCTTACACAATTGTATGATTAATTTAAAAAAAAAGAAAAAAAAATTAATCATAGATATGGAGATTTAAACAAAACTAGCTGCCCTCGTGGTTTCACTCGCGTTTATGGTTACTGATCGTTCATGTAAGTATTAGCGTGATATAATATAGTAACGAAATAAGAATTTTTCATATCGGATCAATAGTTTCAGAGATTACCCCCTACATACAAACTTACAAACAATCTTTCCCTCTTTATAATATTAGTATAGTAATTCTCGTGGAGTACCCGTTCAAACAAAACTTTTAGCATTAAAAACTATACATTAATTGAAAAACATTTTTACCTGACTGACCCAAATTTTTACGTCCGAATGTATGTACAATTGTATATATGTATGAAAGTATGTCTATTCCATAATATTGGAATGTCATAAGCTATGTGACGTCACCAAAAACCAACATGGCGGACGTAAACCGACAGAAATGTCGAAGCATTGTAATAAGTGCGAGTTATGATATTAGGGAACGTTTTTTTTTTAATTTTTTAAGCTACTCAAGCCGAGAACATTATGCACTCATCAAAATCGACACTCGATTTATTTTCAACTTTCACTACGAGTTAAAAAAATATTAACTTTCTAAAGCCGTGTTATTGATTACCGCTCGTAAAGACAACTACAAACCGTTATTTTGGCTTGTCAAAATTACCGAATTGTTTATGCTATTTCCCCCCTTCCCCACTCATGTTTTTAACCGACTTTCAAAAAATAAGGTTTTCGGCGAGTAAGTTAGTTGTACATGTTTGCGATTTTATGAGAAATTACCGATTTGATTTTAATGGAGTTTTCGCTATTTAAATGCATAGTTTTTAATGGAGATTTAGTATAGAAAATATATCAGGATTTTTGAAGTTCTACAAAATAGCTGTTTTTTATTATAAATACTGGGCTAGAATAATCTCCCTGCTAAGAGTAAGAATCTTTATCAGGTGATTGTGATAACAACCGTGACAGCTTTACGTGCTTTCCGAGGCACGGGACCCATAATGACAAACACCCAGACCTAGGAAGAAATATTTATACAAATAAAATATCTGCATTATACGGGGATCGAACCGGATACCATAGGTTAGAGGTACATTCAGTACCACTAAGCTAGAGCGGTCATCAGACAGAATAAATATGTGGTTTCATATATATGTATGAAAGAGTATTAAATGAAGGCCAACGCCATCTAGTAGAAATTACCGAAACTAATAACAGCTGAAGTAGGACTGTACGCCATTAATTAATATACCAAGTTACTGCGGGATCGGTTTAATGAAGACTCGTAACATATTTATCGAGATTGATCGAGTAATCAGGGAACGGACATAAAGAGACCACGAAAAGATAACCTCCTTGTTTGGAAGTCGGTTAAAAAAAGGATCTTCTGAGATTATCTCGTACAATTTTTTTTCAGCTTTGTACCAATACTTAATATAATAGAGTATTTATGTATATTATATTCGTATTATTTAAAAACAAAATCCACATTGAAACGAACGAAGCCGCGAGCGGCTAGTTAATATAGAGAGTAACAGATTAAAGTTCATTCGTAGCACATTGACACAATGCCATCATTAGATCTAGACCAATTGTGAGATGCAGCATCCAGATGTCTTATTGAGATGGACATACAGTACTTTTTACCCGACGCACGCTAGATTCATCAGTCTATATATGGACGCTGATAAGCAATACTGCGTCAAGCCACACGAACTTCATTTTGAGAAAATGGCGTCTAAAAATGTTAAGAATAACAAATATGTTTGAAGAAGTATTCATCCATTTTTTCTTTTATTTTTTGATAAAAGGTATAATGAATTGAAACCAGACTAATATTTAATGTATTGTCTAATAAAAAGTTTTTCAAATATTTGAGTTTATTGTATAAATTAAATATGGAACGCAGTTGAAATTCGAACCAATTGATTAAGAAACTTTTTTCCGTACTTAGTTTGTATGACTTCATTTTTTTAATAACGTTAAATGGATGAGCCGTATCAAAATACATCAATATCTGAATTTGACTTTTTGTGGGTTGACGGAATATTGCTTATCAGCATTCATATGTATGTTGGTTTGTACCTTTGTGGCACTATTTAGACACTTCATATCTGACCGAAATCTTCATAACGAATGTCATAGAAAGTATAAAAAATTGACCGAATTTGGACGCAATTGGATATCGTTGAATAGGTATTTAAAAATCAATTTTAAGTTTCTTATAACATTTTTCAATCCGAATTATAAATAAATAAATAAATAAACGCATCACACTCAACGGCCCCCATTAAGATCGCGTGACCTTGTGTCGGGGGTCCGGAAACACACAACACTAACACAAACACCCAGACCACGACAAACATATGGCCAATACAGATATTTGCCGGATTTTCGCTCTTTAAATGAATGTTTTTCAAAAAAGTTTTTTAGTACACAAATAATATCAGATAGCTAATGTGGCTAGCATTTGTCCATGTTTAAGCACAACACCAGTTCTATTGGAAGTCGGTTATGTATCTACAAAAACATTATTAATATTTTTACCACAAAAGACTTTAATAAAAGAGTCACGCGAAAGCTAGCTACACAATTAAACAAGAAACACACAACACCCCCTATTAAAATCGGTTAAAAAGCTCGCAGTAATTCCGTGGCAGAATCCTGAAATAGAAAAAGGAGTCAATGCTCCATTTTTAGGTGACCTACTGTTTAGCGCTTTTAAAACGTGGCGTGGTACAGTTTTGTAGGCGTACAATGTGCTTATCTGTACTAATTATATACATATATGGATGCTGATAAGCAATAATGTGTCAACCCACAACAAGTGAAATTCGGAGATATTAGTATATTTTGATACGGCATCACCTATTTAACATTATTCAATAAAAAATAAAGTCATATAAACTTAATAGGTATAGAAAAAAAAAATCTTAATTAATTGTTTCGAATTTCCAGGTCGTTCCTTATTTTGTGATTTATACAATAATCTTAAATTTTTTAAAAACTTTTTATCACATAATATATTAAATATATCAACCTGCTTTTAATTCATGATACCTTTTATCAAAAAAAGAAAAGAAAATATGGATTAATACTTATTCAAACAAACTTATTAAGAATACGTTTGACATCTTTAGACGCCATTTTCTCAAAACGAAGTTAATGTGGCTTGACGCAGTATTGCTTATCAGCGTCCATATATATTTAAATAATGAGCCGAGATGGCCTAGTGGTTAGAACACGTCGATCTTTACCGATGGGTTCAAACCCCGGTTAGCACCGCTGATTTTTCAAGTGCTAAATTTGTGTTTAAATTCATCTCGGTGAAGGAAAATATCGTGAGGAAACCTGCATGTGCCGGGAGAAATCCTGACACATGTATATCCGCCCCGCAGTGGAGCAGCGTGGGGGATTAAGCTCTAAACCTTCTCCTTAATAGGAGAGGCCTTAGTCCAGCTGTGGGACATATAGAGGATGTTACTTTACTTTTTATATATTTAAATATAAATATATACATATCTGTATAGATATGTTATATTTTTATATATATATATGTATACTTACAAACAAATTTTACTTCTTAATAATATTAGTGTTAATATTATAAAGGTAAAATTTGTTTATAAATTTGTCTGTAGGGATTAATCTCTAAAACTACAGTTCCGTTTTGGAAAATTATTTTTCGTTAGATAGCCCGTTTATTAAGGAAGGCTATAGGCTATATTACATCACGCTACGGTTCAGAGGAGCGAAGCGGTGACAAGAAACGTGTGAACCCGCGAGGGGCAGCTTGATTATACGTACATTACAAGACCAAGATATACTGAGTAATACTAACGTCATACCTTTATATATAGATAATTATATGAACGTTATTTACATATGGCGACTACATAGTAACTTTGTCGTAGGTCAGTTTTATTGTTACTATGTATAACAAGGCATAGTATTATTTATCTTTATTGTATATTAGCTAAACCCGGCATGCAGCGGCACCTAAAGTATACATTTTATTCGTGCAATGAACTCTCCACAGAACACCATATCAAAGTTTCATTACAATCTGATCAGTGTAACGCATAGAGGATAAACATACAGACATTGTTATTTATTTAGATTAGCTGGTGTTACGGTGAGTGAGAGAGTTAGAAGCCTAATCACTTTACTTTCTATTCTCCTTCATCCCTTAATTTTTGGTGCTACAAATGTCCATGCGGATGATCACTTAACATCAGACGTTATTTTTCAACAAGATTTGAAAAAAAAAGCGAAACCAATTACAAAATAAAATACGTAATTTAGTTAAGTTCATGACATACTTAATTCAGTCATTTTCATTTTAAAATCAAACTACTGTACCGATTTTGATGAAAATTCTTTGATACCAAAAGTAGATTATACCCTTTTAAATAAAAAAGGAATGAACCGAATCGGTTAAACGGTTTTCGAATAATTGGTTGACATATATAAAAAAAGTCAACGACGAATTGAGAATGTTTTTGGATGTTAAAAATAGTTATACAATGGTTTATAACGCGAGTCAAGCCGTAAAAAATGTCTAGTTCCAAATTGATAGTAAAATAAAATATTTCTCACAATAGTTTTCTACTATTTCTATACAATAACGTCGAGATGAATCTGTGATCTAAGATTTGCTGGGTGGTTACCGCAATGCAGTATTTTCAAACATTATCAATACTAAATACTTTCGAGATGAACATTAAATATAACGGAGACTTATTTTTAAAGCTACATTTTAATCGCGACATCGGATTAATAAGGTATATAACATAGTAATAATTTCAAGCAAGGAAAGTTCCAAAAATGTTAGATAATTAAAAAAAAATAAAAAAGGTTCTATATACAACTGATTACCGCCTAAAAAGTTAAGATGCAATAAAGAAAATGTTCTATATTTTATATACAAGTTACAGGTAAACTCTGCGAAGTGGACAATGTCAGAATTGCCCGGATCTGTAACTTTGAATGTAGCAAGATTATTTGCCAGCTGGTGGCCACTTTATAATTGTTTTAACAAGCGGTCGAATTGTTTCGTTTATTTGCAAACTTTGTCAAACTTTGCCAAACTACAAATTGGAGTTTGCGAACTCGACGAGCCTATAACAATAGTACGAGGTATAATAATTAGGAATTTGTATAATTTGGTACCTTCGACTATATAAATTAAAAAAAAATTATTAAGATAAAAATTGCTTTTGTGTACTAAATAATTTTAAAAATGCTACGTAAATTTGTTTTTTTGTTACGCTTAAACTATTCAACGGATCGTCATGAAATTTTGCTATCATATTGTCAGGGATACAGAAAAGACATATATATATATATATATATACAGAAAAATATTTTTTATATGTATAACAAATTTACATTAACGCAAGCGGAGCTGCCCTCAAAAGGTAGTATTATAATAATTCTTTGAGCAATTCGTCATTCCTTTGTTTAAATTTAATAACTCGCATTACGTGTACATCTAAAACATCAGACGTGCACTTTATACATAATTACACATTTAAAGTTTCAGGTCAGAAATAATTTAACATCGCTTTTTCAAATATTTCGAACTGAAACCAAAGCGACGGACCAAAGAGGTTTTCCTTTTCAGTTTTTTAAAAAGTACTCATTAAGGTATGAAGCCAGCATTCCACAAAAGATTAGTGCGGTGTGCGTGTGTGCGGGTGTGTGTGTGACACGTGAACGCGCGCACGTGAACGTCGCTGTGTGTGTTAGTGATGTAATACTAACGTTGACGCCTAGTAGACATTTTTTATGGGCACTGACGCAACTTTTTTATAACCGTAGCATAAGGCTCGTGGACTGACTGATTTTCTTTTTTTTTTTAATTTTATTTATCTGGATTCGCGATTTTTTGCACCGTTTTATAGTGACTATGAATCAATTATATTATTGTGTTGTTTATTTGAATGTAATATTGGAAATTAGTGTTTATTGAAATTAATAATATTTTTTCTTTTACAGGTAAGAACGATTTTAGCGGCGGTAAAATGAAAACTACATGTCAAAAAACATCAGGTTTGAATTTCTTTAATACACTACACATTTTAACATATTTACTACGTAAATATATATATTTTTTAATATGTCGTCATACTAAAAAACGCCGTGTGAACCGACCCTTACGATGCACACACTACATACAAACAACTGCGTATAACTGTAACGCAAGGCTGCACACAGATGCAACAAGGACAGGTCAACGCACTCCGTTGCCTTGGCAAGAACGGGACAGACATACACGAACAGACGTATGAGAGAAGAGTGCGGGCATACGTCACTCATTTCCACGCGTCTTACGTAGGATCCAACGAGTCTGAGAGAGATAGCGATATACCGGCAGGAAGAGATGGCTATACAAATATTATGTCTGTTATTTCACTTCCTCCGCTGTGATGCAATAGCAATTTACAGTATTAGCTATTTTGAGACAAAGCTCATTAAAATTTAAGGCTTTTATTATTATTTTACGAAAATATTTAATTTTTTTTTCAAATACTTCCAAGAAAAATTAAAAAAAAAAGTTTGACCTACATTCCCGTTCTACGAAACGAATGACGAATTTAATCGATTATTTTTGGCGGGAAACGAGGCTCGATAGCGGATAATTATAAAACGTCTTTAAAATGCCTGTTATTTGATATTTACAGTTTAATAATTGATTTATATTTAATTATTAAAGATATTATGCTAATATTTTATATTATTTCTACGATAGCGTAATATTATTTAAATAAATCTCTCAACAGCGCCACCTATCGATGAATAGCTGCACTTATATTTTTAAATCTTTATCTATATGGCCTCATTTAGTGAATTCCTGTTAGTACAACTCATTTTACAACAAGAGAATTCCCACGAATCTTCCAACGTTTATCCTTTTATTCCGAGGAAAAATCGATTAAAAAAAAACTATATCCACACCGCACTACGCATGCCCTAGTTTCCGTTCCGTGAAAATGCCGTCTTTTGTGGACTTGTGCCTACGGCTGTGGAAAAAAATAAGTAGGCCCAGATACATGCCAAACCTCGTGTCATTGAACTCTCTCAAAAAGATGCCAGGTTTAAAGCGGAAACACGCGAAAATAGACCTACATAACTTCACCGAACGCACAATATCGTACAAGCAACGTTGTCAAAGAGAAGCCATTTTGAAAAACATCGCACACTTACGCCCTTTCGTACGCAACGCACACAGAAACACACACTCCAAAGAATCAAAGTACCTTAGTGATTATGTACAAAGAAAGTACGTACGAGCTTTCCCTGTGTTGGGTTACACAACCTCGGACCTCTCTCTCTAACCCCCACTAAAAAACACCCCTCTCGCTCGTACTGTTATGTAATAACGGTTGTTTTGATTTAGCCGTAACATTTTTCTCTGTGGACCGCTATGTCGTTTCCATGCATTCCTCTTATTGGAAACGAAATGCCAATTAATATTTTTTTTTTCATAAATGACAGTTGTCAATTTTTTTTAATGGGAAGTAGGCTTAGGCGTATAAATAAATGCATGTACCTGTCAAAAGGTTGCACCTCTGTGCGCGTGCAAGTCTGTGTGGCGATGTGTGGGGGCCGGCGGCAGTGTGCTCGCGTATGCTTCCTAGTTGTTCCTCCGATGGCCCGCTTGCAACATCTATGTGAGCGGGTCCTTAGATTCGGCGCGCGTTTTCGAAATTTAGAAAAAAAAAAATTAATATAATCTGTGCCGTGCTGTGAAGTGTTGTGACGGAGTTTTTTTTTTATTTGGAATGAAAAAAGGTTCGCCCCAAGTAGGTTCTGGATTGTGATGTAACGTCATGTTACTGTTGATTATCGAAAATGTGTAAGATACGAAGGATTCCGTTTATATTAAAATTTAATTAGTTTAATTAACGCGTAATTAGCGGAGATGAGTTTCGTGCGAATTTTTAACGTTAATAATTACTGTTGCTGGATGTTAACTGTTGTTTTAAAGTTCAATTACTAGCGGCACTTGCTTTTTATGACTCGCTATTAAGTATGCTAAATTGATATTAAAGCTACTTAACGAATAGAAGCGTAGATTAAAAAATATTTTTATATAAAAAAATACTCTAAAAACAAAATAAAACCTAATTATATTAATACAAAAAATTCTAATAAAAATGCAACAAAATCGAGTCAATACGTCTAATATAAGCCATTTTCTATGAAAAACCACGTGATATTAAAAAAAATACAGCAAATGTAAATAAAAAATGTATATAAGGGGACCGTATCTTGGTTTTCCTATTATAGATAAGTGTTGCAAGGGATTTTATCACTTAAAAGCGTGTAAAATAAAAGCTATTTCACTTTGATAATGATCTTTTCGTATCTGTACAATGTTTGAAATGGTTTCGAAACGATAGTATATTGTATATTCTGTTCTATATAAGTTAGTCTGCTTGTTCTGTTGTTACTCGATAGTTTTATGTTTCGATTTTTTCCTATGTTTGAGGAAACCTAGGTATTTTAAATTACGTATGTTATTACAAGATTTCGTACAATTTTTTTTGTATATTTGAGTAAGCTAGTCAAAGATACTAAAAATACATACATGCAATAGCTTTAAAGCACAGTTAAAAACATATTATATGTAGGAAGAAATGGGATAGAATATAAAAAAGTCGCCATCTTATAACGAGTAGCAGAATAGGGTTCTAGTATTATTTTTTTAAAACGTTCTTTCTATTCTTGTATTAAAATTTTTCAGCGCTACAAGGCATAGCTCATCAACCGCGTGCTCATTGCCACGCCCTTCCAGCTCACTATTTAAAAAAAAGAAAAAAAAAAACAAAAAATATAAAAACTTTTCCGAGTGACAAACTCCTCACAAAAACTGACATTCACATTCAAGAATAGCGATTCAAAATGATTCTAAACTACGATAATTCTTGTCCCTCGAAAATGGACGATATCAAGTTACAAGGGGAAAATATGTCCGTCCCGCTCGGGCCTATTAAAAAAACAATGGCCAGAGCGAGACGCGAACAGTTTATTGTTAATACCATAAAAGATGGCCTATTTTCCCGAGCCACGTGGCTGTTGAAATGCTGTCTAGTAATTTCCTTTGGACTTGGGGTTTAATGCAAGAACTATTTTCATACTCGCTTTTTTGTTAATAAAACTATTTTAACTTGCGAATAATTTAAACATTGCAGTGAATCATGGCTTTCGTATTTAACTACATAATAGTCATTTTAATAAGCATATAAAAACCGAATGTCACAATTTCAGTAGACATATATAGTATTTTGCCTTTACATTCAACTAATTAATCTTACAAAATTAATATATGGATTATATATAATAATAACTAAATAGTTTAACCGTTAAAAAAATCTGTATTTATTTTGAATCAGCTTAGAGTGATGTTATTTTAGTATTCGTTTATTTAAAAAACAGCGTATTCTTACAAGGGTCTCACTGTATATCAATAAGTATATTATGCAAGTATATAAGCATGATGTACATTATATACTAAGCAAAACGGTAGTGCAAGAGATCAAGACGTTTCGCATAACAATGTGACTAATAGACGTTATGAACGTAAAATTGTTAAATTTTGAAGAAGATATACATCGAGTAAATAAAGAATTTTGCGTAGTTTCTAAATATTTATGTTACGTATCGATTTTGATAAAACTCTTTGGATTATGGGACTCAATTTGCACGAAAAAACATCGAACAATTGGTTAATAAATCGAAATACGTTGACCCCAAACTTGAATCGGAAATAGGTCGCAGGTCAGGTCACGTTTTGGGCTAACTCTAACGGCCCTAATCTGACCTTAGCGACCTTGAACAAGTTCAACGGATTTCGGGGTCACACGATTTTCGCGTTCTCTGACCCACTTTGTTTTTGTACCTTGATTATTGTTTTAGTATGACTTACTTAAGGTGGCTTGAAATATTGCTTGTAAACACATAAATATATTAACAAAGTATTAGGTACTAAGTACTTATCAAAATCATTACAGTTTCTTAACTTTATAATTTTAAAAAATCATTGACATTCAGCGTTGTACAGACTTTCAGTTAAAGTTTTATAGAGAATTAAAGAGCTTGTATTTATTATAATGGAAGGTATATTTATGAATTACATTTTTAAATATGTGTACTTATTAACTGTACTTAATGTAATGTGCAAACTGCATATACTTTTGGAGTTCGCTTTACGTTACACTAGTATAATTAATTTGAAATACGATTTAAAAAATACTTGTTAAATCCTTTTTAAGGAAAGTATATTTTAATTATCGATTCATAAGTGCTGAAATAAAAAATAAAACAAATATCATATAATCAATAATTCTTTATAAATATTTCTATTACATAATACCTATAAAATATATCAATCAAAAATAACATCTCAGTGAAAACGTAAAAATCATAAATATTAATATGAATTTTATTACAATTTATCAAATATTCGATATGAAAATTCATAATTACATAAAATCGTTTACGTAACGATTGTTTGTTTATACATAATGTATACGTAATATGTATTACGAGTTATTTACTTGTTAATGTAATATTAACGTAATGGATCTTGTTTCAATTATTATTTTCTTTGTCAACGTGTACAAGTTTAACAAATACTTTTTATATTATTAATAATAAAATTGCCAAAGTATTGGCATTATAGGGACTAATGCCAAAAAATGCCTGTATATGAGTGACCCATTCGCCTGAATTACAGGTTTATGAAAAACCATTTTTTGTAATATAAGGAATGGCAATGCGTATAGTGTTTGATTATTATAATATTTTAACACAATTTAAATGTTGTTATTAGAAATAACATTGCGTTGATTTCATCCCATGTCATCCTAAATAAGTACTCATCATATTACATATATCTATATCAGTTAAGGTTTAGAAGTTATGATGAAAAACAAAACATACCTACATACATGCACATCATAACACTCCCTTATTTAGGCTGCTGTGTAATACTATACTTAGTTATAACATTTTTTTATGACAGACTTGTTAACCGTTTCAAAATTGCTTGTAAAAGTCACCCGATAAGAAAAAAAATTTAAATTCGGTCGAAACCAGTCCAAAATGTCAACAAAACGAGATCATTTAAAAGAAATTGCGTAAAATAATACAGATTTTTTTTCACGGATCTTGCACCATCGAAATATTTGCAAACGGAGCACGTTAAACATCTCTTGTAATATACACGAATAATATAGAAAATTAGAAAGTACAAATGTTTGTTTCTTACACAATAATGCCGAAACATCTGCTACGATGTGACTTGGCGTGGAGCCAGACTGTCTTGGATGCTTTATTCATCTCAAACACTACTTAATTCAAACCAACTCGCATATTTTGTTCTTTTTACTTAACACTAGCTCTCCCTTGCGGTTTCGCTCGCGTTTATTATTACTGCTTCGCTCTTATGAGTCGTAGCGTGATGTAATATAGCCTATAGCCTTCCTCAATAAATAAACAACCTAACACAAAAATACATTTTCAATTTAACCACCAGTTCCTGAGATTAACGCATTCCAACAAACTCTTCTTTATAATTTTAGTATAGATTTTTTAATTTTAACACAAACATCAAAATGATATAAAATAAACAATTCTGCATTAATATTATTAACATTAAATAGTTTAAATTTAATATTAAATTAAAGAATCTATAAAATTGAATTATACAAATTAACATTTAAAATTCGGTATTAACAGAAGATTAGAAAGTATAAAATTGACGAATATAAAACTAACAAATAGACATTTCGAGTGAAGTCATATTTAGTAACATTGCTGCTACATGACTAGAGCTCTTTTGCGTTAAACATTAAAAAATTGTGTAATATGTTTACAAAATAAATTAAGTATTTCATATTTTAAGGTTATTTATATATTTATGATATGATATGTAAAATAATATAATTAATTTTCAAATTATTGTACCATTTGAGAGGTACATTATTCTAGACGGTCATAGGCTGTATCTTATATAATTCAAAAGGTGACTGAATGACTGACTGACATAGTGATCTATCAACGCACAGCCCAAACCACTGGAGGGATCGGGCTGAAATTTGGCATGCAGGTAGATGTTATGTTGAAGGCATCCGCTAAGAAAGGATTTTGATAAATTCTACCCCCAAGGGGATAAAATAGGGGATGAAAGTTTGTATGCAACTTTGTCAATTTTAAACCAATCTTTGCATTCATAAAGCTACTATGATGTACCATCGCAGACATCGCAGACGAAGTCGCGAACACAAGCTAGTTTTATGTATATATTTGTGTTATTTGAAAACAAAATCTACATTAACGCGAGTGAAGCCGCGAGCAGACGCTAGTGTATAGCAAAGTTAACTGCTTACAACATTCACAAAAGACCCAAAGGGCCGTCTTTATTTAAGAGACCGTCTGACCTTGAAAGTGTAGGGTCCTTAAGAATAATGAACAAACCAAACATATGTACAATTATTATGTATATCGTACGTCTATTTGTCGAAATACTGAATCATAATTGTAAAAAGAAAAATATCAAATGTTAAGTCTTAAACTAGACATTAAGAAATAAATGTTATGTAGGCCTAGCTGGCCTTCGCGATTGCACTCGCGTTTATGGACACTGCTTTGGTGCTATGAGTCGCAGCGTGATGTAATATAGCCTATAACCTTCCTTCATAAACGAGCTATCTAACGCAAAAATAATTTTTCAAATCGGATCTGTAGTTTCAGAGATTACCCCCTAGAAGCAAATTTACAAAGAAATTTTACCTCTTTTTAATATTAGTTTATATAACGCTTAAGCTCGTATATCCATACTTTCTATTATATTAATTGTGGAAGTAACTCTGTCTGTCTTTATATTAACTGATAAACTAATTTTGATGAATTTTAGTATAGATATGAACCTGAAACATAGACTAATTTACATGTGGGATATTCCGAATCGGTCGTAGCTTAATGTAAATAATATTTTCGTATTGATTCAAAAGTGTTCGTGAGAGCCTGCTTGAATAAAACATATTTTGATTTTTATGTCGTAAAAATAATACTTTAAACAGGGGTTGAAAGTTTGGGAAGATAATTCATTATTTTTTAATAATATTTAAAGTAATTATTTCATGCAGACGAAAAACAACTAGTAGATTTACACATTATGTAAGGTTTTATTTAATAGGTTACTTAAATATTGATTGTGAATTCCTTGATTTGTAGTCACATTACTAGCGATACGCGCCACCTAGCGGTTAGTGGCAATATCACTAACATAATAATACATTAATAAATTTAATTATGGTAATTATGAGTTTATACTAAACATAACTATAATTTTTACAGTATTTTTAAATAAAAAAAAAAAAATCGAAAAGTACGTTTTATGAAAAGAAAAGTTGACATCAGAGAAAGGGTTCGTATCTAAGTTGTTTCCGCAATTCGGCGACAGATGGCGCGGATTATTATCCTTTCGCAGTGTGACGCATTATGTCATTTTTTATCAGCTATTCTATAATAAAGTGCAAAGCTACGCTAATCGTACATTGACCGGACGTATTGTTTTCCCTACATTATCGGATATTTTTTTCCGTATTATAAATTGTCTAGATCAATACGCAGACTGAATTATTAATTGATACATATAAATACTTATGCAAAATATTTTTATTATTTCTTTGCAGAGAAAAAATGTAGAATGATGTAGTCGAAGAGCGTCTTGGTTACTATGTAAAAGTTAAATCGCAATAAGATTTTTTATATGATAATGATTAAATAATATATTTATTCGAAACCTTTATTTTATAAACATATATAATAAGCATCCTAACGAGTATATCCTTCTACATATAATTAAGGCGTACTCAATTTTTACATAAACATTTTTTGAAATCAAAATTTTCATTATATTCTAGTTATATTATCCGTCATACTAACTTCGTCGTGACAATTACAAACACAAAAAATAGCCAATTTGATGCCGTTCAGAAATACACGTGAATACATTCAGCAATTGATGTTTTTGTGTATTAATTTTTTTTTTAAATAATTTTTAAGAAATAATAGCTATACTGTACGAGCCTACAAGATCCAACGTTTCAATAAAAAATAGTTTTCTAATTTTATTAAAAAAAAATCATACTTTTAAATATCGATTTTGCTAACACTTATAAATGTAACACGCCCAATTGACCCTGTATAACCCATTTAATTCCAATTATAAATAAAGATATTAAAAAAAAAACTTATAACGTAAAAAACAGTTTTTCAATACAAAAGTTTATACAGAAATCCTTGACCGAATTTCTCAGATAGTAATATCTCGAGCCCAAACCGAAGGCCGCCGAGTCTAGACAAGTCCGATATCGTCGAGTTAGATTAATCATACATTTATTATTAAACTAGCCACTTGCGGTTACACTCGCGTTAATGGTCACTGGTTCGCTCATGGGAGTCGTGGCGTGATGTTATATAGCCTATAACCTTCATAAATAAACGGGCTATCCAACGCAATAAGAATTTTTCAAATCGGGTCAGTAGTTTCAGAGATTACCCCGAACATATAAACTTACAAACAGATTTTATGTCGTTATATATATATATTTATCTAAATAAAAATAGCTGGTTGATAAGATTGTCTCGTATTTTTATTTTAACTCATGATGATACACTGATCTATTACTGTAATTGGAAACTAATGATCGGATTTGAAAAATTCGTTTTGCGTTGCAGTTTATTGAGGAAGGTTATAGGGCATATAACATCATACTACGACTCATAGGAGCGTAGGAATAACTATAAACGCGAGCAAAACAGGCAGGGGGCGGCTAGTAAAAAAAATAAATCAAAATCTATATATATATATAAAAACCGAAACTGCCGGGCTGAAATTAAACCATGAGTTGAAACCATGGTCTAGAAACATGAAATTTTGCAAAAATGTTTCTTAAACATCGTAAGTGTGCTCTAAGAAAGGATTTCCTAAATTCCATCCCCGAAGGGGGATATCCATCCCTTAAAAAAAAGAAAGTTTGTTAGATAACAAATTCCGTAGTATACACGAGCGAAGCGGCGGGGAAAGCTAGTTTAGAATATAAATTGTATTTAAAAACGGTAAAGATATAAACATTTGCGGTTATAAGCGGTTAATTAATCTTGAGATTAACTATTACGAGATGAAGGCTCCATTATAGAACAGTTAAGTGTTATACAACGTAGTTAAAATATCTATTCTACATGTATTTTTTTGTGTTGTAATGAAGATTAAAATGTATGGTATTTTTTGTTAAAAAGATGTTTATTTTTATATGTATTACTAATATAATATTTTAGTCATGTATTCTATATTTTATAAAGTTATTTTATATACATATCATATTTAATTATGAAAACAAATATATTTCTAATAAAATATTTTTGGCTAATGCTTCGCTGCTATGAGTTGTAGGGATGTTATATAGCCAGTAATCTATATCTAACGCAAAAATAATTTTTCAAATCGGATCACTAGTTTCATATATTACCATCTTCATACAAACTTCCATTCCATTCCATTTAACATATATTAATATATAAATAGTTTTAATCTGACTTAAATATTACTGGATACAACATTTGTAAAAGAATAAATATTTTTAGCACATTTGATACGTTTTAAAAATGGTGTCCCACTAGATTGCAACAATTCTATTAATAAAATTATGTTGTGATTCACGCGAGATACAATCCGCGCTGACGTCACATCGAACTGTTCAAAATGGATTTATAGATAATTGAAAATAGATTGTTATCATTGAAGTCTGAAAATGTATATTATTTCCGTAAATAAATCTATAAAAATTACACATAAATATTCGTAAATAAAGGAAGACTAATTTATGTAACAAAAATATAATTTTGGGTTTTTCATTTATAATTGACTAGCTTTTCTCCGTGGCTTCGCTCGCGTAATTTATACAAAGGTATGTGTTATTCTGATGTTTAAGGTATATAAATGTAAAGTTGTATTGAATTCTTTTTTGCGTGAAAGATCAAAATAGTCATCTACATTCATCCATCTTTACAAAGTATCGCATTTCTGACACAAAAGCTACACTATAAGCTTTACTCTCCTAATTGACATGAAACATCTTTGTAACCTCTTAACAGTTATGTAACCTTAGTGTAATTCTCGCTTATTACAATAGATACCTTTAAATAATTCATTCAGACGTATAGCTTAATGGGCAGAGCGCTTCGAGTATTAAGCCCGAAGGGTGCAGGTTCAAATCCTGCTACCTCCTCAAATGATATTTTTAATTTTCAAAAATCTTTTCTCATGTTAAACTAACGTAACTTGTTAAATGTAATTTTTGATGACAGAGTAAAAAATTTATTATTTTAATCTATTAGCAGTTCCTCGTAGCTTCGTCCGCGTATACTTAGAAATTGCATACCTAACAAAATTTTAACCGTCTTTTTAACTCCATAGGGCAAGTATTTTCAAAAATCCTTTCTTAGTGCACACTTACAATATTAAGGAACGTTTGTGCAAAATTTCATGTTTCTAGTCCCAGATGTTTCAGCTCTACGTTGATCGATCAGTCAGTGAATATGTCAGCCAGTCAGTATTGATTTTTATATTATATAGATAGAAAAAACTGTACGTTAAAAATAGTCAATTAGTATTTTTTTCGGTTTATTAACATTTGAATGTACCCTAATTGGTTTTTCCTAAACCACCCCAGAAGTGAGTCGAATAAAACAAAGGCCATCCGGAAGCCTAACCCCTTCCATTCCTTCCCTTACTTCCTATTACTTTTCTTCCCTTGTGTATCCTCTGGTGCTGCATATGCCCTTGTGTGATCACGTAACATGTCTCGCCAGTCTACCCGTGACCACGAACGCTGCAAAGTGCTAAACGTCGGGATGATAAAAATAATATACGCGATTTAAATCCGTTTAAAATAGTTTTATTTCAATGAATAATAATCGCTAAAATCTGAGACAACGATATGTCTCGCCTGCTCATTTTCATAGCTATTGCAAAAAATAGTTTTATAAGTAGACACTAAAGGGAAACTAACTCATATTATATTGTTTTATTAAAAAAAAAAAACAATTTTAGCATAATTCGCAGGTGAATAAAATCGTATATTTCCTTGTTATGATAAAGATTGATTACAATAAAGCATTACCAATAAACTTCTTGTAAAAAATATATAAGTCATCGCCGCGTCATAATAACGTCGAGATAAACACGGTCGTCGAACCCAGTTTGGCAATGTTTGACCTTTGGTACTCGCTAATCGATAATAGATGGCGCCACTTAGTTATGACAGGAAATATCCTAGTTGAATTTCGGAAATGTCAAAGTTATTCGTTAAATTTTCCGTATTAATAATAACTGGGGCATGTAGATTGTTATTACGTTGAAGCTGTTTAAAATTATTGTTTAAAATAAGGTTTTAGGTGTACGTGCATTTCGTCTCGTCAGATTGACGATATAAGGAAGTAACATCTCATTTATTTTGCTAAGCCTGAGTTGCAATCTTAAAGTATCGGAGACAGTGTTGTATATGCGAAATTTTATGAGGGCCGACGTATGGTTGTTTAACGCAAAAACCACAGAACTGATTTTGATGAAACTTTGAAGTAATATAGCTTATACATCAAAATAACACATTTTATCAACATATCGGGTGAAGTCGCGATAGCCAGTTAAAGATGGACTCTGGAAATTTTGTTTTGTTGGAATTATA